>CM019067.1:188208588-188808588 GCA_009667805.1 Leptobrachium leishanense | reverse complement strand
AAAGTTTGACTATATATAAATACATACATACATATAGAGCTATTCTATACACACACATTTTATAATTAACAATTCATGTCTCTCTGTATATGTGTGTGCATTCACCTACAATATCAGTAATTCTTGTATGAAAGTAAACTTACCTTACATAGGACAAGTGCAAGCAGAAACCAACATATACCATCTCTCAGATCCATTTCTCCAGTTTGCTCATGCAGTGTAGCCTGGGGCAACCATAAGACACAAGAGCTTCTTCCCCAGCAGACCTTTGTATGAATGGTCAGTAATTGTGCTCCATTCCAGGCATCCCTGCGTGCTGTGAGCAATTCCACAGGCAAACAAAGAAGGATACTCTGTATCAATGAGTGTCAAAGAATCAATAACAAATCAATGCAGCCTTCGCTGTTCAGTGTTTTACTCTTGATATACACATAATTTATAGAATCTTCCAGCTTATCATGTGGTTGAGCCTTTTTTATTCTAATAATTATTTTCTTCTTAAATTGCAGTCTGTGCTGTAGTGGTGATGCCCCCTTCAGTGCAAAAGATCTGGTGAGTGGAGCTGCCTGCTGGCATAGAGGGGGGTAAGGCAGTCAAGTAGCAGCAAACTGTCTGCCTGGAATTAAGATTCTTTTGCTGTGTAAACCCCATGTGTGTGTCAGAGTAGCAGCTTGCAGCAAGGACCCCCTTTACTAATTCTGGCCAGCCGGCTTCTGTTGCTGACTGACAGTGCCCTGAAGCCAATCACTGTGCCTGCTCTGTGCAGTGGGATGTGGAGCCTGATTTAACCCATGACTCTCTCCTCTGTGATTTGCACTTCAGAAGTTACCTCCAGACACAGCCAGCATTTATGTATGTAAGAATATAAATATTGACTTGGAGAAACTTCTCTCAGAACCTAATTGCCTTAATATGTAACTTTAACACAATGACAGCTGCATATCCGATGCATTGTTGCAAAATATTATGGTGTTTTCTTTTCTTGTTTGTGTTACCATTACATGCATATTTTGGGATATTCTTTACAATTTAAGGCATTAGACTTTAAAGGACAAATGATCTCATGACTGTGATATAAGTCACTTCAAAATTGTTGAAAATTACAATGTGTCACAACTGGAGAGTGATTACTTTCAGTTTTGATACATGCATTGATTTGGTATGTCTTTAGTAGGTGTGAAGTTGTTTCCTTGGCTTTTAAGCACTAAATCGTAAAGAGAGGTGCATGGAAATAAGAAACGTACATTTAAAGGGACACTCTCTTAACCATGACCAAAGGGACACATCAGTTACAGTTACAAGTAATTATAAAGCGCTAACAAGTTCCGTAGTGCTGTACAATGGGTGAGACAGAATAAAAAATATACATACAACTTAAACACACAGAACAGCAGGAAAGAGGACCCTGCTTAAATGCTTACAATCTCAGAGGAAAGGGGTGACACATTAGAGGTAAATAGAGTATATGGAGTAGCAAGGCACATGTAGGCTGTGTGGGCACTGTGGCACTAAGTGTCCTCTCTCCCTCTCTTTCCAGAGGGGGTCTCCGAGGGTTCTTCAGTCCTCTGCGGGAAATTAGCCAGACCCAGGACCTGATTGCATGACCCCTGCTAGATGTCTTGGGAAGCAGACTATTCCAGGTGCAATCACTCAGCCTGATGGACTCCCTTTAAAAGGGAAACATGCCCTAAGGCTAGGGTCAGACTGAGGCAGTGCGAACGCGCGTGCAGGCGCACTTAATCACGGCCGCACTAGCAGCAAATGACGGGCAATGACGGCCAATATACGAAGTACGGTCGCACGAAAGTCCGGCTGCGCAACGCAAGTGGAAAATGAACGCATTTTTTCGAGAACGTAAAACCGCTAGTACAGACGTACAGAGTGCGCTGCGTCCGCTAGTGGCGTGTGTGCATGATTAGGAGATGTCAGACGCTGCTAATGTCCGGCCAACATAACGTCCAGATGCACAAAGTGTTTTATTGATGATCCGTACAAAATCACGGACGAAAAATGCGCATCGTATGACCGCTATCGCGTACTCCGTGAAAAAATACGTCCATTCGTTCGAACGCACTTTTTCACAGACAACGTGAAAATGCGTTCGTCTGACCCTAGCCTAAGATCTGTACTTCTACATTGAGTGCTCTCTTACACCTAGAAGTGCATTCTGAAGCTTGTACTTCAACTAGCTTGCTGTCAACCAACCAAGACCTTTTTTCCTTGTGCCTCCAGTTGCTCAGAGACCTCTGCATATCCAGTTGTGTTCCTTTACCCACAGCCCTGTGTCTTCAGTGTCTATTGTGCCCTTGGTGAGTTCCCAGTGTTTGCGTCCATTCCAGTTCCTGTCCATCTGTATCCAGTCCCAGCCTTACCCTTTCTTGGTCTACAGTTGTTCCAGTTCTATTTAGTTTTCACTTTTTTTTTCTCTTTGCTGCCTTGTTCCTTAATAAAACCCCTGGTACTTCAGCTCCTGTCTTTAGTTTCTTGATGCATCACAGGCTCAAAACCCCAGTGCACCCTGACACCAGCAAGTGCTGACCTTTGGGCTCCTGGATTTCTGGGCTATTGCCCTCCGCCTCATCCACTGGCTCATCATGCTGTCTCACTGAGAGCCATTGAACTGGATGGATGCTTTGCTCAAGCATCCAACCTCTTTGCAGTCACATGACTGTTGTGGTTTACAGAAAGCCAGTAGCATATCACATATGGATCAGTGCTAAGAGAATCCAGCACTAAGATAAAGGTAAATTTAAAATGAAGGTTAATGGGAGAGGTGGTGCTGAGGGGTTCAGAAGGGTTTAACATTTAAATCTCAATCTCATTTTAATCCTAGAGTATTCCTTTAGGCTTTAAAAAGTGGCTGTGGTGGCACAAAACTGTGCTTCTTTCTTTTACCAATTTCTAACTGATGTGACAGCTCCTCTAAGGCTAGGGTCAGAGTGGGGCAGTCGGAACGCGCGTGCAGGCGCACTAAATCACGGCGGCAGTAGCAGCACATAACGGCCAATGACGGCCAATATACGCAGTACGTGCGTACGAAAGTGCGCCGACACCACGCAACCAGCAAATGAACGCATTTTTATCAGAACGTGAAACCGCTGCTACTGACGTACAAAGTGCGCTGCGGCCGCATAGCAGCGTGTGTGCGTGATTAGGAGATGTCAGACGCTGCTAGTGTGCGGCCAACATAACGTTCAAACAGCCGGATTTCCCTAGACTTCTTTTCACCCCATCGTCATGAAATACGTCCAGAATTGCGCATCGTCTGACCACTTAAGCGTATTCCGTGAAAAAATGCGTGCGCACGCATCGACGTACATTTTGACGGTGGCTGCAGAAAATGCGCTCATCTGTCCCTAGCCTAAGAGGTTTGCTCTCCTGGGTGGCTGTCAATCAGTAGCTGATTTTTGGGTGTAGACTCCACCAAAAAATGGTACCAGCATATTAGCTCGTGCTGACAGTTTGAGGAAGAGCAGATGGACTGAATGAGCATTTCACCTATCCCTTTTACTGCTTCTGAGGGTAGCATTTGGTAGGCAACATGCCTACACCATAACCAATAGACATGTGCATTTCGTTTCACCCCAAATTCATTTTGTCTGAGATTTGCATTTTATTTATATTTTTCGTTTCTGAAAAATTGAATATCGGCTGTCAGAAATTACAAATTGGCCAAAATTACGAATCGTGCACAACCAAAACTACTAAACTAAATGTTGGAAGGCAAGATGATCCGAAAAAGATCTGAAACAATACATAACTGAAAAAAAAGGATCTGAAACGAGAAAAAATGGAACAAAAATGATCCAAATCAGAACAAAATGTTCCAAAACGCAAAAAATGGAAGAAAAATGACCCATAACGGGAAAAAATGGTACAAAATGATTTCAAAGTAATAAAAACGGGGATTTTTTTAACATTGAAACTTATAAGATTCGCTATAGGTTTCAATGTTAAAAAAAACCCCGTTTTTTTTTATTAAATATTTCTTAAACCTTTTTTTTTTTACTTGCAGCAAAAAGTCTTTTTTTTTTTTTTTTTGCATTTTTGCATTTTTTGTGTGAGCTTTTAGGTTTCCTAACTTTTTTTAAAGAAACAAAGCTTTTTTCCCCATATAACATAATAAGAAAAAAAGTGTCATCTGCACTTATGGTGGCGTCTTCTGAGTGGGATCGCATCATCTTTCCATGATTGTAGAGCAGCGACCTGCTTCTTGTAAAGTCAAGATTTGCTACTCCACAGTTGTATTGGAGGGATATGCTGAACGGGATTTTGACTTGCTTCCCCACGGTCGAAGGGCAGAGAGGTTACCACTGGACTCCACAGCCGATATTGTGTGGTAGGCAAGTGTACCGTGTAATGTACCGTTCGATTTTGTTTCAGATGGTGTTATTGGGATAATCGCAGATGACACTTTTTTTCTTGTTATGTTTTATACATGATACTGGGCTCGATACATCTGGTAGTTGCAGCCAACCTGGTAGGGATTAGGTGCAATGCCGTTTTTCTCTGTTTTTCCCCCATAGGTTTCAATGTAAAAACTATTCAAGTTTTTATGAAATATTTCTTAAACCGTTTTTTTCACTTGCAGCAAAAAGCTATTTTATGTTTTAGCATTCTTTTAGCATTTTTCAGGATTTTTTGGGTAAAACATCGTATAGATGGTTAGCTACTACATAGCTGTCCATAGTGCTGAACAGCTCATCTGAAACTGTCGGTTATTCAGTGAAAGGTGAAAACCAGGAGAATTGGCAGGAGAAGAGCACAATCTAGACCAAATAGCCGATTTGGAAAGTGTGATAAATGGGAGAATTGGATAAATGGGAGCTTGGAAGGGTACAGCCAATCTTAGATGTTGGCCAAGCTTCCGGGATCTCCCCCTGCTGACTGGTGTCAACGCGCATAGTGCAATGACGTCAGTTCGGGAATTAACCCCTAGCTGCTACCTGTGGTGGAGATAGGGGGTTTCATTGAAACCCCCTATCTCCCGATCCGTGGCAGCTAGGGGTTAATATTTAGTATCATTGGAATGACCAGAGCATGGCCTCCCCAATGATACCAAACATGACCATGTAAAATGGAAAGAATTTTTTTAAAAATAAAAGTAAAATTAACTTTTTTAAAAAAAAACATTTTTTTATTTTATTAATACAGCAATATTGTTCATATTTCAATTATAATCTGAACAATGATGCTGCACTAACAATTTTTTTTATGGGGAGTCGTTTGCTAAAAATCACGTAATTTCCCCCCAAAAAAATGTAACGAGTCCCCATTTTAATTTATTTTTAACAAGCGCACCCCATAGAAAATATAACCGCAAAGCCTCGCATGATAAAATGTGGAAAAAAAAACACTTTACACACTGTAGATGATTGAAAGCTCTAATTTTATTGCATTTTTTTGTGATAATATTCAAGCAGGACATGACGTATACATATAATAATGATATATTATGAATCCACCGAGTCTGCCGGAAATAACGATACATAATTTGTATGGGTCGTACAATAAAATGTGACTTCAAATCACGTTTAAACATGATGAGCGAAACCGGTAAAAATTAGCTCAGCACACAGGGGGGAATGGCTCAGCAGCGAAAGGGTTAACCTAGAATTTTTACTTCTCCAGTCTTTCTCCTGTGTTTCACCTTTCTTTGAATAGACCTGATAGTGTTCTTTCATTGAAAATGTATCAGAACCTTATAGAGAGCTATGGAACTCACCGTGGTGCTGAAATAATAAATTAATAACAATAAAATTTCACCCACAAAAATGCCAAAAAAAAAACAAAATGGCTTATTGCTGCAAATGAAAAAAAAAACTTTTAGAAATATTTTATAAAAATGCTATTTTTTTTTTTTTTTTATTAAAACCTATGGGAAAAAGCCTTGCCTTGTTTCTTTAAAAGAAGTTAGGAAACCTAAAATTTCACCCAAAAAATGTCAAAAAGTCCTAAAAAAAAAATAAGTAATGAAACCTTTTGCTGCAGTTAAAAAAATATAATCGGTTGACGGCTGGTATTTTCATTTTATTGGCAGTAATCTATTACACATTCTGAAATAATTAATAAAAAAAATTAAATAACTCTTAAAAACAAAATTGAAATCAACCCAAAATACGGAATAACCCATAAAAACGTAAGACGAAGTGATCCGGGGGGCGGGGGGAAATCGGTCGTCCGAAATTACGAATCGCCCGAAATCACGTAAAAACGAAAAACAATGTGATCTGAAAAGCAAAATAACCAATTAAAATGGAAAAGGAAGTGATCCTAAAACTATACCCGGGGATCTGATATTACAGATCCGTCCGAAAAGTATGAATTGCAGTAAAATAATGTAAGTCCCAAAACGAAAATAGAAAAAAAAACGGTAAAAACCCCCCAAAATGATACATAACGAAAAGAACACTGTGCACATGCCTAATAACCAAGAGAATACAAAGACTATTAATGAACTATGATTTCATACTTTTTAAAAACCTATTTTAAAACAAAAATTTATATAGAGTTTCCTGGTTTAATAATTAATTAACCTCCATTTTAAAAAAAAAATATTTTATTTTATCACTGTAGAAGTGCCGACACTTTTAAATGGACAACATGTGCTCTGTGGATGGTCTCTGCCCACTCCCAAAAGGCAAACCACAAGCTAAAAACACTTGTTAGTGCTAGATAGTTTCCATATAACCCCGCTTAATACAGTAACAAGAGAACAGACAATTTTCCAGTCTTACTGGACCAATGTATTTAGAATGATGCAATATCACTTGCTTTTGTTGGCACAAATAAAATTGACATATTTTCAGTGCTTTGATTTTGTTTTATTTGCTCCACAAAGTGACACAATTTCTTAAAGTATATTTTATTTATTTGGGATGGTGTGGAAGATAGGGTGCAGGACATATTTCCCAAATTGCCTTTTCCGGACCATATCTTAATTTCTTTGTCACATTTCAGCAGGGTTAGGTTTTTCTTAATCCATTTTATTCACAAAACAAATGCATATGTTTTAACCGGTTACGGCAGAGTGTGACATTTATTTTTACATTGTTACCTTTCCTAAAATACGTATATGATCATAAGCAAAATATATATACACATTAATTTTATCTTTACTTCCATTTTCTTGGCTCTGCATATCATGTTTATCAGACATGAATACAGTCAAAAATATTTGATAGTTTGTAGACAAACTGAAATTTAACTGATAACTTCGGATGATCTCAATTTCATTGAACTGTTTGTTCTGTTTGTCTGACGTTCGGAATGAATATTTATTTGGTTTAAGTAAAAATCAAATTATTGCTAGCAAATGTGCACAAGCTTGTTGTCACGAAATTAGATAATTATGGGGTTAATTCTGGAGCAATGCAAAGATATTTAGGTTATTGCAAATGGGCTGCAGAATATTCCCCTAAAGATAACCTTGATATGACAGCCAAGGTGCTAAAACAGTCTGAACTGCTGGTTCTTTATTATTACTATTAATAATACATTTATAATTTTATATAGCGGCAACAGTTTCCGCTGCGTTTTACAATAACCAAAGGGAACTAGATACAGATAAATGGAAATAAGAGGTGTAGAGGACCTTGCTCATAGGAGTTTACAGTCTAGAGGGATTGGGGTTGAGGAAGACCAGAGGAGTTTTACTGGATGTCAGGATCATTAGTGCCAGTGGCTCGGGAATGGCGTGGCAATGGAAACGGCTTCAATCATGTGTGATTAGTTGTGCAGGGGGATGAGTTGCATCAGTGATGAGGTATGCTAATCTGAAGAGATTGGTTTTGAGGGATTTCTTGAAGGCCTGAAGATTAGGGGAGAGTGTAATAGGGTGAGGTAAGTCATTCCACAGGAACCGAAGCTGCCCTTGAGAAGTCTTGGAGGTGAGAGTTGGCAGCACGGGTGTAGACAGAGGACAGGTGGAGGTCGCCTACCTACCGCAGTTGTCCAGAGAGGACATGCTTGTGGAGTAACGAAAACATGTAAAGGGGGTCAAGTTATTGAGCGAATTGAACGTGATCGTCAGTATTTTAAACTGTATCCAAAGGAATCTTCTCCCAAGAATAGGAGGGAAAGTAAAGAACAAGAAGGGGGGATTGCCTGTACGGATCCAAAAGTGCTAAGATTTGAGCCTGTCAGACTTAGGCCCTTAACCATGTGAGTGGGATTTTCCTTTAATTCTGTGAAACCATATGCATGTAACAGTTTTGCAATATATATATCTTTGTGCTTTCTTTGAGGCCATCCGATCTAAAAGAACATTGAAAAGACCAAGTAGCGCTCCATCAGTGGGAGAACTTTGGATGAATTTTGATGTACCTGGGATAGAGGGTACTTTTGCGTGGTTGATGTAGAGTGATACATTTTCCAACCTCTGTGCTGTTATACTTTATATTGTATTATTTGTGCTCATACCTATTTATAGCTTGTCTCTAGAATTTTAAACTGTATAGTGAACCGTACATGAAGCCAAATGGAGGGACTGGCAGACGGAGCAGGTACGTGAGGAGTAGACATGGGCATTCGTTTTAGTACTAAAACGATTTAGTCCGAATTTTGGGATAATTTAGTTTTCGTTTGACTCAAGAGAAACGAAACTGCTCAGTACAAAAAACGAAAGAAACTAAAATAAAATGCACTACATTTTAGTTTCAGTACTTTTTGTGATATTACATTGATGAGTGAAGGAGACCAGCATTGAAGATCGCAACATCCAAAGTTCTGCACCCTCCACATGCCAATGCAGTAGGATGTTCTATACAGAGAGGGGCATTAATTAATGCAGGAGGATGTTCTATACATTATACAGAGAGGAGCCTTTTTTTTTTTAGGCCTTTAAATCCAGTGGCTGTGAGCGCTGAGATCAGCTACTTGTTACATAATCTCTCAGTACAATGTATCAGACTCAGCTGTTACAGGAGCTGACTGTAACAGCACTCAGAGTTTCAGTTAAACAAGGAAATAATATTGTTCTAACTCTTATATATATAAAAATATTATTTACTAGTTTTACTGAAACTCAGCGCTGTGATGAGCAGCAGTCAGTTACTGTAACAGCTTTGCCTGACACGGGGCCGTATTACAATGTTGGTGCTAACTGTTGTAAACTGAAACCTCCATAGGCTATAATGGCTCTGGGAAGTTTACAACAGCTCTGGTTAAGTTAGCACCAACTATGTAATATGGCCCACATTGTGCTGAGAGTGAGAGAACCTGTAACAAGCAGCGATCTCAGCCCTCTGAGGAGCCACTACAATAGTAATTGTATCCACTGGTTTTCGGATGAATGAAATTAGTTTTCATACTAAAGAACTGAAAACGAATTTCTTTAGTAACTAAATAAATTGCATTTTAGGACTAATCCATTAGTTCAAAACGAAATTTTGTGCTGTGCACATGTCTAGTGAGGAGCGCCTGGTGAGAAAAATAACCCTAGCGCCTGCATTCACAGATTACAAAGGGGCAATATGGGCATTGGGGAGCTCCATAAGGAGCGAGTTGTAGTAATCAAGCAATGACAAGCGCATGAACCAGCACCTGTGTCCAAAACCTGGATTCCAAGCTTCAGTATCACTTTTAGGGATGGGCTGGTGGTTCGATGCGAACATGAGTTCGCATCGAACATCAGCCGTTCGACAGTTCGCGAACTTCGAACTTTTCAAGCCTTTCGCAAAATGTTCGAAAAAAATAAAAAAAATTGAATTTTTTTTAAAATTGCTTAAAAAATCCTAAAAAAAATCTAAAAGTAAAGAGACTCTTTACTGCAGAATATTATACGCAACGGTTTATTAGATATTGAATTAAAATGGAAATATTTTTAACATTGAAGCCTATGGGATAAAACAGACAGACGAGGCCCTCTAATCAGGCACTGTAGAGGGCAGCCCGCCGGGCCTCCCAAGGATCCCTTGAGGAGCATGTGGCCCCCGGATGACAGAGCTGCGACTGTGCCGGCCGGCTGGCCGGGTGCATGTGGCAGAGAGGTGGCGCAGGGAGAGAGCCACTGCACCTGTGGTCACGGCAGACCCCCCCCCACAACCAGGATCCAGGGAGCCTCCACCACAGTGGAGCCTCCTCCACTGACCACCAGGCTAAGGTAAGGCGACACATTTCTAAAAAAAATAAAATCCGAGGACATTTTTAAATGTCCCAAGGAACATTAAATAAAACTTTTTTGTCTTTCTTTCTAATACTCACCTGATTCCTGGATCCATCAACAAGTGCAGCCTCCCGTCTCCCACACTGTTAGCTGCTGCATACACCGGCGCGCTGTGTGCAGCTTCTGAGAAGATACGCTATTAGTGTAGAGGGAGCGATGCAAAATGTGCAGCCGGCTTCCTCGCTACGCTAATAGCATATCTTCTCAGAAGCTGCACACAGCGTGCTGGTTAAAGATAGCGTCAGCCTGTAGAGGTGCTGCGTGGCAGTGTGAGGATTCATATGCTCCATTAATTCTTCTTCTTATAAATTTGGTTACTTAACCCATTTGCTTTTAGATTGTAATATAGTGACATCCAGGGCCCCGGTGCCACCAGCTGGCCGAATGCCAGGAGCTCCGGTGGCACCCGGTACAGCTGTGAGTGATCAGGGGGGCAGGGCGCGGCGTGATGATGTGGAGCCGCTGGGACCTTTAAATCAGGAGCACGCTTACACCTCGTCTTGCAGTGGAGTTTCATTCCCGCATCGCTACCTTACCGAATCAGTTTGTATACTTGTTACTTACCCTGCTTGTTCTGAGGACCCGATCCGTTGCCGGCTTTGCCTGCCATTTGACTAGTCCCTCTGTGTACTCCCTGCCTGTTGTGTTTGCCTCCTGTTGCTACTGGTGTGTGCCGATTCTCACCATATACAGTAGTGCAGTACAAGTGCTTAAACGTTGCTGACCCGGTTTTGTTATAACAACTCCTCTCGCTCTGTGCCCCTGTCTGGTATATTCTGCTGCTTGTTACTGCTGGTGTGCTTCCATCCAGCCATATACTATAGCGCAGTACAAACATATATTGATCTCAGTCTGTGGTGTATATTGTTGGTGCTGTCTCCCTGGCCTGTGTGGCTGCTAGAGGTTATGTTTAGTGGTCCCGAGTCCCGACCATCCTAAGGATCGGAGGGTTAGAGGTCTGTTACCAGGGATCCTACCAGGTCTGTCCTGGGGAATCGTTACAAATATGCTGTGAACGCCGCAGCAAATGTTAATGCTCATGCAAGTGAGCGTTAACGTTTGCGTTAAGATCGTAATTTTTCCCACTCGTTGTTGCTCAAACATTTCCCATGGCTTCAAATCACGTTTAAACATGAGCAAAAGCGGTAAAAATTAGCTCAGCGCACAGAGGTGAAATGGCTCAAAAAAGTTTTTTTTTGGATCAAGAGTGGGAAAAACATCAGACGCTTGGGTACCACGTGCTTGAAGCGACATATGACCACCTGCCATGCATCCCGTTGGCACAACACTTTGCATAGGTCCTCCTCCTAATCTGTCTCAACCTTCACTATATGTCCTGCCATGTCATCGCCTACAACCTCCACTGACAGGGATGATACTACAGTAATGGGTGTACCAGGTCCTTCTTCAGAATGTGACAGCATCCCATCAGCTGCATATTTACACATTCAGGTTTTGTTGCTCCAGCTGCTGTAGTGGGAGAAAAAATATAGTCCCAACCATCCCCTTGCACACAGTCAAATGCGGGCTTGGCAAAATTACTAGCTGCACTACACTACAGCTGCTGCCTTTCCAGCTGGTGGACTCTGCCTCCTTCCGAGAATTTTCTGAATGTGCTGTACCACAGTGGCAGGTTCCAAAATGCCAGTTCTTTTCACGGGAGGCCATTCCAGCACTATACCAGCACGTGGAAGACAGTTCGAGAGAAAGACTAATTAGGAATGAAGGAGGTTTAAGGATTATCCCTGTATTGCACAAGAGTGAAAAGGAGGGAGTTCCCTTTGTTCTATGGGATCAGGCATGGGCGACTTTGTTTTATGAGCTGAAGCATGGCTCTTTGTGATTGGGTACAATGGGAAGATAAACAATGGAAAAGGAGGGGGAAGGGAGGATACAAGAGGCTGGGCGGGGGACATTTTGGTATTGCAGTAATTTTTCTTTTACTTACAGGTCACCTGAAATCGCTGGGAATGTCTGGAAGGAAGAGGAGCGTCCCAAAGAAATTTTTGGAAGGAGAGAGCCCATGGACGGCAGGACAGCAGGACTCGGCAGCGGGGACGAGGAGGACCCGATCAGGAGGATCAAGGCGTCCGGTGCAGGGAGTATTAGCTGGCGCAGTGGCAGCGGCGTCTTCTATGCCTCTATCTTGTCCCATTCCTCTTTCTCCTTCTGTCCCCTGTCCTTTGTCCCCTGTCTCATCCTCTTCTAATTATTCTGCCACCGCCACCCAGTATTCCCCAACTTCCCCCACGGCTTCTCCCACCTCTGCTCCCCGCGATCGGCCCGTTTTCTACGGCTCCCCGCACAGCTCGTCGGGTGCAGGTGACCGCGCGGCTGATCGGCAACCCGGGCATCTAAGTTCTAGCCATCCCTCCCCTGATTTGCCCCCATATATCCCCAGACTAGACGGGGTGGGCTCCCGGCATCTGTCTGCAGGGTTAGATCAATCCCTTGATCGTGCCCAGCGGGGGGAAGCAGGGGAAGCAGCCGCCGCCGCCATTGGCAGCATGGGATCGGCGGCCATCTTTTTTTTCCCAGCATGGGAATTTGCGCACGCCCAGCCCCTCTGCCCGGTCTGATGACGTCAGAGCGCCGCCATCACATGGTCAGGCGCCATGTGAGCGGCCAGGAGCCAATAGGTTTAATGCGGCGCCAAATTTGAATGCTGCAGCTGGCTTGGACAGGGGAAATGTAGCCCAAACACAGGCGGATACTGTGGGCAAACACGGCAATAAGGTACAAGGGGACAGAGGACAGTTTCAAGAAAGATTGGGCACGGGCGGAGGGCAACCATTTGAATTAAGGCACAGTTGTGATAGGAGCAGTCAGAGAGACGCAGAGGGCAGCAGGGCTGGGATGGTGCAGGGGGAGTGCAGGGGTCTATGTTTAGGGGTCATTGCTCACCCAGTGGATTGCGGGATGCTTATTCTGGGGGTAATTTTGCCGGGGATGTTGTTCAGGGGCAGGACAGGGGGGGGCCCCCTTCTTTGATCAGGATAGATCTTACAGTAAGGGGCAGGTTTATGGTAAGGACAGCGCAGGTAATGTGTACGTCAGGCTTCAGGGAGAGGATAGGAATTTACCTGCTAATGCGATGGATACGTATACTGACATTGTGCAATTACAGGACACGGAGCATGGTTCCAGGGCATCCAGCCACAAGGAAAGAACATGTCGTGGAGAAGAGAGAGAGCGGACACCAGGGTTTGGGGACATGGGGCACCCAGGGACCAGCAGAGGAAGAGCAAGCGGATCGCAGACGGGTGACCGGGTGACGGCTGCAAAGAAGGGTAAGAGGAAAAGATTTGTTGATTCGAGTGACGTTTCAGAAACGGATTCCAGCTCTGATTCTGACTGAGGGGGGAAAGGGGGGGAGAATAAGAAGCTGTTTAGGATGGTTAAGAAGATGTGTAAAAAACAGGGCAAGAGAAGCAGAGGGAACGGTTCAGACTCAGATGAGAGGGATAGCGGGTCCGACAGTGAGGGGGAGTCTGAGTTTCAGGGGACGCAGTTAATTCCATTGTTGTCACATTTAAAGCCTAAGGCAATCAGAAAGGCGCAGGAAGGGAGATACTTGGATTTATTTACCATTACGAGGGAGGCCGTGGCAGCAAGGGGGAGGGGAGGGGAGCAGTCCAGGAAAAGGGGAACATTTATGGAATGGGTTAAGGGGTTCGCAGTTTATGCAGAATGTTTTTTGGGGAAACATCCCGGCCAGGTTAAAGGTATGTTGAGGTATTTGCATTTAATCACAGATTGTGCCACGGCGTATGGGGGGTTTTCATGGAGGGATTACGATGAGGAGTTTAGGAGGGGTAGTGTCGGGACGGGGAAGAAGGAGAGGAAGGATTTCGGGGTGAAGATTTTGGATACATGGTCCAGGTTGGTGAGGGTGTATGATGGCCAGGGAGGGGGAAGGGCAGGGGGGCAACAGGTCGGTGAAGAGGGAGACAAGGGAATGCTGGGCTTTTAATGAAAAGCGGTGTGAGAAGGGCATGGCGTGTAGATACAAGCATATTTGTAGGTTTTGCGGAGGGGCGCACTCAGGAGTTGATTGTAGGCGGAAGGATGCGGGGAGGAATAATTCCTTTTGTCCCCCAGGTAAATGGGCAGGAGGGCATGCTGGGCCCAGCCAGAACACCGGTCCGGGTAAATGAGTTAGTGGAGGAGTTGAAAGGGTACCCAAAAGCGGAGGACAGGGAGGTACTGAGTAGTGGTTTTCGCGAGGGATTCAGGATACCGGTTATGGGACATGTGATGGGGGGTAAGAGAGTAAAAAATTTGAAGTCAGCATATGAGCTACCAGAGGTCTTGAAGGAGAAGTTGGAGAAGGAGGTGTTACTTGGTAGGATGGCTGGTCCATTTGTAAAGTCGCCAATAGAGAAGCTGGTGATTTCGCTGCTGGGGGTTGTGCCTAAGAAGGGGAAATATAGGATGATCCAGCATTTGTCTTATCCGAGAGGGCAGTCTGTGAACGATGCTATAAGTCAGGAAGATGCTTCAGTTACCTACCAGTCTTTTGATCAGGCAGTGAGTTTGGTACGTGAGGCTGGACAGGGGGCTGAGTTGGCAAAGGTTGACATAGAATCGGCTTTCAGGCTGTTACCGCTGCATCCAGAGAGTTTTCGGTTGATGGGGTGTAAGTTCAATGGACAATTCTACATAGACAAATGTTTGCCCATGGGGTGTGCGATATCATGCGCTCACTTTGAAAGGTTTAGTACATTTTTGCACTGGTTGGTGGAGGAGAAAGCAGGATGTAAGAGTATGGTGCATTATTTGGATGACTACATGATAGTGGGTGCCAAAGGGACAGGAGAATGTGGCAGGGTCATGGAGGTGCTGTTAAGGACGTTTGCTCAGCTAGGGGTCCCGGTGGCGGAGGACAAGTCAGAAGGGTCCTGTGTTAAGTTGACGTTTTTGGGCATTGAGATTGACTCGGTGAACCAGCTATGCAGGTTGCCGGAAGATAAGGTTGAGAAACTGAGGTTGGCTATTCGGCAGGCAATGGAAATGGAGAAAATCAAGCTTAGGGAGTTGCAGAAGCTGTTGGGTTTGCTGAATTTTGCATGTAGGGTCATTCCAGTAGGTAGGATATTCAAGAGGCGGATGGAAATTTGTACCAGGGGAGTCGCCAAGCCGAATTTCAGGATCAGGTTGAGCCAGCAGGTTAAGGAGGATTTGGGAGTGTGGGATTTCTTCTTGAGGGACTTCAATGGGGTGAGAATCTGAGAAGAGAGGGTCACAGCGGAAGAGATACAGCTTTTTACAGATGCCGCGGGAGGTTCTGGTTTTGGGGCATACTTGAGTGGAAGATGGTGTGCTGGGGAATGGCCGCAGGAGTGGATTCAGAGAGGTTGGGTTACAAATTTGGTGTTGCTGGAACTCTTTCCAATAGTGGATTCAGTTGTGGCGGAAAGAACTGGCGAATAAAAGCATTTTGTTTTGGTCAGATAACCAGGGTGTGGTCCAGGTGCTGAATAGCATGTCAGCATCATCTCCTCAGGTTATAGCCTATGTGAGGTACTTGGTGTTGTTAGGTTTGCAGAACAATATAAACTTTAGGGCTAAACATATCCCGGGGGTGGAAAATGTGGTGGCGGATGCATTGTCTCGGTTTAAGTGGCATGTTTTCCGTCGGTTGGCGCCGGAAGCGAATCTGCGAGGTGAAGGCTGCCCTTCGTTTCTTTGGCAGATTGGGAACAGATAGAGGTCATCAATGAGTTGGTGAGGAGATCGTTGGCACCAAAGACGTGGGTATTGTACAGTAAACATTGGAAGGAGTGGAACGAGTTTAGGAGGAGTCGGGAAGGGGGAGCAGATAGGGTGTTCTTAGAATACTTGCAGAATTTAAGGGGTAAGGGGATAAAGAAGGGATTACTAGGGAATATTTTAGCCGGTATTTCGTACTTTGCTCGGTTAAGGGAAGAGAAGGATGTTACTAAAAGATTTGTCGTTAGGAAGATTTTGAGAGGATGGGGTACAATGGGGGACAGGTGCAGTGATAAGAGGGAGCCGATAACGCGAGAGAGACTGGTAGCTTTGGGGTGAATACTTAGCAAGGTCTGTAAGGACGGGTATGAGGCCAAGCTATTTAGGGCAGCTTTTGTTTTAGCTTTTTCAATGGTATTAAGGATCGGGGAGCTGGTCGCCCCAAGCAGACATTCCACCCAGTCAGGTTTAATGAGGGAGGACGTGAGAGTAACAGAGGGGGCAGTGTTGGTGTTAATAAGAAAATCGAAAACGGATAGAGAAGGAAAGGGGGTGTGGGTCGCTGCTAGGGCACAGGCCGGGGAAGTCTGTCCATTGGGATGGAAGAGGGGATACTTGGAGGTGGCTCCGGCAACCGGGCACATGTTTTTGAGACACAAGGATGGTACTAATTTATCGCAGTACCAATTCAAGATGGTTTTGCGCAAGGCTGTTGAGAGTCTTGGTTGGAAGGGGAGTTGCATTGCTCCGCATTCGTTCAGGATAGGGGCAGCTACCACAGCAGCGGAACTGGGTTGCCCTACAGAACAAATTAAAGAATTGTGCAGATGGAAATCACAGGCGTATAGGCGGTATGTGAGGCCTTTGGGGAAGTGAGGGGTGTGAGAGGTTGTCATATAAAGAGGGGGGGGAATCTTTGTTTTGCCATTGGTTTGAAAATGGTGGTTAATATGTTCCCTTTTGTTTCTTTTTTCCCAGGTCGGGCAATGAGAGTCTGGGTCCTGGGACACTCCTACGTGCACTGGGCGGCAAGTTATGCTGCGAGCACAAGGAAGGGAGTGAACCTGGGGTTCAGTCTCCAGGAAGTAGGGATTAGATGGGTAGGAAAGAGGGGTATGAGGTGGGATCAGTTGCTAGAGATAGCGCAGACGTCCAGGAGAAAATGGGGGAAGCCAGATATTATAATACATTTAGGGGGTAACGATATTGGCAGTATACCAGTTCAGGAACTTCAGGAGTTAGTTATGGAGACTTTTAGGTGGTTTGGGAGGGAGTGGCCAGATGTTAAGATTGTCTGGTCTAGCGCGATTTCTAGGTTGACATGGAGAAATTGTAGCGATCAGAGGGCGGGGTGTAGAGGTAAGAAAAAATTGAATCAAGCAGCAAAGAAGGCAGTAAAGGAAATAGGAGGAAGGATTTTGGAACACACAGGCATAAGGACAATTAATGAGGAGTTGTTCCGGAGGGACGGGGTCCACCTATCGGAGGCCGGTAACGTCCTCTTCACTGAAGGCATCGAAGCCATGATAAGGAGTTTTTTGTAAGGTAAGCTGGAAAGGTCACAGGTTTTTTATTTGGTGGCAGTAAAAAGAGGGTCCTCGTTTTTGGTGGCGGTGAAATAGGCGACCTGGCACGTGGAGGGCGATTAGTGGGGGGAGGATCTGCAGAGTACGGGGTGAGTTGTGGTTTCATATGGCCAGGCTCAGGTGCCTTCCTGGTTTGCAGATCCTCTCGCCTGCTATCTGCCATAAAAATACACTGAGCAGACGTGTGGTCATCCTGCTTAGCCACGTGGGGTGCTATTTCTGGGCAATGCTTGTGGTGCATTGCAGTTGCCAGTGTTATCTGGCTGCCAGTGTTATCTGGTGTAGGGTATTTGGCATACGAGGATCGATAATAATAATTCTGCCTTAGAGGCAAAGAATTTGGCCTTAAGTAATAAAAGACGTGACCTTTTCAAAATGCCAATACTTTGTTGTGTTTTCATTTACGGGAAAGGGAGGGGGGGGTCGGGGCGGGTAGGGGGGCCTGGGGGGGTTAGTAGGTTTAAGAAGGTAATTTACATGGGAAAAAGTGTAAGAAGAGGATAAGGGTATAATTCTTAGTTTGAGAGAAAGACTAATTAGGAATGAAGGAGGTTTAAGGATTATCCCTGTATTGCACAAGAGTGAAAAGGAGGGAGTTCCCTTTGTTCTATGGGATCAGGCATGGGCGACTTTGTTTTATGAGCTGAAGCATGGCTCTTTGTGACTGGGTACAATGGGAAGATAGTATAGTACATAGTATAGTTTTTATTATTGATACCGTATATTGTCACAATGGGAAGATAAACAATGGAAAGGGAGGGGGAAGGGAGGATACAAGAGGCTGGGCGGGGACATTTTGGTATTGCAGTAATTTTTCTTTTACTCCCACCCAACACACCCTGTTTTGTTTTCTCTTTCATAGATGCTGGTTCTCTACAACGTCGGAAAGGTCACGCAGCAGAAGCACCATGGATAGGGGCAATGGAGTGGTGATTCCACCACTCATGCAAGACCGCCCGTGGTTTCCCATATGGAAATATGCCATGTTGCATGAACCCGGTTCATGGTTTATACGGCCATGTCTGGGGGATTGTCTAAATATAGACATGGTTAGTCTACCTATTCCATCAAATTATATACCATGTTACATGAAGCCAGCCTGTGGTTTTTGAACGGCCAGGGTTGGGGGATTGTTCTTTGATTAAAAGCATGGTTTAGAGCAATTATTATCGATCAGATAGTATCCCAAGTGGCTTGAAGCCAGTTGGTGTTTTTTTACAGCCACAACTGGGTGGATTGCGCTTAAATTGGGTACTTTACCATGTGGCAGGAAGCCAGCTGGTGGTTTGAACGGCCACAGCTGGGGGATTGCGCTTAAGATGGACATGGTTTAGGTTAGGGAGGAGCGGTGAAATAGGCGGCCTGGCACGTGGAGGGCGAATAGTGGGGGGAGGATCTGCAGGGTACGGGGTGAGTTGTGGTTTCATACGGCCAGGCTCAGGTGCCTTCCTGGTTTGCAGACGTGTGGTCATCCTGCTTAGCCACGTGGGGCGCTATTTCTGGGCAATGCTTGTGGTGCATTGCAGTTGCCAGTGTTATCTGGCTGCCAGTGTTATCTGGTGTAGGGTATTTGGCATACGAGGATCGATATTAATAACTCTGCCTTAGAGGCAAAGAATTTGGCCTTAAGTAATAAAAGATGGGACCATTTCAAAATGCCAATACTTTGTTGTGTTTTCATTTACGGGAAAGGGGGGGGTCGGGGCGGGTAGGGGGGGCCTGGGGGGTTAGTAGGTTTAAGAAGGTAACTTACATGGGGAAAAGTGTAAGAAGAGGATAAGGGTATAATTCTTAATGTTATGGAGTCATTGGGAAAGGCAGTCAGCAGCAAAGTGCACATTACTTTAGACACGTGGTCCAGCAAGCATGGACAGGGCCGTTACATTTCCTTCACGGCACACTGGGTAACTCTGCTTGCAGCTGGGAGGGATCCAGGACGGGGCTCTGTGCTGGAGTTTGTTCATCCACCACTCCTCCAGAAAGCTGCTTATATGAGGTCTGTCTGCTCCACCACCTCTTCCTCTTCTTCCTCCTCCTCCTGTGTCTCTGGCGAAGTGGCAGTTAAACTGACGCATGGCAGGGGCTACGCAATGGCTCAAGCAAAAAGATGCCATACTGTGCCTGAGCTGGTTTGTTTAGGGGACAGGAGCCACACCGGGCCAGAAATTCTGTCAGCGCTGCAGGGACAGATGCAGAGATGGTTAACACCACGCCAGCTTGAGCTGGGAATGGTCGCCTGTGATAATGGCAGCAACCTTCTCTCTGCCCTACGCCTGGGTAAGTTGACGCATGTACCATGCCTAGCACACGTCCTAAATCTGGTGGTACAGCATTTCCTAACCAGGAACCAGGGCTGGCAGAGCTTCTCAGCCCAACCAGAAAAGTCTGCAGCCACTTCAGACGGTCATTCCCAGCAAGTGTTCGCCTTGCAGAAATTCAAAGAGAATTCCACCTTCCCACAAACCGTCTGATCTGTGACATGCCCACCAGGTGGAACTTGACATTGGCAATGCTTCAGCATCTGCACAAGCAGCAGAGGGCCATCAATGAGTACCTGTGTGAGTATGGCACAAGGACAGGTTCAGGTCAACTTGTTTCCCCCCCCCCGCAGTGGCTGATGATCAAGGATGCATGCACTGTACTGTCACCATTTTTTGAGGAGGCCACGAGCATGGTGAGCAGGGACAGTGCATGCATCAGTGACACAATTCCTTTAGTGTTCCTGCTGGAGCACACTCTGCGGGGAATTATAGATGTGGCACTAGAAGCAGAGCAGCGGGAGGAAGAGGAGGACTTCCCCAGCTCTCAAGGCCCCAATCATTACGCAGACAGCATTCCTGTGGGTCCTCAGATCAGACAGGAGGAGAATGAGAAGGATGAGGAATATTTAAGTTGTGGGGGCATTGAAGGTGGGGATTCCTCAAGGGAGGGTTTTGTGTCCCCAGAAACCCAAGGACTAGTACGTGGCTGGGAGGAGGTAGTACATGAAACGGTCATCCTCAGCGACCAGGAACACTCAGAAGCTAATGCCACCTCCAACCTACGCTGCATGGGCTCCCTTATCCTGCAAAGTCTGCTAACGGACCCCAGGATTCGTGCTATCAAGGAGAGGGATCATTACTGGTTGGCAACCCTTCTTGATCCACGATACAAGGGTAAGGTTGCAGAGCTCATCCTGCCCTCACAGAGGGAGGACAGGATGAAACAACTTGAGGACGCTGTAAAGCGACACTTATGTAACACCTTTCCAGGTACTGGTAGGTTACCAAGTGATGACACAGGTGCTTCTGAGGCTGCGGTTTATCAGAGAAAGAGCGGTGAAGGGGGGCGCTTGACTGATGCCTTTTGCAATTTTTTTAGTCCACGACGCCCAGGGACGTCAAATGTAGGTACCCATTGTCAGCATCTTCACCATATGGTGCAGGACTACCTAGGGGCAAGGGCAGACCTGGATACCTTTACAGCAGATGATCCACTGGCTTACTGGGTGTTGAGATTGAATCACTGGCCAGAATTTAGCCAATATGCTATGCAGCTACTAGGTTGCCCTTCATCCAGCGTGCTTTCTGAAAGGATGTTCAGTGCCGCTGGAGGTTTTGTCACAGACAAAAGAGTGCGTCTGTCCACTGACTCTGTAGACCGGCTGACATTTATAAAAATGAATCAGTCCTGGATCAGCAGACATCACTCCTCTGATGCTGATGTAACTGAATAGATCGGGGATCTCTTCTGCATTCCCAAAACCTCCACTCCTGCACTCTTCCACAATACCTCAGAGGGGTTACGTTGTGAAGGCACTAGCTGGCACCAAAGGCCCAATATTTGGGTGCACTGACGCGTGTACCAGATTCATATCATTTTAATATTTGACAGCAGGATCCAACACTACACTCTTCCACAATACATCAGAGCGGTTATGGTGTGAAGGCACTAGCTGGCACCAAAGGTCCAATTTTAATGCACCTGTTGTTACTTTCATCCAAAGCCTGCATAAGTTTCACCATAATTTAGCCAAAGAAATCACTAAACTTGTTCTGCGTATCCTAAAACGTCTCCTCTTTTCATACAGGCTGCCACCCCAAGTAGTTGTTAATGAATAGGTTAAAGGAAAACCATTTACCATCATTTGAAATGTAATTTTTTTGTTTTTAAATGTATCTATACAGCCTACAAATCCGCCACTTCACGGGCAGGTTATGGGGACCTCCTAGGCACGATATGTGAAGAAATTTTTCGTTTTTATTCTTAACATTTATGTCATGGAAAAATCACTGTTCCTTTAAAAGCGTTTTTTTTAAAAACTTTTTGTTCTCGTTTCCTGTCCCCCAGGGCACTACCCAGACCCCCATACACTTTTTATGGCAAATATCTTGCATATATGCCCTCTTGGAGGGCACTCTAAAACTCGAACGTTCAAGTCCCATTGACTTGCATTGAGTTCGAAACGTGTTCGAATTCAAACTTTTTCAAATGTTCGTGTTTGAATGCGAACTGAACACGGAGGTGTTCAGCCCATCACTAATCACTTTTAGTCGAGCAGATGGTAAATTCTGCCTGTCAATTAGGGCTACTACAGAAAGAAAATGCATTGTGAATTCAGTGATTTCACTGTATAATGAATGAAAAGTGATTTTCCAAAATACAACTGGATCCTGCCAGTAGAAACATAGAAACATAGAAAAATGTCGGCAGATAAGAACCTTTCGGCCTATCTAGTCTGCCCAATTACATGGATACTTAACCTGGATTTATCTTTTAGGATAGCCTTATGCCTATCCCATGCTTGCTTAAATTCAATTACTGTTTTGGCCTCAACCACTTCAACTGGAAGGCTGTTCCATGTATCCACCACCCTCTCAGTAAAATAATGCTTCCTGATATTACTCTTAAACCTTTGCCCCTCTAATCTAAGACTATGTCCTCTTGTTTTGCTACTTTGTTTCCGTTTAAATATACTCCCTTCCTCTACCTTGTGGATTCCCTTTACGTATTTAAATGTTTCTATCATATTTCCTCTGTCTCGTCTTTTTTCCAAGCTGTACATGTTAAGATCATTAAGCCTTTCTTGGTAACTTTTCTCCTTCAAGCCGTACACCATTTTAGTAGCCCTTCTCTGAACTCTCTCTAAGATGTCTATATCCTTCTGGAGATACGGTCTCCAGTACTGCACACAGTACTCCAAGTGAGGTCTCACCAGTGCTCTGTACAGTGGCATGAGCACTTCCCTTTTCCTACTGCTAATACCTCTCCCTACACAACCAAGCATTCTGCTAGCATTTCCTGCTGCTCTATTACATTGACTACTTACCCTTAGATCCTCTGAAATAATAACCCCTAAATCCCTCTCCTCAGATGTTGAGGTTAGGACTGTATCAAATATTCTATATTCAGCCCTTGGGTTTTTACGTCCCAGGTGCATTATCTTGCACTTATCCACATTAAAACTCAATTGCCACAGCTCCGACCATTTTTTTAGTTTACCTAAATCATTTGTCATTTGGCTGATCCCTCCAAGAACGTCAACCCTGTTGCAAATCTTTGTGTCATCAGCAAAAAGACATACTTTTCCATTAATACCTTCTGCAATATCACTAATAAAAATATTAAAGAGAATGGGTCCAAGTACTGACCCCTGAGGTACCCCACTGGTAACAAGACCTTGCGCCGAATAAACTCCATTTACCACAACCTTCTGTTGCCTGTCACTCAGCCACTGCCTAATCCATTCAACAATATTGGAATCCAAGCTCAAAGATTGCAATTTATTGATAAGCCTTCTATGCGGAACAGTATCAAAAGCCTTACTGAAATCTAAATAAGCAATGTCTACTGCACCACCTGTGTCTATTATTTTTGTTACCCAATCAAAAAAATCAATAAGATTAGTTTGGCACGATCTCCCTGAGGTAAACCCATGTTGTTTCTGATCCTGTAATCTATGTGTTTTTAGATGCTCAACAATCCTTTCCTTTAACATGGTTTCCATTAATTTCCCCACTACTGATGTAAGACTAACTGGCCTATAGTTCCCCGATTCCTCCCTACTACCCTTCTTGTAAATGGGCACAACATTTGCTAATTTCCAGTCTTCTGGGACAACTCCCATTAACAGATTTATTTAACCAATCCTTGCTAACTGTTTTGCTATTACATCACTGAGCTCTTTTAATAATTTAGGGTGGATCCCATCAGGCCCCATTGACTTGTCTTTACTTTAGACAGCTGCTGTAGAACCTCCTCCTCTGTAAACTGATATGTAAATGTCTCGTTAGTGTTTCCTCCTAACTGAGGTCCCTTCCCTTCCTTTTCTTCTGCAAAGACTGAACAAAAATATTCATTGAGGCAGTCAGCGAGACTTTTATCCTCTTCTACATACCTTCCTTCCTTTGTTTTTAATCGAACTAATCCTTGTTTTACTTTTCTTTTCTCGTTTATGTATCTAAAAAATGTTTTGTCCCCCTTTTTTACTGACTGAGCTATTTTCTCTTCTGCGTGTGCTTTGGAAGCTCTTATAAATTGCTTTGCCTCTTTCTGCCTAATCTTATAGGTTTGCCTGAGTTTTTTTTATAATTAATGAATGCTGTCTTTTTGTTCTTCACTATTTTGGCCACTTCTGCAGAGTACCACAGTGGTTTCTTCCCTTTTTTGTTTTTGCTAACAAGCCGAATGCTCCAAGGTTTATGGAAAATCACTTGGTATTGAAGTTAAATAAAAAATAAATGAAAACTGAGAAACTCAGATAAATTCGAATAATAACTACAATCCATTCATCACTAACCTCACATCAGCTCAGGTAGTAGCATAAATAGAATGAACACATCTTTCTGGTACATAGAGGTTTTTTTTCTGTTACAGACATACCTTCAGACAAAATCCCCTGACTCACAAGAGACACATAAGGAGTTATTCAGAGAGAGTCGATCTGGCCCTGAAATGTCACCGAACAGGGAATTTACCTGTCCAGTGACATTTCGTGGCCATTCGGCAATTCAGAGAGCAGGCAATTTGCCAAATTTTGGTGAACTGCCAGCAAGTATGTTGCCTGTTCAAAGGCAGTGAAATACCCCATAGAGAAACAATAGTTAAGCTATTCAGAAATATGAATGAGCATATCACAGGGCTCCACAGCAATAAAATTAACAGTAATGTGCGGTGTGTATGAGCGTATCACAGAGCTCCAGTTTTTTTTCATACCCTGGGCCCCTCTCATTCTTTTTACACATTTCCAGCAGGCCCTTCGCATTCTTCTCCCCCACCTACCCATTCCATTCTTTTTTACCCCCCCAGCAGACCCCTCACTTTCTTCTGCCACCCCAGGGCCTTCTCGCTCTAATGATGCGGGATCTGGGGGGTAGAAGAAAGAGCGGAGCCTGCTGGTGGGTAATAAAGAATGGGTTGGGCAGGAGGAGAAGAATGTGAGAGGCCTGCTTTGGGGTGTAAAAAGAATGAGAGGGCCCTGGGGTGGTAGAAGAAAGTGGAAGGCCTGCTGGGGGGTAATAAAGAATGGGATAGGCAGGGGACTGGGGGGAGAGGAATGTGAGGGGCCTGAATGTGAGGCACCACATCACGATGTGAGACTTGATTCTGTCCCTTCTCGAGTCATTGCTACTGCAATTGTGGGTGAGTCGCACTGGAGGGGGCGGTGCCATTTCCAACCTCATGTTATGTATCTGGGAGGTCAACCATATACAAATTAAAGTCATTAGCTACAGCCAGTATATAACTGGAAGACTTACACACCTGTGCAGCCAGCTATAGCCTCTTGTCTTCCCCTTTCCTCCTCGCTCTCTCATTCTGTTAGTTCCCTTCCTGCTACTGCTGAGGTTCTGCGAGCTCCCTCTCCTTTGTTGCTATTCTGATTCTTTATTCCTCTTTGTCCAGCCTAATCCTATATTCTTGTCTCATATTTTCTTAGGAGTTTAGTTTTGTACCTTTTTGTTTTCCTATAGTCTGGTTTTTGTTCTCTGTTATTGTTTTCTTCTGTTCCCATTCTGTTGTGCAATTAAGATTTTGCCTGTGGCTACCAGCATTCCAGATTGTGCCACCTTTTATATACCACCTTATTTCAAGCCTTAAATCTAAAGGGTACCTGGTTCCTGCACAAGTGGTTCCTGTCTGCAGTCTCTACTGCATAGCCCACTATCCCCTTACTTTGAGACATTACCTGGGGCTGCCAGCGATCCAACAAACTCCACCTACACTGTATCAATACCTTGTCAAGCTCTCCGGACTCCTGTTAAAGTGGTTTCTGTCTACTGCGCAGCCCACTATCCATTGTGCCAAGTTACTTACCTGTGGCTGCCAGTAATCCAGTTTTCTCTACCTATGCTGCAAGGTATTACTGCCAAAGCCCCTGCTGCATACTCAAGTAGGTCCTGTATGCACTTCTGGGACTACGTTGCAAAGTTATTCCCTGTGTGTAACGGTTGGCACCCGCTTGGACCATCGTGGTGGCTAGGAACAGGGAGTGTAGCCCTTAGGCAGATAAGCTACTGACTTGACACAGGACAGATGAATAATACAGACTTCTTTCGCCAAAGCCATGGAGCATAAGAGCAGGACTGATTTGCATCTACGCTGAAATGGTTTTCAGACCAAAAGACAATTTAGTGCACCTTCAGAAACACCAAACAATACCGAAGTCTGTAACACTTGAATAGGAGTACCGGGATGGTAATCTGGCAACAATGTATGACAGTAGATGAATTGTGCAGGCTGCAGGGCAGTCCACAAACTGACAGACTTGGCGATACGGGAACTGAATTCCACGTCAGGACTATGCAGGAACCAGACAGACACAAGGGACAGGAGGGCCAGAAGAACTAAAGGAATACTAAGCTGGGGTAGGTCCTTTAGTTGGCCTCTAACTAGGGAGAATACCTCACAAAATATTACAGAGCAGTGGAAACAAGAAGAGCGAGGGTTAACACAATATACAAAAATCCTGCACTAAAGAGGTCCTTGTAATGGCCTCGGAGAATATAAAAAACTAAGACAAACAAGGTACATGAAACATATATGAATGGTCAGGCAGACAAAGGTTGGCAACAGATTAGAATGCAGAGTACCAGGAGCAGGCAGGAAATATGGGAGATTATATATATATATATATATGAGTGGGTCTGTGTGATTGGGCCATGTGACCCCAGACCAGGTGATCACAACAGAACCCCAGATCAGCCCTAGCGAGCACAGCCAGACACACCACAGGGGAAAACAGACATGGAGGCCCTTCACCACCAGGGGGCACGACCAAAACCAGGCAAAATGTAACACTGTGTTATTCCCTATTGGGGTCTTCACTTTTGCAACGACTGTTTATTTTTCCTCAATACATAAAATTTTTGCCTAATATGTCTCCGGAGTCTGCCTATCTTGTTCACCCTCCGCGCTTGGGTAAAAAGAAATAACCTAATGGGTCCCACCATGGCTCCAACCTGGCATGGCCCTGACAATAACCGACCAGTCAGTGTGGATCCACTCCTCAGATCCTCCATACACGAAAGAAACAATATGCTGACTCCTCTTTATTAGGGATGAGCCGAACGCCCCTGTGTTCGGTTCGCATTCGAACAATTTCAAAAGTTCGAGTTCGAACGCGAACACGAACCGAACTCAATGCAAGTCAATGGGACTCGAAAGTTCGAATTTTAGAGTGCCCTCCAAGAGGGCATATCAACAAGATATTTGCCATAAAAGGTGTATGGGGGTCCGGGTAGTGCCCTGGGGGACAGGAAACAAGGACAAAACGTTTAAAAAAAAATAGTTTTTGAAGGAACAGTGAGTTTTCCATGAAATAAAGGTTAAGAATAAAAACAAAAAAATCCTTTAAATATCGTGCCTAGGAGGTCCCCATAACCTGCCCGTGAAGTGGCGGATTTGTAGGATGTATAGAAACATTTAAAAACAAAAAAAAGGTTTTCCTTTAATCTATTCATAAACAACTGCTTGGGGCGGCAGTCTGTGAAAAGATGAGACATTTTAGGACACGCAGAACAAGTTTAGTGATTTTTTTGGCTAAATGATTGTGAAAATTATGCAGGCTTTGGATGAAAGTAACAATAGGTCTTTTAAGGCTAGGGTCAGACGAAAGCATTTTTCCCCGCGAACGTGAAAAAGTGCGTCCGAACGCATTGACGTATTTTTTCACGGAATGCGCAAAAACAGTCAGATGACGCGCATTTTCGGGCGTGATTTTGTACGGATCGTCAATAAGACTCTTTTTGCGTCTGGACGTTATGTAGGCTGCACATTAGCAGTGTCTGACATCTCCTAATCACGCAAACACGCCGCTATGCCGCAGCTGCGCACTCAGTACGTCAGTACTAGCGGTTCAGCGTTCTCAGAAAAATGCGTTCAAATTCCACTTGCGTTGCACGGCCGGACTTTTGTGCAGCCGTACATCGTATATTGGCCGTCATTGCCCGTCATCTGCTGCTAGTGCGGCCGTAATTATGTGCGCCAGAACGCACGTTAAAAGTGCGCTGGTCTGACCCCAGCCTAAAATTGGGCCTTTAGTGTCGGCAACAGTGCCGTCACACCGTAACTCCTCTGTGGTATTGTGGAAGAGTGCAGGGTTGGACCCTGCAGTCCAATATTAAAGTGATATGAATCTGGTATAGGCGTCAGTGGCAGTGCACCCAAATATTACTGCGCTATAGTGTATGGCAGGATGGAAGCGCACCAGCAGTAACAAGCAGCGGAATATACCAGACGGGCACAGAGCGAGAGTAGTTGTTTTAACAAAACCAGCTCAACAACATTTAGGCACTAGTACTACGCTACTGTATATGGTGAGAATTAGCGCACACCAGTCCCGGCGGCTCTGCGTCATCACGCCGCGCCCTGCCCCCTGATCACTCACAGCTGCGCCGGGTGCCGCCGGAGCTCCTGGCATTCGGACAGCTGGCGGCACCATGCGTCCGGGGCCCCCCCCGATCGCCACCCGGGGCCCTGGATGTCACAATATTACAATCCAAACGCAAATGGGTTAAGTAACCAAATTTGTAAGAAGAATAATTAATGCAGCATATGAATCCTCACACTGCCGGGCAGCACCTTAAGGCCCGGTTCACACCTAAGCGTTTTACAGTGCATTCCTGCACGCTGTAAAACGCATAAACAGGGAAATCCCATTATTTGCTATGGGACCCATTCATACCTGGGCGTTTTACAGCGCGCAGGAACGCGCTGTAAAACGTCCTACGCCCAAAGAAGTACAGGAGCTTCTTTGGGGCGTATTGCAGCTCGTTCACTCTGCAGTCTATGGCCGTGAACGCTCTGCAAATGGCGTTCACATGTTTTTTACGTTTGCGCGATACGCGCGTTAAAAAACGCACGTATTGCGCGCGTAAAAAAAAATGCAGGTGTGAACCCAGCCTTACAGTATAATTAATGCAGCATATGATTCCACACACTGCCGGGCAGCACCTCTACAGTTTGTGGATCCAGGAATCAGGTGAGTATTAGAAAGAAAAAAAAAAGGTTTTATTTTATGTTGCTGGGGACATTTAAAAATGTCCTCAGATTTTATTTTTTTTAAAAATGTGTCGCCTTACCTTAGCCTGGTGGTCAGTGGGGGCTCCCTGGATCCTGGTTGTGGGGAAGGGGAGTCTGCCGTGGCTCCCTCCCTGGAGTCCCTGCGCCACCTCTCTGCCACATGCACCCGGCTGGCCAGCCCGCACAGTCGCAGGTCTGTCATCCTGCGGCCGCATGCTCCTCAAGGGGTCCTTGGGAGGGAGGCTCCGTTGGGCTGCCCTCTACAGTGCCTGATTAGAGGGCCTCGTCTGCCTGATGTTTTAGCAACAAGAATGTTTTATCCCATAGGCTTCAATGTTAAAAATATTCCCGTTTTAATACAATATCTAATAAACCATTGCTTAAAATATTCTGCAGTAGAGTCTCTTTATTTTTAGATTTTTTAGGATTTTTTAAGCATTTTTAAAAAAAAAAAAATCTGGCGAACATCCCAAAAAGTTCGAAGTTCGCGAACTTTTGAATGGACATTGTTCGAATCGAACTCTGAACCGATCAAACCGAACAGCTCATCCCTACTCTTTATTAATGCATCAAAGTTGGCTTTATTTCCTCAGTGTCTAGACTTTATACATTGCATAATAAATTGAAAATGATTTTCCAAAAAACACTGGTTCCTGGCAGTGGATTTTTGGAAAATCACTCGGTAGTCAGGGCTGAATTTACATCTCAGAAGCCAGTAAAGACAAAACTCTGGAGTCCCCCCCCCCAAAAAAAAGTGCCAAAAATACTTTTTGGGGAAACACAAAAACTAATTATACATTTTATGAAACTGAAAACCATTTTCTCACCATGCTCCATGCTCGCATAACAGAAGGGGAAGAATCTTTTGCCTTAAAATGGAGCAGAATGCAAGGGCTAGGGTTAAGCCTAAAACAAGCAGAAATAGTAACCTAACACTAATTTTTAACCCAAGCGGTGGAAAATGCTGCTCCATTTTGGCCCAGAGCAACCTCCATTATGGGTATCAAAATACGGATGCGATCGAGGGGTATTTTTCACGGTGTACCATTAATTACCATTTCATTTTTTGATGTTGCTTTCTTTATTTTTTGGTAATTTTTCAATACAGTATCAAAACTTGCTTTGTTTCGGAACAAAAAAAGGGGCAGGGGTTCCCTTATTATAAAACAAAAACCTTTTTTCATTTTTGGTATCATTAGAAAGGCCAGACTCTGATCTGTCCAATAACACCTATCTTGAGCTTGTGGGGGATAAAGAATGGAGATACAGGCGGTCTAAGGTTCCCAGCAGCAGAAGTAAAGGGATATTATTGACCTCCGCAGAGGGCAATGTTTCCCACAGAGAACCGTTATATGATGGGAGGACTGGTGATTAAACACTCAATTTGAAAACAAAACACAGTTCCTCACAAGGAGGAAAAAGTCTTCCCAAACCACATTTGTGATAGTATTTAGACATGTGCACAGCACAAAATTTCGTTTTGGACTAATGGATTAGTCCTAAAATGCAATTTATTTAGTTGCTAAAGAAATTTGTTTTCAGTTCTTTAGTATGAAAACTAATTTCATTCATCCGAAAACCAGTGGATACAATTACTATTGTAGTGGCTCCTCAGAGGGCTGAGATCGCTGCTTGTTACAGTATCTCTCACTCTCAGCACAATGTGGGCCATATTACATAGTCGGTGCTAACTCAACCAGAGCTGTTGTAAACTTCCCAGAGCCATTATAGCCTATGGAGGTTTTCAGTTTACAACAGCTCTGGTTAGGTTAGCACCAACATTGTAATACTGCCCCGTGTCAGGCAAAGCTGTTACAGTAACTGACTGCTGCTCATCACAGCGCTCAGAGTCAGTCAGTAAAACTAGTAAATAATATTTTTATATATAAGAGGTTAGAACAATATTATTTCCCCTCTCTGTATAAGGTTTAGAACATCCTCCTGCATTAATTAATACCCCTCTCTGTATAATATTTAGGAACACCCTCCTGAATTAATTAATGTCCCTCTCTGTATAGAACATCCTCAATTTATACCTTTCTCTGTATAATGTATATAACATCCTCCTGCATTAATACCCCTCTCTGTTAAATGTATAGAACATCCTCCTGCATTAATAATGCCCTCTCTGTATAGAACATCCTACTGCATTGGCATGTGGAGGGTGCAGAACTTCGGATGTTGCGCTCTTCATTGCTGGTCTCCTTCACTCATCAATGTAATATCACAAAAAGGACTGAAACTAAAATGTAGTGCATTTTATTTTAGTTTCTTTCGTTTTGTACTGAGCAGTTTCGTTTCTCTTGAGTCATACGAAAACGAAATTATCCAAAATTCGGACTAAATCGTTTTAGTACTAAAACGAATGCACATGTCTAATAGTATTAAAAATTAACTTTTACTATAATATATATAAAGATTCCACAAAAATACCCATACACATATTGTAATATATAAAAAGATTCCACAAAAATAAGTTCATTTTTAATACTATCACAAATGTAGTTTGGGAAGACTTTTTCCTCCTTGTGAGGAACTGTGTTTTGTTCCCAGCAGCAGAGATTGTGTTTTAGATGAACCAATGTGTAATAACCGATTACGCCATCACCTCCATATTTGCACCCAGCATGGGAAATGAGAATGTGTGAAAAAAGTTAATTTTGCATATCATTTTTGTTTTCCAATATTTTATTTTTGCACATTACATGGTGATGTTTGGTATTAGCAAAAAGGCCAGACTCTGAACTCTCCAATGAATGCTCCCTTGACCTTGTGCAGTGTAAAAGTCAGAGATGCAGGGTTCCAAAGTCCCACTGTCTCTCCTTACTCCAGTGCCGCAGTTCAGGTTGTTAAAGAACCAATGGATTGTGCCATCACCTCCAGACTTGCTGTTAGTGCGGGAAATGAGAAGGTGAGTTAGTGCAGCATCATTGTTCACTTCATAATTGTAAAGTCAATAATAGTACTGCGTTAGAAAAAAAGAACAAATACAATATTAATATTTTTCTATTTTATTTTTAGATAAACCTGATCATGTTTGGTACCATGTTACATCTTCAGAGATACAGTGGTCTAAGAGATTGTAAATTTTTATTTATTTTTTCTTATTTTTTTTTAAAGAGCTTGTAGCATCTACTCTGTCTAATTATAAATCTGGCCCTGTTTGGTACTGAAAGGGTTGAAAGCATGGAAGCTCCGTATAGTTAGTTAAAATAACATTGCACACATTATGTGTTTGCTGTAGCTTTTTTATGCAAAACGATGGTCATTCATAGACATAAGGCAATTGTTCGCATGATAGGAGGGAGGTCATAGGTAGATAAATTACATATATAATGAGTGACTTTGCACAATGCAGGGAAATGCTGCACAGTCAGTTTCAATATCCTAAGTCACAAGGGGCTTAATGAAAAGTAAAGTGACAGCAATTTCATTTACTGCTGTTATCTCAGCAGAAGGCTGTGTTGTACCAGTGCAGGGACTCAGAAAAGATTTATGTTCACTTTCATCACATAATCTGTCCGCACTGACTAAAGGACAGTGACAGTTGGCTGGCTGTCATTTTAACACCTTCACTTTTTCCCCCCATGCTCCTGTACAGTGTGTTTTTTGCCCTCTTCGTTTGGCTTGTTGGTTCATCTGATCCAGTTAAGTGATGATAGATGGAAATCTGATACTATGTAGCACTTGTAGGAACATCTTTATTCAATGCCACTCAAAAAGGCAGGCAAAGGACTGTAGAATAGGCAACGTGACAACAGAAGTCTTACAGATCAACTCATGTTGATATTGCTAATAATAATTGTACTGACATACTCTGCATGAAAAGATCTAAAGGACATAAATTAAATATTCACAAAAGGGAAACCATAAACACAGACCACAGACCTGAATACATTATGCAGGAAGAATGATTGTGTCAATACAAAAATAATTCAGCCTGAATATACGAATGACACTAATAATTGAAGCTTAATTTAATCCTACTTGCCCATGAACTGTGAAAAGATGACTGCATGAATGCTACAGTTTTTCAGCATGTGTTTAATAATCCTAATAGATAATGCACACATTTCTACATAGAGAGAATAAATCACATATATAAAGTCAACTTTTTTTTATATATATCTGAAAATGGCTCTAATATTATGATTATCATTTTCTTTTCTGCACTTACTTTAATTCAGTAGCATTAATAATATATAATGCATGTTACAGCTTTATATTGTCAAGGACAGGGGTAATCCAACACACAAACACCCAGAAAAGCAAAAGAAGCCCTAATCTGGTAGGCCGGTCCTTAAAGTGACCGGATCTACTATCGAAGTGAAAAGAAAGACCAGCGAACAAGTTGGGTAGACAACTAGATAGGATAGCAAAACGGAAACAACGAGAAACAAACAATGTTCGGTATTTCTGGGTTTATACAGAGGCAAGGTCAGTAAATGAGCCATATTTAGTACATGGGAATACACAACAATGGGCAGTACTTAGAGGGTTAAAACTGAGGCAAGGTCAGTAAACAAGAGCCAGGTTCAGTACACTGAATCTAAAATTAAGACGGAGACCAGGGGCTTACACTTACAAGTATTATTATCCTTTATTTATTATCAGGGTTATTCAGAGAGCGTGAAAAGCAGGAGAATGACTGGAGAATAACTGGAGAATGAAAAATTGTAGGTCAAAATAGCCGATTTGGAAAGTGAGATGAAAGGGAGAATTGTTCTGGTTTGGCTATTTTGACCAAGAATTTTTCATTCTCCAATCATTCTCCAGTCATTCTCCTGCTTTTCACGCTCTCTGAATAACCCTGATAGTGTCACATATTCCGCAGCACTTTAAAAGATCAGTGTACAAGGGGGTTGATACGTTGGAATGCCACACATGGATGATATGGTCTGATTCAGCGGGTCCCTGTTCCCAAGGGAATTTACAATCTATGAGATGTACAAGTATTTTAAGAAATAGGCGTATTCATATCGTTAGGTATCTTGCCCAAGGACACTTGCTGGTGGCATCTGAGTGGGATCGAGTTGTCTTTCCATGATTGTAGATCAGCGACCTGGTGGTTAGGTTGAACCTGCTTCTCATAAAGTCGAGCCTTGCTTCTCCAGAGTTGTATTGGAGGGATGTGCTGAATGGTATTTTGATTTGCACCCTTCACCTCTCCAACCTGGTGTTTAAGAGCTTTTCTGGGAAGCTGCCACCCTACCTGAATAGACTGCTTCCCCCAGCAGCTCCCTCATCCTATAACCTCTGATCCAGGACCAGCACCTTACTTGCAATACCACAATACAAAAAGACAGTGGCTCGGTCCTCATTTTCCTACAGAGTACCGCAGTTATGGAATAACCTCCCAGACGCCATCAAGTCTTCCCCCAGTCTTAAGTCACTCAAGAGCTCCCTATTAACATACCTCAATACGAAATGCACCTGTAAGCATGTAACATAATGACTATTTCCTACATATTTATTTTCTGTTAATCTGTATATTTGTGTTTTTTTAATATCTTGTATTGTATTACTTTGTATTTCCTTAACAACTGTAACATTTTAATGTTCTTGAACCCAGGACGTACTTGAAAACAAGAGAAATCTCAATGTATCCTTCCTGGTAAAATCCTTTATAAATAAATTTGCTTCTCCACGGTCAAATGGTAGAGATGTTACCCCTGGACTCCACAGCCGATATTGTGTGGTAGGCAAGTATGTACCATTAGGTGTTACTGGAGAGGTGCACTGGCCGGGATCGAACCTGGGTCTCTACAGTTATAGAGCAGTGATGTTACCTCTACTCCATCCAGCTGGTACTTATAAATCACTAACAAGCTCCATACCCCTGTACAATCGGTGAGAGAGATTAACAAATATACTGTGCATACAAGTTAAATACACAGAACTGTAGGAGAGGGGACTCTGCTCAAGAGTTTACAATCTAAGAAGTGAGGGGTGACACACTAGGTGATGGTAAATAGCAGAGTATGTGATGTAGTGAGGTGGCAGTTGTGACATGTAAAGAGGTATGGGATGCTGACAGGTCTAAGGCTAGGGTCAAACGAAAGCATTTTTACACGCGAACGTAAAAAAGTGCGTCCGAACGCATTGATGTATTTTTTCACGGAATAGGCGAAAACGGTCATACGATGCGCATTTTCGTGCGTGATGTTTTACGGATCCAAACCAGGAAACTTTTTGCGTCTGGACGTTATGTTGGCCGGACACGAGCAGGGTCTGACGTCTCCAAATCACACAGACACACCGCTAGCGGGCGCAGCGCACTCTGTACGTCCGTACTAGCGGTTCAGCGTTCTCGAAAAAATGCATTCATTTTCCACTTGCGTTGCGCAGCCGGACTTTCGTGCGACCGTACTTCGTATATTGGCTGTCATTGCTAGTGCGGCCGTGATTAAGTGCGCCAGAACGCACGTTAAAAGTGCGCTGGTCTGACCCCAGCCTTAAGGATCTCTTGGTATTGATAAGATTTTAAATTGTTCAGAGAGGCTACATGTATAGATGTTTTGTTTAGCGAAACGGAGGACAAAATGTCAGAGATTACCTTTTAATAACAACATGTAATATATTTACCCCGGCAACCACACTTTTGGATCTAGGAAACCCCCTACATACTTTTATAAATGGATGAAAATATGTTATGTAACAGGTTGCTCTTAGCTGCAACAGTTTTCCCTCAGCAGCATGGGGTTACATTTCAGGTGGATCAGAGCTGAAATTAGCAAACTGTAAGGGTTTGACTGCGGTGGGTGTAGTAGTATGGGGTTGTGAGCCCAGGATGCAGTGATGGAGGCAGGTTCAGGATCACAAAGGGTGTTTATTGAATATAAACACGGTAGCATAGAATCCGACAAGGAACAGGCAATGGAATGGTCCGGGTCAAGCAAAGGGTCTGGTACACGGGGGTCCTAGATGGGGGGCAGAAGGGGAGCAGGATGGGAGGGTACCGGTATATGAAGTCGATGAATGTCCAGAAAATACAGAGGGTCCTTGGAGTCTTTGGTTGCAGAATTCAGGAGATGGTCAGGAGGTTTCAGGGAGCTTGGCAGATAGGTTTGCAGTCAGTAACTTCAATGTGGAAGTCCAGAGGAAAGGGTGGGACTCCCTTAAATGATGGACTCATTAGGTAAGATGAAAGGCAGGTGAGTCTCCCTGGCCAGAACGTTAGAGTTCATGAAGTGAAAAAGTCAATACAAAAAGTCCTGGAACCTGCAGGGGGCCTGCAGGATGCGGAACAGAAGGGGGCGCCAGGGGGTCAGGGCCACCACGACCTTACAGAGCCCCCCCTCTAAAGGGCCGGACTCCGAATGTCCCAGGGCGAGGTCAGGGTCAGCACCGGCGGCAGTCAACGACATTGGCACAGGCGGATCACCCGGCTGCCTGGATACTGTAGGAGCACGGGTGTTCAAAACCAGGGCCTGCATCATCAGCTGGTTCTCCTGGACGTCTTGCACATGTCGTGTTAGGGTTGCAATCTGGCTAACAAAGCCTGCCAGTGTACCCATCATTAAAATGATATCGGACCGGCAGGACTCTGGACTGACAGGACATGCTGACTTGAGGATGGGATCCCCATGACAGTAGCTGCAGCAGGGCTCCGTGACTCCCGGACGGTGGACTTGGAGGTGACCTCGGAGAGGACCGATGAGGCAGCACCCTTGGTGAGGACTGGTGGGGCAGCTCCCTTGGTGAGGACCGGTGGGGCAGCGCCCTTGGTGAGGACCGGTGGGGCATCTCCCTTGGAAAGGACCGGTGGGGCAGCGCCCTTGGAGGGGACCGGTGGGGCAGCGCCCTTGGTGGGGACCGGTGGGGCAGCGCCCTTGGTGAGGACCGGTGGGGACCGGTGGGGCAGCGCCCTTGGTGGGGACCGGTGAGGCAGCGCCCTTGGTGAGGACCGGTGAGGCAGCGCCCTTGGTGAGGACCGGTGGGGCAGCACCCTTGGTGAGGACCGGTGGGGCAGCACCCTTGGTGAGGACCGGTGGGGCAGCACCCTTGGTGAGGACCGGTGGGGCAGCACCCTTGGAGGGGACCGGTGGGGCAGCACCCTTGGAAAGGACCGTGGGGCAGCGCCCTTGGAAAGGACCATGGGGCAGCGCCTTTGGAAAGGACCGGCAGGGCAGCACCCTTGGAAAGGACCGGCAGGGCAGCGCCCTGCGGAGAATGGATCCTGGCACTGCACGGCTCCACGGCGGTGGCCTCAGCACTACCTGGTATGGCAGCAACCTCGGCGACGACCTGGGTACTGCACGGCTCTTGAGCGACCTGGGTACAGCACGGCTCTTGAGTGACCTGGGTACAGCACGGCTCTTGCTGGGCAGTGAGCGGCTTGGCCTTACGGCGGCGGCGACGGCCCCGTGGCGGCGATAGCTCAGGAGATCCTGCGGGTTGCAGGGCAGCGACATCTGAAGATCCTGCGGGTTGCAGGGCAGCGACATCTGGAGATCCTGCGGGTTGCAGGGCAGCAGACTCTTGGCATCCTGCGGGTTGCAGGGAAGCAGACTCTTGGCATCCTGCGGGTTGCAGGGAAGCAGACTCTTGGCATCCTGCGGGTTGCAGGGAAGCAGACTCTTGGCATCCTGCGGGTTGCAGGGAAGCAGACTCTTGGCATCCTGCGGGTTGCAGGGAAGCAGACTCTTGGCATCCTGCGGGTTGCAGGGAAGCAGACTCTTGGCATCCTGCGGGTTGCAGGGAAGCAGACTCTTGGCATCCTGCGGGTTGCAGGGAAGCAGACTCTTGGCATCCTGCGGGTTGCAGGGAAGCAGACTCTTGGCATCCTGCGGGTTGCAGGGAAGCAGACTCTTGGCATCCTGCGGGTTGCAGGGAAGCAGACTCTTGGGATCCTGCGGGTTGCAGGGAAGCAGAATCTTGGGATCCTGCGGGTTGCAGGGAAGCAGAATCTTGGGCAGCTTGCCCGGAGGGTTGCGCGAGTTGCAGGGCAGCTAGCCCGGAGGTTGCGCGAGTTGCAGGGCAGCTAGCCCGGAGGGTTGCGCGAGCTGCAGGGCAGCTAGCCCGGAGGGTTGCTCGAGCTGTAGGGCAGCTGGCCTGGAGGATTGTTCGAGCTGCAGGGCAGTGACCTTGGACACTGAGGTCTGGCGGAACTTGACCATGGGGAACCGGCAAGGCTTTGGTTTCTTAGGTAAACCAGGAACCGAAGGTGAAGTGTAGACACAGGTGCCTATGTAGGCAGTCTGAATAGGCCTCGTAGAAGCAGGTTTCGCAGAAACAGGGTTCATAGAAGCAGGCTTGTCAAGATTTTTGGTCTCTGGCTTGGGTGGGTGTAGTGGGCAGGCAGATATTCTATGCCAGCTATCTCCACAATAAAAACACAAATCTTCTGCTCTTCTTCTTGCCTTCTCCTTTTCGGTTAGGTTTCCTCGAGCTCCTTTAGGAACTGGAATGCACACCTTAGTCGACGTGTCCTTTAAGGTCTGCTGCAGGTATTCCAACAGTGAATCAAGATGCTGTTGGATATTTTGGTTAGCCTCTTTCAGTCCTTTTACACAGGATAAAATCACCGCGGGCTCACAGGGTTTGAACTTCCACATTCTGTAAGGGTTTGACTGCGGTGGGTGTAGTAGTATGGGGTTGTGAGCCCAGGATGCAGTGATGGAGGCAGGTTCAGGATCACAAAGGGTGTTTATTGAATATAAACACGGTAGCATAGAATCCGACAAGGAACAGGCAATGGAATGGTCAGGGTCAAGCAAAGGGTCTGGTACACGCGGGTCCTAGATGGGGGGCAGAAGGGGAGCAGGATGGGAGGGTACCGGTATATGAAGTCGATGAATGTCCAGAAAATACAGAGGGTCCTTGGAGTCTTTGTTGCAGAATTCAGGAGATGGTCAGGAGGTTTCAGGGAGCTTGGCAGATAGGTTTGCAGTCAGTAACTTCAATGTGGAAGTCCAGAGGAAAGGGTGGGACTCCCTTAAATGATGGACTCATTAGGTAAGATGAAAGGCAGGTGAGTCTCCCTGGCCAGAACGTTAGAGTTCATGAAGTGAAAAAGTCAATACAAAAAGTCCTGGAACCTGCAGGGGGCCTGCAGGATGCGGAACAGAAGGTGGCGCCAGGGGGTCAGGGCCACCAGGACCTTACACAAACTACCTCACTCTATGTACAGTGAGTGATCAGCACTCTTCCTGTGAGGTGAAGAGGATAGGTGATCCCACAAAAACATTGAAAGCCAAATGGTATTTGGAAATGCTTTACTTTGACATATTGTAGTGTTGTACTGGATACAGCGTAGTTTCCTAGTAAGATAGTTTGAGATATATAGTGAGTATATTGCAGAGTGTAGCAGAATTTTGTTTGCATCATTTTTTGATTCATTCCTAAGGCTGGGGTCAGACCAGCGCACTTTTAACGTGCGTTCTGGCGCACATAATTACGGCCGCACTAGCAGCAGATGACGGGCAATGACGGCCAATATACGATGTACGGCCGCACAAAAGTCCGGCCATGCAACGCAAGTTGAATTTGAACGCATTTTTTGAGAACGCTGAACCGCTAGTACTGACATACTGAGTGTGCAGCTGCGGCATAGCGGTGTGTTTGCGTGATTAGGAGATGTCAGACACTGCTAATGTCCGGCCTACATAACGTCCAGACACAAAAAGAGTTTTATTGACGATCCATACAAAATCACGTTTTTGCGCATTCCGTGAAAAAGTACGTCAATGCGTTCAGACGCACTTTTTCACGTTCGCGGGGAAAAATGCTTTCGTCTGACCCTAGCCTTATTCCACGTAGCCCGAGGAAAGGCCTAAATGTTGAATAAAGCATAATTTGCTTGAAATGAAGATTTATTTTGGGGTTTATGATTCCCATACTTGGACATCCTGTCACAGTTGTTTTCTGAAGACTTTCTCCTGAAAGAGAAGAGGTCAGTGCTTATGCTTCACCACTGATCAGTGGTCTTGTCTTACACTCTCAGTAGATGACCTCTTGTCTGTTATACAATCCTTTTTCTAATTTACCAACTGAAGCACAATTTTTGCCTATCCTTGTAGCTGAACTCATACATTGCCTCATCAGTTTTGTACCCCACTCAAACATTTGCAGAGTGCAAATACGATGATTCGTACTAATGTTTTCGCAACCAACACTTGATCCCTGCATTTGTTGTCTTTGTCAGTGGCATGATGTTAACAAGCTAGTAGCTATAGCAATGTAGGGAATGAATGGTATTCTCTTCCAATGGACACACTGTTGCTTGCGAGAGTTAAAACTATCCAATCAATGTAGATGTCTTCTTTTCTGTAGCTTTATTAATTCATAAAATGTTTGACATATTCAGTTCAGTCCTTAAAACTAGCATCACTGCTAAACCATGATACCTGTAATCAAGAAACTAAGGCCTTACAAACTCTAAAATCACTTTCCTTCCCAAATATAAACACAAGTCACAAAAAAAGAAGGAACAAGGCATTCTGAATCACAGACAACATTTATTGTCACTGAGAGTGCCATAAAAGGAATTCCAAGGACAACCCTGCAATGTTTGCATTTGACCCGCTGAAACAGCCATAGAGACCTGCAAAAGCAATAGTCAGTCAAACGCACCAAATATGCTATAATCAAAGCATTATTTTATTTATTAGCTACTTATGTTTTCTGTGTATTCATTAGCTGTACAATATTGGGTATCATTCTTGAGTGAATACAATTTTTTTATCCTGAAAATTCATTTTGAAACACTTCCATTATTTGTTTTTGCTCCTCCTTTCTCTGCAAAGGTTTTTTTATTTTGTACTTTTTTATTAGGAACACCCTACTGCAAGGCCATGGAAATGGATGACAAAGTAAGCTTTAATACATTTTGCTGACCTGGCTGCTCATATGTATTTGATTACGACCCAATAAACCTTTATTCCATCAAAAATAAGAGTTAATATTTGCCAATGGTTCATTATACTTCATTATGTACGATGCAATATTGACAGTAAATACCCTCTTTGTACTGGCGTCTATTATATTGAAAACAAAACTAAAGAATATTGTTTTCTTTGTTGTTTTTAGATTCTCAGTTTATCCTTAATGGATAATACTACAATTGACAAATGGCTTCCAGTGTGTTCCAAGAAATAGTAGACCATTTGACATTTGTTATAATATTTTCCATTTATTTGTTACTCGTTTTTGTGACATAATGGTTAACATAATATTTACGAACCATTCGAAATTATTTTTATATGTATTTAAATATATAAAGCCAACTGTATTAAGTCATGCTCTGCAAAGACTAATGTGTGAATTACTTAACTGCACAAGAACCTTGTTTTCTACCTTATTAACTGGGCCAATTTATACAAAGTATCTGTCTCCTCATGTTTTAGTGTAGTCTTTATTTCTAGGCCACAGCATGTTTGTACAAGTTAACTTGCAGAAGACATCACATGATCTGCTGTTACTATTGTAAGTCAACAATTAATATTTTTTTACCCCATGCAAAGAAAATCCTAAAAGGGAATAAATAATGAAATCTGTATTCCAACTGCAGTTTCATCATTTAGATTATCAATTCTTATTCATGTTGTTACCAGTAGCATGCAAATCTTTACGGGTCAATTATGAAGTACCATTGCGATGGCAAAGCTCATTGTAGAAAAATTACCATTCTTACAACTACGGTAAACTTTGCCTATAACCAGATGCAACACTACCACTGTTATTTTTCCGTAAAAATGGTAAATTATCGGTAATCGTCATTTTTAGATTTGTTCCACCATTGTTTGCAACAACGATGAATAAAGTTTGGCAATTTAAAACTGTCGATCTTTGCTGAACTACAATAGATAGGCACTACACTGAAAACCAAATTTGACTTAAACTACGGTGAAATCTAAGCTAGAAAACTTTGGCAGCTACTACCATGGAAATCATGTTGAAAACTATGCTCAACAACTTTGGCAGAAATTATGGTGGAAAAAATAGGGAGGACTATGTTGGAGGCTCCTTAAATATTGAATTTAACTAGTTTCACAGTTCTTCAGCATACTCTGGGTAGCTACGGTGCATCCAGAAGAATCAACATTCTTTCAATAAAAGAGACGTGGTTAATGGATAACCTCTTTAGAGTCAGCTTACTATAATGCCCCTATACACAACTGAGATAGCACTTAATTATGTTACTATTAATGGTATACTGGCCTTCCTTTGATTCTCCTGAAAATATATGAGGCAGCAGTTTTTGGACAGGAAAATAAATACTTTGTGCTATTATGGTAGTGTAGAACCTCTACTGCTGCAATGGTTGTGGAATGCAGAGAGGAAAATGCATTTTGTCTCCTTTTCTCATAAACTATCTAATATATGTGAGCCAAAACAAAGTTTATGAGGTTCCTAAGAGCGGGCAGCTGCACTAGTGGCCTGCCCTATGGGGAGTCCCATCATTTAGTCTTAAGCAGCATAACTCTGTCTAAAGTATAACCAGTCTTTCAGTAATCTCTGGGGTTTTTTAACCTCTGTGTGGAATGAATTAGGAAAAATATTGTATCTTAAAATTCAATAAAATAATTAGAATAAAATCATTAAAATACACCTATATGTATTTGGGACGTACATGTATGACTGGAAAAAAAAATCATTGTGTTGATTAGGTAAAAATGTTAATGATTTTGCATTACGGGACTTGGAGAAGTAAACATTTTTATTGTGACAATAATAAATATCATACACAGTATCAAAGCAATACGAAAGATGCTAACTTTTTGTGATCTTACTCTTGTACTAAACCCATCTACTTATTACCTAAGGGTTGTTCAATAAGAAGCGGTGTTTGCCAAAGTTGTAAACAGCAGTGAAAATCGCTGTTGTAATAACGACGATACTTGACAGTGGTTCACAAAAGTAAAATACAAACAGTGGTAGAAAACTCTTCACTGTGAAGCTTCTGCTGCGGCTGTTTTGAATTTTCTGTTCTGAAACACTACGGGCCCTATTCCAAGGTTGGTATAAACATAACCAAAGGTGGTGTAAACTTATCGGGCAGTATTTCAAAGCTGTTGCTAACTTAACCAGAGCTGTTGTAAACTTACCAAAGCCATTATAGCCTATGGAGGTTTTAAGTTTACAACAGCTCTGGTTAAGTTAGCACCAACATTGTAATACTGCCCAACAACTCCTTAGACTGTGAGCCCTAGTCCATAGTTGTTATTATAGCGTCGCAATATATGTAAGTGTTAGCGCCTGGATTAGTAAATATAACATCTGGCATCAATATTTCAAAGTTGATGCTACAGTGAGTGAAATCAGTTTTTACCGTTTTGAGGCAGGAGATATTGCAAAGTGCTGGCGCAAGTTAACATCCAGAGGCGAACTGACAAATTTTATAACTCCTGAAAGCTGATGTTAATTCTAAACTTGAATAATCTGGCCAAGCGTTAGATCCTGAGCCTATAAGAAGGAATGAAGCAGAGCCCATGGACTGAGTCTCAAAATGGATGTTGTCAGGCATGTGCGTTCTTATTTGTACGGCACTATCTTACGAAACCGTCTCCGATGACAGAGGCAATTAGAAAGGGCGCAACAAATTCCACAGGCACCACCTGTCCCTAGAACACGCCTACGGCTGGATGGCATCATAGATGTGGCGTGCCGACTGTATTACAAGTTTAGCCATGAACAGATCATAAGGCTCTATCAAGAGCTGCAGAATGATCTGGAGTAGGGTCTGGATCAGGAATGTCAGTTTCAGGGATGACAAAGATGCTCTGCTGCTTGTGGTTCCTGGCAACTGGAACCTTCCAGCATCCCCTGTCCGAGCTTCCAGGTGTTAGCCAGAGTATGTTTTTAAAGACGCTACCACTTCCTCACAGCTATGCAGGGCAAGTGGCAACAATACATTGGATAACCCCCCACCCCTGAAGGATAGAACAATGTTAAACATTTTTGTTTTATGACAATGGAAGTTTTCCCAATGTCCTGGGGCAATCGATTGCACAAACAGATCTATGCACCCTGGAAGGATCCTGCAGTTTATATCACTCACAAGCACATCCATTCACTAAACGTGTAAATGGTTTGTGATGCCAGCATGGGCCTCATGAATGTGTTTGTAGCATTTCCGGGAAGTGCCCCTGATTCAAACCTCCTAGCTAATTCCTCCCGTGATGCGTGATTTCCGACGAGAGATTCCCTGATGGCTGGCTGGTTGCCAGGTGGGTATACACTACAAGCACTATCACCTCAATGCTAGTGCTGAAGCTCACATAAATGAGCATTAGCACTAGGTTAATTGAATTGATAGTGTGCCGCATAGATCACTTCCCTATCGCTAATGGATTAAAATATCTGTTAGAGAATTGATATTAGTGCTTTTTAGTTCCAGCTTACTGTACTTTGCACTCCTTATACTTAACATGGGGAGAACAAAGATTAAGCAAAGAGAATTTAGCCACGTTAGGATCACATACTAATTACAAACAGCTGTTGCTAAATAAAAAGTTTGCTACAGCTTAGAGCATTAGCTATCTGATTCGGCTTCTGCGGAATGAGTTAGCGGCAGCTATAACTCCCCCAAAAAAATCAATTACTCACCTCTCAACCTGTGGCGAAAACTGCAGCCCAATCTGCCACTTCTGACTGTCGGGAGCAGAGTGAGACTGGGGAAAATAAATCCTGGTCTCCCCCACAATTAGGGATGAGCTGTTCGGTTCGATCAGTTCGAAGTTCGATTCGAACATCGGCAGTTCGAAAGTTCGCGAACTTTGAACTTTTTGGCGTGTTCGAGTTCGATTTTTTTTTTTTAAAAAGTTTAAAAAATGCTTAAAAAATACTAAAAAATCTAGAAATAAAGAGACTCTTTACTGCAGAATATTATAAGCAACGGTTTATTAGATATTGAATTAAAAACTAATGTCTAGGTGCAAAGATTCTCACCTCTAAATGACCTGTGCTCTCAAACGGCGTAAATAACAGGTGTTTAATTAGTGTTTGGAAATAACATGTGCTTCTAATTAGTCCAGTCTCATGAATTTGATACATTGTATGCAGACTTGGAGTGCTAGGTGTCGTGTGTGGGTCTGTGATGGCGATGTTTCCATACATCCTACAAATCCACCACTTCACAGGCAGGTTGTGGGGACCTCCTAGGCACGATATTTGAAGGAATTTTTTGTCTTTATTCTTAACCCTTATTTTATGGAAAACTCACTATTCCTTTAACCCTTTCACTGCTGAGGCATTTCACCGCTGTGTGCTGAGCTAATTTTTACCGCTTTCGCTCATCATGTTTAAACGCGATTTGAAGCCACATTTTATTATACGACCCAGACATATTATATATCGTACTTTCCGGTAGACTCGGCAGATTCATAATATATCTTTTATATATATATGTATGTTCTGCCTGTATATTATAACAAAAAATGCAATAAAACTTGAATTTTTAATCATCTGCAGCGTGTAAAGTGTTTTTTTCACATTTTATCACCTGAACATTTGCGGTTATATTTTCTATGGGGTGCGCTTGTACAAAAATTAGAAATGGGGACTTATTAAATTTTTTGGGGGGAATTACGTGATTTTTAGCAAACGCATACCATAGAAAAAAATCATTAGTGCAGCATCATTTTTCACATTATAATTGAAATGTGAACAATATTGCTGCATTAATAAAAATAACACAAAAAAATCTTTTTTTTTTTTTTTTTTTACTTTATACCTGGTCATCATTCGAAAAGCCATGCTCAGGGCTTTCGATTGACACCCTCCATGACCCCCTAGCTGCCACGATTCTGGAGATATCAGGGTTCAAATGACCCCCCTATCTCCACCAGGGGATTCCGGGCAGCTAGGGGTTCCCTGGCTATCTGACGTCATCACGCTATGCGTGAGGACGTCAGGCAGTGAGGGGGGACCCGGGGTGGAGCTGCCATCCAAGATGGCGGCCCCCACCGGAGCTAGACCGCACTTCGGTGCCGCAAGGCGCCGAAGTGCGACTCGGTGCCTAAGGGGTTAAAGCCAGGTACCGCTTAAAAGGGGAGACTCTCCCCTTTTAAGCGGTGCCTGGCTTCTTTTTGTGGGACCTCCCGATCGGGAGGGATCCGAACAGATCCCCCCCTCCCTTCCAGGCGATCTCCCGGCATTGCCGGGTGGGTCGCCTGGAAATGACGTCATCGTGCATGGCGCGATGACGTCATTTGCGTCGGGAGGAGCTTGACTTCAGCGTCTGAGGACGCTGAAGTCAGAACGCCATGGGACCCTGGACAGAGAGGTGAGTATCTCCGCCGGTGGTCCCGCAAAGCTGATGACATGTGGGACACGTCCTCCTCAGCATACAGCAGGAGTAACTGAGGACGTGTCCCACACGTCGTCAGCAGTGAAGGGGTTAAAAACATTTTTTTAAAACTTTTTGTCCTTGTTTCCTGTCCCCCAGGGCATTACCCGGAACTGGACATTGTTTTTAAATGTTTCTATACATCCTACAAATCCGCCACTTCACGGGCAGGTTATGGGGACCTCCTAGGTACGATATTTGAAGGAATTTTTTGTTTTTATTTTTAACCCTTATTTCATGGAAAACCCACTGTCCCTTTAAAAACTTTTTTTTTTACTTTTTGTCCTTGTTTCCTGTCCCCCAGGGCACTACCCGGACCCCCATACACCTATTATGGCAAATATCTAGCATATATGCCCTGTTGGAGGGCACTCTAAAAATCGAACTTTGAGTCCCATTGACTTGTATTGAGTTTGTGTTCGTGTTCGAGTTCGAATTAGAACTTTTGAAAAGTTTGAGTTCGAATGCGAACCGAACTCGGGGGTGTTCGGCTCATCCCTACCCACAATCACTCCACTGACCTGCAGGATCTCGTGAGAAGTGAGATCCTACTGGTCATGTGACCTGGCAACAGAAATCTCCATGGAGTCCTATGGACACCATGGAGGGGATGCTCACGATGCTGCCCCGAGCATCCTGGAGCCCAGCAGCCTTGGAAGGACTCGAACTCCGTGTATTGCTAATGCTTGGCTTTGAGCCATTTTGGTCTGTACAAGGTCTGGGACCTTTCATGTGGTGGCAGCAAGTAATGTTGTGGAATTAATATTTTATGGTTGATTCAAGCACATGCAGACTGTTTAAATCTTGTTGGCAAGAGAAATATGGAGTGCATATCGTGGTAAACTGAATCACAAATTCATGATTTGAGTATATATTGGCTACTTTTGAACAACAATACTTGCAAGTAGGTAGAGCAAAGATTCGTTACTGCCTATGAAACCCCAATTACATTCTGGGGCGGCATAGGCAAATTGTAACCAAATTGCTCATTTGCAAGAATTCAACATTTGCATTGGTACCCCCAATCAGTGGAGATTATGTTAACCATAACCGTGCATGTTTGTCTATAACATTCTGCACAGATAGTGAATTTTCTCCAGCTCGAGCAGACGTCCATGTTAATAAGACACAATCTCTTTTCAATTAGCCACAAATTGCACATTTGGAGATCTCAAATAGTAAGGTATATTAAGAACTCCATTTTTCTCTTTGCAGTCCGCTGGAGTATACACTAACGAGCTCCAGCTCTTTATTAACAAGTGACAGCCTAATGGCCTCTGTGTATATGTTTTCCAGCCACCACATTATGGCCCACTAGGCTCGAATATAAGTAATAGGGCTTTATAACTAATTGGCTGTAGAGCCTTTCCTGGCACCAACATATACTGCCTTTATACTATACATAGTGTGTAGCCAATTGTGTTTTAGTTATGTTGTCTTACTAGTGCAATGGTCTTGTGTTGTTGTTTTTTATTCATTATTCTGTATTTTATGGTGATTAGAATAAATGTTAAGTTTTAAATGGATCATTGACACTCCTTGTATACCTTCATGTTGAAGGTATAGTTGGAGCTTAGGGAAGTATACACACAGGTTAGGCAGTACAGGTAAACGTAGACCTGAGCCCAAGATCATCTTGATCAAAGATGGGTCAAAGGCTTTAGTGACGTCATACCGGCGACCAACGGAGAGACGACACTGGAAGCAGGACTGCCATCGCTGGAGGAGCTAAGGGCCGATGTAGGTGAGTATGTGTGGAACTGGTGGAGGACTCGAGGCCGATGTAGATGAGTATGTGCTCTCCACACCCACCCTGCTTGCTCGGCCGATATCCAAGCTTAGGCGAGCCCCCGGCTTGGATTGGGCCTAGAGGCCCAGCCGAGCCGGGGACTCGCCTGAGCATGGAGGCCGTCCGAGTTGCCTGCTCGGCCAGCCTCCATGCTCAGGCGAGCCCCCAGCTCATATATATATATCCACATGGGGTTACAGGTTGTGTATTATATATATATATATATATATATATAAATATATTATATATTAATATATATATTTACGCCCACATGGGGTTACAGGGTATATATATATATTATATATATATATATATACACCCACATGGGGTTAAAGGGTATATATATATACATATATACACTCACATGGGGTTACAGGTATATATATATATATATATATATATATACACCCACATGGGGTTACAGGGTATATATATATATATATATATATATATATATATATATATACACTCACATGGGGTTACAGTTTGCAACTCACAAGATCACGGTGGCACTCCAAGACTGTAAAGATTCTTTTATTCAATCCATAAAATCAACGTTTCAGCCTCTCCTCGAGGCTTTCATCAGGACATACAAGTGAACAATGTTACCAAAACCATTTTATACACATAAGACATACAAACATTAATTGGTTAACTCACCACACCCTGGCGTTCGGCATCGGCGTCTTCCCTGCGCGCATGCGCCTACCTAGAGGCTCATTTGGTGATGCATATCGGGTATCCTAGCAACACTAAATGCTAGATACTTACAAACTCCTCCCCTCATGGCAACGCTGTATTACTACTACCCAGCGCGTCTTTAGGACAACGAAGGAAGCGCCATGCCGGCTCCTGTGAATTAAAAACAAAAACAAAACACTCCACCACAGCGAGCATTCACCGAGGATATGGGGCCTCACCCCCCTTTTTTTCCCCACGCTCGGCAAGCAGGGGTGCAGCATTACAGCAATCAGTAACTAGCACTGAACACCCATTCTAGGGACTCTCAATTTACACTTGCAACATAGACGGGAAATAATTCCCCTGTATAGCAACATTATCTACTCCTAATTTGAAGGACTACGCTTGCGCCATACAGCTGTATATGATGCCCCATTACTATTAAAGGGGGGTCATATATAGCTGGACATGTGTCAATAATACTAAAACATGGAAAAAGACATCTTTTCATTAAGTCCATCGGGGGATACAGTACGCAAGCGGTGTATCCATATCATCTCCCTCTGTAACAGCATCTGTCCTCGATTGCCTCCGTGTAGGGGGTTTGGTATGTGATCTATCGCCGTAAATCTGAGCGAGGATAGCGGGTGATTATTCTCCAAAAAGTGCCGAGCCACAGGCTTATCTGATTTTCCATTACGGTACGCCGTCCTAATATTGGAACGATGATTCCTGATGCGTTCACACAGAGGTGGCTCTGTCTTGCCAATATAGGCCTTACCACAGGGGCACAGTATTTTGTATATCACGAATTTGGTTTTACATGTGATATTGTGATGAATCTTATACACCTTCCCTGTGTGTGGATGAGCGAACGTCTTTGACGGAACCATGTGCCCACAAGTGACACAACCCAGGCATCTTTTACACCCATAATTCTGGAATCCCTTCGATTGTCATTCATAACTCTTTATCGGATCGGTTCGAACAAGTAGATCTTTTCAATTCTTTCCCCTTTTGTAACATATCATGGGTTTGTTTTTGAACAGTTCCGGTAGCGACAAATCTTATTCCATAATGCGCCAATTGTTTTGAATGCTGGAAATCAATTCCTTCGATGCCGAATTGTGTTGGGTGGGGAAGACCAATCTCTTATCCTTTGATTTCTTAGTTGTATCAGGCTGTTGCGCCTTCCGCAATGCTGAATCCAGTGTCTTTTTGGAATATCCCCTCACTCTGAACCTCCTGTACATTAGTTGCAACTGTTCCTCACAATTGTTACTGTCGGAATTAGTTCTAATCACCCTTAAGAATTGGGCATAGGGTAGAGACTTTTGTATGTGTTCTGGGTGTGCACTCGAAGCATGCAATAGTGTATTCCGGTCTGTTGGTTTTGAGTACAGCAAATGAATGAACCCCATAGTAACAGTAATGAACCCCATATTTAACTTGTCATCGAGACTCTTAACGGAGGAGGAAACGAATGTTTTGACAAGGGGATTAACATTTGTACCTACGTCTCAGCCAAAAGATTTGCAATGGAATATCGAGTTATATAAATTTGGTCGAACACTCAGGCTAACTGATTTCTATAAGGAACAACAACAACGTGCCCCCTCTTCCAAGTTTCGTGTCAAGAGTTCATTTGACCCCATCCCCAATCAGGCATCTATCAAGACCTTTATGAAGGTTGTAAAGAAAGAGTCAACGGATTTAATTAATACACACAAACTCCGGTACAGTAACACAACCAAGAAAGAATAGCAAGCTATAAGGAATCTAGCAAATGATCGATCTATAGCCATAAGAGCGGCTGATAAGGGAGGCTCTATCGTGATTTTGGACTATACACAATATGCGCAGTCTGTATACCTCTTATTGGAAGACACGACCACCTATGAAAAGCTTTGCAGTGACCCCACGACACGGATCCAACGGAAATTCGAGGAAAGTCTGACCAGAGGAATACAGATGAACTATATTGTCATGGAACTATATCAATTTCTTATGAAACGTTATCCACGGACTCTGATTTTGTATGGCATCCCCAAAATCCATAAGGATTTAGTCAATCCACAATGCGTCCGATAGTGTCTGCTGTAGATGGCGTTTTGGAACCTATTGCTAGGTGGCTGGATTCCCTATTTAAGGGTCCAGTGTTAGATATCCCAACGAGTGTGAAAGATACCCTGACGTTTCTGGAAACGATTTCCAGGATACAGGGAGACTTAGAGAACATGGTCCTTGTAACTATGGACGTAAAAAGTCTCTATACAATAATACCACACGAGGCGGGAGTGGAAGCTATGCAGGAACTCCTCTGTGAATCAAGAAAGTACACAGGACCACACATAGAGTTTGTGTTGGAGCTCTTGACGTTATCATTGGAGAATAATTATTTCCGGTTTGAGGAATCCTGGTATTTGCAAAAGACCGGGTCTTCCATGGCGGTCTCCATGACACCTATGTATGCTAAAGCCTACATGTATCAATTTGAAAAGAGATATATATATTGCCACAATTTGAATCACAGATCACTGAGTACATCCGATATATCAATGACATTTTTATTGTATGGCGGGGCACCATTGAGGATGCCAGACAACTGGAAATATATGTCAATGGATGCAACACTCCAGTGGAAGTCACTTTACAGGCCAGTGACACAAGAATTCAATTCCTGGATGTGGAGGTCTATAAAGGTGTGGATCGGCTACAATACACGCTGTACTCAAAACCAACAGACAGGAATACACTATTGCATGCTTCGAGTGCACACCCAGAACACATACAAAAGTCTCTACCCTATGCCCAATTCTTAAGGGTGATTAGAACTAATTCCGACAGTAACAATTGTGAGGAACAGTTGCAACTAATGTACAAGAGGTTCAGAGTGAGGGGATATTCCAAAAAGACACTGGATTCAGCATTGCGGAAGGCGCAACAGCCTGATACAACTAAGAAATCAAAGGATAAGAGATTGGTCTTCCCCACCCAACACAATTCAGCATCAAAGGAATTGATTTCCAGCATTCGAAACAATTGGCGCATTATGGAACAAAATTTGTCGCTACCGGAACCGTTCAAAAACAAACCCATGATATGTTACAAAGGGGGAAAGAATTTAAAAGATCTACTTGTTCGAACCGATCCGATAAAGAGTTATGAATGACAATCGAAGGGATTCCAGAATTATGGGTGTAAAAGATGCCTGGGTTGTGTCACTTGAGGGCACATGGTTCCGTCAAAGACGTTCGCTCATCCACACACAGGGAAGGTGTATAAGATTCATCACAATATCACATGTAAAACCAAATTCGTGATATACAAAATACTGTGCCCCTGTGGTAAGGCCTATATTGGCAAGACAGAGCCACCGCTGTGTGAACGCATCAGGAATCATCGTTCCAATATTAGGACGGCGTACCGTGATTACAGAGGGAGATGATATGGATACACCGCTTGCGTACTGTATCCCCCGATGGACTTAATGAAAAGATGTCTTTTTCCATGGTTTAGTATTATTGACACATGTCCAGCTATATATGACCCCCCTTTAATAGTAATGGGGGATCATATACAGCTGTATGGCGCAAGCGTAGTCCTTCAAATTAGGAGTAGATAATGTTGCTATACAGGGGGAATTATTTCCCGTCTATGTTGCAAGTGTAAATTGAGAGTCCCTAGAATGGGTGTTCAGTGCTAGTTACTGATTGCTGTAATGCTGCACCCCTGCTTGCCGAGCGTGGGGAAAAAAAGGGGGGGTGAGGCCCCATATCCTCGGTGAATGCTCGCTGTGGTGGAGTGTTTTGTTTTTGTTTTTAATTCACAGGAGCCGGCATGGCGCTTCCTTCGTTGTCCTAAAGACGCGCTGGGTAGTAGTAACACAGCGTTGCCATGAGGGGAGGAGTTTGTAAGTATCTAGCATTTAGTGTTGCTAGGATACCCGATATGCATCACCGAATGAGCCTCTAGGTAGGCGCATGCGCGCAGGGAAGACGCCGATGCCGAACGCCAGGGTGTGGTGAGTTAACCAATTAATGTTTGTATGTCTTATGTGTATAGTTTTGGTAACATTGTTCACTTGTATGTCCTGATGAAAGCCTCGGGGAGAGGCTGAAACGTTGATTTTATGGATTGAATAAAAGAATCTTTACAGTCTTGGAGTGCCACCGTGATCTTGTGAGTTGCAAATTGAATATTGAGCCTAGAGGCAGGCACCGGGCATTTTTTGGACTAAAAACGCATGAGTGCATGGCAGACTTCTCTGCACATGGGGTTACAGGGTGTATATATATATACATATATATACCCACATGGGGTTACAGGGTGTATATATATACATATAAATACCCACATGGGGTTACAGGGTGTGTGTGTGTGTATATATATACCCACATGGGGTTACAGAGTGTATGTATATATATATATATATACCCACCACCCACCCACCCACATGGGGTTACAGGGTGTGTGTGTGTGTATATATATATATATATATACATACACACCCACATGGGGTTACAGGGTGTGTATGTATGTATATATATATATATATTATTATTATTATTCTTTATAAAGCACCAGCATATTCCGCAGCGCTGTACAATAGGCACAGTATAGACAGGGTTACAATACAATACATTGAACAACATTTGACAAACAGTACAGGAGGAGATGAGGGCCCTATTCCCGTAGGAACTCACAATCTAGGAGGTTTGGGGTTGGAAACAGGAGGAGAGGACTGCAAGGTGAGAGTGATTGATGGTTGCGTCAGTGAGTTGGGTGGTAGGCTTCCCTAAATAGGAACGTTTTAAGGGAGCGTTTGAAGGAAGAGAAGTTAGGGGAAAGTCTGACAGTACGAGGGAGAGCGTTCCAGAGAGTGGGGGCTGCGCGTGAGAAATCCTGCAGTCTATCATGGGAAGAGGGGATGCGGGGAGAAGCTAGGCGCAGGTCACTGTTTGACCTTAGGGAGCGGGCTGGGGTGTATTTGGTGATTAGTGAGGACAGGTAGTGGGGAGCTGAGTTAGTGAGGGTTTTGTAGGTAAGGATAAGGATTTTGAACTTAATTCTGCAGTGGATGGGGAGCCAGTGAAGGGACTCGCAGAGGGGAGCGGCAGAGACAGAGCGGCGGGTGAGGTGAATTAGCCTGGCGGAGGCGTTCAGGATGGATTGTAGGGGGGAGAGGCGGGACAGAGGGAGGCCAGATAAGAGATTATTGCAATAGTCGAGTCAGGAGATTACCAGGGCGTGTATGAGTTGTTTTGTGGAGACAGCGGTAAGAAATGGCCAAATTCTGGAAATATTACGCAGTTGGTATCGGCAGGAGGAGGAAAGAGACTTGATGTGGGGGATGAAGGAAAGAGCAGAGTCAAGTGTAACTCCAAGACAGCGCACTTGGTTTGATGGGGAGATGGTGATACCCTCCACCGTGATAGAGAAGTCAGGAGGTGGGGAGGCATTGGAGGGAGTAATAAGTAGGAGCTCAGTCTTTGACATGTTGATCTTTAGGTGGTGGGAGGCCATTCAGGAGGAGATGCCAGATAAATAGTCACTGACTTTTGAAAGGACAGGGGGAGAGAGATCAGGGGTAGAGAGCTAGATCTGAGTGTCATCAGCGTAGAGGTGGTAATTAAAGCCAAAGCTGTTGATGATTTTGCCCAGGGAGGAGGTGTAGATGGAAAAGAGCAGAGGACCAAGGACAGAGCCTTGAGGTACACCAACAGATAGAGGCAATGAAGAGGAGGAGTTACCAGCAAAGGACACACAGAAGGACCTGTTGTATAAATAGGAGTCAACCCAAGCGAGTGCAGTGTCACCGATACCCAGAGAGTTGAGAGTCTGTAGAAGGAGGGGGTGGTCAACAGTGTCAAAAGCAGCCGAGAGGTCAAGCAGGATGAGAATAGAATAGTGGCCGTGTTTTTTAGCAGTTAGGAGGTCGTTGGTGACTTTGGTGAGGGCAGTTTCAGTTGAGTGTAGGGGACGGAAGCCAGATTGCAGGGGGTCAAGTAGGGAATTGGAGGACAGGAAGAGGGCAGGCTTTATACCTAGTAATTAATAAAAAGTCCCACTTATGTTTGGGGGGTTCTAGATATTGGCCCACATTATAATGTCTTTGACCGATTTTGGGGTTAGGGTCCGACCGTCATGGTGTTGCTCCACTGGAGACTGTATCCTGGTTTGTCAGACCATGGTGTAGTAGCAAGATTATTATTTAATCATTCGCAAATGTGTGAAAGAAATATTGAATCCATTGGCAGTTACACTTTCAAAACATGTCCTTTGGAACGAATAAGGCTAGGGTCAGACTGAGGCAGTGCGAACGCGCGTTCTGGCGCACATAATCACGGCCGCACTAGCAGCAGATGCCGGGCAATGACAGCCAATATACGAAGTACGGTCGCACAAAAGTCCGGCGCGCAACGCAAGTGGAAAATGAACGCATTTTTTCGAGAACGTTAAACCGCTGGTACTGACGTACAGAGTGCGCTGCGGCCGCATAGCAGCGTGTGTGCGTGATTAGGAGACGTCAGACGCTGCTAGTGTGCGGCCAACATAACGTTCAAACAGCCGGATTTCCCTAGACTTCTTTTCACCCCATCGTCATGAAATACGTCCAGAATTGCGCATCGTCTGACCACTTAAGCGTATTCCGTGAAAAAATGCGTGCGCACGCATCGACGTACATTATGACGGTGGCCGCAGAAAATGCGCTCATCTGTCCCTAGCCTAAGGGCCTGATGTTGCCGATTTCAGATTTTAGAATATTCCACAATCAAAAACAATCAACAATTACTTGACAGTAATGTCTGAAAACAGATGAATCGTTCATATCCTGGAGTATCCGTATATGAAAACAATTTAAAAAAAAAAAATAGTATATGGTGTTTCTTCAAAATGTTCAAGCTATTTTCTCACTTGGGATTTGTCAGTATCTGTCAATCAAATATGTAGTATTGTGTGGGTATTTGCACAACACAGGATTTTATATTTGTATTAAATATACTGTTCACAATATTAAATCTGCATTTTTAAAAAAAAAATTCATTAATGCACATCTGCTTTTCATATATGATGCAAATGCTCATTGTTGTGTATACAGTAAGTAATGAGACTGCATACAATTCAATGGAAGTTCTCTATGTAAATACCGTAAAATGCCCTTAGGGCTAGCTGTCTCAAGGACCACACAGTCCTGTTGAGTGGGAAAGAAAAGACATGCCATCTGTGCGACCTCGCAACTTCATTGCATGCATGAAGCACTCCTCAGCCTTTTCTGACATTCAATCAGGATCTCACTACAAACGAGTAAAAGAAAAAACAGTATACATTACCAAGTTATATATATACTGTATAAACATTTTTTTCAAATTTGAAATGAGCAAATGTAGGACTAAATTACAATCTTCACGCAAACGTTTGCACCGGCGCGAAAAAAACATTAACGCGAGGGGTAAAACCAATTGCGCCTAATCCCGTATTACATAGCGCAACAACCACGCGCAAATGTCTACTGCGGGTGAACCCGCGCAAACCCTGCACGAGATTACTGTACTGCGCGCGTCCTATACTTAACATTGTGAGCGCAAATGCGAATGTGCGTTGGTATGAGGATGGCATTACAATCTATTTGCGGTAATTACCGCATAGCCTTTGCACTCATAATTTTAGCAACTGCAAAAAGCTTGTGGTAATGGCAAATCTGAACAACCTGGCTAACCCCCCAAAAAAAACCAGCACATAAAAAGGAATGCAGCAACAATATAATGGATGATGGCAGGTGTGTATGTGTATTATTACTGTAGCATATGTGCTCATTTTGCATCATAGACGCAAAACCTGTCTCCGATGCCTCTGGCAGACGCAATTCAGTTGCGTTTGATAGGTGTGTCTCTTCATTTTGATTGGCTGAACAGGTGCACAAAACTGCGCACAAAGATTTTTGCGCGAGACGGCACTGAGCCTGCATTTGTGCACGTACTGTTTGCGCGCGCAATTGATCGGCGGAAGAAAAAGCCGCGAGGATTGTAATTCCAGCGGTGATTTGCGTGCGCAAAGGTTTATAACACTTGGCGCAAAAATTTTTGCTTTGCGAGAGGCTTCTTGCACGAAGATTGTAATATAGCCCTTAGTGTAGTAATGAAATATTGCGACGCTCTTATTTTATTTTTACTGTCAATAGGCATAGCTTAGCGGATGTGAGGCAACTTTGGCTAGATTTCATCAGCCAATAACAGTACAATCGCCAGCACACGTAACATGATTGGCTGGTAGAGCCGAGTCAGCTTTTTTAAATTCAGTCTGTGCGAGGGCTCAATATTCAACTCCTGATATTATACTGTATTTATGCGGTGAGTCGCTTTAAGAGCGCCACATGTGTGTTTCACCGCGATTGGCTTCACATAGCCAGTCAATAAAAGGATAAAGCACTGGATTGGGCTAAAACAGCCATTGTGGAATAATATATTTTTGTTTTTAGGGCATGATTTGGCTAGCCGGATTAAATTTTTGGCTGTCTGTTTTTCCCCTCTTCATCATGATTTGCATATCTTTTATAGTAGCAAGTTTTGAGAATGATCAGCTCTAATCCCTGCAAAGTGGAGTTGAAACACATTTGTAACTTCAAAAATAAGGAAAAGGCAATCAGGCACACCAAATATTAGTAGAAAAAATTAAAATCTTTACTTAGGCAATGTTTCAGTTGCAACAGCAATCTTTATGCCTAGGCCTGATAAAAGTTGTGGTTGCAACCAAAATGTTGCATAAATTTTATTTATTTATTTTATTTATTTATAAAGGATTTTACCAGGAAGGATACATTGAGATTTCTCTCGTTTTCAAGTATGTCCTGGGTTCGAGAACATTGAAGATCATGGTTCATCTTGCTCATTTTTGGTGTGTCTGATTAGCTTTTCCTCATGTTTGAACTTATTGTCGGTTTGGCTACATGGACAATTGGAGCACCTACATTTTTTCAGGTTTGTGGATCCAGTTTTTTTCTTCTCTAGGTGCACGGTAGTCCTTTCCTTTTTGAACACATTTGTAACTGACATCTGATCCTCATGCTGCACTGTGAAACCTGAGAAAACCATTTATCACTGTCACTTAAAATATATCACTCTTTATTTCTGACAAGCATTCGGTTATTACATCTGACTCACTGTCTGATGGTTGAATGTAAAGTAAACCAGTCATAATCACAATTTTAACACATGCCCTAAACTGGGATATTTATGACAACATGGTTATAATTCTGCTAGCACGTCTGCAAAATAACATCTCCAAAATGCTGACTTTAATTTGAGAGCTGTCTGCATAATTAGTTTTGAAGTAGTATTTTAAAACCATTTAAGTACTGCTTAAACACCATGGGTACTATTACATTCCCGACGCTAAAACGGGGATGCTAAGGAGAAAAACCTGTGCCTGTGTATTTCTTCTTAGCGTCCCTGTTTTAACGTGATATTACAGTGCAGGCACCAAGAAGGCAGCCTGCACAGTAACATGGCACTAAGCCTCAGGATGCTTGCAGCAGCGCTAAGCGCCGCCGCAAACATCCCCTCCATGGAGTCCATAGGACTCCGTTGAGGCTTCCGCTGCCGGCCACATGACTTGCAGGATCTCACCTAGTGAGATCTGGCAGGTTGGCATAGTGATTTGCAGATGGAGACTGGGGGACTTTTTTCCCCCAGTACTGGTAGCAAGAAGTGGTGAATAGAGCCGCTGTTCTCGCTGCAGTATCGGACGTGAGTATGTGTTTGTTTTTTTGGGAGGGTTTCAGCTCGTGCTGACTGATTCCGCAGAATCAGTTAGCACTAGGTCCTAGCTCTGTAATCCTGATTTTGTAATCCTAACGCTAATTAACACTTTGCTAATCGCTAATGGCTTTTTTATTTCCTGTTCATGTATCTTTATATTTATTTGTTTGCTGAGAATTTATGCAGTTGGAAACTATTCCTGCCTCCAAATAATCGTCCTCGACCTTTATGGCTTATTTTAAGTAGCACACCATATGAGATCTTAACAACAGTATTCTATGCTTTAAACAAACAAATTTAAAATGCACTCCTTGCTGGCATTAAAGAATCTTCTCTTCTGAACTTAAAAGTAGGGATGAGCTGTTCGGTTCGATCTGTTCGGAGTTCGCATCGAACATCGGCCGTTCGACACAGTTCGCGAACTTCGAAGTTTTTTTTAAAAAAAAGTATAAAAAAATGCTTAAAAAATACTAAAAACTCTAGAAATAAAGCGACTCTTTATTGCAGAGTATTATAAGCAACGGTTTATTAGATATTGAATTAAAACGGGAATATTTTTAACATTGAAGCCTATGGGATAAAACATTCTTGTTACTAAAACATCAGGCAGACACGGACCTCTAATCAGGCACTGTAGAGGGCAGCCTGCCGGGGCCTCCCAAGGATCCCCTTGTGGAGCATGCGGCCGCCGGATGACAGAGCTGCGACTGTGCGGGCTAGCCGCCCGGTGCAGGCGGCGCAGGGAGGGAGCCACTGCACCTGCGGCCACGGCAGACCCCCCCAACCAGGATCCAGGAAGCCCCCACTGACCACCAGGCTAAGGTAAGATGACACATTTCTAAAAAAATTAAATCCAAGGACATTTTTAAATGTCCCCGGGAACGTAAAATAAAACTTTTTTTTTTCTTTCTCTACCTGGCTGAATGTATTTAATTATATATATTAGATACATTCAGCCAGGTAGAGGGGGGTGGCATGTGGGCTGCACGGGGTCTCAGGCAGTGGTTTGTTTTTTTGTGTGTATATTTTTAGCAAATTTATAGGGAAAGGTAAGGGCAGGTATGATATATATATATATATATAGATAAGATATATATCTATATTCTTATGAATATATATATCCAGACTTGTGTTACACACACATTTTGGCAACTAAATGTGCCCCCCCCCCATTTGGCTGATCCGTCCAGAAGAAATGTTGAACCCGATAGAGCAGAGAATATATATATTATTCTATGCTCTGTCGGGTTCAACATTTCTTCTGGAGGGATCAGCCAAATGGGGGGGGGCGCATTTACTTGAGATTGTCCACATGCCACCCCCCCATGTGCGTATGTGTATATATGGTCTGAGGTCTGTGGGTGGGTGTATATATATATCTGCGTGTTGATATACGTATATATAGTTCTGCGTGTTGATATATACATATATGTCTGTGTGTGGTATCAATGCATCCCTACTCTATACACAGCGCTCCGTGTCCCTATAATATATATGACCAGGGGTTACCTTTTTTTAATATTTTTATACTATTCCTATTAAATTAACAGTAATTTTTGATGTATTTTATTGAGTAAAAATTTTTTTTGCCTATATAACATGTGCTTTGTGAAAATAAAACGGTTTTGTGTGTACATTTTAAATTAGTTAGTGGATTCCTGTCCAGTGCGGTGAGAAGCAAACGTAATGCAGTGTAGACACGCTGCGAGGCGGAGCGGAGTGAAGTCAAACCTGCAAAATGTTTGCTTCTCTTCACTTCGCTACGCTGTGCGTCGCTACATGCTTAGTGTGTCTCAGCCTTTATTCCTGCATCGCTAGCTTACCGAATCAGTTTGTATACTTGTTACTGACCCTGCTTGTTCTGAGGACCTGATCTGTTGCCGACTTTGCCTGCCATTTGACTATTCTCTCTGTGTATTCCCTGCCTGTTCTGTTTGCTTCCTGTTGCTACTGGTGTGCGCCGATTCTCACCATATACAGTAGCGAAGTACAAGTGCCTAAACATTGCTGACCCGGTTTTGTTATAGCTGCTGATGTAACTGAATAGATCGGGGATCTCTTCTGCATTACCAAAACCTCCACCACTGCACTCTTCCACAATACCTCAGAGGGGTTACAGTGTGAAGGCACTTGCTGCCACCAAAGGCAAAATATTTGGGTGCACTGCCACTGACGCCTATACCAGATTCATATCATTTTAATATTGGACCGCAGGGTCCACCACTGCACTCTTCCACAATACCACAGAGGGGTTACGGTGTGACGGCACTGTTGCCGACACTAAAGGCCCAATTTTAAAGCACCTATTGTTACTTTCATCCAAAGCCTGCATAATTTCACCATAATTTAGCCAAAAAATCACTAAACTTGTTTTGCATGTCCTAAAATGTCTCCTCTTTTCATACAGGCTGCCGCCCCAAGCAGTTGTTTATGAATAGATTAAAAGAAAACCATTTACCGTCATTTGAAATGTCATTTTTTTCTTTTTAAATGTTTCTATACATCCTACAAATCTGCCACTTCACGGGCAGGTTATGGGGACCTCCTAGGCACGATATTTGAAGGAATTTTTCGTTTTTATTCTTAACCTTTATTTCATGGACAACTCACTGTTCCTTTAAAAACGTTTTTTTTTTTACTTTTTGTCCTTGTTTCCTGTCCCCCAGGGCACTACCCGGGCCCCGATACACCTTTTATGGCAAATATCTTGCATATATGCCCTCTTGGAGGGCACTCTAAAAATCGAACTTTCGAGTCCCATTGACTTGCATTGAGTTCGGTTCGAGTTCGAACTCGAACTTTTGAAATTGTTCAAGTTCGAATGCGAACCGAACACGAAAAGTAGTATAGCCCCGAATGTTATGTAAAACTAATTTTGACATTTGCCCCCTTTATTAGAAACTAGGCCAGAAACTAGATGCCATGATGGTTCAGAGCAGCCATCTTGAGCATTACTTTGGCTCACGTAAATGTATATAGCGAATATTAGCTGAATTAGACGAGTTTGCATAGATTTCTCGAATTCCTGAAACTAACAGGCAGAGCAATTAAATAAGCAAGATCCGGCCACCATAAGCAGGAGTGTCAGAGAACGGATTTAGCTACATCAAGGCCAGAGAGCCACAGGCGAGAATGAAAGTCCTCATTAAACCATCTGTGGCCTTATCAGCTCCTACAGTAAACAAGTCTTATGGAGTCAGATAGTGACAGGATCTGGCTGGATGTTAAATTATCCAATTGTCATAACTGTATATGAATGCTGCCAATTTACTGCCAATTTGTGGAATCTCTTTGTATCTCAAGTAAGGGGATGGTACGAATTGTCTTAGGGTGGGCATATCGCCCCTGGGTGGGTTATTGGGATGTACCCTTTTATGTATTCATGTATAAAACTTTGAACCTATGCTGATCGCGTCACTCAGTCTTTGCAATTCAATCCTGGCTGAGACCTGACGTCAAATAAAGTACGCCTTTCCTGCAATTGACTCGTGTCCGGATAGTCATTGACCTCACCGGGCCGACCTTTCTCCCGACAGAACTGAGTGGATTCCGGTAACAACCCAACCCCACCCAAACCATGCCCATATTCCACCCACTCTCTGCCCAGACTATGTCCAAACCCACCCATGTTCCCACCCAGACCACGGCCAGAAACACCCATTACTCCACCCAGAAACGCCCCTTACCCTGCCCAGACTCCTCCCGCAACCAGCCCAGTCCCTGCCAAAATGTCAACCCCTTACTCCACCCAGAGCCATCCTAATCCCACCCCAGTAAACTTTCCCAGACCCCACACTTTAGGACCAGCATGCTCAGTCAACGCTGGACATGCTCGAACATGTCCTAAGTGTTGTTCTTGGAACGTGTCACGGTTCTATTCCTATAGATGTGTTAGGGTTTATCAGTAATATAATACGGTCAGCGAAGATTCCTTTGTTGACAGCGTATACTCGGGGGTATATAATCCACCCCTGACAAAGAAATACACAAAGCCTCACAAACAAAAGATTGAAATGTTTATTTAAACACCACAAAAAAATCTTTGCTGATCAATCATACTAATTCCAGGAACAAGTTCCAGGAACACCACTTAGGACATGTTCAGGCATGTCCAGCATTGACCGTGACGTGTTCCAGGAATAACCCTTAGGACATGTTCCCTAATCCTAATTTCTAACTGATTTTCGTTTTTTCATTTGACAGGTTTAATCAAGCAAATCCTATATTTTTCAATGTAAAAAAAATCCCAGTTTTTATTCATTTCGGATCATTTTCTTTCAGATTTTTCATTTCGGTTTTTTCGTTATGTTAACGCGATTCGTATTTTTGACCGATTCATTAACCCCTTAGTGACCGGGCGGTTTTACACAAATCCGTCTTTTAGTGACCGCTGCTGTTTTTACGTTTCTGCGCTGTTAGTGTTTAGGTCAAATTTTCCTCTTACTCGTTTATTCAACCAACACATATTATACACCCTTTTTCCCGCCATTAAATGGACTTTCTAGAAATACCATTATTTCCATCATATCGAATAATTTACTATAAAAAAAAATATGAAATATGAGGAAAAAAATGGTAAAAACACACTTTTTTGTAATTTAATCCCCAAAATCTACAACCACCCAAAACGAACCCGGCTAAATAGGTTCAAAATTTTGTCCCGAGACTAGAAATACCCAATTTTTACATGCGTTTGCTTTTTAACCCCTTCACTGCTGAGACAGTTCACCTATGTGCGCTGCGCTCATTCTGACCATTTTGTGCTAATTATTTTTAGATGACAGCCTAGGTCCTATTTAATTAAACACCCCCAGACAAAAAAAACTTTAAAAAAAAAAAAAAAATTATTTTATTTAATTTTTTTATTTATTTTTTTTTAAAAAAAAAAATTTAACATTTTTTTTAAAACCAAACCTGGTCATGTTTGGTATCATTTGGAAGGCCATAATCAGGCCTTTCAAATGATGGCAAATATGACCATCTAGCTGCCATGGATCGGGAGATAAAGGGATCCTTAGGATCCCCTTATCTCTACATGGCAGCTAGATGGTTAACTGGCCCACTGACATCCTCACACATATGGTGAGGTTGTCAGTGGGTGGGGGGGACCTGGAGGCTTGGCTGACATCCAAGATGTCAGCCCCCCTCCAGGTTTGAATCGCGTTTTGGCGCCAATTGGCGCTGCAACGTGATCCGGCGGCGAAATGGTTAATTCCATACACCGCTGGAAAGGGGAGGCTCTCCCCTCTCCAGTGGTGCAAACGGCATCTCCCTAGCTTCAATGGTTGGGGAGATAGAGGGCTCCGAAGGAGCCCCCCTCCCCTCCATTGAAATGCATGGGGACGCCAGCTGATGACGTCACCACGCAGCGTGGCGACGTCATCAGCCTCGCCTGCCCATGTAAATCACATGGGCAGGCTTCTTTCCTGCCAGATCGCCGTGGGATCCGGCGAGGGAGGTGAGTATCGGGCGGGAGGGGGATTAGGCGCCGCTGACGTACCCTGTACGTCCGCGGGTCTAAGGGAGACCCGAGGACAAGACGTACAGGGTACGTCAGTGGCCCTTAAGGGGTTAAGTCAGACAGCTGGTATTTCGTATTTTGGAAATGCTTCCGAAATACGAACCAGCTAATATTTGGTTGAATTTTCATTCGGAACGAAGCTTACATGTCTACTTTCTGTTAACTTTTATGTTATATACCAAGGAGTGAAGCGCCCAAAGAACCGTACTCACAAAATCGCTTGCTTAACGTTGCAATGTGGGGGTTCCTCTAAACAACCCTTAAGGAAAGAACATGTAGCGAACAACAGCGTAGTGCTGGCGAGCTGGAAATCCACTGGAAAGCAATTATGCGTGTACTACATGTCCATAGCTAAAATAGTTCTTCAAATCCAGCTGAAGAAGCCTGTGTGGCAAAACACGTTCTGGTAGCTATTATTATTATTGTTTTTATACAAATAAATGTTTTTATTACTGCTGATTTACCTTATCCTGTCCAAGAAGGTTTTGGGGATTCCTTATAATCCCCTGAGCGTATTCCAAGGAGCCATTTGAGGCTCAAAAGCATGTGAGTTTTGTACTTTAGCTTATATTGATTCTATTTGCTGTCCTACAAGATTGCACTAGGGGTATCCCTGATATATTCTGCTTTACTGCAGGGGTATCCTGTCCACCATTCATCGGATCCCAAAAAATAAGGGGGTTAGATGGGCACCTGAAGATTTCTATAAGACCCATAAAGCCTTTCGCCCTAGAGCCAGGTGTTTGGCTCATAAACAAGTGAGTTGAATACCTGTTGTTTATTCAACACAATTGGTGCTATATACTGTGCAATTTTTAGTTCTTCTCCTCTTCTTGCAGTCTGCTGATGCGCCTCCTCAGAAGAGGGAAATCCCTGAAGATTAAGAACTAGTTTAGCTATGGACATGTTGTACACGCATAATCGCTTTCCAGTGGACTTTGTTGTTCTCTACACATAGTTTTGGATGTTGCCTATGATTAATTATATGTTACCCATGTTTCCTTTCTTTACTTATTTACATTATTTAACCACTTGGCTGCTATGGACGCGCTCTGCGCGTCCAGCCAAGTGGTTCTCCTGTGCTACGGACGCGCTCAGAGCGTCTGAGCACAGGAGGCAGCAATCCGCCGGATTCCGGCGGATTGCTGCGCCCCCCCGGTGCGGGCTGACATCTTGGATGTCAGCCCAGCACTCGGGAGCCCGGCGGGGACATTAGATGTCATTGCGGCGACGCAATGACATCTAATTCAGGCGCCCCCCCGCATGTGCGGAGGAGGCGCCTGAAAGGGAGGGGTGGAGGTCCTTCGGACCTCTCTCCCCCCCGATCGCCGGGGAGCAGGGGGTTAAGACAGGCACCGCTTGGAAGGGCACAGCCTGCCCTTCCAAACAGTGGCTGTCATTAACCCCTGGGGAGCCGGATCACGAATCGGGGCTGAAAAGTGCCGGTTCGTGATCCTTTCCCGGAGCTGGCCGACATCTTGGATGTCGGCCAAGCCTCCGGAAACTCCCCCTGAGGACTGACGTCATCGTGCATAGCACGATGACGACAGTCCTGGAGTTAACCCCTAGCTGCCACCAACGGTGGAGATAGGGGTTCCAACTAAACCCCTATCTTCAGATCCGTGGCAGTTAGGGGTTAAAGTTTGGTACTTTTGGATCGGCCAGAGCATGGCCGTTCCAACGATACCAAACACGACTGTGAAAAAAGTTTTTTAAAAAAAATAAAAATTAAAAATAAAAATAAAAAAATATTTAAAAAAGAAATTATAAAAAAAAAAATAAACAAGTTTTTTTTTTTTTTTGGTTTGTTAATGCAGCAATATTGTTCCCATTTCAATTATAATGTGAACAATGATGCTGCACTAACGATTTTTGTATGCGGTGCGTTTGTTAAAAATCTCGTAATTTCCCCCAAAAAAAATGTAACGAGACCCCATTTCTAATTTTTTTAACAAGCGCACCCCATACAAAATATAACCGCAATTGCTCGCATGTTAAAATGTGAAAAAAATACACTTTACACGTTGTAAATTATTGAAAATTCATATTTTATTGCATTTTTTGTTATAATATACAGACAGGTCATGACGTATACATATAATAATGACATATTATTAATCTGCCGAGTCTGACGGAAAGAACGTTATATAATATGTCTGGGTCATATACTAAAATAAGCCTTCAAAACGCATTTAAACATGATGAGCAAAACCGGTAAATATGACCTCAGCACAGAGGTGTGAAACGCCTCAGCAGCGAAAGGGTTAAAAGTTTTACAATTGAACTTGCAGCATCTATATTGATGTATCATAAAAAGCAATTTATTAGATACCGAAGGCAGATATAAAATGAATGAGTATATAAGAAGTGCCTTTAACCCCTTCACATCCAAAATTTTGTTATCTCGATTTTTGTGTTGTAATGCATTGGAATGCACTCATTAGCAAACCTTTTAAAAGCAGGATTAGTGTGTGTCCCCTGTGGAAAAACCAAATCCTTTGTCTTGGGTCTCTCCAAGCACCATGGAGAGACATAAAACCATCTGCAAATAGAGCCCCAGTCCTCACTGTAAAAATAGTTAAAACAGATTATTGCTGCATTCCAGCAGCCAGGGATTTGGTAGAATACAGGGAGAGCTCTGGAGTCACTCGCTGCTGTTCAGTACAGTGCAGATACAAGGTCTTTTCTGCCTGTATGATAATAATACAGACCCTGTTTGAAATGCAGTACGATAAGGGACTGTAACGGGAACACACAGGGTTCTGTCCAAAAGTCCAGGACCAGAACCAGCCCATTATTTGTCTGTCTGTCTCTTCTCTGTTCCAGAACCACGCCTGGAGAACCTTAGTCACCTTTCAGACTACAGAAAAATTCCCCAATGACGCCAAGATTCAACACACACGATTAGTGAGACTTGATCCTTGGTAAAAGCAGGAATGAATGTTTTATTTTACAAACAGTCAGTTTGTTAATACTTCTTGCACGGTGTATATTGGTTATCTGGGAGGGGGCTAGAACAATAGCACTTTGCAATCTGAGCACCCCCCTCCCCACTGATAAGATTATCTGTCCAGCGCAATCAGAGAGGGAGGATGAACTAATACGAACCCTAAGAACTGCTAAACAGAAACATGATTTTAAAACAAAACACACAGCATGGCAAATTGGCAATGTCCAAATGCCCTATGATGAGTCTTTGCCATAATCAACCGTAGTCTGCAGGCACGAGGTTGGCATCCACTCCTCTCTACAGGGCACATAGTCTAAATGTGAGTGCGTACGCCAGCCAGTCTCAGACACTTGGAATCCATGTCATTGAAGAGTTGGCAGAGGCTTCCGTCACAGGGACACCATCAGAATCTTACATTTCAACAATATTTATGTAAAGGATAATCAAATACACGAAAAATTAAAAATAAACAAATTAACATTATTTTAATCTTAGAATAACAATTTCTGTGCAAAACATCTATTTTACCTTATATTTGTTAACTTCCCATCCCATGTTTCAAATAAATGTTATGATAAAAAAACTCCATCAAAAATTGCTTGGTAATGAAGGGGTTAAAATAATAAAACTAGGGATGTGCATGGCTGAAACATTTGTTTCGTTTCTAAATAATTTCATTTTCGGAATTTTGTAACTAATTTCATTTCGTATCTTGTTTCGTTTCGTTTTGGATCGATTCAAAATTTCGTATATCAATTCGGTAGTTGATTATCAATTTGAATTTTGGATCACTAAATAAAACCCCAATTAATCAAATTTTGCTATTAAAAGAAAAGCTAGGGTTAAAGCTGTGTCACAGATTTAGTATTTGAGTCAAATTAAACAGTGAAACAACATTCATAAAGTCCTTTGCTGACTATTACTTGTAAAGTTAAGATCAATTCGATAGTTCATTTCAAATTCGACAAATGATATCAATTTGTATTTCGGATCACTAAATAATAATACCCCAATTAATCAAATTTTGCTGTTAAAAGACAAGTTATGGTTAAATTAAGCTGTCTCACAGATTTCGTTTTTGAGTCAATTTAACAGGGACAGGTGCTTGTGAAACTGTGAAACAAAATTAATTTGTTTCATAAAGTTGTTTGCTGACTGCATTACTTGTATTGTATGTATTTTAATTTAAGATCAATTCGATAGTTGATATATCAATTCGATAGCTGAAATATCAACTCGTTATCGATTCGATAGTTGATATCGATTCGAATTCCAGAACACAAAAAAAATATCCAAATTTTTATTTTATGATGATGACACAGTGTAAAACTAAATAAATTCGTTATATACCATTTTGTTTTGTTTCGAATTCGGATTGTATCGATTCGTTATTGGGAAGAACTTCCGAGATACGAATTATCGAATTTCGTTCCGACTTCCAAATTTTTCCGAAACGAATGCACATCTCTAAATAAAACAGTATGTGTTCAAATACTTTGTATAAAGTGTGCTGCTTTAAATAAGAACCTGGTGTGATTTATCCTTCAAATTTTTTTTTTCAAGCATATAAATATAAAAAATGAGACCCTTGTAAGAGTGTAAGCGACTGAGCCTCCTCCCACCTCCGTTTTGGGAATTCCCCTGCGGGGATTGGGCGAGAAGGCAGTGACAGCACCTGGGGGCTGTGCCAAGGGGCTGGAGCCTCAAGCTAGGTGTCCAGGGTTCCCTGGGACCTGGATCGCACCCCACTCTAGGGGTGGAGCAAGGAGTATCTGGGCAGGGCACTGTACATAAATACCTGGCTCACCCCTAATCAGGTGCTCAGTTGTTGTCTGAACTTCCTTAGAGACGCTTCCCATCTTACCCTTATACCTAAACAAATTTTTACCTATTGCCTGTACCTTCGCCTGAAACTATGCTGCCCATACCAACGCTTGGCTTGATTATTGACCAGACCACGAAATTGCCTTCTGAGATATCTGATACTGCACCCGTCTTAAAGCCCTGCACACTGAGGTTCACCTCCAGGAAACACCTTAACACTAATAACCATAAAATATAAGGCATATTCATGGTAGTAATGATAATAAGGCAAGCAGGGTAGTAGGGTAGAATGCTGGGGCACACCAAAATGAATGCTAAAAACAAAAAAAAATCGGCATATATTGCTTAACCCGTTTCACCCAACATCCCTAGGGCTTCATTAGGAGAGAGAGGAACCCACCAACCACCAAATAATTAGGGTACTGATGTAACTGCCTGGTATGGAAAGGGGCACACCATCCCACCTGCAGAAGGACCCACCTTCTAAAAGTAACCAGAAGAAACATAACCCACATATCTATACTATAATTGAGTAAGACTTGGCGTGTCCGTCGCCAAGCCTTACTCTGCGCAACCAGCGGCGGTTTGTTGCATGCGCATGCAACCGCCGTGGCACGAGCCGGCTGTGCGCTCGCCGCGGCGGTTACAAGATGCACACAGCAGCCGGGTAGAGGCTGCGCTCGCAGCCTCTACCCGGCTGCCGCGCGCATCCAACCCCCGAGCGGCAAAGGGAAAGTTCCCTCGCTTTCGCTTTCGAGGGACACGTGACCGCGACTTGGGTCCTTCAACGACCGGAAGCGGGGAAACTTTCACTTCGCCGCTCGGAACGGTAAGTATGCGGAGCTCATGGGGCGGCTGTCCGAATGCCAATAGAGCATTCGAACAGCCGCCCCATGTCTGGTCTGGGGTCTGAGCTGGGGGGCAGTATCCACGTGCTGAGGGCAGTATCCACGAGCTGAGGGCAGTATCCATGAGCTGAGGGCAGTATCCACGAGCTGGGGGCAGTATCCACGTGCTGAGGGCAGTATCCACGAGCTGAGGGCAGTATCCACGAGCAGGGGCAGTATCCACGTGCTGGGGCAGTATCCACGAGCTGGGGGGCAGTATCCACGAGCTGGGGGGCAGTATCCACGAGCTGGGGGCAGTATCCACGTGCTGGGGCAGTATCCACGAGCTGGGGGCAGTATCCACGAGCTGGGGGGCAGTATCCACGAGCTGGGGGGCAGTATCCACGAGCTGGGGGCAGTATCCACGAGCTGAGGGCAGTATCCACGAGCTGAGGGCAGTATCCACGAGCTGAGGGCAGTATCCACAAGCTGAGGGCAGTATCCACGAGTTGAGGGCAGTATCCACGAGCTGAGGGCAGTATATCCACAATAGACTGCCCTCTGGGCAGGTTTTCCACCTTGTTATTTATAAAGGATTTTACCAGGAAGGATACATTGAGATTTCTCACGTTTTCAAGTATGTCCTGGGTTCAAGAACATTGAATGGTTACAGAAATATAAAATAGTAAAATGCAAGATATTAACACAAAATCAAATATACAGATTAACAGAAAAATAAATATGTAGAAAATAAAGTCATTATGTTACATGTTTACAGGTACATTCCGTATTGAGGTATGTTAATAGGGAACTCTTAAGGGACTTTAGACTGGGGGAAGATTTGATGGCGTCTGGGAGGTTATTCCATAATTGCGGTGCTCTGTAGGAAAATGAGGATCGAGCCACTTTCTTTTTGTATTGCGGTATTGCAAGTAAGGTGCTGGTCCTGGATCTGAGGTTATAGGATGAGGGAACTGCTGGGGCAATCAGCCTATTCAGGTAGGGTGGTAGCTTCCCAGAAAAGCTCTTAAACACCAGGTTGGAAAGGTGAAGGGAGCGTCTAGTTCAGTGGCGTAAGTAGAAACCTGAGGGCCCCGGTGCAAGAATCCACGAAGGGCCCCCCCCCCCAAAAAAGCTCTATATTTTTACTTATTTTTCACTGCAAGATAAAACAAAGATAGTATTGCCCGCCAGCTCACATGGATATATATTGCCCCCAGCTCACATGGATATATATTGCCCCAGCACACATGGATATATATTGCCCCCCAGCTCACATGGATATATAATGCCCCCAGCACACATGGATATATATTGCCCCCCCAGCTCACATGGATATATATTGTCCCCCCAGCTCACATGGATATATATTGCCCCCAGCTCACATGGATATATATTGCCCCCAGCTCACATGGATATATATTGCCCCCCAGCTCACATGGATATATATTGCCCCCCAGCTCACATGGATATATATTGCCCCCAGCTCACATGGATATATATTGCCCACCAGCTCACATGGATATATATTGCCTCCCCAGCTCACATGGATATATATTGCCCCCCAGCTCTCATGGGTATATATTGCCCCCCAGCTCTCATGGGTATATAGGGCCCCCAGCTCTCATGGGTATATAGGGCCCCCGGCTCTCATGGGTATATAGGGCCCCCAGCTCTCATGGGTATATAGGGCCCCCAGCTCTCATGGGTATATAGGTCCCCCAGCTCTCATGGGTATATAGGGCCCCCAGCTCTCATGGGTATATAGGGCCCCCAGCTCTCATGGGTATATAGGGCCCCCAGCTCTCATGGGTATATAGGGCCCCCAGCTCTCATGGGTATATAGGTCTCCCAGCTCTCATTGGTATATAGGGCCCCCAGCTCTCATGGGTATATAGGGCCCCCAGCTCTCACCTCTGCTGGCCCCAGGGCAGGCTCCGCTGGCGTCCCATTCTTCTCCGAGCCGAGCGGCCGCTGGAAGCATGCGTCTTGGCCGCTCGCCGGAAACCACCTGATCAGCGCAGAGGTCTCGCGAGAGGATCTCGTGCGCTGGTCAGGTGGTTCCTATCCCACGTGAGTGGCCAAGCTGCATGTCAGCGACTGCTCGCAGGGAGAGGGACGGCCAGCGCGTGGCTCCCAGATTCTGGCGCTGAATGCCGGAATCTGGCGGGCGGCGCTGGACCCCCCTCCAGTGGCGGAATGCCAGGGCCCGGTCGCAACTGCGACCGCTGCGACCCTGGTACTTCCACCACTGGTCTAGATTCCAGTGATGGCCAGTTTAGTTCTTTTAACATGTCACAATGGTGGGTCATGTAGTTACATTGTAGCACAAAGCGGCAGAATGAGTTATACAATGTAGTAAGTTTCTGGAGGTGTGATTGAGGGGCAGCTGCATACACTACATCTCCGTATTCAATGGCTGGCATAAGCATTTGTTGCACAATCTGCTTTCTTACCGCGGGGCTCAGGCAGCATTTGTTTCTGTACAGGGCACCTAGTTTGGGGCAGAGTTTAGATGAGAGTTTTTCGATGTGGGGGCCAAAAGATAGATTTGGGTCTAACCACATACCTAGATATTTGAGTGAAGTGACTGTAGTCAGTGTGTCATTTGATCTTGTCCCCACACATAGATGGGGTGTTTGCAATTTGTGTAGTTTAGGTGCGGTCCAAAGAGCATTGTAACAGTTTTGTCAGTATTTAGAAAAAGATTGTTATCTGCGATCCACTTTTCTACCCCTGTGAATTGGTCTTGCAGCACGGCCTCCAGCTGCGGGAGATTTGGTGGGCTGGTATAGATTACAGTGTCGTCTGCGTACATGTGTACAGTTGAGGCTTTGCAGACATTGGGCAGATCATTTATGAATATTGTGAATAGCAGGGGGCTGAGTATCGAGCCTTGGGGTACACCGCATGTGACTGGGAAGGGAAGTGCTGTCAGAAATGGACACATATTGCGACCGATCAGACACATATGATTGGAACATATGCTGGAATGCACCCATTTCCGGACTCATGGTGACCATGGGGGAAACAACCAATCATACACCAGGTGGAGCTGCGAGACAGGAACCACATTGCACATCAAACTGAAAACACAAGAATGTGCCTGTCACATTTCCACATTGCAGCCAGGCCCCCTGTTGGTGAGAGCGATGCTCATCAGCTCTTGTGTGTTTTGAGCTAGCCACTGCAGACTCTCCTTCCTGTGGCTGATAGTCTGTGGTCACATGACCTGCACTGCTCTATATATATATATATATATATATATATATATATATAGCCAGCAGTGCATTAGAGCTTTGGTCCAGTATACAGTAGGTCTTCCTTTCTGTGTGCCTGCATCTGAGTTTTGGTTTTGATATTCTGTGTACGACTTCTGGCGTATCTCTTGACTATTCTCTTGTTTGCTCCCTGTATACTGTATATACTGTTGCTGACCTGGTCTGTCTGAGAACCGCTCCTGTGTATGACTACTGGCGTGTTTCTAAGACCTCTCTCTTGTCGGCTCCCTGTACCGTGTATCCTGATATACCTGTGTATGACTATTGGGGTGATTTCTGGACCATTCTCTAATCTGCTCCCTGTATCCTGTAAATCTTATTTCTTTGACTGTGTTGTGTTTATCCAGCAGCATAGGGTAGTCTGTGTTATAGAGGCCAACTACAAGGACCTCATGCATAGTCCAGGGTTCTGTATTGGTGCTGGGCATATTGGTTGTGACTTCTTGCAAGCTCCTGTTTATTGTAGTGTTTACCCCTAGCCCTGTAATCTGTATTAGAATAGAAGGCTACTTCAAAGACCTCACCCAGTACAGGGCCCCCTCTTGTGTCTGTATTCTGTCCTGTCATCTCTTGCTCTGGTTCTGTTCCTGCATACTGTGTGCTGGGTTCTGCATTATGCAGCAAAGCACATACCTGCCAAAAGGGCTTCCTAACACTCTGTATAAAGTGCCCCCCTTGGCATCTACCTGGTTGGGTGCTCGTGACAGTGCTGACCCACAGGATGCCGCAAACGCCCCAAGGAAGCCAAGCATAGGCCGCAAAACACACCAATCTGCCCAACACCTATGACCATCCAACCCCCCAGCACACACCAGTGCATTGGCATATGATCATACCTCAAAGTCCCATAAGTAGTATATAGAAGGCCACACCCCCCCAGCATATCCAAAACTCACCTCATAATATCCATTCAACCTACATAAATCATATAGAAAAAACCTGTGATATGTTGTGAAAAATGTAAATGTCTACTCAATTTATAATAAAAACCAAACTCCTAACATGTGTTGTATACGCAAATAAAAGGGGCAAACGTAAAGCCCTAGTTTAAACCATGTGGTGACTGTATATGCAATTTGTAAATCAAAACAACCTCACTGTGACACAACATAATATCAACATTGTCTTTTCTCGGGTGCAGTTTGACTGCCCAAAACCGAAACCCACTCAGAAACCCACCATGAAAATGCCTAAAGACAGGTGTACCGTCTGAACGTTTAATAGATCTAAGATGTTCAAGAACATGGACTTGAGTCCACACGGACAAATAAGCTGATATACGACACCAATGAATTGCAATTGAAAAATTGTCGAGCCAAGAAATACACTGAACCATCAAAGTTAAAAGGAAAAACAAACACGTGGATTCTCTATATACATGAGCACTGGCCTTATGTATGCCACATCTACAGTATATGTCCCCTTAAACAGATATGTTGGCCAAGTGCTTCCAGAAGGGGAACTGACTATGTACCAGCCTGTCCCCAATATTTGTACGTCTCCTAGCTGTTATTGATGGCTCATTCGGCAAGACTGTACTTAAATGTGGGTCAGGGGTCAACAATGGCCAGTCCAGTTTACAGATTTTACATATGTCATGCCATCCCAAATTGTAATTGCCTATCAATCTAATAATCTTAGAGCAGTGTTTCTCAACCCTGTCCTCAAGTAACCCTAACAGGCCAAATTTTAAGGTTTACCTTGGAAAAATACAGAATGAATCCTGCAATCACCTGTGCTGTGCTTCAGATATCTGGAAAACATTGCCTGTTAGGGGTACTTGAGGACAGGGTTGAGAAATCCTGTTTTAGAGGACTCCCAAGGGTTATCCTCTAACATAATATTCCGATCAGACATCAAGGCATGTTTTTATATGCAAACATCAAAACTCAATTAGGGTAACCTTTCTCTTTAAAGGAATACTGTAATTCATAACCTTTCATTTGAAACTTATTCACAGAGCTACACGTCCTGCGTATACACATAGGGCCCTATTACAATCTTCGCGTTAAAACGCTCGCGAAAAGCGTGAATTTGTGCGCCAAGCGTTAAACATTAACGCGCGTAAATCAACGCTGGAATTACAATCCTCCCGCATTTTTTCATCCGTCGAGCAATAATGTGTGTAAAACGGATGCGCACAAATGCTCGCGCTGCAACGTTCCGCGCAGAAATCATTGTGCGGACTGTTTTTTTCATGCGATTCAGCCAATCAGAATTAAGAACCACAATTATCTCACGTTAAGTTTTTGCACCTGTCAAAGCCAATCTGAGCATATATGCTGCAGCAATAATAAATGCACACACAACTTCTCCATTTTATTGGTTTGGTATGAGTAGTATGTGTAACTATACTTTGCTGCATTTTTTTTATATGCTGATGTATTTGGGTTGGGCCAGGTCGGTCAGATTTGCCATTAACACCAGCTTTTAGGAGTTGCTAAAATTATGTACGCAAAGGCTATTAAAAACTGCGCATAGATTGTAATACCATCTGCGTACCAGCGTTCATTCGCGTTTGCGCTCACAATGTTAAGTATAGGATGCGCGCAGTACACACGCTCGCACAGGATTTGCGCAGGTTCACTCGCGTTAGATGAGTGCGCGCGTTTGTTGCTCTGACTTTGTAATACGATGTTCTGCGCAAAGGGTTTTACCCCTCGCATTAATGGGTTTTGGCGCCGGCGGAGACGTTTGCATGAAGATTGTAATAGGGCCCATATACTGCCCAATAGGTATACCCTTGCGTAACGAACAGGGATGGTAACTTGACCATGATAATAAATTGTTGCATGAGTTTGGTTTGCGATACGGTGTACCTTGGTCATTCTTGTAAATATCAAGAAAATTAAGGTAAGGTGTCTGGATATCATAAGTAAAATGGAGATTTAAGGAATTAACAATAAAAGCATCAACAAAAGAAGCGAACTCAGAAGGCATGGATTTCCAAATAATCAAAACATTGTCGATATAACGACACATCTATGAATAAAAGGATGATACTTGGCCATTGGTGCCCCAAACACGATCATGTCTTCCCATAAACCTGGAAATAGATTCACATGAGACAGCATGCATGGAGAACCCAACGCCGCGCCAACCATTTGTAAATAGATTTTGCAGTCAAACAAAACGTAATTATGAGACAAGACAAATTCCAAAAGAGCAACTATAAACTATGAATGGGATGAAAATACTTCCCCTTGACGGAGTAAATAAGTTTTGACATGTGCTAAACCAAGTGCATGAGGAATACTGCTATATAAAGCTTCTACATCGAGGCTGCACAAAAGAGCATCATTTGGGACAACCAAATCCTGCAGTTCACACAGAGTTTGTTTAGAATGACTGAGAAAATAAGGTACAGAGTTCACAAACACACTCAAAATGTGATCAATGTAAGTGCTGGCATTCTGGGTAACGGTATTATTCCCAGAGACAATTGGTTGTCCTGGTGGGGGGACAACGACTTGTTCTTGGACTTTAGGAAGCGCATAAAACGTAGCTATCATAGGACAGGCAGGTTTCATAAACTCACATATGTTCCTAGATATCACAACATTACATAAGCCATCATCTAGAATAGCTCTCACTAGCCCTGAGAATTGTTCAGTGGGATGACTTCTCAATAATTTATAGGTGATCCCATCATGGAGTATATTAGAGACTATCAGGGTTATTCAGCAAAAGGTGAAAACCAGGAGTACTGGTAGGAGAAGAGAACAATCTAGACCAAATAGCCGATTTGGAAAGTGAAATAAATGGGAAACTTTTTCTGGTTTGACTATGTTGACCTAGAATTTTTACTTCCCCAGTCAATTCTCCTGAGTTTCACCTTTCTTTGAATAGACCTGCATGGCTTTGTATTGACTAATACCCATCAAAACAATATTTCCCCCATGTCAGATATTTTAATCACGATATAATCCATTTGCTGTAATTCCAACCATGCCTTCCTCTCCCCGGCCGTTAAATTATCGTATGAGCCCAAAAACAATTCCTGAGAAGTTAAAGATTCAATATCCTTACACACCATCATACAAACATGTATGCGTGCACACTATAGAATGTCATAAAAGATAAGAGTATAATTATATTAGAGGTGAAAACCAAGAGAATGACTGGAGAAATGAAAATTCTAGGTCAAAATAGCCGATTTGGAAAGTGAGATAAATGGGAGAATTTTTTTGGTTTGGCTATTTTGACCTAGAATTTTCACTTCTCCAGTCATTCTCTTGGTTTTCACCTCTCTCTGAATAACCCTGATACAAAAAAAAACAAAACAGTACGCTTGAAAGTTTGAAAATTTAAACGCTGTTTGCTAAAAAACTAATGACAAAAATGTCTGAAATTTACACATAAAATCCTATGAATGATAATGAAAAGGTCTGTTACAGAAAACAAAAATGATTTAAATAAAAAAAAAAGGGAAAAAAAGTTTGCCAAACAAATCCCAAAAAATGCCTAAAAGATCCTTAAAAATCTATAAATAAAGAGACTTTTACTGCAGAATATAACGGTTTATTAGATATTGGATTAAAACGGGAATATTTTTAACATTGAAGCCTATGGGAATCGCCTGAATAAATCTGTCGAATGAGACCACCGAACAGCAGGGAAAGTCGGCAACTTTTCCCTGCTGTTTTGTGTTCTCTGAATAGACGAAGCATTGCTTCTCTATGGGGGAGTTCACTGTCCTCGAACAGGCACTGTATGTGCAGGCAATTCACCAACATTTGGCGAACTGCCTGCTCTCAGAATTGCCGAATGGCCAGGAAAGGTAACTGTACGAATTTCAGTGTTCGGTTACATTTCGGGGCCAGATTGGCTCTCTTTGAATAACCCTGATAGTGTTTTGACGCCGGAGCAAGGCTGGCATCACCCCAGTGTGAGTAATGCTTTCAGTTATTTTTTACAATGTGATGCATTGCTGTTTTAGAATCTGTAGTGCAACCTTGGGCCTTCAGATATTTTTGGACTATGTCTCCCATGATGCTCAGCCACTCATTTGCTTAATAGTAGGCTTGTGCACCGATTTTTTTTTCGGTTCGATTCGGTTCGATTTTTCGGATTGTTAAACTTTTCGATTCGGCTCGTTTCGACCGATTTCGGTTTCGATTCGATTCGGTTCGGCTCGTTTTTCGGGTACATTTTTTTTTCGGAATATCGACCATTTTTCGTATTTTCGTGTCACTGTGCTCGTTTTTTGTATCGACTTTTCGTGATTTCAGAAATTTTCGTTTTTCGGAATTGTACATTTTTCGGAATATCGACCATTTTTCGTATTTTTCGTGTCACTTTGCTCGTTTTTTGTATCGACTTTTCGTTTTTCGGAAAATTTTCGTTTTTCAGAAAATTTGGGTTTTTCGGAAAATTTTCGTTTTTGGGAAAATTTTCGTTTTTTTGGAACGTCGTTTGACACATTTCAAGCCCATTCGAAAAATCCGAAAATATTTCGTTTCGGCTCGGAAAACGTTTCGGATCTGACATTTTCAGATCTAAAAATTTTCGGAAATTCGGCCGCATCCGAAAACATGAAATGAAAATTCCGAAATTCCGAAACCCGAAATGCACATCCCTACTTAATAGAGCATCACTGAGGAATTAGCAAAGATATTTGAATCATAGGAACTCCCCGGAAATGCAGCAAACACATTCATGATGCGTATGTGGTGGCATCATAAACTCATTTGCACGTTTAATGAATGGAAGTGCTTGTGATTGATATAAACTGCAGGATCCTTCCAGGGTGCACGGATCCCTTCTTACTTCTTACTCTCAAGCCTATGCAATAACTAGGCTGCACTCTCTGCTCCTGATGATGCTGGTTTACAACAGAGAAACGCGTTGAGCCAATAGATATGTTCATTTAGTTCTTTATGTTTTAGGAAACCTTTAATCCTTGCTCTGGAATCTCTGGAATTTTTTCTGGCTTGAAAGAAATATTCCATACCTACTGGGAGCGCTCCCAATTTAGGCAACTAGCTCAGTTTCAATTCACTGAGACCAGGTTTTTTTTTTCTGGTTTATTTTCAAGCCTGCACTGTTTGTTCTTGATAGGGCTCTTCATAAAGGCTGTGTGTTTTTTCATACTTTCCTATACCTACCCACAGACCCTCGAAGGCCTGTTTCCATACATTATATTTGATACTTGCAATGTTTCCACACTGTCTTTTATTCCCTATATCAGTCTTCAGGGAGGGTCCAGTATTGTTCTAATATCTCCAATCTAGCATACTCTCAAGCTTGCTTTATGGCCTCTTTTTTGTAGTGGCCTTTTCTTTACTTATGTTCTCGCCTCCGCTGAACATGTATACGTTATGTCTGTCCTAGGAAAGCTCTGTGACTGTGTCTGTCTGCCTACCGCAGTACAGCTTTGAAAGCATTCTTTTACTGCATTTCTGATTAAAAGATAAGTTTTATTTTATTCTTTGGCTATCTCCACTATCTTTTTCAGGGTACACGGACCTCTATGTGGGGAAATTGATTGCCCCCAGAACACAGGTAAACCCTCTTTTGTCATAAAACCCATGTTTAACACTGTGCTATCCCTCAGGAGTTGTAGGGTATCCAATGTATTGCTGCCACTTGCCCCACTTAGCTGTGAGGAAGTGGTGGAGCATCTTTGAAAACATGTTATGAAAACACCTCTTAACTTATGCAGTGGATGGTGGAAGGTTCTAGTGGTCAGGAAGCACAGGAAGTAGAGCATCTTCAACATCCCTCATACTGATATCCATGAGCCAGACCTGGAGACTAGATCATTCTGCAGCTCTTGATAGAGCCTACATATCTGATCAGGTTAAGCCTGTAATGCAGGCAGCACTGCATCGGTCACGCCATCCAGCATTACAAATGTTCTAGGGACACGCAGTGCCTGTGGAATCGATTGAGCCCTTTCTAATTCCTGCTGGTGTCAGAGACGGTTGCCTTTGAGATAGCGGCATACATTTAGGAAGGAATATGCCACAATCCTCACATTCCTGTAGACATTGTGAGACTCCGTCAATGGGATGTGCTGTACTCTATTTATTTATTTATTTGCAAAGTATTTTACCAGGAAGGATACATTGAGATTTCTCTAGTTTTCAAGTATGTCCTGGGTATTCCTTTTTATAGGCTTAAGATCTAGCGCTTGCCCAGGCTGTCCAAGTTTGGAATTAACACCAGCTTTCAGGAGTTGTTAAAATTAGTCAATTCGCTTCAAGATGTTAACTTATGAAAACACTTTGTAATACCTTCTGTCTTGAAACGGTAAAAACTGATTTCACCCCTATGTTACATATAGGAGACGCTAAGTACTGTAAGCTCACACAAACTGCAAAGCGCTAACTCATTTCACACCATTGTAGTGTCAACTATGGAAAAATCAAAGCCAGACTTTAAACTTATTAATGCAAGCACTAACGCTTATGTATCAAGACGCTATGATAGCAACAACATCTATGGCATAGAGCACAACGTCTTTCAAAAAAATGTTTCAGTAAAACCAAAAAATTATTTTCAAGATCATGCCACTTTTATTAGTGCTTGCCCTTTATTTTTTAGTAAAAGTCAAGTTGACTATGAGATCGACCATTACACATCATGTACTAGAATAGTTAGTCACCTAGAATTTTAAACATCATATGTATGTTAATCACTAATGTTTACATGAAAACAGTTCTTAGAATAAAGTTGGTGTCTAGACAGAGTACGGGTTTCCACAATTAACCTTGGCCTCAGACTCCTGATGGAATAGACATATTGAGAGATCAAAGAAAAAACAGGTATAAGGAATGCTAAGTGGCTTTCGCCCTGAGTCGAATGCTATTACATTTCCAGTAAGAAGAACCTTTGCCCAGCACAATTGTATCAACTGACTACCATTCATCATATCTCACATTTATGTAGAAACACAACAAAGATAATAGCGTTCTGAAGAAGTTCCTGTTTGCTGCGCTCTTAACAATAATATTCCTCATTGTTAACTTGTTTACAATTTGGATCTAGTATTTAGAACAAAATGCAAAATCATACCAAAATTTTAGTCTAATAGTTTAATCTCTAATTTAATTCAATTTTAAAATTGTATACCAATGCTTAGTAGTACACTCATATTCTCAACTGTACAGGGTTTGTGCAAATTTCTATGGAGTTCTATAGAGTACAGGTGAGAATACCAGTGTCGAGCACAGCATTTCTTCCTGTATATATTAGCAGCTCACAGCAATTATGAGTATGGCTGCTTTTAAAGAAAGCAACTTGGAATGTGTGCAGGTATTGGGGATCCACAAATAAAAAGCTCAGTCTAAATTCAGTCTTTGCAGCTCTCTGTTACCAGCCAAGCCAGAATAAGTGGGCTTATTATAAAAAAGACGAGGTAAAAAAACTAAAAAAGACCACAACAAATCAGGTAGACAGAGAAAAGACCCTATTCCACCTCAAAAAAAGAGCAGGGGGTAATGGAGCAAAAAAATTGCAATAATAATATATATTACTGCCAAACACAATCTTTATTAACGGAGCAAAGCACACAAAAAGAAAAAACACAAGACACAAAACCACATTGACAGAAACATAGAAACATAGAAAATGTCGGCAGATAAGAACCTTTTCGGCCCATCTAGTCTGCCCAATAACATGGATGCTTTACCTGGATTTATCTTTTGTGTAGGATAGCCTTATGCCTATCCCATGCATGCTTAAATTCAATTACTGTTTTGGCCTCTACCATGTCAACTGGAAGGCTGTTCCATGTATCCACCACCATCTCAGTAAAATAATGCTTCCTGATGTTACTTTTAAACCTTTGCCCCTCTAATCTAAGACTATGTCCTCTTGTTTTGCTACTTTGTTTCCTTTTAAATATACTCCCTTCCTCTACCTTGTGGATTCCCTTTACGTATTTAAATGTTTCTATCATATCTCCTATGTCTTGTCTTTTTTCCAAGCTGTACATGTTAAGATCATTAAGCCTTTCCTGGTAACTTTTCTCCTTCAAGCCGTACACCATTTTAGTAGCCCTTCTCTGAACTCTCTCTAAGATGTCTAAATCCTTCTGGAGATACGGTCTCCAGTACTGCACACAGTACTCCAAGTGAGGTCTCACCAGTGCTCTGTACAGTGGCATGAGCACTTCCCTTTTCCTACTGCTAATACCTCTCCCTACACAACCAAGCATTCTGCTAGCATTTCCTGCTGCTCTATTACATTGACTACTTACCCTTAGATCCTCTGAAATAATAACCCCTAAATCCCTTTCCTCAGATGTTGAGGTTAGGACTGTATCAAATATTCTATATTCAGCCCTTGTGTTTTTACGTCCCAGGTGCATTATCTTGCACTTATCCACATTAAAACTCAATTGCCATAGCTCCGACCATTGTTTTATTTATTTTTTGTGTAAAATATTTTTATTGGCAAAGTATAAAATACAAGTCGCATAAGAGACAATATTGTCACAATAATGTAGAATACAATCAAAGTGCCTCTTGGTCAGAAACAGTGCCGAAATTTTATAATATAACAAATTCTAAATTAACTCTAACTAAAAAGGTGATCATCATATCCTTAAATAAACAGCAGTAAAGCTAGTACCAGAATGGTATGTCAAGACAACACAGCCCAGGCTCGGATCTAAATTCACCTCTGCCCCTCCATAACCGGTCGATTATCTTTACGAGACCTCTTGTTCCCCCACCGGTGGCTTGTCTGAGACCGTTATTGAGCGAAGGTTCGAGGACCATGGACGCCAGATCGCATAAAATTCCTCATATTTACCCAAACTATTGTAGTGCGCTTCTTCTAAAACTCTGACCCCCTCCACCCTCAGAACCCAATCCCTGACGGTGGGTGCACATTCCCTCCTCCAATATAACGGAATCAGTGCCCTTGCTGCGGTTAACAGAATTGCCAGAAGCGAGTTTTTAAAGGAGAGCATCGAAAAGGGCAGTACATTAAGCAAATAGGCAGAGGGAGTAAATTCCACTTCCAGGCCCCCTAAACGCGATATCACGTGTGCAACGTCTGACCAGAAGTTTTGAATTTTCGGGCAAGTCCACCATATGTGGACATAGTTACCTCTGGCCACTTTACACCTCCAACAGATATCAGGCAACAATGGATCCATAGCATGTAAAACAGACGGGGTAAGATACCATCTCATAAACAATTTACAATTCGATTCACAAAGCGCCTGACTCCTGAACGCAAAGTATGTAAGTTCGAAAGCCCTGGACCATTCCTCAGCCGAAATATCTACTCCTAAATCTGTTTCCCACTTAAGTAGCAACAGAGAATCAATTTTATAGGCCCCTCTCATTATGTATGAATAAAGATTCGAGACAATATGTCCATATCTATTCTTATCGGTACAGAAGGTCCCAAAGGGGGCCAATGGAGGCAACCCCTTGTCAACCACGTAGTAGAGCGAATAAAGTGACTTAGTTGGGCATATTGGAACTTCACCATAGACTTGTTCGCTATTTCTGGGGCCACCAATCGGTCCAGGGGGAGCAATCTGTCGTCTTCCACTACTGCTTCTAGCGGTATATACGGTTTTGGTAGTAACCCATCCAAAAATGTCGGGGTCAGTCCCCGACCATTGTTTTAGTTTACCTAAATCATTTGTCATTTGGCTGATCCCTCCAGGAACGTCAACCCTGTTGCAAATCTTTGTGTCATCAGCAAAAAGACATACTTTTCCATTAATACCTTCTGCAATATCACTAATAAAAATATTAAAGAGAATGGGTCCAAGTACTGACCCCTGAGGTACCCCACTGGTAACAAGACCTTGCGCCGAATAAACTGCATTTACCACAACTCTCTGTTGCCTGTCACTCAGCCACTGCCTAATCCATTCAACAATATTGGAATCCAAGCTCAAAGATTGCAATTTATTGATAAGCCTTCTATGCGGAACAGTATCAAAAACCTTACTGAAATCTAAATAAGCAATGTCTACTGCACCACCTTTGTCTATTATTTTTGTTACCCAATCTAAAAAATCAATAAGATTAGTTTGGCATGATCTCCCTGAGGTAAACCCATGTTGTTTCTGATCCTGTAATCTATTTGTTTTTAGATGTTCAACAATCCTTTCCTTTAACATTAATTTCCCCACTACTGACGTAAGACTAACTGGCCTCTAGTTCCCCGATTCCTCCCTACTACCCTTCTTGTAAATGGGCACAACATTTGCTAATTTCCAGTCTTCTGGGACGACTCCCGTTAACAGATTTATTTAACCAATCCTTGTTAACGGTTTTGCTATTACACCACTGAGCTCTTTTAATAACTTAGGGTGGATCCCATCAGGCCCCATTGACTTATTAGAAAAATCTGTTTTTTTAAAGTCTAAAACTTTTGTTTTTGTGTGGTGCGGCTCTATCCCTATTCTTATATTAAACCATACTGACTGGTGATCACTAGATCCCAAATTTTCACCTACAACAATGTCCGATACCAAACCTCCATTTGTGAGTATTAAATCCAATATGGCCTCTTTACGGGTCGGCTCCTCAACTACTTGTGTTAGAGATAATCCCAGTAGGGAGTTTAGAATATTTGTACTCCTGGTGCACCCAGCTATTTTGGTTTTCCAGTTCACATCAGGAAGATTAAAGTCCCCTATGATAATAACTTCCCCCTTCATTGCCATTTTGGCTATTTCCTCAAACAGAAGATTATCTAGCTCTTCTACTTGTCTAGGGGGTCTATAGATCACACCTACACAAGCTACTGTATGATTGCCAAATGTTAGCGTAACCCAAACTGACTCTATGTTCACCTCGCTCACTTTTATTTGGGTCGTTTTTATGTTGTTTTTCACATACAGGGCCACTCCTCCTCCTTTCCTACCTTCTCTGTCTTTTCTATATAAAGAGTACCCCGGTATTGTTATGTCCCAGTTATTTTTCTCACTGAACCATGTCTCAGTAACCGCCACTAAATCTACTTTTTCAGTTGCCATCATTGCCTCCAGTTCATTGATTTTATTGACTAAACTGCGAGCATTTATAGACACGACTCTGAGCTTGTCATTTTTTACCCCACATGTTGCTTGCACCCTCCGATTTAGTTTTGGGGACAATCGGGCAGATTGTTTTTTACCCTTTTGTCCCCCCTCCTAGTTTAAATATTCCTTTGTGAAACCTTTGAACTTCTCACTGAGAACATATGTTCCCCTATGAGTAAGATGCAAACCATCTTTTTTATACACTTCCTTTCTGTTCCAATTCGAGCTACCATGGGACACAAAGCCAAATCCTTGCTCCTGACACCATTGCCGAAGCCACAAATTAAATTCCCTAGTGCGAATATGCCTATCCTGAATGTTATGCACAGGCAGTCTACGCATAACTACGCAATCTGCTGTATTTAACCTCCAAGAACACAAAAATCTTCCTTATTCTCAGAAACCTCATTGCTAGCCAAGTCATTTGTCCCTAGATGGACTAGAACGTCCACTTCCCCTTCCTGCTTTGCTTGTTTGACAATATTGAGAATACGTCTCCTGTCTCTGCGAGCAGTAGCCCCCGGAAGACATCTCACCAAACCACTACTCTCCAGCTCAACACCTCTTATGATAGAATCACCCAGCAACAATTTCCTTCTATCAAGTCCCACCTTTTCCTTTTTGTCCTTGGGTGCAGTCTTGCATACCTTAGGCATAGGGGATGGTGGTTCCTCAACTATGGTGTCTGAGCCTACTTCCATCTTACCACTACACTCTGAAAGTGTAGAAGTGTAGAAGTATCTAAAAAACCATGTGCAGAAGGGCAATTATTGTATCCTAATTCAAAGCAAGTAACATGGATAGACAAATACTCATTAAGTCCTGAAGCATTGGACTAATACCAATATACCTAATAGAGATTCAAGGGAAAGGCCCCATACATGCACAAATGACATGAAAATTAGGGATGAGCTGTTTGGTTCGATCAGTTCGGCGTTCGATTCTAACTTTGGCCGTTCGCAAGTTCGCGAACTTTGAACTTTTTGGCGTGTTCGTTTCGAGTTCGAAAAAAAAGAAATAAAGAGACTCTTTACTGCAGAATATTATAAGCAATGGTTTATTAGATATTGAATTAACAAATGTCTACGTGCAAAGATTCTCACCTCTAAATGACCTTTTTTCTCAAACGGTGTAAACAACAGGTGTTAATTAGTGTTTGGAAATAACATGTGCTTTTAATTAGTCTGGTCTGATGATTTTGATACATTGTGTGTAGACTGAGGGACTGAGGATGTGGGGTCTCCTGATCTGAACATGTATCAACCAACACCTGTGCTTCTGAGAAGTGTTCATTTCTTTACTAAATCTTCCTCTGATATGCTGTTTAACCCCTTAACCCTGCATTTCACTGCTGTGTGCTCAGCTCATTTTTACCACTTTCGCTCATCATGTTTAAATGCGATTTGAAGCCATATTTTATTAAATGACCAAGACATATTTGGATATCGTTCTTTCCGTCAGACTCCGCAGATTCATAATATATCATTTTTATATGTATACGTCATGTCCTGCCTGTCTATTATGACAAAAAAAGCAATAAAAATTGAATTTTTAATCATCTGCAGTGTGTAAAGTGATTTTTTTCACATTTTAGCACATGAGCGTTTGCGGTTATGTTTTCTATGGGGTGCGCTTGTACAAAAATTAGAAATGGGGACTTGTTACATTTTGTGGGGGGAATTACGTGATTTATAGCAAATGCACCCCATAGAAAAAAATCATTAGTGCAGCATCATTGTTCACATTATAATTGAAATGTGAACAATATTGCTGCATTAATAAAAATAACACACAAAAAAATACATGTTTTTTTACTGTATACCTGGTCATTTTGGGTATCATGCTCAGGCCTTTCGATTGACACCTTCCATGACCCCCTAGTGTAACGACCGTACTACGGGTTGTGTAGCAGGTTGAGGTTGTGAGCCCAGGATGCAGTGATGAGGCAGGTTTCAGGATAAACAAAGAGTGTTTATTATAAATAAACACCGTGGCATGGGATCAGACAAGGTAACAGAAATAGAGACGTCAGGGTTCAGCAAGGGGTCTGGTACACGGGGAGTCTTAGATGGGGGGAGGCAGAGGAGGAGCAGGATGGAAGGGTACCGGTGTATGAAGTAATGAATGTCCAGAATAAAGCAGAGGATCCTTGGAGTCTTTGGTAGAGAGTTTCAGGAGGTCTCAGGGAGCTTTGGCAGATTGGTCTAGCAGACAGGAACTTCATTGAATGTGGAAGTGAAGGGTTGAGGGTGGGACTCCCTTATATGAAGGGCTAATCAAGGAGGATAAAGGGCAGGTTTGGATCCAGGGCCAGGACGTCAAAATGAGGAAGGTGCATTGTTCATACCAGAGCCTTGAAATCTGCAGGGGACATGCAGGATGTGAAACCAAAAGGGGGCGCCAGGGGGTGAGGGCCTCCAGGACCTTACACCTAGCTGCCACGGTTCTGGAGATATCGGGGTTCAAATGAACCCCCTATCTCCACCAGGGGATTCCGGGCAGCTAGGGGTTCCCCGGCTATCTGTCGTCATCGCGCTATGCGTGAGGACGTCAGGCAGTGAGGGGGGACCCGGGGGTGGAGCCGCCATCTAAGATGGCGGCCCCCAACGGAGCTAGGCCGCACTTCGGCGCCACAAGGCATCTCTATACACAGCCCCATCAGCATCTCTATAAACAGCCTCACAGCATCTCTATACACAGCCCCATCAGCATCTCTATACACAGCATCTCTATACACAACCCCATCAGCATCTCTAAACACAGCCTCACAGCATCTCTATACACAGCCCCATCAGCTTCTCTATACACAGCATCTCTATACACAACCCCATCAGCATCTCTATACACAGCATCTCTATACACAGCCACACAACATCTCTATACACAGCCTCACAGCATCTCTATACACAACCCCATCAGCATCTCTATACACAACCTCACAGCATCTCTATACACAGCCCCATCAGCATCTCTATACACAGCCTCACAGCATCTCTATACACAGCCCCATCAGCATCTCTATACACAGCCTCACAGCATCTCTATACACAACCCCATCAGCATCTCTATACACAGCATCTCTATACACAACCCCATCAACATCTCTAAATACAGCCTAACAGCATCTCTATACACAGCATCTCTATACACAGCCTCACAGCATCTCTATACACAACCCCATCAGGATCTCTATACACAAATAGCATCTCTATACACAACCCCATCAGCATCTCTATACACAGCAGCTCTATACACAACCCCATCAGCATTTCTATACACAACCTCACAGCATCTCTATACACAGCCCCATCAGCATCTCTATACACAGCCTCACAGCATCTCTATACACAACCCCATCAGAATCTCTATACACAGCATCTCTATACACAACCCCATCAGCATCTCTATATACAGCCTCACAGCATCTCTAGACACAACCCCATCAGCAACTCATCGGCATTGCCGGGGGGGTCACCTGTAAATGACGTCATCGCGTATGGCGCGATGACGTCATTTACGTCAGGAGGAGCTTGACTTCAGCGTCTGAGGACGCTGAAGTCAGAACGCCACGGGACCCCGGACAGAGAGGTAAGTATCTCCGCTGGGGGTCCTGCAAAGCTGATGATGTGTGGGACACGTCCTCCTCAGCATACAGCGGGAGTAACTGAGGACGTGTCCCACACGTCGTCAGCAGTGAAGGGGTTAAAAACGTATTTTTTTAAACTTTTTGTCCTTGTTTCCTGTCCCCCAGGGCACTACCCAGACATTGTTTTTAAATGTTTCTATACATCCTAGAAATCCGCCACTTCATGGGCAGGTTATGGGGACCTCCTAGGCACGATATTTGAAGGAATTTTTCGTTATTATTTTTAACCCTTATTTCATGGAAAACTCACTGTCCCTTGAAAAACGTTTTTTTAAAAAAACTTTTTGTCCTTGTTTCCTGTCCCCCAGGGCACTACCCGTACCCCCATACACCTTTTATGGCAAATATCTAGCATATATGCCCTCTTGGAGGGCACTCTAAAAATCGAATTTTGAGTCCCTTTGACCTGTATTGAGTTTGAGTTCGAATTTGAACTTTTGAAAAGTTCGAGTTCGAATGCGAACCGAACTCGGGGGTGTTCAGCTCATCCCTAATGAAAATTGAAATGTGTTACGAGTAAAGGATAGTTCAGAAGAACACTGATAAGACCAATCAATAGGCAGACTGTAAGAAAGCAGATTGTACAACAAATGCTTATGCCGGCTATTGATTACGGAGATGTAGTGTATGCAGCGGCCCCGCAAACACACCTTCAGAAACTTACTACATTGTATAACTCCTTGTGCCGCTTTGCATTACAATGTAACTACATGACCCACCACTGTGACATGTTAAAAGAGCTAAACTGGCCATCGCTGGAGTCTAAACGCACCCTTCACCTTTCCAGCCTGGTGTTTGAGAGCATTTCTGGGAAGCTGCCACCCTACCTGAATAGACTGCTTCCCCCAGCAGCTCCCTCATCCTATAACCTCCGATCCAGGACCAGCACCTTACTTGCAATACCACAATACAAAAAGACAGTGGCTCTGTCCTCATTTTCGTACAGAGCACCACAATAATGGAATAACCTCCCAGACACCAACAAATCTTCCCCCAGTCTTAAGTCACTCAAGAGCTCCTTACTAACATACCTCAATACAGAATGCACCTGTAAACATGTAACCTAGTGACTATATTTCCTACATATTTATTTTCTGTTAATCTGCATATTTTTTTTTTTATTTTTTTTAATATCTTGCATTGTATTACTTTGTATTTCTGTAACTGTAACACTTCAATGTTCTTGAACCCAGGACATACTTGAAAACGAGAGAAATCTCAATGTATCCTTCCTGGTAGAATCCTTTATAAATAAATAAATAAATAATGCATAGGCCGCTAAGAAGTCTTAACAACATAGCAAAAAAAAAAAAAGAAAGGAAAAACAACCTGCATGCAGGGTCACAAACATCATAAAACTAACAGGGTTATTCAGAGAGAGGTGAAAAGCAGGAGAATGGCTGGAGAATGGAAAATTTGAGGTCAAAATAGACGATTTGGAAAGTGAGATAAATGGGAGAATTTTTCTGGTTTGGCTATTTTGACCTAGAATTTTCCATTCTCCAGTCATTCTCCTGCTTTTCACCTCTCTCTGAATAACCATGTAAGTAATTTGTAAACTCATACAGGGTTATTCAAAGAGCTCCGAATTGCTTGAGAAAGGTAACCGACCGCTGAAAATCAGCGTTCAGTTACCTTTCCTGGCCATTCGGCTATCCAGAGAGCAGGCAATTCGCCAAATCCTGGCGAATTGCCTGAACATACGGTGCCTGTTCGGTGCCTGTTCGAGGTCAGTGAAATCCCCATTAAAATGCACTGCTTCGGCTATTCAGAGAACACAAACCAGCAGTGAAAGGTTCCCCTAATGCCCTGCCATTCGGTGGTTTCATTCGGCAAGTTAATTCAGGAAAATCCCATAGACTTCAATGTTAAAAATATTCCCGTCTTAATTCAATATCTAATAAACCGTTCATTATAAAATTCTGCAGTAAAGAGTCTCTTTATTTATAGATTTTTTAGGATATTTTAAGCATTTTTCTTAATTTTTTTTTTTTTTAAGTTTACTTATTTTTTCTGTAACAGCCCTTTTTATTATCATTCCCTGGACCTCATATGCAAATTTCAGACATTTTCGCTCAGTAGTTTCTTTGCAAACAGCATTTCATTTTCACAGATTCACACAAACTATTTTGCTAATTTATTCACCTCCCTTGTCTGCGGTCTCGGCTGCTTCGGCTGTGTTCGGCTCCTGCTCGGGCTTAGTTTTCGGCAGGTTAATCCAGATGTTTTTGTGGCTTTTCTGCGTGCATTCGGTGGGTTTTGCGGTTAGTTTTTGTCGGGTTTGCGGCAGCCTTTCCCTGCAATTCGGGGACCCTGTGGTGTTTGCTGAATACACCGCAGGGTCACCGAAATGGGATCGGCAAAAGGAACCGAATTGAAGAGAACGAAAAGACACCGAACGTGCAGTGACTTTTCGAATCTCTTTGAATAACCCTGATAGACAAATCTCCTATGGCTTGCCTAGCCACAATATACTAGCAGACAGGCAATACAGGTAGTCAATAGGTGCTAAATCTCAATGATTTCATCCATGCAGATTACACCAAGCAGTCCTGACAGTCACTAGCCATTCCATAAATAGGTCACTATCCCACCAAGTATAATCCTGTTAAAACCTATAAAGATCACTCAACATGTTTCGCACTGACCGGGCTTTATCAAGATAAAGATAAAGCCTCTTAATAAAGCCCAGTCAGGGCAAAACATGTTGAGCCCTAATTATTTTTAGCTCAAACCTTATCCCTGTTTTCTAACCCTAAGACCGAAGCACCAAATTCCACTGTGGCCGAATTGGAAACGTGTCAAATTTCGCTGCAGCATAATTCTGTGTGTTCAAAATCGTCCGTATACAAATTGGAAATGCTTCCAATCCAGCCACGTCCAAAATGCTGCATCTTTTTCAATGCATACAAAAAAATATAAACGTCTGCTGCTAAAAGCGGAAGGCCAGTTGGAGAATGCACAGTACCCTCTGGATTGTACACACAATATACTACACAGTAGACATGTGCACAACACAAAATTTCATTTTGAACTAATGGATTAGTCCTAAAACGCAATTTATTTAGTTGCTATGGAAATTAGTTTTCAATTCTTTAGTATGAAAACTAATTTCATTCATCCGAAAACCAGCGGATACAATTACTATTGCCGTGGCTCCTCAGAGGGCTGACATCGGCTGCTTGTTACAGTGTCTCTCACTCTCAGCACAATGTGTGAGGCAAAGCTGTTACAGTAACTGACTGCTTCTCATCACAGCGCTCAGAGTTTCAGTAAAACTAGTAAATAATATTTTTTATATATAAGAGGTTATAACAATATTATTTCCTTGTTTTACTGAAACTCTGAGCGCTGTGATGAGCAGCAGTCAGTTACTGTAACAGTTGAGCCTGATAAATTGTACTGAGAGATAATGTAACAAGCAGCTGATCTCAGCGCTCACAGCCACTGAATTTAAAGGACTCGAAAAAAATGCTCCTCTCTGTATAATGTGTAGCGCTCACTCCCGGAGGAGCCGCTGAAATTGAACCACGGGTCAGTCTCCCCGCACTGGGGAATAAATATACTCCGGCACCGTTGTGGATTTTATAAATTATATAGTTTACTGAAATGAATGGCATATAACAGATAACACGGTGTTCGTAGATATATTTACAGTATTTCGTATTTCGGGAAACGCGCAGCGGAAAAGAAATACGAGGCTTCGTATTTCGGGAAAACGCGCATCGGAACAGAAAATATAATGCTTCGAAATTCGAGAAACGCGTATCGGAAAAAGAAATGAGAAACAAATCTTTAATCCCTTTCGGAGATTAGGAAGTGAGTCCCGCACAGGTTAAGTCCCAGAATGTAAATGTGTGTGTGTATTGTGGTACCCGGGTACTATTCAACTGGCCAGTGAATTGCTTAAACGGTGTCTTCGACTAGTCAAGTTGGGGCCCTGTGGGTTTTAGAAACAACAGCAGCGTGCTTTCGTTAATCACAAACGGCCTTGGAGGCCTCTCACCCATCCGCCAGATTCTTAAGGCTCTGCTGACCCAGGACGTCTCTCCGCTCGATTTTTTTTTTTTTTTTTTTTTTATTGACAATTTTTTATTTTGAAAAAGTCAGCCGTACAACAAATGACAATAATAAGCAAGGATATCAGAGTAATAAGTGTGAGAGAAAATCAGCAAGACATCAGGCAAATATTTATGCATCATGAATCACAACTTATGCAAACTATAAAATAAGAAAAAATAGCGTCCAGCAAAGTGGTTATCTGGAAACAAAAGAAAACAGGGAAAAAAATAAAATAAAATGGGGAGGGCAGCATATAGAACAGCAGGTAGTACCCGCAGGAAAAATGGCGGAAAGCACAAGGAGTCTGAGTAGGAGATCCCAGGACAAGAAAAAAAAAAAAAAAGAGGGAGATAAACCCACGCCAGTGGGTAGGGGTGTAGTGGGGAACTGCCCACGGTTATGTGGCATTCCCAGCCCATTCCGAGGAGCAGAGGAAGAGGCCACAGGGCTGGGAACCCAGGGCCGAGGTGAGTGGCTAGAGCCATGGTGGCGACCCAAACGGCTCACCTGGGCCTCTCCGAGTGTTCCCACACAAAACAAAAAAAAAAAAAAAGAAAAAAAAAAAAAAGGAGGGGAGGGGGAGTTGTCCGGGGTTCCAAGAAACTAAATTACAGCCCAATCCTGCGGGGGGAACATAGAGTCTCATGTCACAAATAAAACTCAAACTCATCCCCGAGTGGGGGGGTCTCGGCAAGTAATAGAAACAAAAAGAAAAATAAGCAGAGGGGCATAGTTCAAACAAAAATAAAGGTCAGCCGAAAAGGGTCACTTGGACCAGGGTGGCAAAGTCATCTCAGCCCGTGTCTCGAAACTGGAGGGGTACCCTGGCACCCAGCAGGACGCGAGGGAGGCAGTGTATATCTTCAAAGCATCTTTCTCCGCTTGGTGTACAGAGGGCACTACACAGCCAGTTAGCCACCGCAACTCCCTCAGGGACTCCGCTGGACCAGGGGGAACGTAGCCTCTTACCGGCAGGCAGCACTCTGGACTCAGCCTCCCCCCGGTGGGTCCACCAGGCAGGTATGGTGCAAGGTGATTCAAGAGGAGCCGCAACAGTGTCACAATGTACCCCGGGAACCTCCACTCTCACCGTTGGCGCCCCAGGCGACATCGCTACTTCGTCGTGTGGGCCCAGGTTCTCCTCCGCAAATAGCTCCGCATCCGCAGCCTCCGCGCAGCTGCAAGGCAAGGCCTCCTCCAGATCCTGCAGGCTGGGATCCAAGGCTCCTCTACACCCCCGTAGCACTGACATTAGTTGGCGCCAGGTCCCACGCGTGAGCGGGCTCTCGTCGTCAGCCCCCTCCAGCAACGCCAGGCAGGCGTCAAGGCCCGCGATCGCTGCCATTTTCACTTGAGGAGGGGGGGGGCATTGCTATGCCGGCTCTCACCATCGGCATCTATCATCCCCGTTTCGGTCCCAGCAGAGGCAGGACGACGGGGGCCTTCCGTCCTCACAGTCTCCAGCCTGGTTCCCTCTCGGGACAAGACCCTCCACAAGTCACCTCGAGAAGACAGCCAGGGTCGGGTAGAGATCCAAAAAATGGCCGTCAGCAGCCTCGAGGAGGAAGACCAGCAGCAAATACGTGTCTCTGGTCCGGTGTGGGGGAGACTAAACAGGCACCGGACAGCTCTCCCTGATGGCCCACCGCTCAGGGGTGCTTCTGGAGTCAAAACTCAGCGGCAAAAGTCCTCAAAAATACCCCAAATTGGGATAGACAGAGCGGAGCTCTAAAAGACACGTCTTTCCCCCTCTGCAGTCGGCCACGCCCCCACTCTCCGCTCGATTTTGACTGGGGTGCCGGCTACTGGATCCGTTGTCTGGTCTCTCTCTGCTCCGGCCGTGACTTGTCCAGCTTACCGCCTGCTCTCCCAATCAAATCGACCTGCGGTACGCCTAACTCGGGGTCCTCCGGCTTCCTTAATAGCAGCTTGGATAAGATGGTGGATCGCTGGGTCTCCCTCTTGTAAGGCTGAATAACCTGATCTGGAACTCTGATAGGCCGCACCTGCGCTCCGGCCTAGTCACTCTTGCGTTTTGCAGCACTGCGTCTCATCTCTCTCACTCCCTGGTGCGCTCTGCCAGCTATCTCCACGAGGCTCAAGATGTAACCCTGTGTTTCCCACCCACTTCCTGTGTCCGCCCGCAAAGCATGCCGGGAAATGTAGTCCCAATGCAAAGTTCAGTGTCTCTCATCACGCTTGTCTCCCTCCGGTGGCCAAAAATAGGTACTGCCACGACAAGGATTTACACCGCGCTACACTCTCCCCCTCCTAGAACTCTTGGGTCTCTCCAAGGAGGTACAACAGTTGCATTACATTTCAACACAGTTTAGATAACATATACAGGTTCAGCAGCAAACATACAGTGGGTTATATACACTTCTTCAAGTTGACTTATGCTTTGGGCTACCTCAGCTAACATAGCAGACACTTCGGGCAACCTTCGCACTGTGGTGACGGCCTCTTCAGTGCTATGTCCTGGTGAGTCGTAGGTGAGTCGCTGGGGCGGTCGAACAGAGCGTTTTGGTTCTGGATCAATCAGTTCCTCTTCAGGTGGAAGTACTATAGGTGCTGACTCAGTCCTTCTTTCTGCCACTGGAGCAGACATCTCTTCGGAGTATGATCCCTCCAGTGAAGGCATAGAACTGTAGTCTTAAGATTCGGCTTCAGAAGCTGCAGGGATTCCAACAGTCTCAGGAGCTTCTAGCTGAAATTCAAGAGTTTCAGGGATTTCTAACTGAAATTCAGGAGCTTCAGGCCTCAAATTACGTTCCCACCATTCAGGAACTGAGACAACCTCTTCAGACTCCGGTGAACGCATCCAGGTCAAACATAAACTCTCTTCCTCACTGTCCCTTTCGCTCTCTTCGACAACCCGGGTCTGCTGAGACCGAGTAACAGGAGGCAGACGTGGAGCAGGCGGATTTGGCAGAGAAAGTTCGTCCCCAACTGGTATCCTCACAGCCTCTCTCAAAGGTAACAAATGATTTCGGTGCCAGTTCTTAAGAGGCCCAGCCTTCCCATCCGGACGGATTTGATACACCGGCAGACCCGGCAGTTGCTTGCAGACAATGTATACTTGAGAACTCCATCTATCTGCCAACTTTTGCCTCGCAGCAGCACCCAAGTTCTTCAACAAAACCCTATCACCGGGTTGCAGATCTTGTATCCGAACTTTTAAGTCATAGTTCCTTTTGTTCCTCTGCTCCCTGTTTCCTGAGGTCAAACGGGCCTGTTCAAACACAGAGGCCAGGTTCTTTCGAAGTCGATCCACGTAATTTCTATGGGAAGCTACCGTCGTCTGGTCTAGAGACAACCCAAACGCCAAATCAACCGGCAGTCGAGCTTCTCTTCCAAACATAAGACGGTACGGTGAGTATCCAGTGGCATCACTCTCCGTACTGTTATATGAATGCACCAGAGTAGCTATATGGCGACTCCAACTCTGCTTCTCTATGTTTGACAATGTCCCCAGCATATTTAGCAGCGTGCGATTAAACCTTTCAGGCTGAGCATCACCTTGAGGGTGATATGGTGTAGTTCGAGTCTTTTGGATTCCCAATAGTTCCAACAATTGTCCAACCAGTCGGCTTTCAAAGTCTCTACCCTGATCAGAGTGTATTCTCCTTGGTAGGCCGTAGTGAACAAAGAACTTCTCCATCAGAACCTTGGCCACTGTCGGAGCGTGTTGGTCTCTTGTGGAAAAAGCTTGGGCGTAACGTGTGAAGTGATCAGTCACTATTAGAATATTCCCTTGCCCACTAGCATCCGGCTCTAAGCACAGGAAGTCAATGCACACCAAATCCATGGGTCCCTGACTCTGCAGATGGCTCATTGGAGCGGTTCGGGTCGGTAGGGTCTTCCTCTGAATACACCTCAGACATGAATGACAATAACTTTCCACTTCAGCTCTCATGCAAGCCCAATAGAACCTGTCTCGCACCAACTTAAAAGTTCTTTCAGCACCCAAATGTCCATGCTCATCGTGTAGTGATCGCAGCACACTCTCTCTATGCTTAGTGGGAAGGAACAACTGTTGGGTCTCTTCAGCGTTAGTTGAGGGGCCCCTTCGGTAGACCACCCCATCCAACATCTTCAACCGTTCCCACTCTTTGTAGACCATTCTGGCTCCATCTGGGGAATTTGTCAGCAGAATTTCCCGCTGGTTCGCAGTTAGGGCCTTTATGGTCAATGCATTTAAAGGGTCTCTGGCCTGATCCGCTTTCAGGTCCTGTTTGGAAAAGGTAGGTAGACTTTCATCCCTCAATTGCGTAGGATTGCAGTAGAACTCAGGAACAGCCGCAGCCATGACTCCTATGGCATCTGCTTCAATCCCTCCCTTGACCCAGCGCTCTGCTCCTTGACACAAAGCTTGCACCCCGTCTGGAGTCAACTGAGTCCATTCTGTAGTGTAGGGTCTTCTCGATAAAGCATCAGCATCTCGATTATTCACCCCAGGGCGATACTTCAGGCTGAAGCGAAACCCTGACAGAGCGGCCAACCACCGGTGTCCCGTTGCGTCCAGTTTCACAGTAGTAAGGATGTAGGTAAGAGGATTGTTATCCGTCTTTTTTCACAAACTCGGCTCCATACAGATAGTCCTTTAACTTGTCTACCACTGCCCACTTTAAGGCTAGGAACTCCAACTTGTGGGTAGGATAGTTCTTCTCTGAAGGCGTAAGGCTTCAGCTCACGTACGCCACAGGCCTCAGTAGTCCACCATACTCCTGATACAGGACTCCTCCTAAACCTTTTCTGCTGGCATCCACATGTAACTCATACGGCTTGTGAGGGTCCGCGTAGGCCAAGACAGGAGCTTGAGTTAGACTCTCTTTCAGCTTCAAGAAAGCACCTTCACATTGACTAGTCCATTCGCCCTGTATGGACTCTCGAGCTTTCCTTGGTCCTGGAGCGGACGGGTTTCGGTCAGAGGCCTTGCAGCCTTCTTCGGTACTTTCCTTCTGTAGGAGTTTGTTCAGTGGTTGAGCTATTTTCGCGAATCCTCCTACAAATCTTCGATAATATGAACAGAACCCCAAGAGAGATCTAAGTTCCGTGACGTTTCGAGGTCTAGGCCAGGAAGCTACGGCCTCCAACTTCCGAGGATCTGTCGAAACACCTTCTGCTGAGACCACATGTCCCAGATATGTAACGGACGGCAGACAGAATTGGCATTTCTCCAGAGACAGTTTCAATCCCTCTTCATGGAGCCTCTTCAAAACCTTCTCCAAACGTTGCTCGTGTTCTTCCAGAGTCTTCCCGAACACTATTATGTCATCCAGGTACACTAACACTTCGATCAGATTCATGTCCCCGACTGTCTTCTCCATTAACCGTTGGAACGTGGCTGGAGCCCCCGTAAGGCCTTGAGGCATTCGGTTGAATTCAAAGAACCCCAGTGGACAGATGAACGCAGTTTTCTCTTTGTCTTCGGGATGCATCGGTATCTGGTGATACCCGCTTCGCAGGTCTAGTACACTAAACCATTTTGCTCCAGACAAACACTGTAAGGCATCTTCTATCCGAGGAGTAGCATATTGGTCTGGGATGGTTCTCCGATTCAGCGTGCGATAGTCTATGCATAGGCGGACAGAACCATTCTTCTTCCAGGCCATCACTATTGGAGATGCGTATGGGCTCCTGGACTCTTGAATCACCTTGGTTCTTTGCAATTCATTCAGCTGTTCTTGCAGATCATCCAAGTCTCCCAGCGGAACTCGTCTTGACCTTTCACGAAACAGCTTGTCTTCTTGTAATCGAATGCGGTGCTCAGTACTTTTGGCTAGGCCTATGTCGAACTCATCCTTCGAGAACAATGCTCTCCACTTTAGAACTTGAGACTGAAGACGTTTCTTCCACTCGGATGAAATGGGAGCGTCCTTGGGGTAGAATCTTTCATCTGGAATCTCTTTATCCACTCCCCCTCCTAAATCGGTAGGAGAGAGGGGCGTAGCGGACGCTACTTGCCCGATAGGCATTCGTGCTTTAAGGACTACTGGAGAATCAGACACATTGCACACGCTGACTGAGACTCTTCCTCGTGTTCTTTTCAGAGCTTTAGTGGAGATTATTTCAGGGATTACTTCGACTCCGGTTTCACTCCCATGATTAAAATCGGTTTCCAGCACCACATAGGGGCCTGGTTGCGATCCGTTCAACTTGACTGTCACGTCTCGGCCTTGCCCCCTGCTGGTGGTAGCAGGGATTCCTGTTTGTTTTTTGTTTTCAGCCTGCAGGCCATCTGTTGGGCTAATTGGTCTGCGGTCACATGACCTGTTCTGCCCTATAAGTACGACCAGGACTCCCCTTGATCCTTGGACCAGGATAGTCTTTCTTGCCTAGTCCCTGTATGCTGGTTTACTTTGATTTGCTGTGTATGACCTCTGGCTCATGTATTTAGGATCCCTCTCTTGTCTGACCCCTCTAGTTATGATATTCCGTGTATGACCTTTGGCTCTTGTATTTGGATCTCTCTTCTGTCTGTCCCCTGTACTGTACCGTGCTTAGGAATCTGTATGCCTGCATTCATCGTATGTCTGGTTTATGTTTTGATCGTCTTGCAGGCCTAGCCTAGTTAGTATTTCGAGACCACCTTTCAAGGATCTCAGTCAGGGCTTAGGGATCTTTCTAGTTTCTGTTAATATCTTGGTTTGTTCCCTGGAATCTGTATGCCTGCATTCATCGTATGTCTGGTTTATGTTTTGTTCGTCTTGCAGGCCTAGCCTAGTTAGTATCTCGAGACCACCTTTCAAGGATCTCAGTCAGGGCTTAGGGATCTTTCTAGTTTCTGTTAATATCTTGGTTTGTTCCCTGGAATCTGTATACCTGCATTTATTGTCTGTCTGGTTTATGTTTTATTCATCTTGCAAACCTAGCCTAGTTAGTATTTCGAGACCATCTTTCAAGGATCTCAGTCAGGGCTTAGGGATCTTTCTAGTTTCTGTTAATATCTTGGTTTGTTCCCTGGAAGCTGTATACCTGTCCTTAAGGCTTCATCTCTGCAGATTGGGGGTTCCCCCTCACCCTATAGGGGGCTCCCCGTTACATTATCCTGGTCCCAGAATAGAAGCTGGCAGGTATGTCTCATATGTATGAAGCTGTATTGAACTTGGTGCTTGCTATGCTGAAAGAGCTGCAGAGGTTAATGGAGGCTCTGAGCCTATCACCTGCTGCAGCTAACGATGCAGCACCACCCTGCACTACTTGCAAATCCATGTATGAGAAGGAAAGACGCAGGTTGTATGGTCTCTGTTTTTATTGTGCAGATCCAAATCACACTATTGAGCATTGTGTATTAAAACCTGTTAAGCAATGGCAGGGGAACCATATATCCAGGTATCGCTATGGAGGTACTGGTGTGTCCTCCATAGGCATCCAGACTGGCAGAATAGCCACCTCAAATCTGGTGAATCATGGGATCACTATGCCCTCGTCTCCCAGTGAGGTTTCAGTGTCTCCGGTTGGGAATGCTATGCCAGCCATGTCTGTATCCACTAGTACGCTGCCAGCCATGTCTGTATCCACTGGCACGCTGCCAGCCATGTCTGTATTCACTGGCACGCTACCAGCTATGTCTGTATCCACTGGCACGCTGCCAGCCACATTTGTATCCACTGGCACGCTGCCAGCCATGTCTATATCCACTGGAACACTGCCAGCCAGGTCTATATCCACTGGCACGCTGCCAGCTATGTCTGTTCCCACTGGCAATGAAAAGCCAGCCATGTCCGCTTCCCCTGGCAAAAAGCCAGCCATGTCTGTATCTACTGGCATGAAGCCAGCCATGTCTGTATCTATTGGCACGAAGCCAGCTATGTCTGTATCCACTGGCACGCTGCCAGCCATGCCTGTTCTTACTGGTAATGAAATGCCAGTCATGTCTGTAGCTACTGGCACGAAGCCAGCCATGTCTGTTCCCACTGGCAATGAAAAGCCAGCCATGTCCGCTTCCCCTGGCAAAAAGCCAGCCATGTCTGTATCTACTGGCATGAAGCCAGCCATGTCTGTATCCACTGGCATGAAGCCAGCCATGTCTGTATCTACTGGCATGAACCCAGCCATGTCTGTATCCACTGGCACGAAGCCAGCCATGTCTGTTCCCCCTGGCACGAAGCCAGCCACGTCTGCTTCCCCTGACACAAAGCCAGCCATGTCGGGTACTGGTAATGAGAAGCCAGCCATGTCGGGTACTGACAATATGTCATTTGTGATGCCTGAGGCTGGTACCTTGCCAGTGGTGTCCGGGACAAGCTGTATGTCAGCAATGACAGCTGCACCCAGGTTAGACGAGACAGCTGTGACCACGTTTTGTTATGAGGCCGACGTGCCTGGATTGGCACATGAGACCACTGTGCCCTTGCCCCACAGTGAGTCCAGTGTTGTCCCCACCATTGTCAAGCCTTGTGAGGTGGTCACAAAGTCTATGTCTTGCTCTAAGAGAAGACAAGAAAAGGTGGTCAACCCTAGCCAATCTGGTTCTGAAACTGCCACACTTTGTTCTGGTTCCATTGATACTACACCCTCTAAGTCCGAGGTTGCCTTACTCCGCACAGTAATCAGGGAAATTCAGCAAACTGGTGGTTTAAAGGGTATTGAGATCCCTAAATCACATTGTGTTCCCACGGAATATATACGGACGCCTTCTGGCTTTTGGATGCGTGAGAGGCACTGGGTAGTGCTCCAGAGACACCCTGACATTCTGAAAGGGCTGTTGGAAGACTCTGATTCAGATGATCCACAATATACTCCTCCTGGGGAGAGGTGTAAGACTGTTGTGGCGCCAACTGTACCATGTCCTGGTGATGTCCCATATCCCGAGAGTGTACCAGTCATGCACACACCCTGTACTGTATCGGTCGGGGCCACGTTTAATGGCAAGGTCATTGTCTCTGGGGTAGACAGTAAGTCCACTGTGTCTAGTGGTTCCACTGTGGGTTGTAATATACAATCTCAGGGCACGACTACCGTCACTGGATCTGGCAGTACCTCTAATACCTCTATGTACCATAGTGTGGACGGAACTCCTAGATCACGGTCCAGGAGACGCAAGAGGACTAACCGTAAACAACATGGGACGGAAGATTCACTCCGTTCCAGGTCCAAGGTACTCATGCCGTCGGATCCTCCGGTACGAGACTCTAGCCCGGTTACCGAAGGTTGTGTACGGGCCTCTAACGGTGCAGTGATCTGCAGAGAGGACCTGGGGGTTTATGAAAGAGCTTTGCTTGCTCAGGCACAAACTGACTACTCTGAGTCTGAGCGGGATTCCAATGGGTACTGGTGACTGGTCTTATCCGTTTTCGTGCCATCCATGTTTTCTTTCTTGGGTGCCCAGGAGGTCACCCGTAAGGGAGGGGGTTATGTCACGTCTCGGCCTTGCCCCCTGCTGGTGGTAGCAGGGATTCCTGTTTGTTTTTTGTTTTCAGCCTGCAGGCCATCTGTTGGGCTAATTGGTCTGCGGTCACATGACCTGTTCTGCCCTATAAGTACGACCAGGACTCCCCTTGATCCTTGGACCAGGATAGTCTTTCTTGCCTAGTCCCTGTATGCTGGTTTACTTTGATTTGCTGTGTATGACCTCTGGCTCATGTATTTAGGATCCCTCTCTTGTCTGACCCCTCTAGTTATGATATTCCGTGTATGACCTTTGGCTCTTGTATTTGGATCTCTCTTCTGTCTGTCCCCTGTACTGTACCGTGCTTAGGAATCTGTATGCCTGCATTCATCGTATGTCTGGTTTATGTTTTGATCGTCTTGCAGGCCTAGCCTAGTTAGTATTTCGAGACCACCTTTCAAGGATCTCAGTCAGGGCTTAGGGATCTTTCTAGTTTCTGTTAATATCTTGGTTTGTTCCCTGGAATCTGTATGCCTGCATTCATCGTATGTCTGGTTTATGTTTTGTTCGTCTTGCAGGCCTAGCCTAGTTAGTATCTCGAGACCACCTTTCAAGGATCTCAGTCAGGGCTTAGGGATCTTTCTAGTTTCTGTTAATATCTTGGTTTGTTCCCTGGAATCTGTATACCTGCATTTATTGTCTGTCTGGTTTATGTTTTATTCATCTTGCAAACCTAGCCTAGTTAGTATTTCGAGACCATCTTTCAAGGATCTCAGTCAGGGCTTAGGGATCTTTCTAGTTTCTGTTAATATCTTGGTTTGTTCCCTGGAAGCTGTATACCTGTCCTTAAGGCTTCATCTCTGCAGATTGGGGGTTCCCCCTCACCCTATAGGGGGCTCCCCGTTACATTGACTGAAGCCCGGAAGCTCGCCACTTCTCCAGCTTGCAGAACCTTCTCTGTTCCTTCTAATCTCCATAGGCGCCCCACTTCGGCAGGTGCCTTCTGTTCTTCGACCATCCTCTGATAGACTGGACGTAACATTGGGTGTACTCCTTGAGTAGAACCTTCTTCCAATACGATGGGTGTCAGGAGATGCCGCACCAAATCAGTATTCGTCCCCACTATCATGGAACTTCTGTTGGCACCTGAGGGTCGAGGACACACAATGGCCAATGCATCACAGCCTCCGGACTGTCCGATGACTTCGGATCCGATCTCCAACTTCACCTGTAGATACCCGTCATAAGGGAGTTTCTCAGTTCCGATACCCCAGATTTCCAGATCCTTCAATTTCTGTAGAGGAATGTGCTTCAAGTGTTTCTCGTAGAAGTCTCGGTAGATAAATGTCACCTGAGCCCCTGAATCCAACAGGGCTTTAGTGTAGACTCCCTCCACTTGGATTGGCACAATAGGAGAAGGACCAATCAGTTGGTCAGGAAACTTGGTGGCGGTATCCGGACACTTAGACCCAGTTTGCTGTACCCTGGCCTTTTTCTTGGCCCGTGTAGGCTTTGGGTGTGCATTGCTTCCCCATGACGTAGGTCCGGATGCTAAGGGAGTGACTCTTTCAGTCCTGGCAGGTTCAGCAGTTGGCCCGACTTTGGGCCCTCTTGCCCTCTTAGTCCTGGCTTGATTTTTGAAGCGGGTTTCAACCTTCGGGCACCTAGGTTGCTCCTTCACTTGTGCCCTCTGGTGTTTCCCACCGGTGAGGTAGATAACAGTCCTTCTAAGGCTTTTAACAGCTCCTCAACTCTATTCCCTTCAGGCTTTCGGCCTTTGCATTGTGCGCGAAAGTGGCCCATTTCTCCACAACCGAAACATCTCTTCTTAGAAAGTGGAGACGCAGTCACCTGCTGTGATTCGGTTAAAGGACCTTGGCTAGACGCCACAGCAACTCCGGTTGTCTGCATGCCTGTTAGGAACTTCTGCATCTCTGCTTGCATCTCTGTCACCTTCATCAATACTCGGCACAGTTCCGCGTGCGCCTGTTGCAATTCAGCTTGAGCTTCTTGTATTTTCTTAACAGTTTTGTGCAACTCACCACGTTCAGAGAGGTTTAATTCTTTGGCAGCCCTCTCTGTGGATTTAAAAGTAATCAGATGCTCCTGCTCGTCCCCGTCGGATCCGTAAGTATCCAGCGAGTCGCTTTCAGGCTGCAAACCGTTGTTATGCCTCACAGGTTGTGCGTAAGCTCTTTCCCCTCGCCTGAAGGATTTTTCTTCCAGCAAAGCCTCCTCCTCTCTGACAGCTCGGAACAGTTCTAGGTACTTCAGTTCTTGATTACCTGCTCTGCTTCTCAGCTGCAGCATCACTGGATCTAGAGGTTGAGAGCCCCTCAGGATCTATTTTATTCGAATCTTATCCACTTCGGTCGGTTCGGCCCCTTTCTTGAGGAGTATCTGGTGCAGAATCTTATCTAGGCGCCTCATGTATTCGGTCATTCTCTCACCTCTCCGCTGGTAGGTGTGTTCATACTGATATACAAGCTCTGCAGCCTTTTCTGTTTGCCCAAAAACTTCCTCCAGAACGTTTAAATAATCTAAAGCAGTACAGTCTTTCCTACTCAGTTTCAGGTTTCTCACCGCTTCTGACGCAGGTCCCTTTAAACTCTCGGTGATCCTTTGCTTTTTCTAGGCTTCAGGGACGTCCCACTCATCCAGAGCCTGCATCGCCTGTTCCATCCATTCTTCAAAGGTTTCTTCTCCCGCCAGAGTTGGTACGTTTCCTGTAAAATTTCTCAACCGTCGATAACCGAAGTTAGTGTGCGGAGGGCTTGTTCTCTGACACTTAGCCAGCAAATCTCCAATAGCCACTATGAATTCAGGCCCGATCATGGCCAACGGACTGGGCGTGGGAACACTTGTGGATTTGCCACGTGGCGCACTTGGCTGAATCAGTTGGACTTCCACCTCATCGGTCGGCTTCACGCCCGCGCCCTGAAAACACACTGGAACACCCTTTCTCCATTCAAAAAGAACATACGTGTGAGAGGTATCTGTGTTCTTTTTAATGTCCAGGATTAACCCCCGATGATCTGGTGTCAGCGCGGCCACGGCCTGGCGAATCTGATCTTCGGCCCAAGTGTCTGTGGGAATATCCATGACTATACAACATTCTAACTGACTACTGTGCTCCTCACACCATTCGGCAACAGTGTCTGGATCCATATTTAACCCTTTAGATGCGGTTTTTCCAGAGACTGGATCCCGGACGAGCCCCCACGTGTAGTGCTCACTCCCGGAGGAGCCGCTGAAATTGAACCACGGGTCAGTCTCCCCGCACTAGGGACTAAATATACTCCGGCACCGTTGTGGATTTTATAAATTATATAGTTTACTGAAATGAATGGCATATAATAGATAACACGGTGTTTGTAGATATACTTACAGTATTTCGTATTTCGGGAAACGCGCAGCGGAAAAGAAATACGAGGCTTCGTATTTTGGGAAAACGCGCATCGGAACAGAAAATATATTGCTTCAAAATTCGAGAAACGCGTATCGGAAAAAGAAATGAGAAACAAATCTTTAATCCCTTTCGGAGATTAGGAAGTGAGTCCCGCACAGGTTAAGTCCCGGAATGTAAATGTGTGTGTGTATTGTGGTACCCGGGTACTATTCAACTGGCTAGTGAATTGCTTAAACGGTGTCTTCGAATAGTCAAGTTGGGGCCCTGTGGGTTTTAGAAACAACAGCAGCGTGCTTTCGTTAATCACAAACGGCCTTGGAGGCCTCTCACCCATCCGCCAGATTCTTAAGGTTCCTCTGACTCAGGACGTCTCTCCGCTCGATTTTGACTGGGGTGCCGGCTACTGGATCCATTGTCTGGTCTCTCTCTGCTCCGGCCGTGACTTGTCCAGCTTACCGCCTGCTCTCCCAATCCGATCGACCTGCGGTACGCCTAACTCGGGGTCCTCCGGCTTCCTTAATAGCAGCTTGGATAAGATGGTGGATCGCTGGGTCTCCCTCTTGTAAGGCTGAATAACCCAATCTGGAACTCTGATAGGCCGCACCTGCGCTCCGGCCTAGTCACTCTTGCGTTCTGCAGCACTGCGTCTCGTCTCTCTCACTCCCTGGCGCGCTCTGCCAGCTATCTCCACGTGGCTCAGGATGTAACCCTGTGTGTCCCACCCACTTCCTGTGTCCGCCCGCAAAGCATGCCGGGAAATGTAGTCCCAATGCAAAGTTCAGTGTCTCTCATCACGCTTGTCTCCCTCCGGTGGCCAAAAATAGGTACTGCCATGACAAGGATTTAAACACAGTGCTACAAATGTATAGAACATCTTCTTGCGTTAATTAATACTCCTCTCTGTATAATGTATAGAACATCCACCTGCATTAATACCCCTCTCTGTATGAGGTATATAACATCCTCCTGCATTAGGGATGTGCGTTTCAGGTTTCGGAATTTCGGAATTTTCACAAAATTTCCCAATTCGTGCATTCAGATTCGACCGATTTTATGAAAATTTTCGGATCCGAAAACGGCAGATCGGAACAAATTTTCGTGCCGAAACGAAAACTTTTCGAATGGACTAGAAATGTGTAAAATCAAAATTCATTTTTGTTCCATTCGTGATTTCGGCTCCATTCCTGATCTCGGTTCCATTTCAGTAATTTCGGACATCGTATTTATATAGCTGATTCTGTAATTAAATTTTGTATCATTCCCATCTCAATGATTCCTTCCTGGAAAACCAGAGAAATCTCAATGTATCCTTCCCGGGAAACCAGAGAGATCTCAATGTATCCTTCTTGTAAAACATGAGAAATCCAGACGTGTTTCCGGAGTTCCCCTGATATTACTATTTGATCTCCCGTATACCAGACTCCCTGCTTTGACCAACGACTACCACCTTTCTGCCTGCCTCTGATCTATGGACCGTCCCTGACCATTCTTTTGGAGTGCCCCCATCTGTTGTCACGGATTCCCCCTGACAACCCGATATGGGTCCATGTATACAGAGCCCTGTCTACCCTTCCAATCCTTGAATGGTCGGTGATTCTTGCCCTTTGAGGAACTGTTAACTTCAGGGACTCGATATTAATACAACAAGCAAGGATTAACAGAGCATACAGAGTGGTGTTTATAAGCAAATGGGTCGGTACCAGGATCGTGGCTTTCATACAAGCCGAGTCAGTAACAGGAGTGGTTCTCGTACCAGCTGAGTCAGTAACAGGAGCGGTTCTCATACAAGCCGAGTCAACGACACGAGCTGTTGTCATACAGGCCGAGTCAGTAACAGGAGCAGTTCTCATACAAGCCGGATCAGTAACAGGAGCAGTTCTCATAAACTGAGTCAGTTTCTGTTAACTAGAGCACAGTGAGTGCTGGAGAAGTAACTCCACAACAGGGTAACGAACGAATGTGGCAAACTAACTTTTAAAGCCGGTGGCTCCACGTCATCACGCTGCGCCCCGCCTACCACGCAATCTCTCCAGGCCAGTATATCCCTTGGCGCCCGGCCAGCGAGCAGCGAGGATGGCGCTACCGGGCGCTGGGGAGCCCCAGTGACTGAGGACGTGACACCTGTACCTTGCCTGGAGTCCCCCATTTGTGTCTTGTCTGCCAACCCAAGGTCTATTCCAAGTATCCTGGTCCCTCCTATCTGTGTATCTACAGTTGTGTTCAAAATTATTCAACCCCCAATGCTGTAAAGGGTTTTAGGGAATTTAGTGTACATTTGTAATTGTATTCAGAATGAAATCCTGCAAGGACTTTTTAAAGAACCATATGCAACTAAAATTACATTAATTGGTTTTGTAATACAGTAGTAAATGTTTCTTTTGTGAATTCTTCATTGACACAATTATTCAACCCCTTAAAGACTACCACTTTGAAGAACAGAGGTTCATTCAAGTGTTTTCAATCAGGTATTGAAAACACCTGTGGATGTCATGGAGCAGCAATAAAGCATAATAAGCACCAATTAGGCAGCTTTAAAAGGACTGTGATACTCAGCTCCTTCTAGACATTTACTGGTGTGGTTACAAACATGGTGAAGTCAAGAGAATGGTCCAGGAAGACAAGAGAAGAGGTGATTACTCTTCACATGAAGGGCAATGGCTATAAGAAGATTGCAAAAAAGTTAAACATACCAAGAGAGACCATAGGAAGCATCATTCGCAAATTCAAGGCAAAGGGCACTGTTGAAACGCTACCTGGTCGTGGCAGAAAGAAGATGCTGACTTCGACTGCTGTGCGCTACCTGAAGCGTAGAGTGGAGAAAAGTCCCCGTGTGACTGCTGAGGAACTGAGAATAGATTTGTCAGATGTGGGTACTGAAGTTTCAGCTCAGACAATACGGCGCACACTGCGTAATGAAGGCCTCCATGCAAAACTCCCAGGCGCACTCCCTTGCTGTCTCCAAAGAATAAGAAGAGTCGACTGCAGTATGCCAAAAGTCATGTGGACAAACCACAGAAGTTTTGGGATAGTGTTCTGTGGACTGATGAAACAAAATTAGAACTGTTTGGGCCCATGGATCAACGCTATGTTTGGAGGAGGAAGAACAAGGCCTATGAAGAAAAGAACACCTTGCCTACTGTGAAGCATGGCGGGGGGTCAATCATGCTTTGGGGCTGTTTTGCTTCTGCAGGTACAGGGAGCTTAGCGTGTGCAAGGTACCATGAATTCTCTTCAGTACCAGGAGATATTGGATGACAATGTGATGCAGTCCGTCACAAACCTGAGGCTTGGGAGACGTTGGACCTTTCAACAGGACAATGATCCCAAGCATACCTCTAAGTCCACTAGAGCATGGTTGCAGATTAAAGGCTGGAACATTTTGGAGTGACCATCGCAGTCACCAGACTTAAATCCGATTGAGAACCTCTGGTGAGACTTAAAGAAAGCAGTTGCAGTGCGCAAGCCTAAGAATGTGACTGAACTGGAGGCTTTTGCCCATGACGAATGGGCGAAGATACCCGTAGATCGCTGCAAGACACTTGTGTCAAGCTATGCTTCACGTTTAAAAGCTGTTATAACTGTAAAAGGATGTTGTACTAAGTACTAAGATTGAACGTCACTTGGGGGTTGAATAAAACTGATAATGATGTGAGCACAGAAAAGACATTTGTGGTTATTTCATTATAAATGTTATGTTATATTTGTCTGACCTACACGTGCCTCTTTGATTTAATTGTAAGCAAGATGACTGAATGATCAAAATCAATGTCAATTTGGCCAAAACACTCAATTTCAGTGGGGGTTGAATAATTTTGAACACAACTGTATGAATTCCTGCATACTGGGTTCAGACCACCCTGCAGACCATTACATACACTAGGGATTATTCTCGGCCTGTTCCATTTGTTTCTATATAGGATAACAAAGAGGAAGAACACACAGGTGGATGGTACCTGATATAGTAGAAGAAAACACCCATTGGCAGATATACCTAGAGCCAGATGAGACTCAAAGATGTGTGAGCATACATTTGGAAGGTTGCATATTGTGTATCGTGTACAGAAATACTGCACTATATTACTCCTAATACCCATGTGTTTTTTTCCTTATTTTTTTAAGAAAAATGAGGTGAGCTTTATTGGTTGCAGGGGGACGGCTTGAGTTCAAGCCGTCCCACTGCAGCCAATGACGTGCACCACGCGTCGGCTGCGAGGAAGGACCAAGGCGCCCCCATTGAAGACAGCCAGGCATACCTGTATGCCCTGCGTCTTCAAAACCCTCCTGCTGCCAGGACGGCATAGAACGCCGTGCGGCGGGAGGGAAAGGTTAAGGTGTTGTGCGCTGTACCCATTCCTGTGATTTGTCTGTTTCTTTCCATTGTGGTACATAGCGACTGGTGTTATTTTTAAGGTGTGGGAGGGTGTTTAGTGTGGGCCCGACACTATTCACATATTGTGGTTTTTTTTGTTAATCATATTACTTTTTTTTTCATTGAGTCCATGGTTCGGCGTTCTGTAAATCAACTAACCATTACTTATCTATGGGGCAATTTCACTGCTGCCGAAGACTGCCGAGCACCGTATTTTGCTGTCAATTCACCTGTATTTAGTGAATTGGCCTGAAAATTGCACCAAACTAAAATTCACAGTTTGGTGCAATTAATTGACCAATTCGGAGGTTAGTGATTGACCACAATAGTTTATTGAGATTTACCGTACCAATTTATATCAGGGATTATATTAATCACATGACAGGGTAATGGCATATCAGAGGCAGTGCATTTTCCAACCAAAGGGACAGACTGGATGGAGGGGAAGACAGGTGCAAGAGGAGGATCAAAGAGAAGAAATAAAAAGGGGGGCCTCCAGAGACAGACCCTTCCTGGAGACGTACAGCAGTAAAGGGGGTCCTCATAACTTCTGCTTAGTGAGAGTGCCTCCTATGAAGTATAATACATCTGTATCAGCAAAATGTCATTATACAAAAATAGTCAAATTTTTAGGCTTGTGCACCGATTTTTTTTTTTCGGTTCGATTTGTTCGGATGTTTAAAATTTTCGATTCGGCTCGTTTCGACCGATTTCTGTTTCGATTCGGTTCGATTCGGCTCGTTTTTCGTGTACATTTTTTTTTCGGAATATCGACGATTTTTCGGGTCACTCTGCTCGTTTTTTGTATCGACTTTTCGTGATTTCGGAAATTTTCGTTTTTTTCGGAACGTCTGTTCTCCTCGTTTCAAAGTGTCTAACTCTATTCGTTTTGACGTAAACTACTATGGTTTACTTTTTTATACTTTATATATTTTTTTATAATCGACCTGCGGTACGCCTAACTCGGGGTCCTCCGGCTTCCTTAATAGCAGCTTGGATAAGATGGTGGATCGCTGGGTCTCCCTCTTGTAAGGCTGAATATCCCAATCTGGAACTCTGATAGGCCGCACCTGCGCTCCGGCCTAGTCACTCTTGCGTTCTGCAGCACTGCGTCTCGTCTCTCTCACTCCCTGGCGCGCTCTGCCAGCTATCTCCACGTGGCTCAGGATGTAACCCTGTGTGTCCCACCCACTTCCTGTGTCCGCCCGCAAAGCATGCCGGGAAATGTAGTCCCAATGCAAAGTTCAGTGTCTCTCATCACGCTTGTCTCCCTCCGGTGGCCAAAAATAGGTACTGCCACGACAAGGATTTAAACACAGCGCTACAAATGTATAGAACATCCTCCTGCATTAATTATTACCCCCCTCTGTATAATGTATAGAACATCCACCTGCATTAATACCCCTCTCTGTATAATGTATAGAACATTCTCCTGCATTAATTAATACCCCTCTCTGTATAATGTATAGAACATTCTCCTGCATTAATTAATACCCCTCTCTGTATAATGTATAGAACATCTTCTTGCATTAATTAATACTCCTCTCTGTATAATGTATAGAACATCCACCTGCATTAATACCCCTCTCTGTATGAGGTATATAACATCCTCCTGCATTAGGGATGTGCGTTTCAGGTTTCGGAATTTCGGAATTTTCACAAAATTTCCCAATTCGTGCATTCGGATTCGGCCGATTTTACGAAAATTTTCGGATCCGAAAACGGCAGATCGGAACAAATTTTCGTGCCGAAACGAAAACTTTTCGAATGGACTAGAAATGTGTAAAATCAAAATTCATTTTTGTTCCATTCGTGATTTCGGCTCCATTCCTGATCTCGGTTCCATTTCAGTAATTTCGGACATCGTATTTATATAGCTGATTCTGTAATTAAATTTTGTATCATTCCCATCTCAATGATTCCTTCCTGGAAAACCAGAGAAATCTCAATGTATCCTTCTTGTAAAACATGAGAAATCTCAATGTATCCTTCCCGGGAAACCAGAGAAATCTCAATGTATCCTTCTTGTAAAACATGAGAAATCTCAATGTATCCTTCCCGGGAAACCAGAGAAATCTCAATGTATCCTTCTTGTAAAACATGAGAAATCTCAATGTATCCTTCCCGGGAAACAGGGAAATCTCAATGTATCCTTCTTGTAAAAAATGAGAAATCTCAATGTATCCTTTTTGTAAAAAATGAGAAATCTCAATGTATCCTTCTTGTAAAACATGAGAAATCTCAATGTATCCTTCTTGTAAAACATGAGAAATCTCAATGTATCCTTCCTGGAAATCCTGAGAAATCTCAATGAATCCTTCTTGTAAAAAATGAGAAATCTCAATGTATCCTTTTTGTAAAAAATGAGAAATATCAATGTATCCTTCTTGTAAAACATGAGAAATCTCAATGTATCCTTCCCGGGAAACCAGAGAAATCTCAATGTATCCTTTTTGTAAAACATGAGAAATCTCAATGTATCCTTCCTGGAAATCCAGAGAAATCTCAATGTATCCTTCCCGGGAAACCAGAGACATCTCAATGTATCCTTCCTGGGAAACCAGAGAAATCTCAATGTATCCTTCTTGTAAAACATGAGAAATCTCAATGTATACTTGTAAAACATGAGAAATCTCAATGTACCTTCCCGGGAAACCAGAGAAATCTCAATGTATCCTTCTTGTAAAACATGAGAAATCCAGACGTGTTTCCGGAGTTCCCCTGATATTACTATTTGATCTCCCGTATACCAGACTCCCTGCTTTGACCAACGACTACCACCTTTCTGCCTGCCTCTGATCTATGGACCGTCCCTGACCATTCTTTTGGAGTGCCCCCATCTGTTGTCACGGATTCCCTCTGACAACCCGATATGGGTCCATGTAGACAGAGCCCTGTCTACCCTTCCAATCCTTGAATGGTCGTGATTCTTGCCCTTTGAGGAACTGTTAACTTCAGGGACTCAATATTAATACAACAAGCAAGGATTAACAGAGCATACAGAGTGGTGTTTATAAGCAAATGGGTCGGTACCAGGATCGTGGCTTTCATACAAGCCGAGTCAGTAACAGGAGTGGTTCTCGTACCAGCTGAGTCAGTAACAGGAGCGGTTCTCATACAAGCCGAGTCAACGACACGAGCTGTTGTCATACAGGCCGAGTCAGTAACAGGAGCAGTTCTCATACAAGCTGAGTCAGTAACAGGAGCAGTTCTCATACAAGCCGGATCAGTAACAGGAGCAGTTCTCATAAGCTGAGTCAGTTTCTGTTAACTAGAGCACAGTGAGCGCTGGGGAAGTAACTCCACAACAGGGTAACGAACGAATGTGGCAAACTAACTTTTAAAGCCGGTGGCTCCACGTCATCACGCTGCGCCCCGCCTACCACGCAATCTCTCCTGGCCAGTATATCTCTTGGCGCCCGGCCAGCGAGCAGCGAGGATGGTGCTACCGGGTGCTGGGGAGCCCCAGTGACTGAGGACGTGACACCTGTACCTTGCCTGGAGTCCCCCATTTGTGTCTTGTCTGCCAACCCAAGGTCTATTCCAAGTATCCTGGTCCCTCCTATCTGTGTATCTATGAATTCCTGCATACTGGGTTCAGACCACCCTGCAGACCATTACATACACTAGGGATTATTCTCGGCCTGTTCCATTTGTTTCTATATAGGATAACAAAGAGGAAGAACACACAGGTGGATGGTACCTGATATAGTAGAAGAAAACACCCATTGGCAGATATACCTAGAGCCAGATGAGACTCAAAGATGTGTGAGCATACATTTGGAAGGTTGCATATTGTGTATCGTGTACAGAAATACTGCACTATATTACTCCTAATACCCATGTGTTTTTTTCCTTATTTTTTTAAGAAAAATGAGGTGAGCTTTATTGGTTGCAGGGGGACGGCTTGAGTTCAAGCCGTCCCACTGCAGCCAATGACGTGCACTACGCGTCGGCTGCGAGGAAGGACCAAGGCGCCCCCATTGAAGACAGCCAGGCATACCTGTATGCCCTGCGTCTTCAAAACCCTCCTGCTGCCAGGACGGCATAGAACGCCGTGCGGCGGGAGGGAAAGGGTTAAGGTGTTGTGCGCTGTACCCATTCCTGTGATTTGTCTGTTTCTTTCCATTGTGGTACATAGCGACTGGTGTTATTTTTAAGGTGTGGGATGGTGTTTAGTGTGGGCGCGCCACTAGTCACATATTGTGGTTTTTTTTGTTAATCATATTACTTTTTTTTCATTGAATCCATGGTTCGGCGTTCTGTAAATCAACTAACCATTACTTATCTATGGGGCAATTTCACTGCTGCCGAAGACTGCCGAGCACCGTATTTTGCTGTCAATTCACCTGTATTTAGTGAATTGGCCTGAAAATTGCACCAAACTAAAATTCACAGTTTGGTGCAATTAATTGACCAATTCGGAGGTTAGTGATTGACCACAATAGTTTATTGAGATTTACCGTACCAATTTATATCAGGGATTATATTAATCACATGACAGGGTAATGGCATATCAGAGGCAGTGCATTTTCCAACCAAAGGGACAGACTGGATGGAGGGGGAAGACAGGTGCAAGAGGAGGATCAAAGAGAAGAAATAAAAAGGGGGGCCTCCAGAGACAGACCCTTCCTGGAGACGTACAGCAGTAAAGGGGGTCCTCATAACTTCTGCTTAGTGAGAGTGCCTCCTATGAAGTATAATACATCTGTATCAGCAAAATGTCATTATACAAAAATAGTCAAATTTTTAGGCTTGTGCACCGATTTTTTTTTCAGTTCGATTTGTTCGGATGTTTAAAATTTTCGATTCGACTCGGTTCGACCGATTTCTGTTTCGATTCGGTTCGATTCGGCTCGTTTTTCGTGTATATTTTTTTTTCGGAATATCGACGATTTTTCGGGTCACTTTGCTCGTTTTTTGTATCGACTTTTCGTGATTTTGGAAATTTTTGTTTTTTTCGGAACATCTGTTCTCCTCGTTTCAAAGTGTCTAACTCTATTCGTTTTGACGTAAACTACTATGGTTTACTTTTTTATACTTTATATATTTTTTTATAATAAATTTTTGGTTTGTTTTTCGGATCCGATAATTCATTCTGTCGATACGATAATTCTGGCGATTCTATCGTGTTTTTTTTTTATTAAATAAAGATCCTTTTTTTCTTATGAATATACATTTCACAACTTTATTTAATCACATTAAAAAAATGGTATGAAAGCCAAGGAACAAAAAAAATGAACAAAACGATTTAAAAGACGCTAAACTGACCCGAATGGTCTGACTTTAAAAATAAAAACCAGAACAAAAGGTTTTAAAACGGAAAAATAGTTGATCAAAATGATCTGAAACGAAAAAAATAAATTAAATAAAATGATTTAAAACAGACAGAAAAAAAAATTAACCCTTTCGCTGCTGAGGCATTTCACGGCTTCCCTTCACGCCTGTGTGCGGCACTGCGGTCTGCTGCTGAGCTAATTTTTAACAGTTTCGCTCCTCTTGTTTAAACGCGTTTTTTTGAAGCCTTATTTTATAATATGACCCAGACATGTTATATATCGTTCTTTCCGGCAGACTCGGCAGATGATTCATAATACATCATTATCATATGTATGCGTCATGTCCTGTCTGTATATTATAACAAAAAATGCAATAAAATTAGAATTTTCAATGTTTGTTTTACAAGGTGTAAAGTGTTTTTTCCACATTTTAACATGCGAGTGTTTGCGGTTATATTTTCTGAGTTGCGTTTGTTAAAAAAAATTGAAATGGGGACTTGTTATATTTTTTTGGGTGAAAATTACACTATTTTTAACAAACGCACCCGATACAAAAATCCTTAGTGCAGCATCATTGTTCACATTATAATTGAAATGGGAACAATATTGCTGCATTAACAAAACAAAACAAAAAACCTGTTTATTTTTTTTTATATTTTAATTTTTAACATTGTCATGTTTGGTATTGTTGGAAAGGCCATGCTCTGGTCGATCCAAAGATACCAAACATTAACCAACCGATAGCTGCCGCGGATCGGCGGGCAGCGTCTTAGCGGGCAGCGGTGGGAGAGAGAGAGCTCATAGCTGGGAGGAGGTGTTGCGTGAAGCTGCAAACAGGGACAAATAAACTAGATCTGAGCCGCACTAAGGATCTTTGGGTTGTGTCGGAGAAGACTTCACGCAGTGCTGCCATCAATATTTGATAAATTCTTGGTTATACAATGAATGTGACTGTGGACAAAAATCCATGTTTTTTATTATTATTATTATTATTATTTATTTATAAAGCGCCAGCATATTCCGCAGCGCTGTACAATAAGCACAGTACAGACAGGGTTACAATACATTGAACAACATTTGACAAACAGTACAGGAGGAGATGAGGGCCCTATTCCCGTAGGAACTCACAATCTAGGAGGGTTGGGGTTGGAAACAGGAGGAGAGGACTGTAAAGTGAGAGTGATTGATGGTTGCGTCAGTGAGTTGGGTGGTAGGCTTCCCTAAATAGGAATGTTTTCAGGGAGCGTTTGAAGGAAGAGAAGTTAGGGGAAAGTCTGACAGCACGAGGGAGAGCGTTCCAGAGAGTGGGGGCTGCGCGTGAGAAATCCTGCAGTCTATCATGGGAAGAGGTGATGCGGGGAGAAGCTAGGCGCAGGTCACTGTTTGACCTTAGGGAGCGGGCTGGGGTGTATTTGGTGATTAGTGAGGACAGGTAGTGGGGCGCTGAGTTAGTGAGGGTTTTGTAGGTAAGGATAAGGATTTTGAACTTAATTCTGCAGTGGATGGGGAGCCAGTGAAGGGACTCGCAGAGGGGAGTGGCAGAGACAGAGCGGCGGGTGAGGTGAATTAGCCTGGCGGAGGCGTTCAGGATGGATTGTAGGGGGGAGAGGCGGGACAGAGGGAGGCCAGATAAGAGATTATTGCAATAGTCGAGTCGGGAGATTACCAGGGCGTGTATGAGTTGTTTTGTGGTGACAGCGGTAAGAAATGGCCGAATTCTGGAAATATTACGCAGTTGGTATCGGCAGGAGGAGGAAAGAGACTTGATGTGGGGGATGAAGGAAAGAGCAGAGTCCAGTGTAACTCCAAGACAGCGAACTTGGTTTGATGGGGAGATGGTGATACCCTCCACCGTGATAGAGAAGTCAGGAGGTGGGGAGGCATTAGAGGGAGGAATAAGTAGGAGCTCAGTCTTTGACATGTTGATCTTTAGGTGGTGGGAGGCCATCCAGGAGGAGATGCCAGATAAACAGTCACTGACTTTTGAAAGGACAGGGGGAGAGAGATCAGGGGTAGAGAGGTAGATCTGAGTGTCATCAGCGTAGAGGTGGTAATTAAAGCCAAAGCTGTTGATGATTTTGCCCAGGGAGGAGGTGTAGATGGAAAAGAGCAGAGGACCAAGGACAGAGCCTTGAGGTACACCAACAGATAGAGGCAATGAAGAGGAGGAGTTACCAGCAAAGGACACACAGAAGGACCTGTTGGATAAATAGGAGTCAACCCAAGCAAGTGCAGTGTCACTGAGACCCAGAGAGTTGAGGGTCTGTAGAAGGAGGGGGTGGTCAACAGTGCCAAAAGCAGTCGAGAGGTCAAGCAGGATGAGAATAGAATAGTGGCCGTGTTTTTTAGCAGTTAGGAGGTCGTTGGTGACTTTGGTGAGGGCAGTTTCAGTTGAGTGTAGCGGACGGAAGCCAGATTGCAGGGGGTCAAGTAGGGAATTGGAGGACAGGAAGAGGGAGAGGCGGTTGAAGACTAGTTTTTCTAAGAGCTTTGATGTGAAGGGAAGCAGGGATACAGGGCGGTAGTTGGATGGAGAGTTGGTGTCTAGGGATGGTTTCTTTAGTAAAGGGGTAACTAGCGCGTGTTTGAAGGCGGATGGAAAGGAGCCAGTGGAGAGAGATAGGTTGAAGATGCGTGTGAGACCAGGGGTGAGGGAGGAGGAGAGGGGAGGAATTAGATGTGAGGGAATGGGGTCGAGCGGGCACGTGGTGAGATTTGAGGAGGACAATAAGGAATTGACTTCCTCCTCAGTGGTTGGGAGGAAGCGGCAGAGGGTGGCAGAGGGGACCTGTGGGAGTGGAGGTGGCAGATAACTATCTTGTGTTGGGATGTTGCTTCTGATAGTTAGAGTTTTACTGAGTTGTTGTGACATCGCCTAAGCTTAACAAAACCATGCCACGTCGGTAATCAAATCTCAAGGTTGTGTTAGTGTGTGACATTTTTTGGCCAGGCAGGCAGTGTAGAATGTGCACAGTCACATTCATGGCCACAAATATGTTGACAAATTTATGACAAAGGGTCCATAGAAATGTCAATAAATTTATGTACATATAATTTTAACAGTGTGGAAACCAAGCAATACATATTAACTTATTAAGTAAGGAAAAGCAACGCACACAAACAGGAAAATATAGAAAAAATATAAAATTTATTTACAACATGCTACGGATGGCAAACTGCCCAACAGGGGCACAAACATAGGGGAGGAGGAGGCTGGTCTCACTGCCGCTCCAAGACGTCAACGCAATTGTTGATATGGTCCCTTAACTCCTGCAGCAACTCCTGGATGGCTTCTATGTTGGTGGCAGCCAGGCGTAGCTCGCCGATCGCCATCCTATTCCTCATCCTGACACTGGATCTGTACGGTCTGGCTTCTCCTTCTATATATCCAATAAATGAAAGAAGGAAAATACAGTAAGTAAAGCAGGTTTCTATTTTTGACTGAAAGTCTTGAAAAAATATAACAGTAGTATATAACAGAGCTGGCGGCCTCCTGAGGCTCTGACTACTCCTCCGACTCCACCTCCTCCACCACCACCGTCAGCATCTCTTCCGGTGCTATATCTAAGAAATTAAAGAAATAAAAAATACAGTAAACAACAAAACTGATTTATTTTTGAACAAAAGTCGATGCAAAATACAACAGTAAAAAAAAAACCTGGACTCGCGGCCTCCTGCTGCGGCTCCGGCTCCCTCTCCCCATCATTGTCCTCCTCCTGCTCCTCCTCCTCTTCCTCCTCCTGCTCCTCTTGTGCTATATATAAAAAAATTAAATGAAAATACAGTAAACAAAAAATGTTTCTGTTTTTGACCAAAAGTCGTTGCAAAATAAAACAGTATATACCAGCGCTGGTGGTCGCCCGTGGCTCCCCCTCCTCCTCCACTGGGGCACTGGTGGCCGCCGGGGCAGATGCTGCCTTTGCCTTCCTGTCTTCTGCCAAATCCAAAAAATAACACGTAAATAATGCAGACTGGAAAAAATGGTATATCTATACAATATATTGCCGAAAGTATTGCGACACCCCTCCACTACCCCACTACCAGCTTGACCCACCACTACTCCCATCTCATAGTTCTAAAGTCACAAAATATTTATTTATTTCCTCTGCACATAGACATATATTACCATTCAATTATATATTTTTTTCAGAAGTAAACATTACGTTTATTCAATAAAAACTATTATTTGTGTTGTGTGTTTACAAAAACGCATTGTGCTGACTGCTTTTAGTTATTTTATAGATGGCCTCAGCCTCAGTTTCAGCTAATAAAACTGTGGATATAGCAGAAACAACAGAAATCCGCCATTTTGTTTTGAAATTTGCATCTAAAGCGTTCAATTGCGCTGCAACAATTCAGCAGCTGCTGAGGATGTATTGAACGCGGCTCTGTTTGGATGCACTTTCAGAAGAACTACATGTCCCATCCTACCACAGAGACGCAGAGATTTTTGTTGATGCACAGGTGGGAGCCAATATTGGGCAAGCTGCGGGTCTTCTCGTATGTATCACTCAATCACAACAACCTCCCCCCCAGCACACTACAGACTACACACAGTGCCAAAAGAAATCCAGCATTGTAATTTCATCTACATACATCAAATGTCACAATTTTCACGAATACGTAAAATCACAAAAAAGAAGAGCTATGGCAAAAATGCATGTATGACGAGTTGTGAAAACGCAAAGCTATACACAATCACATTGCATGAAAAAAGGACTAGATAAATCAACATATTTCTGTGCACATTAGCACATGCAAGCACATTATTATTATTATACAGGATTTATATAGCGCCAACAGTTTGCGCAGTGCTTTACAATATAACATGACACTTACGTTTGGCTATGACGCGACGGATGTACCTCAGCTGCTCCTGCTCGCGTGCCTTGAGGTCGGACCAGCGTCGCATGCGCGACCCGCGGACGAATCGGATCCGACCCGATTACGAAGGAATTATCGTATCGACAGAATTATCGGATCATTGGAAACAAAAACAAGTGATACGCATTTACAAATACAAAATTTACAGAATCAGCGATATAACCGATAGTAAAATATACGATGTCCAGAATTACCGAAATGGAACCGAAATCACGAATGGAACCGAAATCATGAATAGAGCGAAAATAAATTTCGATTTGACACATTTCAAGTCCATTCGAAAATTCCGAAAACATTTCGTTTCGGCTCGGAAAACTTTTCGGACCTGTCGGTTTTCGGGTCCGATCCGATTCGGAAAATCGGCCGAATCCAAAAACACGAATCGGGAAATTTCGTGAAAATTCCGAAATTCTGAAAACCGAAACGCACATCCCTACCAATTTTCACAACATTGTCACACATCATGTTCCAGCCAGGGTATCCATAATTTTTGGAAAGCCTTCAGCGTATGCCGCACCTTTGCAGTGAGCTTGTCCATCAGCATGTTGTCCTTTATTAAGGACCACCTTACTAGATCAAGTTGGTTCTGCCACCTGCCAACTTTCAGCAATGGCTCTACGCAATGCCAAAGAAAACTTGCTGCATTTACTTTTTTACTGGACTTGTGCCTTATAGTGGACCAACGGCTACATAATACTCTATTAACACACTGTTAGAGGTGGTTCTAAAGTAACATCATAAACTCTTTATTTTTTGTACACAATGTGACGTTACAAATACAATAAGAGACCAAACAGAGTAACAAAAAATGGGTAATTTTTACTGTAATGTGAAATCATTTATTGAAAGTTACGACATAAATATGTTTGTGAGCCTTTCTTGTTAATAGTCTAAGGCTAGGGTCAGACTGAGGCAGTGCGAACGCGCGTTCTGGCGCACATAATCACGGCCGCACTAGCAGCAGATGACGGGCAATGACAGCCAATATACGAAGTACGGTCGCACAAAAGTCCGGCCGCGCAACGCAAGTGGAAAATGAACGCATTTTTTCGAGAACGTTAAACCGCTGGTACTGACGTACAGAGTGCGCTGCGGCCGCATAGCAGCGTGTGTGCGTGATTAGGAGACGTCAGACGCTGCTAGTGTGCGGCCAACATAACGTTCAAACAGCCGGATTTCCCTAGACTTCTTTTCACCCCATCGTCATGAAATACGTCCAGAATTGCGCATCGTCTGACCACTTAAGCGTATTCCGTGAAAAAATGCGTGCGCACGCATCGACGTACATTTTGACGGTGGCCGCAGAAAATGCGCTCATCTGTCCCTAGCCTAATAGTTCATTATGTTTTTCAGTCGACTTGAGCATTATATATTTTTACACATACATATCAAGAAGGATATGTATATTTTTAAAAATGTCTAGCCTTGCTAAAACTGATGTTGACTGCTTCCTGCAAAGATTTCCAGCAATTACAGAGTATCCTTGTCAAAGTTAATAAAATATCTTGCAGTTCAATGCCAACAATTTTATTTTAAAGAAATATGTCTTTTTATTGTTCTGTGACTTTTCAACCTTGGAAAGAGAGAAGCAGACATTCACTGTTCATTTATTCTCCGTTTATTACCTTCTGAACTCCTACTCAGCTTTACATCATGAAATAGAGACCACACACTTTGATAAATGGGACATTAAAGGTAACGGGAAAAATCTGAAAATCAAATGTTTAATGGTGCGTTTACAAAAGCACTTCAAGGGGTTGAGCATTTTTCTATACGATCAGATTCTGCACTGAAATAGTGAGAGAAGTTATTTCTAGCTGATGACTCACTGAATAGTAAATGACCCAGACATAAACTGGTGACATGTTCACAGTAGGTTGATAAAACTGATGCTTTTATGCAGAGTACAAAAAGTCTATTTTCTCTTTTTTTAAACTTTCAATATTTTATTGAGTCTTTCTATTGTACAGTTATTGATGTTGTACTGCAACACATTTATGTTTAATGACTATGCAAATTCTTGACTTGCTATTGAAAAAAAAGCTCATTTGCACAACATTTAAATCCAATAAAATACACAATGTGGAAGTAGACATTTAAAAAACTGTAGGTTGATTTCTTATAAAATAATAAAATTTTAAAATAAATAAAATAAAATAAAAACATAACTTCAAAGCAATTTTTTTCTTACCAACGATTTTTTTTTACATAGCAATAGTTTTTAATATGTACGAAGCCCCGCTGGTGTCATGAAGAGAAAAAAAATGTAATTCGTGGGAACGATTTAGCAGATCGTGGGGACGATCTACTAAATCGTTCCCACGACTTATTTTTTTTTTCCTTCTGCCTGCAACTGCAAAAGACAGCCAGCGTCTCCTCCCCGAGCCCTCCCACCTCAGCCAGAGCTGTAGCTAGTCACAGCTCTCCCTGGCCGGGTGCAGGGCAGTGTTAAGACCCCCAAAAAGAACCCTGCCTTATAGTGCTGAGCTGGTGTCATAGTGTGTTAAGCCTCTGTCTGAGGAAGCATGAGGTTCCTGGTTCAATTCCCTGTGTGGCCATCATTTTTTTTTATATATATGTATATAAAACTTCTCTCTGTCCCTTTTATACATCTTTATAATGCTGCTATTATTAGAAGGATGTATTATAAATAATAGCATTAGTAAGTAAATAGCACCTTTTTTAAAAAGAAAAAAACAAGTTTTTTGTTTACTTACTAATCCTAATATTATAATGCTGCTATTATTTATAAAATACATCCTTCTAATAATAGCAGCATTATAAACAGTATATATAAAAACTATGGCCACACAGGGAATTGAATCAGTAACCTCATGCTTTTTTCAGACAGAGGCTTAACGTGCTGTGCCACCAGCTCAGCTGTGTAAGGCAGGGGTTTTTTGGGGGTCCTAACACTGCCCTGCAGCCGGCCAGGGAGAGCTGTGACCAGCTGCAGCTCTGGCTGAGGTGGGGGGGCTCAGTGAGGAGACGCTGGCTGCCTTTTGTGTGCGCACGCAGAAGGAAAAAAATATATACAGGGTAATTCAAAGAGAATCGAAAAGTCACCGCACGTTTGGTGACTTTTCGTTCTCTTCAATTCGGTTCGTTTTGCCAATCCCATTTCGGCGACCCTGCCGTGTATTCAGCAAGCACCACAGCGTCCCCGAATTGCAGGGAAAGGCTGCTGCAAACCAAACGAAAACTAACCGCAAAACCCAGCGAATGCACGCCGAAAACTCGCAAAAACATCTGGATTAACCCACCGAAAACGCCGGAAAAACCCGAGCAGGAGCTGATCACATGCAGGAAGCTGCCGGAAAACAACTTGTTTATTTTTTTCTTAAAGAAATCTTAAAAAAAAATTATATTTTTTTTAAATTTTCTATTAACATTTACATGGTCATGTTTGGAATCGCTGGAAAGGCTCTGGCATAAAAAAGCAAATAATGCCACTGCACTAACTCACCTGCCTTGACTTGCATATGTACTTAAGTGACATCCCATTCCTAATCCATAGGGTTCAGTATGACATCAGTCCACCCTTTGCAGCTATAACAGCTTCAACTCTTCTGGGAAGGCTGTCCACAAGGTTTAGGAGTGTGTTTATAGGAATTTTTGACCATTCTTACAGAAGCGCATTTGTGAGGTCACACACTGATGTTGGACGAGAAGGCCTGGCTCTCAGTCTCTGCTCTAATTCATCCCAAAGGTGTTCTATCGGGTTGAGGTCAGGACTCTGTGCAGGCCAGTCAAGTTCATCCACACCAGACTGTCATGTGAACCCTGCAAGGAGTGCGGGTGTGAGCCCAATGTGCAGTGAGCCATAATGAAGTATGCAGGTTGTGGGGTCAAACAAGATGTTTATTTATAATAAGTAAATAAATAGGTAGGCTGAGAATGATGAGGGAAGCAAAGAGCAGAATGAAAAGGAGAAAGGATTAAACAGGAAGAAAATAGGAGACACAGGAGGAACCTGAATAAGGAATAACTACTGATATAAACGGAAATGAAAACAGATAGAGAAAACTAAACTAAAGTCTGAGGAAAGGAATACAGATAAGGGGCTAGACAAATAATCATGGTCAGGTTTCAGGCCGAGGTCGAGGTACACAGATATCAGAATACTCCAATGTCCATAGCCAGGGGTCATACACGTTAAATCCTATAGGAGGAACTGGTAGAAAATTAATGGGGGTTGTATAACAGAGGAGGAAATGGTTCACAGGAGGGTTTCCAGATGGGTACAGAAGGTAATCAGATGGGTAATCCAGAGGGGTTAACTGGTAAGTAGTCCAGAGGGTGTTCAGAAGGTTCCAGGAACAAGGGGTTTCAGATAGGGATGTGCGTTTCGGGTTTCGGAATTTCGGAATTTTCACGAAATTTCCCGATTCGTGTTTTTGGATGCGGCCGAATTTCCGAAAAATTTTAGATCCGAAAAGTTCAGATCCGAAATGTTTTCCGAGCCGAAACGAAATATTTTCGGATTTTTCGAATGGGCTTGAAATGTGGCAAACGAGGAGAACAGATTTTCCGAAAAACGAAAATTTTCCGAAAACGAAAATTTTCCGAAAAACGAAAATTTTGTAAAAACGAACATTTTCTGAAAAACGGAAATTTTTCGAAAAGTCGATACAAAAACCGAGCACAGTGACACGAAAATACGAAAAATGGTCGAAATTCCGAAAAAAAAATGTACCCGAAAAACAGGTCGAACCGAATCGAATCGAAACCGAAATCGGTCGAAACGAGCCGAATCGAAAAGTTTAAAAATCCGAAAAATCGAACCGAATCGAACCGAAAAAAAATCGGTGCACAAGCCTAGTTTCAGAGAGCAGGTCAGCTTGATGCAAAGTCCTGACTTCAACTGAGGAAGTCCAGATCAGAGGGTGTGACCTCCTTTTAAGGAGGCCCCATTGACAAAGATTAGGTGAACCTGCAGTCTCTGTGTGCACAGGTTACAGCCAATTCCATAGGAACCTGTGTTAAGCAATAATAAAAATGGGCTGCCAGGATTTAGAATACATGATCCCATACAGTACCCCAGGTGGACCATGACACAGACTCTGTCATCCATGTCTTTATGGACCTTGATTTGTGCACTGGTGCACAGTCATGTTGGAAGAGGAAGGGGCCAGCTCCAAACTGTTCCCACAAAGTTGGGAGCATGGAATTGTACAAAATGTCTTGGTATGCTGAAGCATTCATAGTTCCTTTCACTGAACTAAGGGGCCAAGCCCAGCTCCTGAAAAACAACCCCACACCATAATCCCCCCTCCACCAAACTTTACACTTGGCCCATTGCAGTCAGACAAGTACCGTTCTCCTGGCAACCGCCAAACCCAGACTCGTTCATCAGATTGCCAGATGGAGAAGCGGGACTCATCACTCCAGAGAACGCGTCTCCACTGCTCTAGAGTCCAGTGGCGGCGTGCTTTACACCACTGCATCCAACGCTTTGCATTGCACTTGGTGATGTATGGCTTGGATGCAGCTGCTCGGCCATGGAAACCCATTCCATGAAGCTCTCTGCGCTCTGTTCTTGAGCTAATCTGAAGGACACATGAAGTTTGGAGGTCTGTAGCGATTGACTCTGCAGAAAGCTGGCGACTTCTTCGCACTATGCGCCTCAGCATCCGCTGACCCCGCTCCGTCAGTTTACATTGCCTACCACTTCGTGTCTGAGTTGCTGTCGTTCCCAAACATTTCCACGTTCTTATAATACAGCTGACAGTTGACTGTGGAATATTTAGGAGCGAGGAAATTTCACGACTGGATTTGTTGCACAGGTGGCATCCTATCACAGTTCCACGATGGAATTCACTGAGCTCCTGAGAGCGACCCATTCTTTCACAAATGTTTGTAAAAACAGTCTGCATGCCTAGGTGCTTGATTTTATACATAGTGCAGGAGGGGTGGGGTCGCGCCTATTCCCCGAAGGGTTGGCTGCAACCACCAAATGCATCCAGCGCAACAACATGTGTAGAACATAACAAAGAAAAAATGTCATCTGTGCTTACTCCAATTATACCGTGTGAAACTAAACACAATTAGAGGTTTGGTTTCTTATTAATGGCCATTATAAGACTAGCTCGCCCGCCAACGTCACGGCACCTCTATAAGGGCGAGTCCTAACCAAAATGAAACCACAGGTTGCTACATAGCAAACCATACCTGCTCATGCTGCTTGTCAAACATGAGGTAGACTGGTGGGCCTTTATTTATGCTCCCCCAGAAACAAAATCCACTTTGGGATCAAAACAAAGACACGGAGCGGAGTCTTGCTGCAGGGATGACCTGGCTGGAAGTACATTGAAACATACATAGTGCAGGAGGGGTGGGGTCGCGCCTATTCCCCGAAGGGTTGGCTGCAACCACCAAATGCATCCAGCCCAACAACATGTGTAGAACATAACAAAGAAAAAAATGTCATCTGCGCTTACTCCAATTATACTGTGTGAAACTAAACACAATTAGAGGTTTGGTTTCTTATTAATGGCCATTATAAGACTAGCTCGCCCGCCAACGTCACGGCACCTCTATAAGGGCGAGTCCTAACCAAAATTTGGATTTGGATTTGATTGATTTTATACACCTGTGGCCATGGAAGTGATTGGAACACCTGATTCTGATTATTTGGATGGGTGAGCGAATACTTTTGGCAATATAGTGTATTTGCATACTCCTGAGCACCTATTTCTTTTGCTACTGTTCGTGCTTGTTTTAGGGTTAAGCCTAGCCCTAATATCATTTAAGCTCCATTTGTTGCTTCATTTTTAGGCTACAGATTCTGTCCCTTCATTTGATATGAGTGCTGCGAGAAACTGTTCTTCAGTTTCTTTTATATGTTAATTATTTTTGAAATAATTAAATTATTTTTGGTACTTTTTTGGTGGGGGGATATGGGCGCTCCAGATTATTGTGCCTACAGACTCCGGAGATGTAAAACCGGCCCTGAATGCACTAGAGTGTCTCTTTGCATTCCCGGGTTGAGATAAGACATGAGGACATGGTCCATATCACACTCGTATGAGTGAATGGAGGGGATTTACAATTTTAGACCTCAATTTAATTGGGCACAATAGCCAAAATCAAGACTCTTTTCAGCCACATTGTGATCATTTATTGGTTTGGGAGATTTAGATCCAAACTTACTGTATTGTGAATTCCTCTAAAAATGTGTTTCAAATATTGGCACTGCAGCTTTACGTTTCATTGGAAATATCTAATCCGGAAAGGCGTGGATAAATTGCTCCCAGGATACTTGTAGCACCGTTTGAAGTCGTTAGAAAAAGTGCAGAGACGGGCAACTAAATTAATAAGGGGAATGGAAGGGTTAAGTTATGAGGAAAGACTAACAAGCTTAAACCTGTTTAGTTTAGAGAAAAGGCGCCTTAGAGGGGATCTGATAACCTTATATAAATATATACGGGGCCATTATCAACCATTGTCTGATAACCTATTCATTAACAGGACTATACATAGGACAAGGGGTCATCCATTTAGACTGGAAGAAAGAAAATTTAGCTTAAAGCATAGGAAGGGTTATTTTACGGTGAGAACAATCAAGCTGTGGAATTCTCTGCCTGTTGAGGTGGTTGGGTCAGAGTCTGTACAGACTTTTAAAAAACGACTGGATGACTTCCTGCAGACACAGAATATTAAGGGTTATAATATTTAATATGTGGGTAAAAGCTTCTTGATCCAAGGAGAAATCTGACTGCCATTCTGGGGTCAAGAAGGAATTTTTTCCCAGTATGTTGCATATTGGCAAGCATTCAGACTGGGTTTTTTGCCTTCTTTTGGATCAACAGCAGTAGGTTATGTGGGAGAGGCTGAACCCGATGGACGCATGTCTTTTTTCAGCCTATATAACTATGTAACTATGTAACTAAGTATTGGTCCTGCTTTAACTGTATGGAGATTGTGTATGCGTGTTTTAATCTTAAATCTTGGCCATGTGTGCTTTAGTCTTAAATCTCAGAAAAGCGAGTATTACTGTAAATTCTGTAAATGAACGTTATAATGCAAATTTGTGTTTTTAAAGTAACAGTGGAAATATTAAAGAGTGTGGTTAATATAACAGTGGGATATTAAAGTAGGGACTTGCGGGATTTAAATACAACTGTAAAATATTAATGTTTATTAGAATCTGCATTTACAGTAAAAACCAGCAACCTCCGTACTTTAAATTTAAAACTCACAAGTCCATACATTAACATTTACTCTGTCATATTATACTGTACTATTCCATACATTAAGATTTTACAGTTACAACGCACAAGTCCATAAATAAATAAATTATTTTACAGTTATAATGGGCAAGTCTGTAAATAAGATTTAATTATTTTTAAGATAAGTGTACGTGTAAGATGAAAATACTTCAAATTGTGAAAAAAACTACAAGAGAAACAGTTCTCTACTCTTCATGTTCACAAGTGTGCCTTTTCAGTTCACCCTCGAAGGATTTAAGGAACACTACCACTAACCTAAGCTGTAACTAGATTACCTGTGTTGTAAAGCAAAATTACACTGTACAACACATGCTACTGTTTCTTGCTTTATGTAATTGCATTGTATTAAGGAAAATAAACTTAGGTTTTTAACCCCTGCTACCATATTTTGGATTTTTCCCATGATGCAACATTTACCAAAATCTAAGCAAAGGTTTCACTTTACAGCTGTGGTTTAGTTTCTACAGTAGTGAAGCGGCAATGGGTTGGGGGCTGAATGTTTAGAAAAGGCTGCAGGGGGTCTATTGTGTTGTGGAAGCTACCAGAGATTTGAAAAATTAGCACCTGAATGAGATATGACAGGGAATTTTAACCACTTATAATCTACTCCATAGTGATGCTCTTTGAATACATGCCACACATTGCAATGATGTGCATTGTTTTTCTGGACTTCTTACCATAGAGCCCATTCTATGACCATTTACACAGCGAGGAGCAGTAGCTGTAAAGATAATGGGCTATATTACAAAGTTGGTGCTAACTTAGCCAGAGCTGTTGTAAACTTAGCAACTCCATGGACTATAATGGCTCTGGTAAGTTTACAACAGCCCTGGCTAAGTTAGCACCAGCTTTGTAATACTGCCCAATGTGTGGGGGGCAGTTACAACACAGAAGATCACAAATTCCCACAGTGAGCCATATAGAGTTAAATATTCTCTTAACTAACCTTAGATGATATAAACAAAGCACATGTACAATATCAGCAACATAAAAGAAACAAAATAAATCATTTCATTTTTTGGTGATAGTGGCCCTTTAATATTCTGTCCTATTTTCCTTTTCTGTTTCCATTCAAGTTTAAGTATTCAGAATACAGGACCTACAGTCTGAATAACATTCATTCATGACCTATTACATGGTCTGACATCACCTGATGTGACCCAGACTCGGTTAGTTTTTGAGCTCGTCTTTCATTCTCTAATCTTCTGCACATACTCTTTTTAAAGATACTAAAAGTATAACATTAATCGTTGGGACTACTGTTTAGTGGGGTGTGGTAGACCTTCAGCTGAGTTACTTTTGACCGTTAATCATATTTCAGATTCCAATTATCAACCTGATATTTTGAGTTTCTTGAAATAAATTCATCTTTTGTGAACACCATACAGAAAACCAAGACATTAAATTCTATTGGATTTCAACATCACATCTTCAGACAAAAAAGATGGCCTAACCTTAGGGAACTGGGTGGAAGAATTGCATAAAAACTGTACGATTTGTACGATAACATGTTAAATCCTTTATTACTCAAAATAGCAGATTTGTCTGGCAGAGGTATATCTGGCAGTTTACATATCTGTATTGTTTATTTTGTTACAACATAAAACATAAACTATTAAATATTCCTATATTACTACAAAATTCAAGTCAAGATTTGCTACAAAGGCATCCATGGAAACCAAAGCAATATGAAATTAAAGCTGCAAAATATCTGGACTTAATGAGGTGCGGATAAAGTATACTTTAGCATATGTTTTTGATATAATGGAAATAAGTAAATCAAAATACAAATGAAATTTTAACATGGGCTATAAATGACTCAAAATCATGTTTATGCGTGACAAACACGTTCCTCTGTCTTGATTTTCTGAACACAGTTCATATTTGACAACGTGTGACAGGACTTGAAACAGGAGCACAGGGTCAATCAAGACCTTTAATCCTTTGTGAAAAGGAGCATTAGACTGTCTTAGCATCTTGAAATATGTTTTATTGGCGCAGTAGCAGATTATTTATAACTTTTATTAAGTAACTGTTGCTTTACTTAGGGATGAACTACGATATGCAGACAGTGCAGGCTACAAACCCAAGACAGATTACATCATACTACTATCTTAAACTCTACAAATTCCGTAATGGCCTACTCATATAACACATTACATACACAACTCTTTGAATCTGTAATGTTAGGTTTACCAGAGATATACTAAAGTATTAGCAAAATGAACCATGATTTACCATATTTTATTCATCCTCATTGATACATGTTTTCATATGCATGGTATATATTTTTTCATTTATTTTGTATGATTTATTTCCTTTTCTTGAGGATTAATAAAAAAAAATTGTATATGACTTGTTATACCTTGGGTTATATTGATCCCAGCTTGTATTGACTTTGAGCCTTTCTGTTCAAAGTTTCTTCCATTGTGAGTATGTATATCCAGGTTGAAGGCTTAGACCATGTTTGGGATCTATTGATGAATATTTTTCTTAATAAAATAAATAACTACACAAAATTTACTAACCATTCAAATATCATGTATTATCAGAATTCTAATCATGCGTCCTAGTCAGACAGTTCAAAGACATAGGCTACAATATGTCAGACACATTACCTAATGCTCTTTTCCACAATTAGTTACACAAACCGTTACTTTTCCATGCTATACATTTTCTTTACACTGTCTCCTCTGTTGATTCACTGGCTATACACTTAAAGGGTTATTCAAAGAGCACGGATAGTAGGCTCGTGCACCGATTTTTTTTTCGGTTCGATTCGGTTCGATTTGTTCGGATGTTTAAACTTTTTGATTCGGCTCGGTTCGACCGATTTCTGTTTCGATTTGGTTCGGTTCGACTCGTTTTTCGTGTACATTTTTTTTCGGAATATCGACCATTTTTCGTATTTTCGGGTCACTTTGCTCGTTTTTTGTATCGACTTTTCGTGATATCGGAAATTTTCGTTTTTTCGGAACGTCTGTTCTCCTCGTTTCAAAGCTGTCTAACTCTATTCGTTTTGACGTAAACTACTATGGTTTACTTTTTTTATACTTTATATATTTTTTTATAATAAATTTTTGGTTTGTTTTTCGGATCCGATAATTCATTCTGTCGATACGATAATTCTGGCGATTCTATCGTGTTTTTTTTTAATTAAATAAAGATCCTCTTTTTCTTATGAATATACATTTCACAACTTTATTTAATCACATTAAAAAAATGGTATGAAAGCCAAGGAACAAAAAAAAGGAACAAAACGATTTAAAAAACGCTAAACTGACCCGAATGGTCTGACTTTAAAAATAAAAACCAGAACAAAAAGGCTTTAAAACGGAAAAATAGTTGATCAAAATGATCTGAAACGAAAAAAATAAATAAAATAAAATGATTTAAAACAGACAAAAAAAAATTAACCCTTTCGCTGCTGAGGCATTTCACGGCTTCCCTTCACGCCTGTGTGCGGCACTGCGGTCTGCTGCTGAGCTAATTTTTAACAGTTTCGCTCCTCTTGTTTAAATGCGTTTTTTTGAAGCCTTATTTTATAATATGACCCAGACATGTTATATATCGTTCTTTCCGGCAGACTCGGCAGATGATTCATAATATATCATTATCATATGTATGCGTCATGTCCTGTCTGTATATTATAACAAAAAATGCAATAAAATTAGAATTTTCAATGTTTGTTTTACAAGGTGTAAAGTGTTTTTTCACATTTTAACATGCGAGTGTTTGCGGTTATATTTTATGAGTTGCGTTTCTTAAAAAAAATTGAGATGGGGACTTGTTATATTTTTTTGGGTGAAAATTACACTATTTTTAACAAACGCAGTTAACGCACCCCATACAAAAATCCTTAGTGCAGCATCATTGTTCACATTATAATTGAAATGGGAACAATATTGCTGCATTAACAAAACATAAAAAAAAATAAACAGGTTTTTTGTTTTATTTAAATTTTTTATAATTTTTAACATTGTCATGTTTGGTATTGTTGGAAAGGCCATGCTCTGGTCGATCCAAAGATACCAAACATTAACCAACCGATAGCTGCCGCGGATCGGGAGATAGGGGGTTCCAATGAACCCCCTATCTCCACCATTGGTCGCAGTTAGGGGTTAACTCCAGAACTGACGTCATTGTGACGAGGTCTTGGGACTGTCGGGAGCTGCCGTTCCCCCACGCTGTTGTCTTCCTGCAAAGACGTGACCATGTTGGCGGGCAGCGTCTTAGCGGGCAGCGGTGGGAGAGAGAGAGCTCATAGCTGGGAGGAGGTGTTGTGTGATGCTGCAAACAGGGACAAATAAACTAGACCTGAGCCGCACTAAGGATCTTTGGGTTGTGTCGGAGAAGACTTCACGCAGTGCTGCCATCAATATTTTTTGATAAATTCTTGGTTATGCAATGAATGTGACTGTGGACAAAAATCCATGTTGTTGTGACATCGCCTAAGCTTAACAAAACCATGCCACATCGGTAATCAAATCTCAAGGCAGTACAACAAGGTTGTGTTAGTGTATGACATTTTTTGGCCAGGCAGGAAGTGTAGAATGTGCACAGTCACATTCATGGCCACAAATATGTTGACAAATTTATGACAAAGGGTCCATAGAAATGTCAATAAATTTATGTACATATAATTTTAACAGTGTGGAAACCAAGCAATACATTTTAACTTATTAAGTAAGGAAAAGCAACGCACACATACAGGAAAATATAGAAAAAAATAGAAAAATTTATTTACAACATGATGAACATGCCAAGGATGGCAAACTGCCCAACGGGGCACAAACAACACAAACAAACATAGGGGAGGAGGCTGGTCTCACTGTCGCTCCAGGATGTCAGCGGCATTGCTTATATGCTCCCGCAATTCCTGCGCTGTCTGATGTTGAGTATATAGTGTAGCGTAGTTTGTAATAAAGACACCAGGCGCGGCTGTATGCTTTAAAACAGGATTCTCTCTCTCTGAGCTTGAGAGTTCTCTGACTTTTTAATGAACAAAACGCCACCATTTATGCTGAAGTCCAACAGTCATAATTTGCATAAAATGACGCACCTCGTCCTACCCATACTAATTACATTATGTCAGTTATTTACAATAAACATTCTTTACATTTTTTAGCCTTCAGCTCACACAACATTTGTATAATCCATTGTTCTAACACATCAGATTAAACACAACCACTATCACAGATCCCTTGAATTAAACATGCAGCTAGATAATGGGAAAAGCCCTGGTGCATAAATTACACAGCAGTAAAGCTTGTTTACTGTATACACAAAAACACATTTGAGCAAAAAGATTACAACATAGCGCTCAAAAGACCAAGGTCCATGAGAAAGTAAGAGAGACACACTGTATGTCCACAGACAATTCTTATCTTCAAGCGAGAATCTTCTCTGTTGTGTAGATGAAAAGACATGCACTGCAGGAAAAAGCAGAAAGAAAGGGCCACAATTGCGCAGTACATCAACACCCAATGGAATGAAATTTAGTTTGTATTTGACTCACATTCTGGGGAGCCCACAACCGGCTCCCGGGAATATAGTGGGTAGGGACTTGTATCGGGTGCCCATGAACCCCTCAATCCGCTCCTTCGGTGTCACAAAAAGTGGTACTGCAGAAAATAGACAAGGCAAAAAGGGAGCACCTCTTGGTGCGGTAAATCACAAATCACCTTAATCACCTGTGGACATACAGTGTGTCTCTCTTACTTTCTCATGGACCTTGGTCTTTTGAGCGCTATGTTGTAATCTTTTTGCTCAATTTTCTAGGTGTTTAGAGAAACCTCCGTACACAATATATAGCGAGTGGGTGAGACACTCGTTTCCAGTGGGCGCTTCACCCCTTTTTCTGTTTTCTACAAAAACACATTTACCTACAGGAATATAAGTATTTAAAAAACCAAAGCTACGCCATTTTACACTAAACTAAATTAAACTAAAACCAAACGATGTAAAATATATTTAAAAACACACAATATAAATGAACATAAAGTCTCTTGTGGTTTGAAGCATGGAGCGTTACATCAGCTCCATGACATATGTCCCCTTTTCCAGAACGGCAGGGCAAGCTTAGATCCCAAACGGATCGCTTGCCACTGACGAGACCTCTCACCTTGCCCCTCTTCTAGGCATAAAATGTTTGTTAGGGGGCACCCTGAAATTACCCCCCATATCTTGCTCTGTCCAGGGCACCTCTGCGGACCCAGGACCCGAATACAGTCAGCACTCACAGTTCCCAGACTCTCCTTCTGCTGATGCCCCCCTCCTGAGCATTTAAAAAGGGCCCAGCCCATGGCAATCCCCACAATCCCAAAAGGGCGCAATTCTTCCTGGGACCAGGCATTTGGTAGTCTCTCAGGGTAGTCACTCACCGATTCTGCTGGTCTTCTAGGCAGGTAAGAAGTGGTCCCCTCTCTTGTAGCACCTTGGGTCACAGGGGTGGAGTGCTGGGTGGTCTCCATCTTCATTGGGGACAAAGCACACTCTGATGCCAGCACAGCATCCACCTCCAGCAACACTGGGTACAATTGCTCCTCTATGCAAAATATAACAGGGGCAATGACTTGACTCCCTGTTGTGCTGCTTTCCTCCGTGGTGGGCACATGGGTGCTGGCAGCTTGTGCCAGGGACAACTCATCTTGGAGCTGTTGGCACTGTGCTCGTGTCCCTTCGAGCTCAGCCTGCAGGTGGCTAACAGTGCCCAGGTGCTCCTGCTCCAATACACCTAGTTGGTGTGTCAGACGGCTCACCTCCATCTCGCTTGCCTTAGTTTGAGCGAGGCTCTCCTTCCGAGCTGCGTCTGCTTCTAGTAGCTGGTGTTGGCACAGCTGGAGTTGGTTCTGGAGCAGCTGTATTTCCTCCTCCTGCTCCCAGGCCCATGCCTGAATAGTATCTCGGGAGAGCTGTGTCCGCTCTAATTCCTGCTCGCAGTTCTCCAGGTGAATTTTAAAAGCTGTTATTTCTATGTGTTGAGCAGCTCCAGTTCGCCGTTCAGCCTCCAGCTGCTCGATCATTACACGGGAGCTGCGCTCCAGCTCCGCTATCTGCGCCTGAGCACCACTGAGCTCCGTGTGTAGGTCGATGTTACAGTCCTCACAGACCTGCAGCTGGGATGACAATTTTCGTATACTGACCGACTGTTCTCGTACTTCCATGCAGCGACCATTTCTCTCCACCACGACAGCTCGCAGCTCATCCTGTAGCCAGTGCAATTGCAGGCCAGTCTCTTTCTCGCTCTGGGTTGCAAAGTCTAGTTGCCCTTTCAAGGTCTCTACCTCCCTTCGAAGCGGGTCACAACATTTGCATTCGCTCTCCAGCACCACCTCCATTTCTTTCACCCGTCCACCCCTCCGCTTCTTTTTAGCCTTACTTGAGGGTGGGTTGACGGTCACGGTAGGTGCGGAGGCATATTTTGTTTGGGTCTTGGCGTTGGCAGAAGCCGATGCTTCCAAAATCCCTGGTCTCTGCCAATCCAAGTCTGTAGACACCCTCTGGGTGTGTGGTGTAGTTGCCAGCCAGTTCTCCTCCTGGCCACGAATGTCCAGCCTGGGACCTTGTATTTACTGTATTCCACATGCAGAGGGTTAAAATCTTCCTGGTCCTGCACAGCTTCCCCTTACTGCAATAAACAGACCTCATTCCAAACGCTCTGGAACAGGTCCATGCTAGAGTTTGGACCATATTGCTTGAGGCGTCTTTTTACCTCCTTGAGCGTTTCCATCTCGCTCCGGGTTGCACCAAACTTGTGCCTTTGACCCTTTCTTCAATATTCGTTCCTTCCATGGCTTTCCAGCAGGTCCTTCAGGGTGTCCTGCTTGCAGGCTGTATAGTTTGTCATCTCGGGGTGTATTGGTGTTAGAGAGCCTCTATCCACACCGCTTGCCACCAATGTGATGGAACCGTTCTCTTCCGCCTGTCCTGACTCTCCAGACACCCCTTCGTTGCAGTCAGCCCGGCTACTGGGAGCGCTGTCCTCAGCGCCTCGAGCAGCTTGACCCGCCTGCTTCTGTTCCTCTGCCCTGGAGCCCTTAGGAATTTCCAGAAGGCCGCTCGGTGCCTTCTGATGTTGAGTATATAGTGTAGCGTAGTTTGTAATAAAGACACCAGGCGCGGCTGTATGCTTTAAAACAGGATTCTCTCTCTCTGAGCTTGAGAGTTCTCTGACTTTTTAATGAACAAAACGCCACCATTTATGCTGAAGTCCAACAGTCATAATTTGCATAAAATGACGCAACTCGTCCTACCCATACTAATTACATTATGTCAGTTATTTACAATACACATTCTTTACATTCTTTAGCCTTCAGCTCACACAACATTTGTATAATCCATTGTTCTAATGCGCATTCCATTGATGTAAAATATATTTAAAAACACACAATATAAATGAATATAAAGACTCTTGTGGTTTGAAGCATGGAGCGTTACATCAGCTCCATGACAGGGTTCATTTGAACCCCAATATCTCCAGAACTAGGGGGTCATTTGAAAGGCCTCAGCATGATACCAAACATGACCAAATTGGAAAGTAAATACAAAATGAAAGAAAATTAAAAAAATAAAAAATGAAATAAAAAAACAAGTATTTTTTTGTGTGTTATTTTTATTAATGCAGCAATATTGTTCACATTTCAATTATAATGTGAACAATGATGCTGCACTAATGATTTTTTTTCTATGGGGCGCGTTTGCTAAAAATCACATAATTCCCCCCCAAAAAATTTAAAAAATCCCCATTTCAAATTTTTGTACAAGCACACCCCATAGAAAATATAATTGCAAATGCTCATGTGATAAAATGTGAAAAAAAAACACTTTACACACTGTAGATGATTAAAAATTCTAATGTTATTGCATTTTTTGTTATAATATTCAGGCAGGACATGACGTATACATATAAAAATGATATATTATGAATCTGCCAAAAAGAACGATATATAATTTGTCTGGGTCATATAATAAAATGTGGCTTCAAATCCCGTTTAAACATGATGAAAAATGAGCTCAGCACGCAGCGGTGAAATACCTCAGCAGTGAAGGGGTTAAAGCAGGGATAACAAAACAAAAAAAGGAGTGACAAATTAACACCTACTCCGTTTACGAGACTAACTCACACTTATTTTCCCTCACTGTCCCACTGATCAGCTACCCCTGATTCCAGTGGTATATACGGTTCAAAATATGAAAGTTATTCAAATAGTGGTTTAAATAAACTCATGGTTCAGACTAGGGATGAGCTGTTCGGTTCGGACGGTTCGGAGTTCGGGCCGAACTTAGCCTGTTCGGTCTGCTCGCGAACTCCGAACATTTCCGGGTGTTCGGCGCATGTTCGACCACAATGCATCACAATGGACCACAATGCACTTTCCCACTGGCCTGAAGCTCGTAATTGACTACAGCCTTGCACCTGACCACAGGTCTGGTGCAAGACAGGTTCAACAGTATGCCAATCACGGCTCAGAGTCCTGATTGGGCAAATTTTGCCCAATCATGGGCTCACAGAGCTAAGCCCCGCAGCACACTATATAAGGTTTCCACGCACCGCTTCAGCATGCATTTGAGAGGAGATTTCATAGGAGATTGTTGTTGTGTATTCTTACTGCCGGTCTGCCACGCTACTGGGGGGTCTGGGGGGTCTCATTTCTACAAAACATTTGGGAATTGAGGTGATCTGTGTCTTGTCACTGGTGCCAGCAAGTATTTTGGGGGGTCTCACAAATTTCCACAAAACATTTGGGAATTGAGGTGATCTGTGTCTTGTCACTGGCTGCCAGCAAGAATTTTGGGGGTCTCACAAATTTCTACAAAACATTTGGGAATTGAGATGATCTGTGTCTTGTCACTGGTGCCAGCAAGTATTTTGGGGTCTCACAAATTTCTACAAAACATTTGGGAATTGAGGTAATCTTCAGTGTCTTGTCACTGCCAGCAAGTATTTTGGGGGTCTCACAAATTTCTACAAAACATTTGGGAATTGAGGTGATCTTCTGTGTCTTGTCACTGCCAGCGAGTATTTTGGGGGTCTCACAAATTTCTACAAAACATTTGGGAATTGAGGTGATCTGTGTCTTGTCACACAGCCAGTACCACGCAGTATTTTGGGGGTCACAAATTTCTACAAAACATTTGTGAATTGAGGTGATCTGTGTCTTGTCACTGCAAGCAAGTATTTTGGGGGTCTCACAAATTTCTACAAAATATTTGGGAATTGAGGTGATCTGTCTCTTGTCACTGCCAGCAAGTATTTTGGGGTCACTAATTTCTACAAAACATTTGGGAATTGAGGTGATCTGTGTCTTGTCACTGCCAGCAAGTATTTTGGGTGTCACAAATTTCTACAAAACATGTGGGAATTGAGGTGATCTTATGTGTCTTGTCACTGCCAGCAAGTATTTTGGGGGTCTCACAATTTTCTACAAAATATTTGGGAATTGTTATAATCTGTGTGTTCTCACTGGCTGCCACCCATCAAGGGGTCACACTGATTTATAGGAGGTTTCTGAGACTTGTAATCTGTGGCTTCTCACTGCCACCCATCAAGGGGTCACACTGATTTATAGGAGGTTTCTGAGACTTGTAATCTGTGGCTTCTCACTGCCACCCATCAGGGGGTCCCACATACTTTTAGCAGATTTATGCGAATTGTAATTTGTGTCTTCTCACTGCCACCCATCAGGGGGTCACACTGATTTATAGGAGGTTTCTGAGACTTGTAATCTGTGGCTTCTCACTGCCACCCATCAAGGGGTCACACTGATTTATAGGAGGTTTCTGAGACTTGTAATCTGTGGCTTCTAACTGCCACCCAACAGGGGGTCCCACATACTTCTAGCAGATTTATGCAAATTGTAATTTGTGTCTTCTCACTGCCACCCATCAGGGGGGTCTCACTGATTTATAGGAGGGAATTGTAATCAGTGTCTTGTCACTGGCTGCCAACTATCAGCGTGTCTCACTGAGTTATACCAGAGTTCTGGAAAACTTTAATCTTTATACCAGAGTTGAATCAGAGTTCTGTATATATTTAATCTATATATATATCACTCACTATGACTGTGTCAGGATCGCCACGCTCTGGCCCCTGTCACTCACGCTAACCCTGCACCATGAACAATGCACCTTCCTGAAACCTTCTGTATGTTCCCAGCATCCTAGCCCTAGAACCTCACCTGACCTCACCTTACCCTGATTATCCCACTATATCAGGAAGCTACGCCCTCCAGTATTCACTTCCACATTGAAGTTCCTGACTGCGATACCTACCTGCCAAAGCTCCCTGAAACCTCCTGACAATCTCCTGAATTCTCTACCAAAGACTCCAAGGACCCTCTGTTATTATCTGGACTTCCATCGCTTCCATATACCGGTACCCTCCCATCCTGCTCCCCCTCTGCCCCCCATCTAAGACTCCCCGTGTACCAGACCCCTTGCTGAACCCTGACCACTCTACTGCCTGTACCTTGTCTGATTCTATGCTACCGTGTTTATTTACAATAAACACCCTTTGTTATCCTGAACCTGCCTCCATCACTGCATCCTGGGCTCACAACCCCATCCTGCTACACCACCCACAGTCTACACGTGACAGACTGAAAGAACTAAAAGGACAGGCAGACGCTCCCAGACACAGATAAGAGGGCAAGCAGCCCCTGTGTTGGGAGGCTGTGCCTCTGGTCGTGGTGGACGTGGTGCATCCTCTGCAGGGGCACGCTTGTCCTTTCTAACTGGTGCTGGCCGTCTTAAGCAACAGCAACATACTGAGGATTTGGTGGATTGGCTAACCAGGCCATCCTCATCCTCCGAGTCCTCTGCCAGCCAGGCTTGTAGTGCTTTACAGTCCACCTCAGCTGACAAAACATCTAATGCAGCCTCCATGTCCACAGCTACTCCTGCCGTAGCCTCGCTATCACACACCGAGGAGTCAGCTGAATTGTTTGACTACAATGACAGTGACATGCTGCTTGAGGATGCGCAGCAAGTACAGTGCACTGATTCAATCTCTGAGGTTGAGGAAGGGAGTATAATCAACCTAGAGGAAGGGTGTGCCAGTGATGACACACAAATAACTGGCACTCATGTTGCCCCAGCAGCATACTGCCAAGTTGGCTCCAGTGACGAGGAGATAGGGGGTGAAGATGACATTGATGATGAGGTCACTGACTCCACCTGTGTGCCAGAATGAATGGAGGAATCAAGTGAGGAGGAGGAGGCACAGCAAACACGAGGCACAACATCCTCTATGACCAACCGTAGCACTAGCCAGTCCAAGGCATCAGATGTCAGAGCTGCTCCAGTGCAGAGCGCTGTTGTCTCAAAGCACACATGCAGGAACTCTGTTGTCTGGGAGTTCTGTAAGAAATGTGCAGCAGAGCTCACCGTTGATATTTGTAATCTATGTCAGATGAGGCTGAAGCGTGGGAAAGACACCAGACACTTGGGTACCACGTGCTTGAGGCGACATATGAACACCTGCCACACACCCCGTTGGCGCAAAACTTTGCGTAGGTCCTCCTCCTCCTCATCTGTCTGTACCCCCACTGTATGTCCTGCCATGTCATTGCCTACAACCTCCACTGATAGGGATGATGCTACAGTAATGGATGTACCAGCTCCTTCCTCACAATGTGACATCATCCCATCAGCTGAAGATTTACGCAGTCAGATTACGTTGCCGCAGCTGCTGCAGCGTAAGAAAAAATATAGTCCCAAGCACAGCGTCTAAATGGCAGCTTCGCAAAATTACTCGCAATGCAGCTGCTGCCTTTCCAGATGGTGGACTCTGCTCCCTTCCGTGAATTTGCTGAATGTGCTGTACCACAGTGGCAAGTTCCAAAACGCCATTACTTTTCGCGCAAGGCATTCCAGCACTATACCAGCACGTGGAAGACAATGTTATTCAGCCTTTGAGAAAGGCGGTCAGCAACAAGGTGCATGTGACTTTAGACACGTGGTCCAGCAAGCATGGACAGGGCCGTTACATTTCCTTCACGGCACACTGGGTAACTCTGATTGCAGCTGGGAGGGATCCAAGACGGGGCTCTGTGCTGGAGCTTGTTCATCCACCACGCCTCCAGAAAGCTGCTTGTATGAGGTCTGTCTGCTCCACCACCTCTTCCTCCTCCTTCTGCTCCTTCTCTGTCTCTGGCGAAGTGGCAGTTAAACCGACGCGTGGCAGGGGCTACGCAATGGCTCAAGCAAAAAGATGCCATACTGTGCTTGAGCTGGTTTGTTTAGGGGACAGGAGCCACACCGGGCCAGAAATTCTGTCAGCTCTGCAGGTGCAGGTGCAGACATGGTTAACACCACGCCAGCTTCAGCTGGGAATGATCGTCTGCGATAATGGCAGCAACCTTCTCTCTGCCCTACGCAAGGGTAAATTGACGCATGTACCATGCCTAGCACACGTCCTAAATCTAGTGGTACAGCGTTTCCTAACCAAGTACCCAGGGCTGGCAGAGCTTCTCAGCCAGGCCAGAAAAGTCTGCAGCCACTTCAGACGGTCATTCCCAGCATGCGTTCGCCTGGCAGAAATTCAAAGAGAATTCCACCTTCCCACAACCGTCTGATCTGTGACATGCCCACCAGGTGGAACTCAACATTAGCAATGCTGCAGCGTCTGCACAAGCAGCAGAGGGCCATCAACGAGTAACTGTGTGAGTATGGCACAAGGACAGGTTCAGGTCAACTTTTCCCCCCTGCAGTGGCTGATGATCAAGGATGCATGCACTGTACTGTCACCATTTGAGGAGGCAACTAGGATGGTGAGCAGGGACAGTGCATGCATCAGTGACACAATTCCTTTAGTGTTCCTGCTGGAGCACACTCTGCGGGGAATTATAGATGTGGCTCTAGAGGCAGAGCAGCGGGAGGAAGAGGAGGCCTTCCCTAGCTCTCAAGGCCCCAGTCTTTCCGCAGACAGCATTCCAGCGGGTCCTACTCAGATCAGACAGGAGGAGGATGAGGATGAGGAATATTTAAGTAGTGGGGGCATTGAAAGTGGGGATTCCTCAAGGGAGGGTTTCGTGTGCCCAGAAACACAAGGGCTAGTGCGTGGCTGGGAGGAGGAAGTGCATGATACGGTCATCCTCATTGACCAGGAAGACTCGGAAGCTAATGCCACCTCCAACCTACGCTGCATGGGCTCCCTTATGATGCAAAGCCTGCTAAAGGACCCCAGGATTCGTGCTATCAAGGAGAGGGATCATTACTGGTTGGCAACCCTTCTTGATCCACGATACAAGGGTAAAGTTGCAGAGCTCATCCTGCCCGCACAGAGGGAGCACAGGATGAAAAAACTTGGGGATGCTCTAAAGCGACACTTGTGTAAAACCTTTCCAGGCACTGGTAGGTTACCAAGTGATGACACACGTGCTTCTGAGACTGCAGATGATCAGAGGAATAGTGGTGAAGGCCAGAGCTTCTTGACTGATGCATTTTTAAATTGTTTTAGTCCACGATGCCCAGGGACGTCAAATTTAGGCACCCATTGCCAGCGTCTTCACCATATGGTGCAGGACTACCTAGGGGCGAGGGCAGACCTGGATACCTTTCCAGCAGATGATCCACTGGCTTACTGGGTGTTGAGATTGGATCACTGGCCAGAACTTAGCCAATATGCTATGCAGCTACTAGGTTGCCCTTCATCCAGCGTGCTTTCTGAAAGGACGTTCAGTGCCGCTGGAGGTTTTGTCACAGACAAAAGAGTGCGTCTGTCCACCGACTCTGTAGACCGGCTGACATTTATAAAAATGAATCAGTCCTGGATCAGCTGCTATCAATCCCCTGATGTTGACGTAACTGAATAGATCGGGGATGTCTTCTGCATGCACAAAACCTCCACCACTGAACTCTTCCACAATACCACAAAAGGGTTACGGTGTGAATGCACTTGCTGCCATGAAAGGCACAATATTTGGCTGCACTGACGCCTGTGCCACATCTATATCATTTTAATGTTTTTGAACCGCAGGGTCCAACCCTCACTCTTCCACAATAAAAGAGGGGTAAGGTGTGAATGCACTTGCTGCCATGAAAGGCACAATATTTGGCTGCACTGACGCCTGTGCCAGATTTATATCATTTTAATTTTTTGAACCGCAGGGTCCAACCCAGCACTCTTCCACAATACCACAAAAGGGTTACGGTGTGAATGCACTTGCTGCCATGAAGGGCGCAATATTTGGCTGCAATGACGCCTGTGCCACATCTATATCATTTAAATTTTTTGAACCGCAGGGTCCAACCCTGCACTCTTCCACAATACTACAGAGGGGTTACTGTATGATAGTACTTGCTGGCAGTCTGGCACCAAAAGCACAATATCTGGGTGCACTGACGCCTTTACCAGATTCATATCTTTTTAATATAGGACCACAAGGTCCACCCCTGCATTCTTCCACAATACTACAGAGGGGATACTGTATGATAGTACTTGCAGGCCTGGCACCAAAAGCACAATATTTGGGTGCACTACCACTGACGCCTGTATCAGATTCATATCCTCAGAGGGGTTACGGTGTGACGGCACTGTTGCCGACTCTAAAGGCCCAATTTCAAAGCACCTATTGTTACTTTCATCCAAAGCCTGCATAAGTTTCACAATATTTTAGGCAAAAAAATCACTAAACTTTTCTGCGTGTCCGAAAATGTCTCCTCTTTTCATACAGACTGCCGCCCCAAGCAGTTGTTTATGGCTAGATTAAAGGAAAAGCATTTACTGTCATTTGAAACGTAATTTTTTATGTTTTTAAGTGTTTCTATACATCCTAGAAATCCGCCACTTCACGGACAGGTTATGGGGACCTCCTAGGCACGATATTTGAAGGAATTTTTCGTTTTTATTTTTAACCCTTATTTCATGGAAAACTCTCTGTCCCTTTTAAAAACGTTTTTTTTTACTTTTTGTCCTTGTTTCCTGTCCCCCAGGGCACTACCCGGACCCCCATACACCTTTTATGGCAAATATCTAGCATATATGCCCCCTTGGAGGGCACTCTAAAAACCGAATTTTCAGCCCCATTGACTTGTATTGAGTTCGGGTACGGATTCGATTTCGGATTCGAACATTTGGAAAGTTCGGGTTCGGGTACGAACCCGAACTCGGGCGTGTTCGGCTCATCCCTAGTTCAGACCTCACTGCCTCCCTGGTAGACTTCCAGGGTCTCTCTCTCTCTCCACACCCCTCACAGGTGATACCTGTATCATCCTCAATTTGTATATCTGGGGTTTTAACTCCTTGAGTGCTGCGGCTACGCAGGGCACACTGAATGTTCAATCCTGGTGCTAATATAGCGGTGTTCATGTACTCTGCCACAGGGGATTAATTTACGTTGTCAAGATAAAGTTTATCTCTTTGTGCTCTGGAAAAGGTGCAGACTAAAATCTAAACCCACCAGGAAACATTTTTTGTTCCCTTGAAGAGCTACAAGTGATTAAACTCACTTCCTGTAATATAGGGTAAGCAGAAGAAGAGGCAAAGTGCTTTATTTCTAAACCCTTGTTTGTGGGGGGCCACAGGGAGGCAGGGACGGCATAGCATGCCCGTGACTCTGGTAAGTCATATGGCCCGCCTCCCTTCCATGTGGTCATTGCCGTCATTGGTTGCAGTGGGCCTACCTGAACTCAGCATGCATGCCCCCATGCAGCCAATGGCATTGTTTGTCTAATGGGAAGGAAGGTGGGCTGTAGGAGGTTCCAGAGAACCACAAGGTGTGCTATGCTCCCCAGTGGCATTCAGGGCCAGACATTGCGGGGATGGTATAGCATGCGCAGTGGTGTGAAGGGGTTAACTAGTCTACTGGAATGGTCAGCTTAAGGAAGGGGGCCCTGACCAGTGCTTCATTAAAGAGGCCCAAGAGTTCTGATTGCAGACTTGCCAGCATGAGATGGTTGTCAGCCTACTGGACAGAGTTCAGCGTTGTGCATTGGAAAGCTTTCACATCCCTCAAAGGGATGGAGGATGGCAGGTACTCGACTCGCCAAGGCTAATTACATTTTTTTTTCATAGTGGTTAGAATGTCCCTAAATTTCCTCCGGATGCTCAATGTTTCCATTACAGAGGAGACTATACATATACAAATCAGCAAATGCTGCACACATTACACATAGGTTGGACATGTCACGCACGCATCAGGCAAAGGTTTTACATGTCAGGTACATGTTTTACACAAATTATATACAGCCAACATACAGTATTATTTTGACGAAAATATTTGAGTACTTTTAATCGGGGAGAGGCAGGTGTACCAGGGCAAGTTAAGGGGAAGGTTACTGGGGGTGGAGAGTTTTACAGGGTTGCCCCAATCGGTGGTTAAGTAAGGGGCTCCAAGATTTCTGATGGCGGCTCTACTCATATATTCTCTGTTAAATTCATCATTTATTTATATTTGTAATTTCTGTGTTTTTAACCTTATTAAATTGTAATTTTTGATTAAAACTCCTACTTGAGACATTAATACATTTAGAAATTGCTGCCTTAAATGTGAGACAGCAATAAAAAAATAGCCAAGAAACAGCAATCTCATTATTTTTATGGGATTCGAAAGTAATTTTAGGTGCCACAGGCACTTTTTTCCAGTAACACGTAACTGAGCATATTGCTCAGTAAAGCCAGGTTTGGTTTAAGGGAACGGTTATGACAAGAGTTTTTTTTCTTGTCTTTCCATTTTAGATGCTATCACTAAAAACGTGTCTATTTTTAAAAAAGGAAAATATGTGTAATGTACTGAAGAGATATTTTTTAAATATCACTCAATGAAATGCTATGGGGCAGAGACTTTTCTTAGAAATGTACATCAGTTTTCATATTTGGCTGAGGTGATAGGGTTACTTGCCAGACCTACAGCAAATATCTTATAATGAGGTGTTGTTTTATTGTTACCTTGAGGATTGTAAATTTACTGTTATTACAAGATAATGAAAGGAAACGCAGAGTAAAGTATGGAGAATGATTTATCTTTGATGGGTCTTAAAAGTAAAATTTATTTAATATTTTCTCTTTCTAGCATTCAGTTTACAGGGATTGCAATAATATTACATACCAAAATACATGCCTAGCAAGCTTCAAACTAAGGCCTCAATTAATTTCAATAAGCATTTTTAAATGATTACAATCTGTAGTAAAACTTCATAAATTCTCATAGACTTTATCGATGACTTAGGGAGATAAATCACTTGACATTTTTCTGATTGTAATTATTTGAAAATCTTTATCCAAAGAAAGTAAACTGAGGCCTCATACAGGGTTATTCAAAGAGAATCGAAAAGTCACCGCACGTTCGGTGACTTTTCGTTCTCTTCAATTAGGTGCAATTTGTGGATTTCGGCAACCCTGCGGCGTATTCAGCAAGCACCACAGGGCCGTCGTAGTGCAGGGAAAAGCCGCCGCAAACCCGACGAACACTCACCGCAAAACCCGGCGATGGCACACCGAGACCCGCAAAAACATCTGGATTATGGAACATGCCGGAGAAACCTGAGCAGCCGCTGATCAGTGCAGAGCAGCCGCTGGAAAAACCCGACACCCAGACGAATGGCGTGAGAGAAAAGAAAAAAAACAGTACGCTTGAATGTTTGAAAAGTGAAACGCTGTTTGCAAAAAAAACTACAGAACGAAAATGTCTGAAATTTACATATAAGATCCAATGAATGATAATAAAAGGGCTGTTACAGAAATTAGAAAAAACGATTAAAAAAAAAACCGGAAAAGATACTTTCACAAAAAAATCCAGAAAAATGCCTAATACATCCTAAAAAAAATCTAAAAATAAAGAGACTTTTTACTGCAGAATAAAATTACAAACAGATTATTAGATATTGAATTAAAACGGGAATATTTTTAACATTGAAGCCCATGGGATTCACCTTAATAAACCTGTCGAATGAAACCACTGAATGGCAAGGCATTTCGGCAACCTTTCTCAGCTGTTTTGTGTTCTCTGAATACAGGAAGCATTGATTCTCTATGGTTAATTCACTGCCCTCGAACAGGCATCGTATGTGCAGGCAATTCGCCAACATTTTACCTTTCGGTCACAATTCAGAGCTCTTTGAATAACCCTGATAGTGAAAATGGAGCAGTTAAGCCTAACACACTACCTTCTCTAAACACATTTCCATACGTTTGGTCTATTAGGGCACTGGTTAGGAGCCAAGAAGAAAATAATAGAAAAAGTGAAATTGTGACTAAACCTAGGGGAAAGATGGATAGAGAAAGGTAGATCATTTGAGTTACTTGACAAGTTTGTGGATGAAATATGCTGGAATATGTCCAGGGTAAAGTTTTAAACATAAACTACATCACAGAATCTGAAGTAATATGGGTGTTGTAAACTCAAGAGATATGAATAAGCTAGACAAAAGTGTCTGAAACTACTCTATCCTACTTAATTTATAATATAGAAACATCTAGGGGTTACATTAAATGTGGGAGCCATATATTACACGCACCTCATTAAAGAACGTCAGAATCTAGTATGTGGTTAAGTCAACAGGGAATTTTCTTTCTATTATTGGCTGCAACACTTGTGTATGGCTTTTGGCAAAATAATATTTAATTTAGTTTGATAAATAGCACAACAATATTCCCTGCTTGAATGGGGAAATTGGCTGTAGTGGAACAAAAATATTTATAAACAAATATTGTGTAGTTACCACCAGTAGGTTCATAATGTTGTAATTATATGAGGAAAAAACAATTTGGTACTTTCTATCAAAATTTTCTCTACTACGGACTGTACATGTTTCAGGGATTTTATTAGTTGTCTTCATTCTTTAGAGAATGCAATGCAAACGGACAAATTGGAACGGTACCTGTTTCATCATCCTCTGCTCCTTGGTGTCCACCCAACCTTCCACGGACCTCACTGCTATCAGTTTAGCAATCTTTTCAGTTAAGTAGTCAGCAAAGCTAAGACTAGAAATCTCTTCATTGTCCTCCTTCATTAACCATTCAATCTCATTCACTCCGCCACTCTCTGCCCCCTCTTCTATGTCTTCCTTTTCTCTGGTCTCTGAGCATGCCTCTGCACTTCTCATGTCCTGTCTGCTTGACCCCATCCCTTCTCTCCTTTTTCAGTCTGTCTTACCAGTTGTTGTCTCTGCTCGGACTCATATTTTCAACCTCTCCCTCTCCTCTGGTGTTTTCTCTGCATTCAAATGTGCTCTAATCACCCCTATCCTAAAGATGCCATCTCTTGATCCCACCTCCCTCTCGAACTACCATCCCATCTCTCTGCTCCCTTTTGCCTCCAAAATCTTAGAATGCCTGGTCTATAACCATCTCACCGGTTATCTCTGCTAACTCTCTACTTGATCTGCACCAGTCCATCTTTCACTCCCAGCACTCCGCTGAAACTGCTCTAACCAAGGTGACCAATGATTTAGTTGCTGCTAAAACCAAAGGTCACTCCTCCCTCTTTATTCTTCTTGATCTTTCCGTTACATTTGACACTGTTGACCACCCTCTCCTGCTACTCACGCTGTGTCAGCTTGGCCTCAGTGACACCACACTCTCCTGGTTATCTTCCTACCTCTCTTTTTGCCCCTTCAGTGTCTTCATCGCTGGTGCCTCTTCCCCCCCAATTTCTCTCTCACTTGGGATACCTCAAGGCTCTGTTCTGTGTTCCCTACTCTTTTCAATTTACACCACCTCTCTTGGCAACCTCATCTCTTCCTATGGATTCCAATATCATCTTTATGCTGACAACACCCAAATCTACCTTTCCTCTACCGATCTCTCTCCTTCTGTGCTGGAGCGTGTTACTGCCTGCCTATCGGCTGTCTCCGACCGGATGACTTCCCGTTTCCTAAAGCTTAACCTCTCTAAAATTGAAATTGTTGCCTTCCCTCATTCTAAAACCAACATTCCTGCATCAATTTCCTTTCTGGTGAATAGTGCTACTATTACTTCTAGCTCACATGCCCACTGCCTTGGTGTCCTCCTAGACTCTGATCTCTGAGCCCACTTTTGTCTATTCATCAATGTAGTCTCCAGAATCCGACATCTGTTTTTCTTGCTTACTAGGGGCTAAATTACGATCCTGACGATAAAACGGGAGTGGTAGGGAGAAAAAAGTATGCCCGCAGTTTTCTCCCTACCGCCCCTGTTTTAACGTGGGATTACAATGCAGGCGCTTAAGAAGCTGCCTGCATTGATACCGCACGCTACGTCCCTGAATGCTCGCGGCAGCACTGAGCGCCGCCACGAGCATCCACTCGATGGAGTGGACTCCATTGAGCCAGACACCGGCGGTCACATGACCTGCCGGATCTCACCTCCCAAGATCCGGCCGGTCAGCGTAGTGATAAGCAGGGGGAAACTGAGGAACTGTTTTCCCCAGTCTCTCCTTGCTCCCGCCAGACGGAGGAGGTGGTTGGAGCCACAGTCCTCGCCGCAGGACAGGAGGTGTGTATCTGATCACTTTTTTTTTTTTTGGCTGGTGTTAACGGATTCTGCAGAAGCGGAATCCATTAACACCAAGTCCTGGCTCTGGTTAACTTTCCGCTAACCAGAGCCGGACGTTAATCAGCAGTAGGACTTTGTAATCCTAACACTGATTAACACTTTGCGCTCCCCATGTTAAGTATAGGGAACGCAAAGTACAGTAACCTCGCGCTGAGAAGCGCAAGGTACCAAACGAAAATGGGTTATTTAACCCGTTTGCGTTTGGATTGTAATATGTGGTAGACACCGTGGCTAACGTTAATGAGCGTTAACGTTAGCAGTAGCACATAGATTGTAATTTGGCCCTATATGTTTAACCCAGTCATTATAAGGCTCAATATACTCTTTTAGTTAGTATTCAGAGTCACATATTGTGTGAAGGGATAGTAAGTTGCGACTCAAAGTCATGCATGAATAATCCATATGGACATACTGTAACTATGACACTGAACATGCCATCAACCTTGCAAAAATTCTATTTTGTGTGAGCAGAAGGCAACAGTGATGCTGCATAGTTATTCTGGTCATCTGGTGATTGCTATATAATAATTCAACCCTCTCAGCAGTAATCTCTTGCCTTGAGAGATTGCCCTGATGCGGCTTAAAGGGACACCTCCAGTTCAGTGACGTGCGGTGAGGTCAGTGGCTGGTGAGGCACTGGTTAGTATCAGAGCCAGATATACAAATGCAAAACAGCCAGAAAACATTCTAGCTCCCAAAGAGGAGGCTTCAGGCATTTAGTACATCAGAAGGACAGACACTGAGAGTAAGGACTGACTGGAAGCCAATTCTGTTCCCACAGACCTTTATACAGAACAATTATTTTACAATATGCCTTCTAAATTGCTTTGGTAAAGACTTCCTAAATGAAGAATCTACAGTCCTGGGTCCTTGTACCTGGACTTGTTTTCATACAGGATTATTCATTCAGAGAGAGGTGAAAAGCAGGAGAATGACTGGAGAATGGAAAATTCTAGGTCAAAAAAGCAGATCACGAAAGGGAGAATTTTTCTGGTTTGGCTATTTTGACCTAGAATTTTCCATTCTCCAGTCATTCTCCTGCTTTTTACCGCTCTCTGAATAACCCTGATACAGGGCTATTCAGAAAGAGGTGAAAACCTTGAGAATGAGTGGAGAATTGAATTCTAGGTCAAAATAGTCAAACCAGAAAAATTCTCCCATTTATCTCACTTTCCAAATTGGCTGTTCATTTTCCTGCCAATTCTCAAGGTTTTCACCTCTCTCTGAATATCCCTGATAGTATTATTGAATCATTGTGCTGGCTACACTATCAGGGTTATTCAGAGAGAGGTGAAAACCTTGAGAATTGGCAGGAAAATGAACAGCCAATTTGGAAAGTGAGATAAATGGGAGAATTTTTCTGGTTTGACTATTTTGACCTAGAATTTTAACTTCTCCAGTCATTCTCCAAGGTTTTCACCTCTTTCTGAATAGCCCTGATACAGGGTCATTCTTCTTCTTTTCACCGCTCTCTGAATAACCCTGATACAGGGCTATTCAGAAAGAGGTGAAACCCTTGAGAATGACAGGAGAAGTTAAAATTCTTGGTCAAAATAGTCAAACCATAAAAATTCTCCCATTTATCTCACTTTCCAAATTGGCTATTTGGTCTAGATTTTTCAATGGGCTATTTGGTCTAGAATCAGTGTTTCTCAACTCGTTTCCTCAGCCTGGTTTGCCAGATATGTGAAGCACAGGTGATATAATTTGCTGCTCAGTGTTTGCAGTATTCAGTCTGCATTTTCCCAAGGTGATCTGAAAAATCTAGCCTGTAGTGGGTCCTGAGGACTGGAGTTGAGAAACCCTGGTCTAGATTGTTCATTCTCCTGCCAATTCTCAAGGTTTTCACCTCTCTCTCTCTCTGAATAACCCTGATAGTGTAGCCAGCACAATGATTCAATATCAGGGTTATTCAGAGAGAGAGGTGAAAACCTTGAGAATTGGCAGGAGAATGAACAATCTAGACCAGGGTTTCTCAACTCCAGTCCTCAGACTGAATACTGCAAACACTGAGCAGCAAATTATATCACCTGTGCTTCACATATCTGGCAAACCAGGCCGAGGAAACGAGTTGAGAAACACTGATTCTAGACCAAATGGCCCATTGAAAAATCTAGACCAAATAGCCAATTTGGAAAGTGAGATAAATGGGAGAATTTTTCTGGTTTGACTATTTTGACCTAGAATTTTAACTTCTCCTGTCATTCTCAAGGGTTTCACCTCTTTCTGAATAGCCCTGTATCAGGGTTATTCAGAGAGCGGTGAAAAGCAGAAGAATGACCCTGTATCAGGGTTATTCAGAGAGCGGTGAAAAGCAGAAGAATGACCCTGTATCAGGGTTATTCAGGGAGCGGTGAAAAGCAGAAGAATGACCCTGTATCAGGGCTATTCAGAAAGAGGTGAAAACCTTGGAGAATGACTGGAGAAGTTAAACTTCTAGGTCAAAATAGTCAAACCCAAAAAATTCTCCCATTTATCTCACTTTCCAAATTGGCTGTTCATTTTCCTGCCAATTCTCAAGGTTTTCACCTCTCTCTGAATAACCCTGATATTTTAGGCTCATAAAAAATAGGTTAAGCCATCGCTTGCCCCTGGCAAAACACACACACACACACACACTGGAGATATAAATATACATACACACAGCATGTGAAAGAAAGGGTGTGTAAAGAGACTGGCACTGTAAGAACACACACACACACACACACGTTCTATATGCTGCCCCTATAACAAAGTATTATTAAGAGGAGCCTGGCCACATCCATTAGGTTTCCTTAAAGCACCTATACATTTTGCGTCATTCATATTATACTGAAGGGAAAGCAAGCCACTGACCCAACTGGAAAACTGACCCAACCTGACTTCTGCACACTGCCGAGCAGCACTTTCAGGCACTTACAGGGAGCAAAATGGAGATCTGACACCCCAGCCCAAAGCCAGTGACCCATGAAGCACACGCTGTGATCTGACAGCCCTGGTAGAAGAGGAGTTGTGAGAGTCTTGCTGGCAACTTTGCATCTGCCGAGTCCCCCACCTGTCCTGTCCCTCCCCAGGCAGCCTGGCTAGAGGTACAATACATCATACAGATTGGCAGCTAAGCACTATCTGAACATCAGCACAGAGGAAAGCCATGGCCTCTCTCCCCCCATCAGTAACCCTCTCCCCCCCGGTGAGGTCACTTACCTTGCAGCTGGGCAAAGAGGGCTTCCTGCTGCTGCACCCCCTCAGATCTCTCCTGGGGGGCAGATGTGTTGTGCATTCTTCCAGCCCCAGTTAGCAGACAATAACCAGCCTGGGGTATAACTGGGCATCCCCAGCTTTGGCAGAGCAGGGCACCCCTGTGCCAGGCTCCTGGACTGCAGCTCCCCATGCAGCCAGTCAGGGGTTGTCCATCATGCAATCTTTTCACAGCCTGCATTGGAGGGCTGCCTGGCCTATCATTGCCAGGAAGGGGCATGTCTAACTGATAGACTTCCTGTCAATCAGAGGCAGTCCTCTAATGCAGGCGTTTTCTGGGAATGGCTTGGACCAATGGTGCTTTCCCATTGGTCCAAGCTTTTCCAAGGCTCTATCAGTGCCTGTCAGTCTGTGCGGCACTAATGAGCAGTGATCATGAAATAGGCAGCACTTGTCTCTGACACGTCATAGACATGTGCTGCACACATCTTGAGCAGTTTACTCAATTAGTGCAGAGGGGAAACGTCCTGCTATGCAAATTGCGTAGGCTGGGAAAACTAATGCCGGCAGAGGACGGAGCTGACAGCGGGGGAGCAGGTGAGTTTGTTTTTAGTTTATTAATTTATCACTTAATGGCAGGTGCGGCTGTGCCTCCCCTGCCTCCACTGACTGCACGTCCCTGCTCCAGTTACATAAGCTGTAACTAGATTACTTTTGCATTACAAACAAAACCACTTTCTAAAACCCATGCCACTGTTTTTTTCCCTTATTTGAAGTAATTGTATGAAAAGGAAATATAAAATTAGTTTTTTTTATTTCCTGTTTCGAGTATGTGGATTTTTCATGATGCAACATTTACTAATACCAACATCTGAGCAAAAGTTTTACTTTACTGCTCTGGTTTAGCATCTACATTATTTAAAAGTCAATAGGGTGGAGGAGTGAATGTTAAGATAAGGCTATGGTGTTCTTCAGGCTAGTCGAGATAAGAGAAGACAGCTGAATGAGATAAGACAGGGAGCTTGAAAGACTTCTAATCTACCCCCTGGTGATGTCCTTTGAATATATCCCACACAATACAATGATATGAGTGGGCTGCCTGATCCATAGACTCCATTATATGACCAAAGTCCCAAAGGGAGAAGCATGTGATGCATGCAAAGGTACTGTGGGGTGGGGCAGTTTACAGCACTAAAGTTCACAAAATGGATGCACATCTAGAGTAAAATATTTTCTTAACTAAAAGCACATGTAAGATATCAGCAACATAAAATAAATCAAATAAATACTATTTTTTTGTGGCATTGTCCCTTTAAAATCTTTAATGGCCATTCAAGTTAAACTAAAAACCTCTGTTCTTGTTTAGCATACTTTCATGAACATTATAGTGCAGCTAACTATATATTGTTTTAGTATGTTTTATGCATGAAGTGGGGCTGGACAGGCAGTTTATCCTGCCACTTAGGGGCTGTATTCCCTAGTTGTTGATAAGCTAACTACAGAAAGCATTACACATTACGTCCCCTGTAGTTTATCACTTTATCGAATGCCATTCCATTGGTGCCGCAAGCTGAGCTTGGGGCTCGGATGTAGCGATTTACTGAGAAATACTGACTCCTAAAAGCTGGTGTTAAATGATTTTCCAAATATAAAATCATATAACACACTGTTCTAAATCCCCAATAATTTCCATACTCACCTCTCATCCTGCAGTGAAAAGGGCAGTGCGATCCGCCGCTTCTTCTCACCGGGATCAGAGTGAGACTGAGAAAAATAGTTCCATGTCTTCCTCCACAATCATTACGTAGCTCTGGGGATCTCACGAGAGAGCGAGCTCATGCAGAGCTTGTGGCTGGCACCTGCAAGGACTCCAGGAACTTCACATTTCCTGACTGTGTTGAGCCACCTTGGCCAGTTTTCAGCAATATTGGCATGTAAAAGGTCAATACAGACTATTGGTAGACTTTGCCAACTATCGACTCCCGATAAATGACAAAGCCAATAACTAGTCTATCCCTAACACCAAGTTTAAAAGAAACACAAACCTTGCATTAAGAATCCCTCAATACCTGCTCAATTTTATCTTGCATTTACTATATCCAAATTTTCCAATGGTACAATTTTGTGAGTTTATCATTACACAAATATCATGCAATTTAAAATTAGCATAACTTGCTCTAGGCAATCTGAACCTAGACATCAAGATGGTTTCGTAATACACAATCATTATGATACTCAGAAAATATGAAAATCGAAGTTTTAAAACCTTTTAGTTGACCTTTGATTAATAGGATTCATATTACTATTAAGCCTTAATAGGACAGGTCAGGAGATGAAACTGGATGTTCGGGCAGTGAATTTATTTTCACCCATCAAATTCACGACTCATTGCAAAGTAATTTTGAGGTGCCCCAGCATGCATTTGAGTCTTGAAAGCCTGAGTTTCAGAGGCTACGACATTTTAAGAATTCTCATGAGTTCTATACCATCTCAGTTTTAACAGAAGTGTAGTGAAGATTGTTTGTTTTCATGTGCTTTTTCATCTGAACATTACTATCTTTACTTTCAGTTATTTTTTTAAGACTTTATCATGTTGAAGAGCATAGCATATACAGTATTAATTGAACAATTAGTGCGGTTTAATTATAGAAAATACACACATGGGCCCACCCTGCCTATTGCATATAAATAATACAATAAATCAGGAACATTAAAACGCAAGAAGGGGTAGGGGAAAGGACAAAAAAAATCAAGCAAAACAAAAAAAAGGGAGTCAAATTCTCTCGATCTGCAGTGCACCCATTATCATTATTAATTAATCGGTTTGTAACGTGAGGGTTTCCATCCACATGCAGAATGCTCCCCTTCAAGTCAGTATTCCGCAGAAGTACCACTTCTGGGCCAGAACGCAGGCAATAACACAAAGAAGATAACAAGAAAAAAAATATGTCATCTGCGCTCGTTTCTATATATTTCCATGTGCACCAAAACACAATCAGAGGTTTTAGTTTGCTTAAATGGCCATTGAAGCGTAAGCTCACTCGCCCCATCAAGGCACCTCTCGGTAGAGTGAGTCCTAACCAATGTACCAAAAGCTGCTCCTCTGAGCAACTGCATGCCCTCCAGCTGCTTTTAAGCTAAGGAGAGGCAGAAAAATGGTGGGTTTTATTTATACACGCACCAAGCACTTCCCATTTGGGGTTGAAAACAAAAACATGGAAAAAGGAACAGCAGCAAAAATGACTAACTGGTGTTACAGCATAGACATGTGCACAGCACAAAATTTCGTTTTGAACTAATGGATTAGTCCTAAAATGCAATTTATTTAGTTGCTAAAGAAATTCGTTTTCAGTTCTTTAGTATGACAACTAATTTCATTCATCCAAAAACCAGTGGATACAATTACTATTGTAGTGGCTCCTCAGAGGGCTGAGATCGCTGCTTGTTACAGTATCTCTCACTCTCAGCACAATGTGGGCCATATTACATAGTTGGTGCTAACTTAACCGGAGCTGTTGTAAACTTCCCAGAGCCATTATAGCCTATGGAGGTTTTCAGTTTACAACAGCTCTGGTTAAGTTAGCACCAACATTGTAATACTGCCCCGTGTCAGGCAAAGCTGTTACAGTAACTGACTGCTGCTCATCACAGCGCTCAGAGTTTCAGTAAAACTAGTAAATAATATTTTTATATATGAGGTTAGAACAATATTATTTCCTTGTTTTACTGAAACTCTGAGCGCTGTTACAGTCAGTTACTGTAACAGCTGAGCCTGAAACATTGTACTGAGAGAGAATGTAACAAGCAGCAAATCTCAGCGCTCACAGCCACTGGATTTAAAGGGCTACAAAAAAAGTCTCCTCTCTGTATAATGTTTAGAACATCCTCCTGCATTAATTAATACCCCTCTCTGTATAATGTATACAACATCCACCTGCATTAATTAATAACCCTCTCTGTATAATATATAGAACATCCTCCTGAATTAATTAATGTCCCTCTCTGTATAGAACATCCTCCTCAATTTCTACCTTTCTCTGTATAATGTATATAACATCCTCCTGCATTAATACCCCTCTCTGTATAATGTATACAACATCCACCTGCATTAATTAATAACCCTCTCTGTATAATATATAGAAAATCCTCCTGAATTAATTAATGTCCCTCTCTGTATAGAACATCCTCCTCAATTTATACCTTTCTCTGTATAATGTATATAACATCCTCCTGCATTAATACCCCTCTCTGTATAATGTATAGAACATCCTCCTGCATTACTTAATGCCCCTCTCTGTATAGAACATCCTACTGCATTGGCATGTGTAGGGTGCAGAACTTCGGATGTTGCAATGTTGCGTTCTTCATTGCTGGTCTCCTTCACTCATCAATGTAATAGCACAAAATGGACTGAAACTAAAATGTAGTGCATTTTATTTTAGTTTCTTTCGTTTTTTGTACTGAGCAGTTTCGTTTCTCTTGAGTCATACAAAAACTAAATTATCCCAAAATTGGGACTAAATCGTTTTAGTACTAAAACGAATGCACATGTTTATTACAGCATAATATACATACATACAGAAAACACGGCGTCGCGCCTGTACTCACCAGAGCAGCTGCAACAGCCAGGAGTAACAACCCAGTTCATGTATAAAACATAACAAGAAAAAAAAGGATGTCATCTGCGCTTTGCGACCATCTTACAATGGTTGTGGTGGAGGACAAAAAGTGAGAAAAAAACCTCCACACTATAATTGGTTATGTTTATTGCATGTCCTACCCAGAATTCCTTGCAGCATATGGGGAATGAAGCACAGGAGCTCTGGGATGCAAATCTTTGAATTGCTGTGATGTGCAAATGGCTTCTGCAATAAAATATATATATATATACAGTTGTGTTCAAAATTATTCAACCCCCACTGAAATTGAGTGTTTTGGCCAGTTTGACATTGATTTTGATCATTCAGTCATCTTGCTTACAATTAAATCAAAGAGGCACGTGTAGGTCAGACAAATATAACATAACATTTATAATGAAATAACCACAAATGTCTTTTCTGTGCTCACATCATTATCAGTTTTATTCAACCCCCAAGTGACATTCAATCTTAGTACTTAGTACAACATCCTTTTACAGTTATAACAGCTTTTAAACATGAAGCATAGCTTGACACAAGTGTCTTGCAGCGATCTATGGGTATCTTCGCCCATTCGTCATGGGCAAAAGCCTCCAGTTCAGTCACATTCTTAGGCTTGCGCACTGCAACTGCTTTCTTTAAGTCCCACCAGAGGTTCTCAATCGGATTTAAGTCAGGTGACTGCGATGGCCACTCCAAAATGTTCCAGCCTTTAATCTGCAACCATGCTCTAGTGGACTTGGAGGTATGCTTGGGATCATTGTCCTGTTGAAAGGTCCAATGTCTCCCAAGCCTCAGGTTTGTGACGGACTGCATCACATTGTCATCCAATATCTCCTGGTACTGAAGAGAATTCATGGTACCTTGCACACGCTGAAGCTTCCCTGTACCTGCAGAAGCAAAACAGCCCCAAAGCATGATTGGCCCCCCGCCATGCTTCACAGTAGGCAAGGTGTTCTTTTCTTCATAGGCCTTGTTCTTCCTCCTCCAAACATAGCGTTGATCCATGGGCCCAAACAGTTCTAATTTTGTTTCATCAGTCCACAGAACACTATCCCAAAACTTCTGTGGTTTGTCCACATGACTTTTGGCATACTGCAGTCGACTCTTCTTATTCTTTGGAGACAGCAAGGGGGTGCGCCTGGGAGTTCTGGCATGGAGGCCTTCATTACGCAGTGTGCGCCGTATTGTCTGAGCTGAAACTTCAGTACCCACATCTGACAAATCTTTTCTCAGTTCCTCAGCAGTCACATGGGGACTTTTCTCCACTCTACGCTTCAGGTAGCGCACAGCAGTCGAAGTCAGCATCTTCTTTCTGCCACGACCAGGTAGCGTTTCAACAGTGCCCTTTGCCTTGAATTTGCGAATGATGCTTCCTATGGTCTCTCTTGGTATGTTTAACATCTTTGCAATCTTCTTATAGCCATTGCCCTTCCTGTGAAGAGTAATCACCTCTTCTCTTGTCTTCCTGGACCATTCTCTTGACTTCACCATGTTTGTAACCACACCAGTAAATGTCTAGAAGGAGCTGAGTATCACAGTCATTTTAAAGCTGCCCAATTGGTGCTTATTATGCTTTATTGCTGCTCCGTGACATCCACAGGTGTTTTCAATACCTGATTGAAAACACTTGAATGAACTCTGTTCTTCAGAGTGGTAGTCTTTAAGGGGTTGAATAACTGTGTCAATGAAGAATTCACAAAAGAAACATTTACTACTGTATTACAAAACCAATTGATGTCATTTTAGTTGCATATGGTTCTTTAAAAAGTCCTTGTAGGATTTCATTCTGAATACAATTACAAATGTACACTAAATTCCCTAAAACCCTTTACAGCATTGGGGGTTGAATAATTTTGAACACAACTGTATATACAGTTGTGTTCAAAATTATTCAACCCCAATGCTGTAAAGGGTTTTATGGAATTTAGTGTACATTTGTAATTGTATTCAGAATGAAATCCTACAAGGACTTTTTAAAGAACCATATGCAACTAAAATGACATCAATTGGTTTTGTAATACAGTAGTAAATGTTTCTTTTGTGATTTCTTCATTGACACAATTATTCAACCCCTTAAAGACTACCACTCTGAAGAACAGAGGTTCATTCAAGTGTTTTCAATCAGGTATTGAAAACACCTGTTGATGTCACGGAGCAGCAGTAAAGCATAATAAGCACCAATTAGGCAGCTTTAAAATGACTGTGATACTCAGCTCCTTCTAGACATTTACTGGTGTGGTTACAAACATGAGGAAGTCAAGAGAATGGTCCAGGAAGACAAGAGAAGAGGTGAATACTCTTCACAGGAAGTGCAATGGCTATAAGAAGATTGCAAAGATGTTAAACATACCAAGAGAGACCATAGGAAGCATCATTCGCAAATTCAAGGCAAAGGGCACTGTTGAAACGCTACCTGGTCGTGGCAGAAAGAAGATGCTGACTTCGACTGCTGTGCGCTACCTGAAGCGTAGAGTGGAGAAAAGTCCCCGTGTGACTGCTGAGGAACTGAGAAAAGATTTGTCAGATGTGGGTACTGAAGTTTCAGCTCAGACAATACGGCGCACACTGCGTAATGAAGGCGTCCATGCCAGAACTCCCAGGCGCACCCCCTTGCTGTCTCCAAAGAATAAGAAGAGTCGACTGCAGTATGCCAAAAGTCATGTGGACAAACCACAGAAGTTTTGGGATAGTGTTCTGTGGACTGATGAAACAAAATTAGAACTGTTTGGGCCCATGGATCAACGCTATGTTTGGAGGAGGAAGAACAAGGCCTATGAAGAAAAGAACACCTTGCCTACTGTAAAGCATGGCGGGGGGTCAATCATGCTTTGGGGCTGTTTTGCTTCTGCAGGTACAGGGAAGCTTCAGCGTGTGCAAGGTACCATGAATTCTCTTCAGTACCAGGAGATATTGGATGACAATGTGATGCAGTCCGTCACAAACCTGAGACTTGGGAGATGTTGGACCTTTCAACAGGACAATGATCCCAAGCATACCTCCAAGTCCACTAGAGCATGGTTGCAGATTAAAGGCTGGAACATTTTGGAGTGGCCATCGCAGTCACCTGACTTAAATCCGATTGAGAACCTCTGGTGGGACTTAAAGAAAGCAGTTGCAGTGCGCAAGCCTAAGAATGTGACTGAACTGGAGGCTTTTGCCCATGACGAATGGGCGAAGATACCCGTAGATCGCTGCAAGACACTTGTGTCAAGCTATGGTTCACGTTTAAAAGCTGTTATAACTGTAAAAGGATGTTGTACTAAGTACTAAGATTGAATGTCACTTGGGGGTTGAATAAAACTGATAATGATGTGAGCACAGAAAAGACATTTGTGGTTATTTCATTATAAATGTTATGTTATATTTGTCTGACCTACACGTGCCTCTTTGATTTAACCACTTCCATGCGGAGGACGCGCCCAGCGCGTCCTCCTCATGGCTCCAGCTGTGCGGAGGACGCGCTGAGCGCGTCCTCCCTTTGGGGTCAGCGTTCGGCCGGGTTCCGGCCGATCGCTGGCCCCCCCGGTGCGGGCTGACATCCTCGATGTCAGCCCAGCATCCGGAACTGCCGCCGATGAAATTAGGCGTCATCGCGGCAGCGCAATGACACCTAATTCAGGCGCCCCCCTGCATGTGTGGAGGAGGCGCCTGAAAGAGGGGGGGGAGGTCCTTCGGACCTCTCTCCCTCCCGATCGGCGGCGTTGCGGGGGTTAACCCAGGCACCATTTGGAAGGGCACAGCCTGCCCTTCCAAATGGTGCCTGGCATTAACCCCTGGGGAGCTGGATCGCGAATCGGCGCTGAAAAGCGCCGGTTCGTGATCCTTTCCCGGAGCTGGCCGACATCTTGGATGTCGGCCAAGCCTCCGGGAACTCCCCCTGAGGACTGGCGTCATCGTGCATAGCACGATGACGCCAGTCCTAGAGTTAACCCCTAACTGCCACCAACGGTGGAGATAGGGAGTTCCAATGAACTCCCTATCTCCCGATAAGAAAAGCTAGGCAGCTAGGGGTTAAAGTTTGGTATGGTTGGATCGGCCAGAGCATGGCCGTTCCAACGATACCAAACACTACTGTGAAAAAAGTTTTTTAAAAAAAATTTAAATTAAAATTAAAAATATATTTTAAAAAAAAATTATAAAAAAAAATAAACATTTTTTTTTTCTTTTTTTTGATTTGTTAATGCAGCAATATTGTTCCCATTTCAATTATAATGTGAACAATGATGCTGCACTAACGATTTTTGTATGCGGTGCGTTTGTTAAAAATCGTGTAATTTTCCCCAAAAAAAAATGTAACAAGACCCCATCTCTAATTTTTTTAACAAGCGCACCCCATACAAAATATAACCGCAATTGCTCGCATGTTAAAATGTGAAAAAAACACTTTACACGTTGTAAATTATTGAAAATACATATTTTATTGCATTTTTTGTTATAATATACAGACATGACATAACGTATACATATAATAATGACATATTATGAATCTACCGAGTCTGACGGAAAGAACGATATATAATATGTCTGGGTCATATACTAAAATAAGCCTTCAAAACACGTTTAAACATGATGAGCAAAACCGGTAAAAATGACCTCAGCACAGAGGTGTGAAAAGCCTCAGCAGCGAAAGGGTTAATTGTAAGCAAGATGACTGAATGATCAAAATCAATGTCAAACTGGCCAAAACACTCAATTTCAGTGGGGGTTGAATAATTTTGAACACAACTGTATATATGTATATATATAATCCAACAGATGGCCTCACTCAATCAAAAAATAAAATAACAAAATTAATTAAAGCATATCTAAAAAGCAAGTCCTGACGTTTCGGCTCTCAGGAGCCATTATCAAGTTTGATAAAGGCTCCTAAGAGCCAAAACGTCGGGACTTGCTTTTTACATATGCTTTAATACTTTTTTGTTATTTTATTTTTTGGTTGAACATGGCCATCTGTTGAATTTTCTATATTGCATACAGGCCTAGCACCTCTCCTTTTGCTGTTTTATTTTGAAAGGTGTTGCTGGACTTTTGGATAAATAAATATATATATTCTTGAACCCAGGACATACTTGAAAACGAGAGAAATCTCAATGTATCCTTCCTAGTAAAATCCTTTATAAATAAATAAAATAAATAAATATATATATATAGTGCTTACAAGGGTTGTGGAGAAGGACAAAGGGTCCTTTATTGGACCTTCAACAGCTAGGAGCTAGGCATGACCAGTTGCAGTGGATGCTTGGACCCGTAGGGTAAATCTGTGCATACAATTACAAGAGTTGTGATGAAGGACAAAAAGTGAAAATAAAAGTGAGCCAGATGTAATTTTCATATCCTACCCAGAGTTCCTTGCTGCATATGGGGAATATAGCACAGGAGCTCTTGGATGTAGTTCTTTGAATTGTCGTGATGTGCAAATGGCTTCTGCAATAACACACATATATATTATATATGTAAGAAAAATAATAAATTATAGCCCCCAATTTGAAAACGTGCTATGTCTTACTATGAAAATATTTTAAGAAAACCACAACTTTGAATATTGTTAGAGATTAGCAGTGCATCATTTGTTCAGTGCTTTGAACACATAAGAAAGGCCAGTTTCACAACAGTAAATTAGGTCATCCATTACAACTCATGTGGAATCCTTGTCAAAGTTAGTGATCCTTGGTAGCTTGATTTCAGCCCACCAACTATTATTTTTCTTCAGATAAAGATCTTAGAGTCTGTCAGTGTTAAGCTCCACGAGAAAAGAGTTGAAGTACAACCATTAAGCGGACTATATTTCACGTACATGAAAAATGAGGGTTTTAACTACAATTGTAATTCTATCCGTGTCCTCCTTTTGAAGTCACATATGAGGTTTCTATGTGAAAGTATTGAGAAAAGATTCCAGGCCTACTCTGTAGGTCCAGAACTTAAATTGAGCTTGAATACCAGCACGATAGGATTAAACCTGGTTAATGAATATAGGAAGAAGAAAAAACATTTGAATTGTGGCTATTTTTTCATGCCTTTTGGCTAATATATAGATGCCACTTGTGCTGGTAAAGGTTATGTAATATGAACGACAACTGTACATAAAACACTAGTGGTTAAACTTTATTAGACATACACATATTAAAACTTAACATAAATAGATTGGTTTAGCTATTGACTTGGGTAATGCTGAGTGGAATCCAGGAACCTGGACTAACCAAGAATATGGTTAATTCAATGGTCCTTAATGTTTTAGGATTTATTCTAGACGTATACACAGTAATTAAGAATAGATGTATGTAAACATCCTCCAATGTAACAGAATAATGATTGTCAAATAAACTCGTCCTGCAAAGTCCCAATGCTCTCAGATGCAGTGATACAAAGCATGTGACTATATGTAGTTGTATCCACAATCCGTCATACTTCCTCTGCAGTGTATCAACTGTAGCGACAGATTAGACAAATATACATAACCTTGATGGTTTCCGTAAGAATACATATATAAGGGGATACAAACATAGGTGACGTGACACCATATGACACATAATATGAATCAGATAATGAGTATCTATGCGTATACGCTAGCAATCTAGGTTTTTAAAGAGTGAGAGCTGCATTAATGGTGCAGGATGAATTAACTGATCAATTTGACACCAGTATATATCGGCACTTAGGAATTATAGGGACTCTTGTATATTAGAAATAACGACATTAAATATAACCAATTAATTATGGCATGTCGAATAAATATAGTGATATAGACATATACATATGAAATATCAGTAGAGTCCGGAATTGCACATATATTAGTGGGTACAAAACTGATGGGATACACCATATAACATTATATGGCTCTCAATCAATCAGGTGTGAGTATTTTTCCTATTAACCTCTATCTAGATTGCTCAAACAAAGGGACTGCATTTATAATGGACAAAATTACGGTGTTTAAACTGTTCTACACTGGTATAAATCAGCGATTAAATACTGAAGGAACTCTTGTAGATATCAGAATTCGATATTCAAACAAATAAAATATCCAACATATTCTTTTTAGCTTATGAGGAACAAATAACACATGTACTAATTAACCCCAAGGTAGCGGGCAAAAGTTCTTGAATTTTGCCAATAAACAGTGATTGATAATATTCACTCTATAAAGATAGTTCATGGGTTCAGTATAGTACATGTGTCCCAAAATTACTGCTTATGTCACAATTATAGAGGATATCATTTGATTGCGCAAGATAGAAATAAATTCCATCAATAGATTTGGTGCGTCTATATACCCTATAGAATACCTCTAATGATCAAATACCAGGATCCATTCACATGTGATCAGTTTAGAGTGCTGGAATTGCGCACTGCATATATATAATATACAAGACAAATTGCAGTTTTCTAATAGCTCCACACCAGTATTCATCAACCAACTAAAGCTGAAGGTGTTCATGCATACTACCAGGATAAATATACATCAAAAAAATTCATTCAAATTCATTCAAGTTGTCCTGCATATATTTGTACCTAAAGACAGTTTTCAACAGCTATTAAGGTGCAGGAAATTCTATATATTGAAAGCACAATTCCGACAATAAATGAGATATAACAGACCGCCAGAATAAATAACATTGGTTTCAGATCTTGAATTCAGTTTAAGGAGATTAAGGGACATTCCCAATCTTACAGATAGCTACCGTTAAGATAGCATCCAAATACAATTGGATATTATCAAATTCAACTGGAGTCCAAATACTCAGACCAAGCAATACATCAGTGATTCAGTGAAAATCTGTTAAAAAACAATTTGGCCATCACCAAAGTAAGAAGACCGGTGACGCGCGTTTCGCTGTATTGTCACGGCTTCGTCCAGAGCATGAATGCACATCCACCCCCCTGCCCTATTTATACCAGTCCAGATGAAAAAAATCTATAACGGTAAATCGGCCATCCGCCGTGGATAATTCCAAAGAAATTTACATAGTTACATTTCCGCGGTGGTCATTGATCACGAGGTCACTGCTCCACCAATAGGGTTACTTTTCTCTTCACATCAGCCTTAAGCCCTTCAGTACGTATGTGAGATGACTAGCGTTTCATGCTGAGTGGAGGTCACGTGACGATAGAGCAACCTATCAAATTACATACTCTACCTCCTCATTGCTTCAGTTTTAAACATTTAACCCTTGCAGAAAAACTCTCCTCCTTTGGAGAGATACGATGGTTTATTTGAATAGCTATGAACTTTAAAGAAATATTTATCCTATAGATAAGACAACTCAGATCCCTAGTCAGATTCCTATATAAGTATCTCTACATGAATAAAGGACTGGAAAAACGGCAAGTATAGGGTGTTAAATAGATATGCAAAGAATGAAAAATAAATCAAACTGTAATAATTAGTGAAAAGATTTAATACTATAGTGATTGTGTTATTATCTTTGATGATGTATTGAAAACTAATATATTGTTAAAATATGATGATTAATTGCGTACAGAGTCAGTAAATATAAGTATTTCAAATATTCTCCCTGCCTCGTTTCTCATTACAGTGAGATCACTAAATAAAGGGAGTAAAAGCAAAACCTTCAATTAGACCTTCGGGGGCCAAAGTATGTAGGGTATAAATCCAATAACATTCCCTACGTCTTAATTTTGAGTTTTCTATATTTTTCTTGGATAGTTGTAGGATATATATGATATAGAGCAGCACAAAGTGAGGAAGCAATCTTTTGAGAAATGCGTATTGGTAATTGAATAAGTTAATTTCTTTTACCTTCATTTCTGTTCCTGGTTTGTTTACTCGCGGAGGAGGTGGCTGAGACTGATGGGAAGTCCAGTGCTCCCAGGAATTCCCCAGCTGCCTACATGCCTATTGTCTGATTTTTGGGACACTGAAAAATGTGAGTAAATTTCATTTGTTTTATTACTCCATTGTCTGAACCCACTGCACTACATGAGTCTATTTTTATTTGAGAGCACCTGATGAACTAACCCCCAGAGGTTGTTAATTTTAAACTCTTAAGGGAAAAATATGTGTTTGCAAATTTCCCTTTAGCATCTAGACATGTGCACACCACAAAATTTGGTTTTGGATGAATGGATTCATCCTAAAACGCAATTTATTTAGTTGCTTACAAAATTCGTTTTCAGTTCTTTCGTATGAAAACGAATTTTGTTCATCTGAAAACTGGTGGATACAATTAATATTGCAGTGGCTCCTCAGAGGGCTGAGATCGACTGCTTGTTACAGTATCTCTCACTCTCAGCACAATGTGTCAGGTTCAGCTGTTACAGTAACTGCTGCTCATCACAGAGCTCAGAGTTTCAGTAAAACTCGGAAATAATATTTTTATATATAAGAGGTTATAACAATAATATTTCTGAGTTTTACTGAAACTCTGAGCGCTGTGATGAGCAGCAGTCAGTTACTGTAACAGCTGAGCCTGACACATTGTGCTGAGAGTGAGAGATACTGTAACAAGTAGCTGATCTCAGCGCTCACAGCCACTGGATTTAAAGGATTCAATAAAAAAATGCCCCTCTCTGTATAATGTATATAACAACTTTCCTTCATTAATTAATACCTCTCTGTATAATGTATAGAACATCCACCTGCATTAAGTTATACCTCTTTGTATAATGTATATAGCATCCTCCTGCATTAATTCATGCCCCTCTGTATATAATATATATAACATCCTCCTGCATTAATTCATGCCCCTCTCTGTATATAACATCGTCATAAATTAGGGAAGGATTACACATACAAACGTTTTCTGTAGCTTTGCGATGTTGCGCTCCTCATTGCTGGTCTCCTCCGCTCAACAATGTAATATTACAAAAGAATTGAAACGAAAATGTAATGCATTTTCCTTTCGTTTCTTTCGTTTTTCGAACCGAGTAGTTTCGTATCTCTTGCGACATACGAAAGCTAAAACATCCCAAAATACAGACAAAATCATTTTCGTACTAAAACAAATGCACATGTCTATTAGCGTCCCTGTTTTACAAACAGATTACAAGGCAGCCTGCCCCATAACAGCAGCTAACCCTACAGGATACTCGGGGCAGTGCTATTGTACCACTTTGAGCATCCCCTCCTGGAATCCATAGGACTCCATTGAGGGTTGTGATACCGGGTCATCTGACTGGCTCTTGCGAGATCCTGCAGTTCCACAGAATTATTATTATTATTATTATTATTATTCTTTATTTATAAAGCGCCAGCATATTCCGCAGCGCTGTACAATAGGCACAGTATAGACAGGGTTACAATACATTGAACAACATTTGACAAATAGTACAGGAGGAGATGAGGGCCCTATTCCCGTAGGAACTCACAATCTGGGAGGGTTGGGGTTGGAAACAGGAGGAGAGGACTGTAAGGTGAGAGTGATTGATGGTTGCGTCAGTGAGTTGGGTGGTAGGCTTCCCTAAATAGGAACGTTTTAAGGGAGCGTTTGAAGAAAGAGAAGTTAGGGGAAAGTCTGACAGTACGAGGGAGAGCGTTCCAGAGAGTGGGGGCTGCGCGTGAGAAATCCTGCAGTCTATAATGGGAAGAGGTGATGCGGGGAGAAGCTAGGCGCAGGTCACTGTTTGACCTTAGGGAGCGGGCTGGGGTGTATTTGGTGATTAGTGAGGACAGGTAGTGGGGAGCTGAGTTAGTGAGGGTTTTGTAGGTAAGGATAAGGATTTTGAACTTAATTCTGCAGTGGATGGGGAGCCAGTGAAGGGACTCGCAGAGGGGAGCGGCAGAGACAGAGCGGCGGGTGAGGTGAATTAGCCTGGCGGAGGCGTTCAGGATGGATTGTAGGGGGGAGAGGTGGGACAGAGGGAGGCCAGATAAGAGATTATTGCAATAGTCGAGTCGGGAGATTACCAGGGCGTGTATGAGTTGTTTTGTGGTGACAGCAGTAAGAAATGACCGAATTATGGAAATATTACGCAGTTGGTATCGGCAGGAGGAGGAAAGAGACTTGATGTGGGGGATGAAGGAAAGAGCAGAGTCAAGCGTAACTCCAAGACAGCGAACTTGGTTTGATGGGGAGATGGTGATACCCTCCACCGTGATAGAGAAGTCAGGAGGTGGGGAGGCATTGGAGGGAGGAATAAGTAGGAGTTCAGTCTTTGACATGTTGATCTTTAGGTGGTGGGAGGCCATCCAGGAGGAGATGCCAGATAAACAGTCACTGACTTTTGAAAGGACAGGGGGAGAGAGATCAGGGGTAGAGAGGTAGATCTGAGTGTCATCAGCGTAGAGGTGGTAATTAAAGCCAAAGCTGTTGATGATTTTGCCCAGGGAGGAGGTATAGATGGAAAAGAGCAGAGGACCAAGGACACAGCCTTGAGGTACACCAACAGATAGAGGCAATGAAGAGGAGGAGTTACCAGCAAAGGACACACAGAAGGACCTGTTGGATAAATAGGAGTCAACCCAAGCAAGTGCAGTGTCACCGAGACCCAGAGAGTTGAGGGTCTGTAGAAGGAGGGGGTGGTCAACAGTGTCAAAAGCAGCCAAGAGGAGGTCAAGCAGGATGAGAATAGAATAGTGGCCGTGTTTTTTAGCAGTTAGGAGGTCGTTGGTGACTTTGGTGAGGGCAGTTTCAGTTGAGTGTAGGGGACGGAAGCCAGATTGCAGGGGGTCAAGTAGGGAATTGGAGGACAGGAAGAGGGAGAGGCGGTTGAAGACTAGTTTTTCTAAGAGCTTAGAGGTAAAGGGAAGCAGGGATACAGGGCGGTAGTTGGATGGAGAGTTGGGATCGAGGGATGGTTTCTTTAGTAAAGGGGTAACTAGCACTTGTTTGAAGGCGGATGGAAAGGAGCCAGTGGAGAGAGATAGGTTGAAGATGTGTGTGAGAGCAGGGGTGAGGGAGGAGGAGAGGGGAGGAATTAGATGTGAGGGAATGGGGTCGAGCGGGCACGTGGTGAGATGTGGGGAGGACAATAAGGAATTGACTTCCTCCTCAGTGGCTGGGAGGAAGCGGCAGAGGGTGGCAGAGGGGACCTGTGTGAGTGGAGGTGGCAGATAACTATCTTGTGTTGGGATGTTGCTTCTGATAGTTAAAGGTTTACTGAGGAAGTAGTCTGCCAGGTCTTGAGCGCTGAAGGCAGCTGTGGGGGGAGGTGCAGGTGGGTAGAGGAGGGTGTTGAAGGTGGACCAGAGCCGTTTAGGGTTGGAGGACAACGTAGATATAAGAGATGAGAAGAAGGATTGTTTGGCCAAGTGGAGGGCAGAGGTGTATGACCGGAGAATAAACTTGAGGTGAACAAAATCAGCTTCAGAGCGGGATTTCCTCCAGGCACGCTCTGCAGTGCGGGAGCATCTTTGCAGGTAGCGAGTCTGGAGGGTGTGCCTGGGCTGAAGCTGGCGGCGTGGGGCCTTACAGAGTCAAAGAGGAGCAAGAGTGTCTAGAGCAGAGATAAGCGTAGTGTTGTAGTGATTAGTGGCAGCATCAGGGCAGGTGAAGGATGAGGTGTGAGGGAGTTGGTGAAGTAGGTTGGAGAATTGATGGGGGTCCACAGCATGTAGATTTCTGCGAGTGTGTGTGCGGGGTGGGGGAGCAGGGTGTTTAGGAAGTCCAGATAGGTTGAAAGAGAGAAGGTGGTGGTCAGAGATGGGGAAAGGGCGACAGTTGAACTCAGAAATTTAGCAGAGGTTGGAAAAGACAAGGTCAATAGCGTTACCATCGCGGTGGGTAGGGAGGAGGGAGGATTGTGTGAGTCCAAGGGAGGACGTGAGTGAAAGAAGTTTGGAGGCAGCAGGGGCGGAAGGATCATCAATGGGAATGTTGAAGTCCCCGAGAGTTAGGCATGGAAGATTAGAAGACAGGAAGTGAGAAAGTCAGGTAGCAAAGTGGTCAAAGAACTGGGAGGTTGGTCCCGGTGGGCGGTAGATGACTGCCACCCTGAGGGCCAGAGGAGAGAACAGGCGGATGCAGTTTGTCTCGAAGGAGGAGAAGGAGAGGGATGGGGTGGAGGGAGATGCTGGTAGGTGCAGGTGGGAGAGAGCAGGATTCCGACCCCGCCACCATTTCTCTCACCCGGTCTGGGGGTATGGCTCAAGTGTAGACCACCATGTGAGAGAGCAGCAACGGAGGCCGTGTCAGAGGGAGTTAGCCAGGTTTCAGTTAAAGCTAGGAGGTTGAAGGAGTTTGAAAGGAAGAGGTCATGGATGGCTGTGAGTTTGTTGCACACAGTGCGAGCGTTCCAGAGGGCGCAGGAGAAAGAGGACAGGCGCTGAGGGATTATGGGAATGAGGTTGCTGGGCTTGCAGGGAGGTGATTTATGTGCGATGGAGATAGGATGAGAGGGAAGTATTGGATGTGTTGTGGGGCCAGGGTTAGGGGATATGTCACCTGAATAGAGTAACAGCAGGAGGGTGAGAAAGAGAAGGTGGGAATGGGATTTGTGGGAGTGGGAGTGATTGACAGCACGAGAGTTAGAGGGAGACCATGTTCTGAGGAAACAAAGGAGCTCATGCAAGGCCATCATGTGGGACGAGAGGAGGGAGGGAGAGATGCAGATAGTGTAGGGGTCGGTGGTAGAGGGGCAGGAGTTCCATTTAAGGAGAAAGGTAGAAATAAAGAGCAGAAGCGTGAGAGAAAGCATAATATAAACGTGCGTTTACCCAGAGTAAAAAGTGGGCCTTGCAGTTCCTTCCTCCAGTCCCTCCACTCCAGGAAATCAACTCTAAACGTCCACTTAGGATGCCACTTGGGGATGTCACAAGAGCCAAGGCTCAAATGGAGCCAGTCTTAGCAGTTATATAGGGCAGACTGATTGCATTCAGGCAGTTAAAAGGTAAACACCTGATGCTGGATGGGCTGTGTCAATAGGGCAAGAGATTCACATGCTAATTAGCAAAGCAAATGGTGGAGAAAGGAGACAAAAATAAATAAAAAAAAAGAGATCAAGGTAACGTTACAATGTGGGTGCCTGCAAATACTGGGTGATGGGAGTCCTACCAGCAAAAGTATGCAGGGGATCAGTTGAGATGTGGGTGTCTGTGGATACTGGGTGATAGAGTCTTACCAGCAAACGTATGCAGGGGATCAGTTGAGATGTGGGTGTCTGTGGATACTGGGTGATAGAGTCTAACCAGCAAAAGTATGCAGGGGATCAGTTGAGATGTGGGTGTCTGTGGATACTGGGTGATAGAGTCTTACCTGTGGAGAGAGGAGACACAGGAATTTAGGGATCATGATGGTGGATGGCATAGGGGATCATGGATAAAACTCCAGGAAATCAACTCTAAACGTCCACTTAGGATGCCACTTGGGGATGTCACAAGAGCCACAGAATGATGCATGGAGGGAGACTGGGGACTGTTTTTTACCAGTCTCACTCTGCTCCTAGCGGCCAAATCGGCAGATAGGGATGCCATTCTTGCTGCGGGATGAGAGGTGAGTATTTGATTTTTGGGGGGCTTTTCAGCTTCTGCTAACTGATTCTGCAGAAGTGGAATCAGTTAGCTACAGCTCTAAGCTGTAGCTACCTTTTCAATTAGCTGCAGCGGTTCGTAATCAGCATTAGGACTTTGTGATCCTAACATTAATTGCTGATTGCTTACACTTTACGCTCCCCACGTTAAGTATATGGAGTGCAAAGTACAGTAAGCTCACACTAGAAAGCACTATTACCAATGCGATAATGTTTTTTTTAACTCGTTAGGTAAGGTAGGGAGGTAATAAGGGCATAACGCAATTACTTCTTGTAGCCTAGCACCGGATGTCCATCGTTTGGGAAGGCAACAAGGTGGCCTGGAAATGACCCATCAGCGAAGTATCAGATACTGGATGTCTGCCGTTTTGGGAAGGCAGTAGGGTGGCCTGAAAATGACCCACAAGCGAATCCACCGAGAGCCAGGCTGGCTCAGAGTAATGTGAGTGGGATTTTGTACCGTTTGAGAATTACACTCATATCATATAGGTTGCACTATATGTTGTAGTTTCTTTTCTCGGTATTTTGAGACTAAGGAATTATGAATGACTAATATGTTACAGAGATAGGTATTGAGATTTTCTTGTGTAAGGTACACACATATTCACTGGTACATAAGGTGGATATGACATGTAACATAAGAGGGTGTCACACCTATTTTTTTATATTGTTTATATTTAAAAGTTCAGAAGGGTAGAGAGCACTTTTTTCTGGTATTTGGGCATCATTTCCTGTGGCGCTGCCAATTCTTTTTCTCTTAATGAGAGTTAAATGACTAGAAATTAAACATAGAATGAAAATAAGACATTTTGCATTAAACATGAGAAGTTTATATTATGCTGTTTTAAAGCATATACTGAAATATCTAAAATGAATGGGGCCTAATAACCAGGGGCCGTTCTGGCGTCAAGAAGGAATTTTTTCCCAGTGTGTTGCATATTGGCGAGCGCTTCAGACTTGTTTTTTTGCCTTCTTTTGGATCAACAGTTGATTTGGGAAAGGCTGAACTCGATTGACATATGTCTTTTGTTTAGGCTAGGGTCAGACTGAGGCAGTGCGAACGCGCGTTCTGGCGCACTTAATCACGGCCGTGCTAGCAGCAGATGCCGGGCAATGACGGCCAATATACGAAGTACGGTCGCACAAAAGTCCGGCTGCGCAACGCAAGTGGAAAATGAACGCATTTTTTCGAGAACGTTAAACCACTAGTACTGACGTACAGAGTGCGCTGCGTCCGCTAGCGGCGTGTGTGCGTGAATTGGAGACATCAGACGCTGCTAATGTCCGGCCAACATAACGTCCAGATGCAAGAAGTGTTTTATTGATGATCCGTACAAAATCACGGATGAAACTGCGCATAGTATGACCGCTATTGCGTATTCCGTGAAAAAATACGTCCATTCTTCGAACGCACATTTTCACGGACAACGTGAAAAATGCGTTAGTCTGACCCTAGCCTTAGCCTATGTAACCATTGTCTACTGTTTAATTGTAAAGAAACAACGGTGCTGTAATTTCTCACCTTCTCATTTCCCGCACTGAGTCCAAGTGTAGAGGCGATGACGCAGTGTGTTAGTATAGACTGGTCCATCACAAAGGCAAGCTACGTGGAGAGACGAGGGTCCTTTGGACCCCTGTAATTCCTTAAACCCCACAATGTTAAGTGAGGTGTCACTGAACACGCCAGAGTCCTTTCTTGGGCCAAGAAGGAATTTTTTCCCAGTATGTTGCATATTGGCGAGTGCTTCAGACTGGGTTTTTTGTCTTCTTTAGGATCAATAGCAGTACAGTAGGTGATGTGGGAAATTCTGAACTCTATGGAAGCGTGTCTTTTTTTCAGCCAATGTAACTATGTAACTATGAGTATAGAATAGTGGCCATGGTTTTTAGCAGTTAAGAGGACATTGGTGACGTTGGTGATTGCCGTTTCCTTTGGGTGTAGGGGATGAAAGCCTGATTGCAGTAGGTCGAGTAGGGAACTAGAGGACAGGTAGAGGGAGGTGGTTGAAAATTAGTTTTTCCAAGAGTTTAGAAGTAAACGGAAGCAGGGATACAGGTCAGTAGTTGGATGGAGAGTTGGGGGTCGAGGGAAGGTTTCATTAGTATAGGGGTAACCTGTGCGTGTTTGAAGGTGGTTGAAAATCAGGGGTAAATCTGGGGTGATATACCAATGTACATCAAAATCATAAAATGCAATCCACAAAATCTGTACAACTTGCAATATATTATCTTCCAATCTTATGACTAACAGGGTTATTCATAAAGCGTTGAAAAGCAGGAGAATGACTGGAGAATGGAAAATTCTAGGTCAAAATAGCCAAGCTAGAAAAATTCTCCCATTTATCTCACTTTCCAAATCGGCTATTTTGACCTAGAATTTTCCATTCTCCAGTCATTCTCCTGCTTTTCACTGCTCTCTGAATAACCCTGTTAGTGCATAATATGCATATTGAAACATGAGCATACAGTGAAATACAAAGACTCACAGTTTTATGACATGTACTATTAATGGTTCATGCAAGGCATATACAGTATACAGCACAATTTAGGTGATACTTCACCCTTCAAGTGACTTGCCATTAAATAAGAAACTCTTATTTTCACTTGCCTAAAAATTTAACCATCTTGATACAGGCCCACAAAGTGCTGGAACATCAATTCTATTTTAAATTAATTAATAAACATATTTTTTATGTTTAAAATTTCTTCTCTACTTTGGATATACTGTATATAATGATTTTCCATTTGGTTACTTGTCCCATTGATCTTTGCACATGCATCACTTATATAGTTATATATGTGTACAATATAAAACTATATCAGGTGTGAGTGAGATTATTTAATCTGACGTTAAAATGACAGTTCGTTTTGGTTTTGTAGTACTTTGTTCCAAAAAACATGACAGATATTTGAAGTATGATTAAGGATAAAACATTTTAAACCATTTCCAAATTAAGATATTTTACGCCTGAATCAGAATTAAACAGAAGCTAGACTAGCTTCTGTAGCTTGAAGAATTTCAATGTTTGAAAAAATGCTAGTGTTCTCTTAGAAGATTAGATGGGAAGAGGTATTGATGGACAAGTCTTGTCAGCAGAGCAGTGAGAGAATTATGTTTGTATTATTCTTACTGTGAAGTCATATTATTTCAGCTGGATATATTGCTTCATGACAACATACCAAATGCACGTGAGGAATTAAAATAGTATATATGTATGCCTAGGGAAGGTAAAAAATATATAATAACACATATTATAGTATTGGGATTGGTATATTGACAATTCAATTGGCAGATAAAACAACATACAGGGTAATTCAAAGAGAATCGAAAAGTCACCGCACGTTCGGTGACTTTTCGTTCTCTTCAATTCGGTTCGTTTTGCCGATCCCATTTCGGCGACCCTGCGGTGTATTCAGCAAGCACCACAGGGTCCCCGAATTGCAGGGAAAGGCCGCCGCAAAACCCGGCGAATGCACGCCGAAAACCCGCAAAAACATATAAATTAACCCGCTGAAAACGCCGGAAAACCCGAGCAGTAGCTGATCACACGCAGCGAAGCTGCCGGAAAAAGTCGACACCGCAGACGAAGGCAGTGAATAAATTAGAAAAACAGTTTGCTTGAATGTTTGAAAAGTAAAACGCTGTTTGCAAAGAAACTACTGAGCGAAAATGTCTGAAATATACATATGAGATCCAAGGAATGATAATAAAAAGGGCTGTTACTGATAAAATAAGTAAACTTAAAAAAAAATCCGATTTTTTTTTAAAAAAAAATTATAATCCAGAAAAATGCTTAAAATATCCTAAAAAATTTATAAATAAAGAGACTCTTTACTGCAGAATTTTATAATGAACGGTTTATTAGATATTGAATTAAAAGAGGAATATTTTTAACATTGAAGCCTATGGGATTCGCCTGTATAAACCTGCAGCATTAAACCACCGAATGGCAGGGCATTTCGGGAACCTTTCACTGCCGGTTTGTGCTCTCTGAATAGCCGAAGCAGTGCTTTTTTATGGGGATTTCACTGCCCTCGAACACGCACCAAACAGGCACTGTATGCAGTGGTGTATTTTGGCCTAGGCCAACAAGTTCTAGGCCTAGGGCGGCACTTTCCAGGGGGTGGCGGCCCGCACCGGGTGACCCCATCCCTAAAAAAGTATGTCCTGGGAAGGCAAGGCCTAGGCTTTCACTTTCTAGGGGGCAGCAAAAAAGCTCACCACTAAATGGGTTACTCACAGAGCAACGAAATGACGCCAACATTTTGGTGTTCTGTAGTTCCCTGCACTTCGGGGAATAAAATTTCCCCACCCTGAAGTGAATTCACCATTCACCGCAGGGTCCCCAAAGTGCATGGAGTCAGCCGCTGAATGCTGCCACCGCTAACCGGTGGCCTGCTGTTTTCAAAAGAACTACTGAACGAAAATGTCTGGAATTTACATATAAGAGCCTATGATTGATAATAAAAAGTTGTGTTACAGAAAAAAGAAAAACCGCTATTAAAAAAAAGGGGGGGAATTTTGACAAAAAAATATTTGAAAAATGACTAAAAGGTACTAAAAAAAATCAATAAAGACTTTTTACTGCAGATTAAAATAATAAATGGTTTTATTGCAGTGGATTCTGAGGCACTCATACACACCGCACATTGCATTGCTGGGAGTTTTATTGCAGTGGATTCTGATGCACTCATACACACCGCATATTGCATTGCTGGGAGTTTTATTGCTGTGGATTCTGATACATTCATACACACTGCACATTGCATTGCTGTGAGTTTTAGTGCTGTGGATTCTGTGATACACGCTGCATATTACTGTGAGTTTTATTGCCCTGGAGCTCTGGGATACGCTCATACACACTGCACATTACTGTGAGTTTTATTGCTGTGCAGTTCTGATATTCTCATACACAGTGCCCATTTCTGTGGGTTTTATTGCAGTGCAGCTCTGATATGCTCATACACAGTGCACGTTTCTTTGGATTTTATTGTTCAACCAATTATAGCGGCTGTGATCAAGTATACTTGACATGCGTGGCTGTTCTTTGTAAAAATGCTTGAATTTAAACATTTCATAATTTTATTTATCTCAATAGATACATTTGAAATGGTATACAAAATATACAAGTAGGCAATTGGTATCCACTTTTAATATAAAGAGAGGAAAAGGCGGAGCTCTAAGAGGAAAAGGTGGAGCTTAAAGAAGGGTGGGGATTAACCAGGAAGAGGTGTGCCCTTGATAGGAAGGGGTGCCTCAAATTTAAAATAGGGGGTGCACGAGTTTAGTCAGGCCTAGGGCAGCACAAAACCTAAATACACCACTGACCGTATGTGCAGGCAATTCGCCAGGATTTGGCGAATTGCCTGCTCTCTGGATAGCCGAATGGTCAAGAAAGGTAACCGAACTCTGATTTTCAGTGTTCGGTTACCTTTCTCCAGCCATTCGGATCGCTTTGGATAACCCTGATAGTGTTATTGTTATCACAGTTATTATGATTAAAGTACTACTATACATAATTTTATACTGTAAAAGAGATATTTTTTGCACTTTTGCACACCAGTTCACAATGCTTTTAACTATGAGTAAAGTAGTATTTAAAATTAAATTAAGGACATAAAGACATTCAGGGTTATTCAAAGAGAATCGAAAAGTCACTGCACGTTCGGTGACTTTTCGGTCCCTGCAATTCAGCGCGATTTGGTGATCCTAGTTCGCCGACGCTGCGGTGTATTCAGCAAGCACCACAGAGCCGCCATACTGCAGGGAAAATCCGCTGCAAACCCAACGAACACTCACTGCAAAACCCCCTGAACACTCAATTAACACTCACCGAAACCCGCAGAAACATCTGGATTAACCCCGCCGAACACGCTGGAGAAACCCGACTAGCCGCCGATCACAGCGCAGAGCAGCTGCCGGAAAAACCCGAGAAGCAGACGAATGAGGGGAAAAAAAACAGTACGCTTGATAGTTTGAAAATTGAAACGCGGTTTGCAAAAAATCTACTGAACGAAAATGCCCGGAATTTACACATAAGATACAATGAATGATAATAAAAAGGTCTGTTACAGTAAAAAGAAAAAGACAATTTTAAAAAAAAAAACGGGAAAAAAAATTTGACACAAAAATCACAAAAAATGCCTGACAGATCCTATAAAATCTATAAATAGAGACGTTTTACTGCAGAATATAATATTAAACGGTTTATTAGATATTGAATTAAAACGGGAATATATTTTACATTGAAGCCCATGGGAATCGCCTGAATAAATCTGTCAAATGAAACCACTGAACAGCAGCAACTTTTCCCTGCTGTTTGGTGTTCTCTGAATAGACGAAGCATTGCTTCTCTATGGGGATTTCACTGCCCTCGAACAGGCACCGTACGTGCCTGCAATTCGCCAAGATTTGGCGAACTGCCTGCTCTCTGAATAGCCGAATGGCCAGGAAAGGTAACCGTACGCTGAATTTCAGCGTTCGGTTAGCTTTCGGCCACAATTTGGATCTCTTTGAATAACCCCCATTGTTACATATCATTAAATAGGGTCCTTAGAGATAATATTCAGAGTAATTTAGCCTTTAAGATAACTATTGTGAGATCATATATATATATTTATATATATATTATATAATATCTTACAATATATAGAAAACCAGACACAAATAACCATCCAAGAATGTGCATAGAGTGTTAAAAAGGGGGATGTGGGTCCCCAATATTCACACACAATTTATTGAAATAAATTTGGTGGATATGATTATATGCTTGGCATGGCAGTTTGGGTATTTTTCTCTCTAGTTTATGGCATGTCATACTAGTTCACCATTTGGTATTTTGTGTCTTGCTACTACATTGAGCCATGGTTAGGACTCTGTGTTATTAGATGATGGTCCTTATATCAAAATCACTACATGTAATGACAGAATTAATATAACTGCTGGATATATTTATTTTTCTGTTAATCTGTATATTTGGTCTTGTGTTAATTTCTTGCATTTTACTATTTTGTATTTCTGTAACCACTCAATGTTCTCGAACCCAGGACATACTTGAAAACGAGAGAAATCTCAATGTATCCTTCCTGGTAAAATCCTTTTATAAAATAAAATAAATAAAAAAATAAATAAATAAAAAAATGTTATGAAACAAATTGATTACTGATGTTGCAGAGCACTCATTTTTATATGGCATGTCATACCAGTTCACCATTTGGTATTTTGTGTCTGGCTATAATATCTAGCAATGGTCAGCACTCTGTATTATTAGATGTTAGTCCCTATGTTAAGAACACCACATGTGATGGCAAAATCAACCTAACTGCTGGATGGTATGAAACAAACTGATTACTGGTGTTGCAGAGCATTATGTTTTTGTTTCACTCTGATCACTGTTGCTGACTTTGAGATTAGCTTCTATTTGCTTTTTTGAGCGATTATATTATACAATCACCTATGCTGTAGTATATATTCTTTCCACACACTCCCTCAATTACTTGTTTTTTAATAGTATGTCCTTTGTATCTTTTGCTTTTTTAATTGTTACTTATTTCAATAAATTAAGTTTTAATATTGGGCACCCACCTCCCCCTTTTTAACACTCCATGCACTTTCTTGTGCTGGATGGTTATTTGTGTCTGCATCCCATAAACCACTGAAAAATCACCAAATTAATCCGATAAACCTCCGAACGCAGACGCAAACCCGAGGAACGCAGCTGTCGACCCGCCAAACGCCGCTGAAAAAAGCCAACCAGCCGAGTTAAAAAAACAAAAAACAAAACTGCAACTTTTAAAAAGGTGTTGTAGATAAAAAAATGCATGAGGTCCTATAAATAACAATAAAAAAAACACCATTTAAAAAAAATCTGAATAAAAACTTTCCCCGAAAAAATCCAGAAATATGTCTAAAAAAATTCTAAAAAATAAATTAATAAAAAAGACTTTTTGCTGCAAATTAAAAAAATTAATGGTTGAATAAATATGTAAGAAAAATGAGAAATTTTATTTACATTGAGATCTAAGGGATTCTCTGTCAAATGAAACCACCGCAAATCTTGGCATTTCGCCAGCTATTCTCGGCTGTTCGGCATTCTCTGAATAGATTAAGGGGGTTATTCAGAGAAATCCAAAATGTAACCAGACTCTGAATTTCAGCGAACGGGAACATTTTGGGGCAATTCGGCTATTCAGAGAGCAGGCAATTCGTCAAAATGTGGCGAATTTCCTGCACGTACGTGCGTGCCTGAGGGCAGTGAAATCCCCCATAATGGTGCCCTGACATTCGGTGGTTTCATTCGTCAGGTTTAATCAGGCGAATCCCATAGGCTTCAATGTTAAAAATATTCCAGTTTTAATGCAATATCTAATAAACTGTTTATTATTTTATTCTGCAACAAAAAGTCTCTTTATTTTTAGATTTTGTTAGGATCTTTTAGGCATTTTTCTGTATTTTTTTCCAAAAAAAATTATTTTCTTTTTTTTCTTAAATCGTTATTTCATTTTTCTGTAACAGACCTCTTTATTATCATTTATTGGATCTTATATGTAAATTCCAGACATTTTCGTTCAGTAGTTTTTTTGCAAACAGGGTTTCAAATTTCAAACTTTCAAGCATACTGGTTTTTTTTCACCTCATTTGTCTGCTTGTTGGCTTTTTCCGGCGTCTGCTCTGCGCTGTGATCGGAAGCTGCTCGGATTTTTCCGGTGTGTTCGGCTTGGTTTTTGTGGGTTTTCGGTGAGTGTTCGGCGAGTGTTCTGCAGGTTTGCGGTGAGTATTCTCTGCACTATGGGGGCCCTGCGGTACTTGCTGAATACATCGCAGGGTCGGCGAGCTGGGAATTGCCGAATCGCCCTGAAGTGCGGGGACCGAAAAGTCACCGAACATGCGTTGACTTTTCGGATCTCTATTAATAACCCTGTAACCGTTACTTCTCTATGGGGAATTTCACTGCCGCTGAACTGCACCATATTTGCTGGCAATTTGCCACTATTTGGAGAATTGCCAGCTTCTTCTTGAATAGACGAGTTGCCCCAAAATTGCACGTATTCACCATTTGGTGCAATTCGGTGGCAAGTTTGGCTCTTTGAATAACCTTTAGAGTTTTTGATAGTTTGAGGCCCGTGTCAGACGAAGTAGTGATCATGTCCGTGTTGCCGCACATTTTAACGTCTGTCGTAGCATAAAATTATGATCAATAGAGACCCACACACGAAGTATGTCTGCACAGAAGTGCGGACGCACAACGCACGTAGCACCAGACGCAATTTAGGCAAGACCGTCAAACCACTAGGACGGACGCACGGAGTGCGCAACGTCTGCGTAGCTTTGTATGTGAGTGTTGGAACGTAATCAGACGGACTGCATTTTTAACATCAAGCATTTTTAAGGAGATACAGTACATATCATGTATCAATTTTTTTATTTTACATATTAATTTTATTTCTCATCTACATCAGTCAAAAAAAGTCAATCAAAAGAAACGGACCGTGTCGTGTCTACAGTATCATCAGTCAGAAAGTAAGTCAGTTGTGCACGGACGCACAGTGTGCTCAGAATGCGTTCGTCTGACATTAGCCTTAGTAGATATGATAGAAACATTTAAATACGTAAAGGGAATCCACAAGGTAGAGGAAGGGAGTATATTTAAAAGGAAACAAAGTAGCAAAACAAGAGGACATAGTCTTAGATTAGAGGGGCAAAGGTTTAACAGTAACATCAGAAAGCATTATTTTACTGAGAGGGTGGTGGATACATGGAACAGTCTTCCAGTTGAAGTGGTAGAGGCCAAAACAGTAATTGAATTTAAGCAGGCATGGGATAGGCATAAGGCTATCCTAAACAAAAGATAAATCCAGGTAAAGTATCCATGTAATTGGGCAGACTAGATGGGCCGAAAGGTTCTTATCTGCCGACATTTTTCTATGTTTCTATGGGTCTATGTTTCTAGTTATGTGTTGATTTTAAAGGTTCTCATGGATAAACCATTTAGGATTAAAGGGACGTTTTCCAGTGCAAACTAGGATTTCTGAAGGCTAGGTAGGGATGCCAGATTGACCATGTTTTAATAGAGATACAGTAATTTATTAATAGTGTTGTTCCGTGCATGCAAAATGCAAACCTGCAGCATGTAAAATCCATAAAATTATATATTTTTATCTATTTAGTATATTTTTAGCAGATTTATATCATAAACCTGCTCATGTTTGGTATCATTGGAAATGGCCTTTCAAATGTTACCTTATTTGTCCCTCTACCCTGTAGACTTGTCGGGTATATTACAGAAAGGAAAAATTAAAATGGATGCCTGTAGCCATTTTGTTTTTAAAGACAGTTTTTCTTTTAACTTTCTCTAGGTTTAGAAATGAACGAGATTTTTTTTGCAGAGTTCATTCCTGGGTGAAGTCTTTTATATTTTTTTAAGAAGTGCCAGACATGAAGGAATCTAGAATGTTTTTGTGTGATAATGCTAGAGTTAAGTGCTAAGACATGTCATAATTAAATTTATTGGTCTGTCTTAAGTTTTTAAAACAAAAGATATTTTGTCTTTTGGGTATAGGAATAAGAGTTAATATCTCTGTAATATAGATTTATATTCACAAAATATATGTTTACAATCAAGGTATATTTTATTATATTTACAGTAGGAAATATATACTCCAATAAATATTGTAGAAAGTATATAATTGGTAAATAATAAAAATTACTAAAGAATAGATTCTGTTGAGTTAACCAGAAAATAATTCAGCTGATAGTAAGCAATTTCAAAAGGGAGTGAGGATATAAATCAGATATGATAGGTAGAGACACAGTGTCTATACATTGAGAGAAGAGAAGGTCTTTGTGTAGATTGACCTTTTGACCCGAGATAAGAATATTAAAAAGAAATGGTGGAATTAATTAAGAAGTGCAATACTGCCCTCTAGAGGATAGTAAATATTATATTTGATATACCAATAATATTGCCAGTGACGTCAAATTTACTATAATTGAAGTGGCAGTGTTGGTTGCAAATCAGTCGGAGATTCCAGCATTCAGACTCACACCGCAATGCATTCAGATGTCCAGTACACATAGCAGATCCCAGGACATGAGGCAATCAAGATTCTCACCAAATCTCTAATGCACATGCATTGATTATCTGATATCGATAATCTTCACACATTCCAAAAATATTACATCAGGAATTCCAAGGCAGACTTATCAAAATCCAAATTGGACAGGTAATGTATGAAATTAAGGAATTAATGTAATTATATATATTTGTAGATATTCTTGCAACGTAGACTGAGATTTCTCAGATACTTGGGTAACTCCAAAATTTCTAAGTATTTCTATTCTGCAGATAGAAATATGAAGAAGTGGATATAAGGATTTATTCCTAAAAGAAATGTTGTAAGATTGATACCAATATATATATTGAATTTGGAAATTACTGTGATTATAATTAATAAGCAAAGAATTATATAACTAAAAAATAAAAAGCAAAAGATTAGAAGTTTAATTCTCGAGATTAGGGGAGGATTCACTAAATAAGTTTTTATTACTTATCATTAAATTAGCTCATCTTTTGTTGATCCATGTAGCATAGATATATATATATATATATCTATAAGAGCTGGCTGGTTAAACATTGTTTGCTGGGAAATGCATGTTGTATTAAGAAGAAATGTTTATTAACCATTTGTGTATTAGTTACTAACTGATAAGGTAAATGATATTAATCATTAGGCTTGTGCACCGATTTTTTTTTCGGTTCGATTCGGTTCGATTTTTCGGATTTTTAAACTTTTCGATTCGGCTCGTTTCGACCGATTTCGGATTCGATTCGATTCGATTCGGCCCGTTTTTCGGGTACATTTTTTTTTCGGAATTTCGACCATTTTTCGTATTTTCGTGTCACTGTGCTCGGTTTTTGTATCGACTTTTTGTAATTTCGGAAAATTTTCGTTTTTCGGAATTGCACATTTTTCGGAATATCGACCATTTTTCGTATTTTTAGTGTCATTTTGCCCGTTTTTTGTATCGACTTTTCGTTTTTTCGAAAAATGTTCGTTTTTCGGAAAATTTTCCTTTTTCGGAACATCTGTTCTCCTCGTTTGACACATTTCAAGTCCATTCGAAAAATCCGAAAATATTTCGTTTCGGCTCGGAAAACATTTTGGATCTGAAATTTTCGGATCTAAAATTTTTCGGAAATTCGGCCGCATCCGAAAACACGAATCGGGAAATTTTGTGAAAATTCCGAAATTCCGAAACCCGAAACGCACATCCCTATTAATCATATATGCAGTTACTAACCAGAGATACATATATTGTGAAGCTAGTTTTTATATGCTGATGGATTGTGGTTTATAAATTTTTGTTTATGAAATGAGATTTGAAACTTTTTTGTATACGTAATAAATATATATATATTTTTATTCGATTATTGATTATTGTATTTTTCAAAGCAAAACACAGACAATTAAAAGAATTTAGGAGAATTTCTAAGAAATATAGACGATTGATATTTGTGTCTCGTATAGGTTTCTTATGAAAGAATAATCCCTGACATATTGGAGGCTTGGTTGATAAGTCCAATATATAACGTGTTGTATTCACGTGCAGAGATTATATCCGACAAATTGGAGGCACTGTGCTGAGATTGTAGTTTTTGTTTGGAATATAATTGTCAGTATTGTCTGATTAGACAGAGATAGAATATATATATATATATTTTGACTCCTTGTTGTATTTTGACTTGTGGTTTTACGGTTGTCTACTAAACAGTGTAAAAATGTCAGAGTCAGAATCTGAGACTCAGGAAGATGTAGAGATACATGCAGATCAAATAGTATTGATAGATGTTATGTCTTATCTAAAGGACAAGTTACACGTCACAGACAATTTATTTGATTGGATAAAAAGAATTAAAATCAAATGCATCTAATTATGTTGATTCAATCTGGTCAGATGAATCAAATTTTCTTGAGTGTTTGCGAAAGATAAGTGCAGCCACAAATAAAAAAGACAAAGAGATTTTTGTTTTAAAAATTGTGCCTGAATGCATATACTTGATCGCAGAAATGAACAAGAGATTGAATGATGACAAAGAAACCAGAGACAGTTTAGAAAATAAAAATTGTGACTTGCATGATACCGTAAATAAATTAAAAGATGAGTCAGAACGAATGATAATGGAGTTGAAAGTGTGTGCAAGAGAAAAAGATCAATTGCAAGATGCAATTGTTCAATTATCCAAATTAAATAAGGAGCTGAATACAAAATTGGCGAGAATGAAACGCGAATATGAGAAATTCGCTGATGAGCTACGTCAGGTTGAAACTGATGTTCGAAGGGTTAAAAATCCTTCGTTAGAGAAGTTCCCTTTGAAAGCTTTGAGCTATAACTCACTGATTAGGCCTGACAGCTCTGTTTATCTGAAGAGCCAGAGTGAGTGTGAAAGTGAAACTAAATCTCATGATGAAAAAAGAGCGAAGCCTCTTACACAGGAGTATTTCAAATCACATCACTCTAGCCAGCCACAGCCTATTAAGAAATCTCATAAAGTTCAGGATTTAACGAAAATCGTTAATTTCTTAAAAAAATCAGTAGGTATCTTTATTTATTTATTTATTTATTTATTTATAAAGGATTTTACCAGGAAGGATACATTGAGATTTCTCTCGTTTTCAAGTATGTCCTGGGTTCAAGAACATTGAAGTGTTACAGTTACAGAAATACAAAGTGATACAATGCAAGATATTAAAAAAAACAACAACACAAATATACAGATTAACAGAAAAATATGTAGGAAATATAGTCACTAGGTTACATGTTTACAGGTGCATTCTGTATTGAGGTATGTTAGTAAGGAGCTTTTGATTGACTTAAGACTGGGGGAAGATTTGATGGTGTCTGGGAGGTTATTCCATAATTGTGGTGCTCTGTAGGAAAATGAGGACCGAGCCACTGTCTTTTTGTATTGTGGTATAGCAAGTAAGGTGCTGGTCCTGGATCGGAGGTTATAGGATGAGGGAGCTGCTGGGGGAAGCAGTCTATTCAGGTAGGGTGGCAGCTTCCCAGAGATGCTCTTAAACACCAGGCTGGAAAGGTGAAGGGTGCGTCTAGATTCCAGCGACGGCCAGTTTAGCTCTTTTAACATGTCACAATGGTGGGTCATGTAGTTACATTGTAGCGCAAAGCGGCAGAATGAGTTATACAATGTAGTAAGTTTATGAAGGTGTGTTTGCGGGGCGGCTGCATACACTACATCTCCGTAATCAATAGCCGGCATAAGCATTTGCTGTACAATCTGCTTTCTTACCGCGGGACTCAGGCAGGATTTGTTTCTGTACAGGGCACCTAGTTTGGGGTAAAGTTTAGATGAGAGTTTTTTGATGTGGGGGCCAAAGGATAGATTAGGGTCCAACCACATACCTAGATATTTGAGAGCAGTGACTGTGGTCAGCATGCCATTTGATTTTGTCCCAACACATAGATGGGGATTTTGCAATTTGTGTAGTTTAGGTGCTGTTCCAAAGAGCATTGTTACAGTTTTGTCAGTATTTAAAAAAAGTTTGTTGTTTTTGATCCACTTTTCTACCTCTGTGAATTGTTCTTGCAGCACGGCCTCCAGCTGCGGGAGATTTGGTTTGCTGGTATAGATCACAGTGTCGTCTGCGTACATATGTACAGTTGAGGCTTTGCAGACGTTGGGCAGATCATTTATGAATATTGTGAATAGCAGGGGACCTAGTATTGAGCCTTGGGGTACACCGCAAGTGACTGGGAGCGGGAGGGAGGAGCTGCCAGAAATTGACACATATTGTGATCGGTCGGATACATATGATTGAAACCAGGTTAGCGTGCGATCACCAATGCCAGAGTTTTTAAGTTTTTCTAACAAGATGCCATGGTCTACCGTGTCAAAGGCCTTGGCAAAATCAAGGAAGATGGCTCCAGTTAGGTTTCCTTGTTCCATCCCAGCCTGGATATCATTGCAGACTTTTAAAAGGGCGGTTGTAGTTGAGTGATTTGGACGAAAGCCTGATTGATCCGGGGTTAAGTAGTTCCAATATTGATAATAATCACGTAATTGTGTGTAGACACATTTTTTCAAGACTTTTGACATTACAGGGAGCAACGATATCGGACGGTAGTTGGATACCAAAGTATTGTCACCACTTTTATGGATAGGTACCACTCTTGCAGTCTTCCAGAGCTTGGGTATGTATCCAGTCGCCAGTGACTCATTTATTAGGGTTGCAACAGGATTTGCAATTGCTGGCGCACCGATTTTCAGCAGCATTGCTGGTATTTGATCAGGTCCAGACTGGTATTTCATTTTTTGCTTACGGAGAAGTTTAGTAATGACACTGACAGGCACTGGTCTAAAACTGAATTCCTGTCTGATAGAGGGACTTTGCACAGTTGGGGGGGCCTGACCTGCATGAGGCCTCTCTGATTGCATGTCATTTCCTAGCTTGGCAATCAAAGTGGTGGCACATCCAACAAAATAATCATTAAAGGCATTTGCTACATCTATGGGGTGTTGTAGGGTTTTGTTGTTTACTTTGACAGCAGCTGGCTGGGAGTGGACTGGGGGTGCTTGTATGTTACTTATGGTTCTCCAAAAGTTTCTAGGGTTTGATATGTTATTGTTTAGATTTTCATTGAAGTAATGGGCTTTGGCCATTTTTGTTTGTTTTGTGCATTCATTCCGGCATTTTCGGTATTCGTAGTGATCGTTCATGGAACCAGTACTCTTGAAATTTGACCACCGTGAATCTCTAAGCTGGTACATTAGTGTAAGATCAGCTGTAACCCAGGGGAGATGAGTCCCTTTTACTCGCACTTTACGCAGCAGGGCATGGGAATTCCAGACTTGCAGGAGCTCAGACTGAAAGTATTCAACTGCACAGTCTAGGTCTGGGATTAGGTTTAGCCTGTACCAGGGGAGCTGTTTGAGATCACTTAGGAAGGATTCAAGAATAAATTTCTTGAAAGACCTGGTGGTTATTACCTTTGGGGGAGATTTCAAGGCCTTAATTTTGCGCACGCAGTACACTAGACAATGGTCACTAAAGCTATTAGCAAGAACGCCTGCCTCCTGTATTCGATCAGCAAAGTCCAGCTGGATGAGGGTAATGAGCTGCTCTCTGCAAGGGCCTGCTGCAAACACTGACTGAGTTTGGGGTGTGCTGGAAGAGAAATCAAGATTGCAAATAGCATCACATTGTGTTGAAATTGTCCAGGAACTTAGGGGGGAGTTTGTAGGGGGCAATAAAAGTTAAGGTTCGTTGAACAGGACATTGGGCAGAATTGCAGATTTAGAGCAAATCAGGGTAGAAAATGTAGAAGGGAGTGGAATGCAGAATTCAGATAGCATTGCAACAATTCAAATATATCTAAAAATACATCTTTGATCTTAAGGGATCGCCAAAAATAATAAATCATTTAAATATGTTTGAAGAAGCTTTGGCAATATTAGGAATTAATTCAGATGCTCAGAAAATTGAGTTGATCCCATGGGTCTTTGAAGGCAAACATAGGTATTTTTTTCAGTCTTTGAAAGAATCTGGTATACGTAATTGGAGTAAAATAGTCTCTGAGGTCAAATCTGAATTTGGGCTTCACCGTAACAGTCTAGCTGCGAAAAGAGCAATTTTAACTCTAAAATGCAGACCTAATAAAAGCCTCCGTGAATTTCTTTCAGTCCTTAAAAATGCATACAGCTTGGCTGAAAGAAACCCAGATTTTGAAAACCCTGAATTTATCCAATTATTTTATGACGCATTGCCAAATAAAATAAAGGTTATTTTGGGAAGAGAATATGACCCGAGAAATGGTTTGGATTGGGTACTAAAAGAAAGTATGACCCTATTTACTGTATTTAAATATAGTGAAGAAACTCAGGGGAAAAGAGTGAAAAACTCACCTGAGGAAATAGCGGAAACTCACGTTAAAAAGGGTGATATTAAATTTGAGTCCCACAAAAAGAGTTATGCGGAAATATTGCGTGACTCCATTCCTCAAAGGGAAAAATCCAAGCCAGATCAGGAAAGAGGTTTTGCCAGAGAAAATTCAGGAAGTAAATTTTAATCTAGGAAGCAATGGGTACCTAGAAGTCAGTGGGTTAAATCAAGGGAAAATGTAACTAGACAGGAAGCAACCAGAGGTAAGACTGAATCTGATGCGTCTGATAATGCGCAAGCTCCGTCCCCAAGGACGAATAGAAAGCGGAGATTTAATGTACGCCAGCGTATTGGTCAAATGCAGGAAAATTTCCGTGTGCTGACAGAAAAACTGGATCAGATCACTCAGTTAATGACTGGAAATAACTCTGGTCAGGTTGTAAGCGATGCAACACCTGCAGCCCCACCCAACCAGTGACTAGATGATGTTTCTGATGAAGTAACCAGTATCCATGCCAATTTACCAGAAAGTGAGGATGAAATGATTAATACAAATGTTTGTATGGTTGATGATTTAAACCCTTCCCTGCAAAGAGAAGGAAAATGTATTTTATCTCCCCAGACTAAGTGCGAGCAAGTTGAGAAGATTGGATCCAAAATGGAAAGCACAGCTGCCAAAAGCACGTTTGAGAGAGCAAAATCTGTCGGTAAAATCTGTCCAAAACCTAATTTCATATCTCACTCTAAATTTCTCTGTAAATTGCATAGCATTGAAGACCGATATTATGTGAATGTAGAATTACAAGATAATTTACGACATATTCCGTCCTTGCTAGACAGTGGAAGCCAAGTTACGTTAATATCAGCCCATTATTTTGAACAGGTCCAAGAACTGTCCTCCAGGAAGCCTAGATTAGCTAAATCTAATGCTAATCTAGTGAGTGTGAGTGGCACATCTCTGAAAGTTCTGGGCATGGCTAAATTGGATTTTAAATTGGGGAACAAAGTAATTCGGCATCCAACGCTTGTTGTGGATCTGCCCCAAAATCGCCTAATTATTGGAATGGACCTTCTCAAAAGGTTAAATCCAATCATTGATTTTATCAATGAGGTTATTTGGTCCCAAGTAAATGTTCCAATCAGCTATGATAGATCCCAATCCCATCACACTCAGCGTAACTGCCACGTGATTGAGGAAAGGCCGGATTCTATTGAAGTCCACTTCAGAAATAGCCAGACACCTGATATCTCTTTCTTAAGGCCAAAGTCCCTGACTCCAGGAGAGCAGGAGGATAACACCATATGTGTCCCCCCTGAGAGAATTCGAGATATATGTCTGGAAAATGGCGTGCTAATTATTCACCTCCACAAGAGGGAGACAGAACCAAATGGACATAGTGACCCTGAAGTGATCAGATACCCAAATCCTCAAGATGAGTGGATAACAGATCTAGATAATGACGGAGACAGTCCTAATGTTATTGGTAAAAGTTATGTTATGTATTTCTAGAAGAACTAAAACTGCCAAGCTCAATTGCATGATTGTCATCCTAGATCACCTCAGGATATGTGAAGATGGAACAGCAGAAGACACTTAACTGGTATCATATGAAGTGATGTTTTAATTAACATGTGATTCTTCTTCCCAGCATTCAGATGTTTAACTCAAGCTAGTTGATAGACTAGATCCGTACGGTTATTTAAATTTAATCAGAGATCAGAGTATCTATAGGGAAATTGAGTGAAATCTCTAGTCTATGAATGGTTATTTATACTCTTTCTTTCAACAGAAATTGAGAAAAGTGATTAATCCGAACTGCGACGCTTAATCCGCAAAGATGAATCGGACCACCAAAGACTGCGACTATCTGGAAATTCTATGGTTTTCCGCACAATTCCAAGCGGATCCAATGCTCAAGTCGCATGCGAATCAAGCTCATGCAAGCCTGAAAGACATGCTGGATAAAGCCAGGATACCGTTGATTGCTATGTACAAGAACCACCGAAGGAAAAGATTTGCCGCATATTTTATTGCAACCGCTGTTTGATACAGAGAGAGAAGCAAATGTTTACCGGAAGGATCTGGTACAAAACAAGAGAGTGTTCATACCCACACCAGTGATTCTTGTGAAAGTTCCTAAAGAATCACGAGTTGTTATCGAGAAGTTACTTTTTATAAATTAAGTCTGGTATGACGAGATGCAAATCGTTGTCGTATTCCAAGGGCAAGAGATACCCATGAATCCAGATTTGAAATCTTTGCTAAAGAACTAGCATGACCATACTATTGAACTTCTAATAAAAAAAAGATAATCTAACAATTTATGCTCCAATGTATTCACAGATTGATTATCAATTGCTATCTGCTTATAACGGGCCAAAGATTACAGAGATTGTGATTTGTATAGTAATTATGTTTCTAACTGTCTGGATGATTGTACTAACAAAGAAAGTACGTACATTGAAGTTTAAAAACACTGCATCTTCAATTATTAAATGGATGAAAGAAGAAAAACGTGTTGCGAAAGGTGGAAACCTAGCCCAATTGGTAAAGGGGGGAGATATTGTATGTTTTCCTCAAAATTTATTTGATCAATAAATAGATGAAACCATAGGGGGGTTATGTCGGGTATATTACAGAAAGGAAAAATTAAAATGGATGCCTGTAGCCATTTTGTTTTTAAAGACAGTTTTTCTTTCAATTTTCTCTAGGTTTAGAAATGAACGAGATTTTTTTTTACAGAGTTCATTCCTGGGTGAAGTCTTTTATATTTTTTTAAGAAGTGCCAGACATGAAGGAATCTAGAATGTTTTTGTGTGATAATGCTAGAGTTAAGTGCTAAGACGTGTCATAATTAAATTTATTGGTCTGTCTTAAGTTTTTAAAACAAAAGATATTTTGTCTTTTGGGTATAGGAATAAGAGTTAATATCTCTGTAATATAGATTTATATTCACAAAATATATGTTTACAATCAAGGTATATTTTATTATATTTACAGTAGGAAATATATACTCCAATAAATATTGTAGAAAGTATATAATTGGTAAATAATAAAAATTACTAAAGAATAGATTCTGTTGAGTTAACCAGAAAATAATTCAGCTGATAGTAAGCAATTTCAAAAGGGAGTGAGGATATAAATCAGATATGATAGGTAGAGACACAGTGTCTATACATTGAGAGAAGAGAAGGTCTTTGTGTAGATTGACCTTTTGACCCGAGATAAGAATATTAAAAAGAAATGGTGGAATTAATTAAGAAGTGCAATACTGCCCTCTAGAGGATAGTAAATATTATATTTGATATACCAATAATATTGCCAGTGACGTCAAATTTACTATAATTGAAGTGGCAGTGTTGGTTGCAAATCAGTCGGAGATTCCAGCATTCAGACTCACACCGCAATGCATTCAGATGTCCAGTACACATAGCAGATCCCAGGACATGAGGCAATCAAGATTCTCACCAAATCTCTAATGCACATGCATTGATTATCTGATATCGATAATCTTCACACATTCCAAAAATATTACATCAGGAATTCCAAGGCAGACTTATCAAAATCCAAATTGGACAGGTAATGTATGAAATTAAGGAATTAATGTAATTATATATATTTGTAAATATTCTTGCAACGTAGACTGAGATTTCTCAGATACTTGGGTAACTCCAAAATTTCTAAGTATTTCTATTCTGCAGATAGAAATATGAAGAAGTGGATATAAGGATTTATTCCTAAAAGAAATGTTGTAAGATTGATAACAATATATATATTGAATTTGGAAATTACTGTGATTATAATTAATAAGCAAAGAATTATATAACTAAAAAATAAAAAGCAAAAGATTAGAAGTTTAATTCTCGAGATTAGGGGAGGATTCACTAAATAAATTTTTATTACTTATCATTAAATTAGCTCATCTTTTGTTGATCCATGTAGCATAGAGATATATATATATATCTATAAGAGCTGGCTTGTTAAACATTGTTTGCTGGGAAATGCATGTTGTATTAAGCAGAAATGTTTATTAACCATTTGTGTATTAGTTACTAACTGATAAGGTAAATGATATTAATCATATATGCAGTTACTAACCGGAGATACATACTGTATATTATGAAGCTAGTTTTTATATGCTGATGGATTGTGGTTTATAAATTTTTGTTTATGTTATGAGATTTGAAACTTTTTTGTATACGTAATAAATATATATATATATTTTTATCCGATTATTGATTATTGTATTTTTCAAAGCAAAACACAGACAATTAAAAGAATTTAGGAGAATTTCTAAGAAATATAGACGATTGATATTTGTGTCTCGTATAAGTTTCTTATGAAATAATAATCCCTGACATATTGGAGGCTTGGTTGATAAATCCAACCAATATATAACGTTTTGTATTCACGTGCAGAAATTATATCCGACAGACTCCAGAGGGTCTAAATTATTGTGAGTTGTATCTTATTTTTTTGTGGCAGAGCAAGTGCCCCTTTGTGGCAGGTGCTTGTAAGCACAGCAAAAAAAGCTGTCCTCTGCGCTAGTTTCTATATGAATCCATGTATCTAGATTGTAAATTCCCACGGGAATAGGGCCCTCATGTCCGGACTCCTTGTGTATCTGCTGGTAGAAATACTGGCCTGCCTCCTGAATGTATTGTAGAATTGTCCTGTCATTGCCCATTGCACCTTGTAGAGTGCTGCGGAATGTGTTGGCGCTTAATAAATAATAATAATAATAATGTGCAACAAAACACAATTAGAGGTTTTTGTTTGCTAGAATGGCGATTGAAGCAAGCTCACTCACCACATCACGGCACCTCTTGGTAGAGTGAGTACCAATGTAACCAAAAGCCGCTCTTCTGAGCAGCTGCATGATCTCTTGCTGCTTTTCAGCTACGAGGCAAACATGGTGGGTTTTTATTTATACACGCACCAAGCACTTTCCATTAGGGGTTGAAAATAAAAACATGGAAAAAGGAACAGCAGCAAAAATGACTTAACTGGTGTGACAACAAAATATACATACATACAGAAAAAATGGCGTTGAGCCCATACTCACCAGAGCGGCTCTTTGGATATTTATAAGATGTATTTAGTTATTTTAGGAATAGCCATTAGGGATGGGCCGAACACCCCCGTGTTCGGTTTGCATTCGAACTCGAACAATTTAAAAAGTTCGAATTCGAACACGATTCAGACTCAATGCAAGTCAATGGGTCTCGAACGTTCAAATTATAGAGTGCACTCCAAAAGGGCATATATGCAAGATATTGGCCATAAAAAGTGTATGGGGGTCAGGGTAGTGCCCTGGGGGACAGGTAACAATGAAAAAAAGTTTAAAAAAAACTGTTTTTAAAGGAACAGTGAGTTTTCCATGACATAAAGGTTAAGAATAAAAACGAAAAATTCCTTAAAATATCGTGCCTAGGAGGTCCACATAACCTGCCCTTGAAGTGGCAGATTTGTAGGATGTATAGAAACATTTAAAAAGAAAAAAATTACATTTCAAATGACGGTAAATGTTTTTCCTTTAATCTATTCATAAACAACTGCTGGGGCAGCAGCCTGTATGAAAAGAGGAGACATTTTAGGACACGCAGAACAAGTTTAGTGATTTTTTGGCTAAATTATGGTGCCTCTTATGCAGGCTTTGGATGAAAGTAACAATAGGTGCTTTAAAATTGGGCCTTTAGTGTCGGCAACAGTGCCTTCACACTGTCTGTAACCCCTCTGAGGTATTGTGGAAGAGTGCAATGGTGGAGGTTTTGGGAATGCAGAAGAGATCCCCGATCTATTCAGTTACATCAGCATCAGGGGAGTGATAGCTGCTGATCCAGGAGTGATTCATTTTTATAAATGTCAGCCGCTCTACAGAGTCGGTGGACAGACGCAATCTTTTGTCTGTGACAAAACCTCCTTCGGCACTGAACGTCCTTTCAGAAAGCACGCTGGATGAAGGGCAACCTAGTAGCTCCATAGCATATTGGCTAAATTCTGGCCAGTGATCCAATCTCAGCACCCAGTAAGCCAGTGGATCATCTGCTGTAAAGGTATCCAGGTCTGCCCTTGCCCTTAACTAGTCCTGCACCATATGGTGAAGACGCTGGCAATGGGTGCCTACATTTGATGTCCCTGAGCGTTGGTGACTAAAAAAATTGCAAAAGACATCAGTCAAGTGGCCCCCTTCACCGCTCTTCCTCTGATCAACCGCAGCCTCTGAAGCACCTGTGTCATCACTTGGTAACCTACCAGTGCCTGGAAAGGTGTTACACAAGTGTCACTTTAGAGCGTCCTCAAGTTGTTTTATCTTGTGCTCTCTCTGTGATGGCAGGATGAGCTCTGCAACCTTACCCTTGTATCGTGGATCAAGAAGGGTTGCCAACCAGTAATGATCCATCTCCTTGATAGCACGAATCCTGGGGTCCTATAGCAGGCTTTGCAGGATAAGGGAGCCCATACAGTGTAGGTTGGAGGTGGTATTAGCTTCTGAGTCTTCCTGGTCACTGAGGATGACCCTATCGTGCACTACCTCCTCCCAGCCACGTACTAGTCCTTGGGTTTCTGGGGACACAAAACCCTCCCTTGAGGAATCCCCACCTTCAATGCCCCCACTACTTAAATATTCCTCCTCCTCCTCATCCTCCTCCTGTCTGATCTGAGGACCCGCAGGTGTGCTGTCTGCGTAAAGACTGGGGCCTTGACAGCTAGGGAAGTCCTCCTCTTCCTCCCGCTGCTCTGCCTTTAGTTTAACATCTATAATTCCCCACAGAGTGTGCTCCAGGAGGAACACTAAAGGAAATGTGTCACTGATGCATACACTGTCCCTGCTCACCATCCTTGTTGCCTCCTCAAATGGTGACAGTACAGTGCATGCATCCTTGATCATCAGCCACTGCGGGGGGGAAACCAAGTTGACCTGAACCTGTCCTTGTGCCATACTCACACAGGTACTCATTGATGGCCCTCTGCTGCTTGTGCAGATGCTGCAGCATTGCTAATGTCGAGTTCCACCTGGTGGACATGTCACAGATCAGACAGTTTGTGGGAAGGTGGAATTCTCTTTGAATTTCTGCCAGGCAAACACTTGCTGGGAATGACCGTCTGAAGTGGCTCAGACATTTCTGGTCTGGCTGAGAAGCTCTGCCAGCCCTGGGTACCTGGTTAGGAAATGCTGTACCACCAGATTTAGGACGTGTGCTAGGCATGGTACATGTGTCAACTTACCCAGGCGTAGGGCGGAGAGAAGGTTGCTGCCATTATCACAGACGACCATTCCCAGCTGAAGCTGGCATGGTGTTAACCATCTCTGCACCTGCCCCTGCAGAGCTTATAGAATTTCTGGGTGGTGTGGCTCCTGTCCCCTAAACAAACCAGCTCAAGCACAGTATGGCATCTTTTTGCTTGAGCCATTGCATAGTCCCTGCCACGCTTCGGTTTAACTGCCACTTCGCTAGAGACAGAGAAGGAGGAGGAGGAAGAGGGAGAGGTGGTGGAGCAGACATACCTCATATAAGCAGCTTTCTGGAGGCGTGGTGGATGAGCAAGCTCCAGCACAGAGCCCCGTCCTGGAACCCTCCCAGCTGCAAGCAGAGTTAACCAGTGTGCCGTGAAGGAAGTGTAACGGCCCTGTCCATGCTTGCTGGACCACGTGTCTAAAGTAATGCGCACCTTGCTGCTGACTGCCTTTCCCAATGACTCCATAACATTGTCTTCCACGTGCTGGTATAGTGCTGGAATGGCCTTCCGTGAAAAGAAATGGCGTTTTGGAACCTGCCACTGTGGTACAGCACATTCGTCAAATTCAAGGAATGAGGCAGAGTCTACCAGCTGCAAAGGCAGCAGCTGCAATGTGAGAAATTTTGCCAAGCTGGCATTTAGACGCTGTGCTTGGGGATGTTTGGGACTATATTTTTTATTACTCTGCAGCAGCTGGGGCAACAAAATCTGACTGCGTAAATCTGCAGCTGATGGGATGCTGTCACATTCTGAGGAAGGACCTGGTAAACCCATTGCTGTAGCATCATCCCTGTCAGTGGAGGTTGTAGACAATGACATGGCAGGACATATAGTGGGGGTAGAGACAGATGAGGAGGAGGACCTATGCAAAGTGTTGTGCCAACGGGATGTGTGGCAGGTGGTCATATGTCGCATCAAGCACGTAGTACCCTGCGTCTTATGTTTTTCCCACACTTGATCCTCCTCAGACATAGCTTACAAATAGCAACTCTGCAGTCTGCTGCACATGTGAAGAACTCCCAGACAGCAGAGTTCCTGGACGTGTGCTTTGAGACAACAGCGCTCTGCACCTGAGCAGCTCTGACTTCTGATGCCTTGGACTGGCTACGGTTGCTCATAGAGGACGTTGTGCCTCGTTTTTGTTGTTCCTCCTCCTCACTTGACTCCTCTGTTCGATCAGGCACCCAGGTGGAGTCAGTGACCTCATCATCACCCCCTATCTGTCACGTATCCCCCTGAATACCAGAATATTGGTCCCTATACGCAAGACGCTCTCTAGCCTTCCGATCCTTAAGTGGTCGGCACGTCTAGATAGATATTTCGGTTCACAAGACAGAGTACCCACAAGGGTTAATATCAGACAGATATACAAGGCCTTTAGATAGTTTGTTCTCCCCAGGACTTTAGTAATATAAGAGGTAGTCTGCTGTATGCTTAGGGTTACACACAGACTAACACCGGTACCAAAGTTAGGAGCAGAACCGTTAGAGAAGTCGTTGCCAAAATCAGGAGTCATACACAGAGGTGGTTCTTTGCCAATGCCAGGGGTCATACACAGAGGTGGTTCTTTGCCAATGCCAGGGGTCATACACAGGGGTGGTTCTTTGCCAATGCCAGGGGTCATACACAGAGGTGGTTCGTTGCCAAGTCCAGGAATCATTCACAGAGAATATTATGCAGCCAGAAACAAAGGTCAGACACGGACAGTACCAAAAATCGCAAGAGCTCTGCGGGAATGCAATACCACGTCAGGGCACGGGTAAAACAGTGAAGCCGGGTTTTAAAACCGGCGGGTCCGCGTCATCACGCCAGGTCCCGCCCCCCGGCGTCCCACGTGAGCGCAACCGGCTGCAATATCAATCGGTGCCTGGCCAGCGAGCAGCGTGGAAGCCGCTGCCAGGCGCCCAACGGATCGATACGTTACAGAACCCCCCCTCAAAGGGCGGCCACTGGACGACCCCCAGGGGCACGAGGATGAGCCAAATAGAAGGCTTTCACCAACCTAGGAGCATGGACTTCCGTAGCCGGGAGCCAAGAACGATCTTCTGGACCGTAGCCCTCCCAGTCAATCAAGTACTGTAAAGTCCCCCTAGATATCCTGGCATTCAGAATGGCCTTAACCTCAAACTCCTCCGCACCCTCCACGGAGACAGGAGGAGGCGGAGCATGGACCTTGGTATACCGGTTGCATAACAATGGCTTCAAGAGGCTCACGTGAAATACATTGTGTATCCTGATATGAGGAGGCAATGCCAAAGCATAGGAGACCGGATTGAGTCGCCTCAGAACTTTATAAGGGCCTATGTATCTAGGTGGCAACTTCATGGAGGGCACTAAGAGTTTGATATTCCGCGAGGAAAGCCAAACCATGTCTCCAACCTGATACACAGGTGCTTGCCTCCTGTGTCTGTCTGCCTTAATCTTCTGGATGGCACTGCTTTTCTCCAGTGCCTCCTTAACTCTCCCCCAAGTCTCCTTCAAGGATGCCAAATGCTCGTCTAAAGCAGGTATAGTGGTATCCGGAAACGTAGCGGAGAGCACGGGAGGATCGAAACCGTAAACAGTGAAGAAAGGTGAATGTCCTGTGGATTCACTCACTGCATTGTTCAAAGCATACTCTGCCCATGGTAGAAGATCAGACCAGTTATCCTGTTTGTCAGATATAAAACATCTTAGATACTTTTCTATATTCTGATTAGCGCGTTCTGCTGCTCCGTTAGTCTGGGGGTGATAGGCCGAGGAGAAAGATAAGTCTATCCCCACATTCTTACAAAAACCCTTCCAGAATCTGGAGACAAATTGGGTACCCCTATCGGAGACAATCCCAAGAGGAATACCATGTATGCGGACCACGTTGTTTATGAATATGGGCACCAGTTCGAGTGCCGAAGGTAGTTTACGAAGAGGAACATAGTGGCCCATCTTGGAGAACCGATCTATGATAGTAAGTATTACTGTATTACCTCTTGAAACAGGTAACTCCACTATAAAATCCATTGCCAAATGCGACCATGGTCGTTCTGGGATTGGCAGAGGCTGGAGTAAACCAATGGGTACTGTTTTGGGACTTTTATGTCTTGTGCACACCTCGCATACAGCTATGTAATCTTTTACATCTTGGCGTAACGAGGGCCACCAGAAGATTTTACTGATGCTGGACACCGTTTTGGTGATTCCCATATGCCCAGAAGTTTTATTGTCATGGTAAATGTTTAGTAATTCCTCTCTTTCATTTTCAGGTACAAAGAGTTTCGCGGGAGGTCTCCCCTCAGGAGCTGTGCCTTGAACGGTTTGCAACCTTTTCATCAAAGGAGACGAGACATTAATCGTGGTAGAGGCTATTATCCGTTCTTGGGGTACAATGGGATGCTGATCTTGGATATTATGCTCGTAAGATTCATACTGTCTTGATAGTGCGTCTGCTTTGATGTTTCTGGATCCAGGTCTATAGGTCAGGACATAATTAAAACTCGAAAGGAACAACGACCATCTCGCTTGCCTGGAATTTAAACGTTTAGCATCTCCAATGTATGTGAGATTTTTATGATCAGTTATGATAATGATGGGATCACTAGACCCTTCCAGTAAGTATCTCCATTCTGCCAAGGCTGAAACGACTGCTAACAACTCTCGGTTTCCTATGTCATAGTTCCTCTCTGCCGGGGACAGTTTCCGGGAATAGAAGCCGCATGGATGCAAGGGTTTATCGGGTGCCTCCCTTTGGGACAAGACTGCACCAAGACCTATTTCGGAGGCGTCAACTTCTACTTGAAATGGCAGAGTCGGATCTGGATGTCTGAGAACAGGGGCAGTAGTGAATGCTTGTTTGAGCGCCTCAAAGGCTTGACTGGCTTGGGGTGTCCATTTCTGATTTCCCACCCCTTTCTTTGTCATAGCCATGAGAGGAGATACCAAAGCTGAAAAGTCTTTAATGAATCTCCTATAATAATTAGTAAACCCCAGAAACCTCTGGATGGCTTTCAGCCCCTGGGGCAGAGGCCAGTCAATGATTGCTGAGAGCTTCTTAGGATCCATCTGAAAACCGTCAGGAGTTATTATGTAGCCAAGGAAATGTACTGTTTTTATGTCAAATAAACATTTTTCCAGTTTACAAAACAACCCAGCCTCCAACAGTTTTTTCAATACTTGTTTCACATGGACATGATGGGTTTCAATATCAGGGGAGTATATCAGGATATCATCCAGATATACAATGACAAAAACTTGTAGAAATTCTCTTAGGGTATCGTTTATGAGGTCCTGAAAAACGGCTGGCGCATTACATAAACCAAAGGGCATCACTAGGTATTCATAATGTCCACTTCGTGTATTAAAAGCCGTTTTCCATTCATGGTCTTTTTTGACCCTTACCAGGTTGTAAGCTCCGCGTAAATCGAGCTTAGTATAAATTCTGGCCCCTTTTAGTCGGTCGAATAGTTCCGTGATAAGAGGTATGGGATATGCGTTCCTTATGGTTATCCTATTCAAACCTCTATAATCAATGCAAGGTCGCAGATCTCCCTCTTTTTTGGAGACAAAAAAGAAACCTGCTCCTGCTGGAGAGGAGGACCGTCTGATAAATCCTCGCTCTAGATTCTCCCTTATGTACTCCTCCATAATGTCGTTTTCCTTTTGCGACAAGGGGTATACGTGTCCCCTAGGAGGCATAGTACCGGGGAGTAAATTTATTGCACAGTCGTATGGGCGGTGTGGTGGTAGGACCTCAGTCCTGGATTTAGAAAACACCTCCTTTAATTCTTGATAACATTCAGGGACCTTTGTGGATAAAGGAGGAGCTGTGGCAATGTTGAGGCTACCGATCACATTGACCCTACCCAGACATTTTGACTGACAATGAGGACTCCAATATTTTATGTCTCTCTGGACCCAATCAATAACTGGGTTGTGTTCTACCAACCATGGAAACCCAAGAACGACAGGACATGAAGGAGATTCAATGATCTGAAAACATATTGTTTCATGGTGCAATACTCCTGTTACCATACATACATGAATAGTGTCGTGAGTAATACGTGGACAGGATAGCGGGTTCCCATCTATGGCTTCTACCATTAGAGGTTTTTCTTTGAGAACCAGAGGTATGAGGTTTTTTGCAGCAAAATGTTTATCCATGAAATTACCTGAGGCCCCAGAGTCCAAAAACGCCTCAGTCTTGAGGTGAACCCTTTCCCAGGTTAGAGAGATTGGTAACAGAATCCTGGATTTTTTTTTTTCATTATCCACAAAGGAGGCATAAAGAGAACCAATAACCTGGGTGTTAGCTGTTCTTTGGCTTGATGTACCACTGTCACCCCTGCTACCCCTAGGTCTTTGAGGACATTGAAGGCGAAAATGGTCTGCCCCTGCACAATAGAAACATAGCCCCTTTTCCCTTCTGTGAGCTCTTTCTGCGTCCGAAATACCAGTTTTTCCTATCTGCATAGGTTCTGCACCTGGCATTTCCCCTCTTACATTTTCCTGGTTACTGGATGTGCTGGTATTTCTAGACAATAGAGGTAAAGGAGGCAAGACCCTTCTGGGTCTATCTCTAGGATGTCTCCTTTCCCTAATTTGATCATCCATGGCAATACAAAAATCAATAAGGTGATCAAGTGTCTCTGGCAATTTTAACGGAGCCAACTCGAACATAAAAGTATCGTTTAGGCCTTCAGTAAAGGCTAATGTTAAGACATCGTTAGGCAGAGAACCTCTGAAGTCAGAGTTTTGAAGTCTATAGCGTAATCAGAGACTCTCCTATTCCCTTGTTTTATATGCAACAAAGACCTACCCGCATTAGTAGCCCTTCTAGAGGGGTCAAAGGTCCGTTTTAGCTCTGAAGTAAAACCCTCGTAGTCATAAATGATAGGTTTCTTGTTTTCCCACAAGGGTGTAGCCCACAGCAAAGCTTTCTCTGTCAGATGGTTGATCAGATAACCCACCTTGGCTTTATCCGTCATACATGACCCTGGGTTATTCTCAAACAAAATCTCCAGTTGAGTCAAAAAACCCCAGCACAAACTTGGGGTACCATCATACCGTAACGGCGCCTTCATACTAAGCCTATTTCTTTCGGGAGAGGCCGGACTAACAATAGGCAATACAGGGTCCGGGGAGGTTGTGGTTCCTCCACTGGAACGATTCAACAAGGTCTGAAGAGCAAGAGCAAACTGGTCCATTCTATGGTCCTGCTCTTCTTGTCTGGCTGCGATACGTGCCAACTGTATAGAGAGGTCTGCGGGATCCATTGGCCCTGACGTAATGTCACGTATCCCCCTGAATACCAGAATATTGGTCCCTATACGCAAGACGCTCTCTAGCCTTCCGATCCTTAAGTGGTCGGCACGTCTAGATAGATATTTCGGTTCACAAGACAGAGTACCCACAAGGGTTAATATCAGACAGATATACAAGGCCTTTAGATAGTTTGTTCTCCCCAGGACTTTAGTAATATAAGAGGTAGTCTGCTGTATGCTTAGGGTTACACACAGACTAACACCGGTACCAAAGTTAGGAGCAGAACCGTTAGAGAAGTCGTTGCCAAAATCAGGAGTCATACACAGAGGTGGTTCTTTGCCAATGCCAGGGGTCATACACAGAGGTGGTTCTTTGCCAATGCCAGGGGTCATACACAGGGGTGGTTCTTTGCCAATGCCAGGGGTCATACACAGAGGTGGTTCGTTGCCAAGGCCAGGAATCATTCACAGAGAATATTATGCAGCCAGAAACAAAGGTCAGACACGGACAGTACCAAAAATCGCAAGAGCTCTGCGGGAATGCAATACCACATCAGGGCACGGGTAAAACAGTGAAGCCGGGTTTTAAAACCGGCGGGTCCGCGTCATCACGCCAGGTCCCGCCCCCCGGCGTCCCACGTGAGCGCAACCGGCTGCAATATCAATCGGCGCCTGGCCAACGAGCAGCGTGGAAGCCGCTGCCAGGCGCCCAATGGATCGATACGTTACACTATCTCCTCCTCACTCGAGACAACCTGGCAGTATACTGCAGCTGCTGGGGGAACATGAGTGCATCTGCAACATGAGAGAACTGTCTTTGTGTGTTACTGGCACCCCCTCCCTCTAGGCTGATTTTACTCCCTTCCTCAACCTCAGAGTCAACATCAGAGCACTGGAGTTGCTGCGCATCCTCAAGCAGCATGTCACTGTCATTGTAGTCAATCAATTCAGCTGACTACTCCGTGTATGATGGTGAGGCTACGGCAGGAGTAGCTGTGGACATGGAGGATGAATTAGATGCTTTGGCAGCTGAGGCGGACTGTAAACCACTACAAGCCTGGCTGGAAGAGGACTCAGAGGATGAGGATGGCCTGGTCAGCCAATCAACCAAATCCTCTGTATGTTGCTGCTGCATAAAACGTCCAGCACCAGTTAGAAAGGACAAGTGTGCCCCTGCAGAGGATGCGATGACCAGGGGCACAGCCTTCCGACACAGAGGCTGCTTGCCCTCTTATCTGTGTCTGGGAGCGTCTGGCTGTCCTTTTTGGTCTTTCTGACATGGTGAGTGATATATAGATTAAATATATACAGAACTCTGATTCAACTCTGGTATATAGATTGGATGGAGATATGCAGAACTCTGATTCAACTCTGGTATATAGATTGAAGATATACAGAACTCTGATTCAACTCTGTTATAAAGATTGGAGATAAGCAGAACTCTGATTCAACTCTGGTATATAGATTAGAGATATGTAGAACTCTGATTCAACTCTGGTATATAGATTGGAGATATGCAGAACTATGATTCAACTCTGGTATATAGATTGGAGATATGCAGACCGCTTATTCAACTCTAGTATATAGATTTGAGATATACAGAACTCTGATTCAACTCTGTTATAAAGATTGGAGATATGCAGACCTCTGATTCAACTCTAGTATATAGATTTGAGATATACAGAACTCTGATTCAACTCTGTTATAAAGATTGGAGATATACAGACCTCTGATTCAACTCTGGTATATAGATTGGAGATATGCAGAACTCTGATTCAACTCTGGAGATATGCAGAACTCTGATTCAACTCTAGTATATAGATTTGAGATATACAGAACTCTGATTCAACTCTCTTATAAAGATTTGAAATATGCAGAACTCTGATTCTACTCTGGTATATAGATTGGAGATATGCAGAACTCTGATTCAACTCTGGTATATAGATTGGAGATATACAGAACTCTGATTCAACTGTGTTATCTAGATTAAAGATATTCAGAGCTCTGCTATAAGTCAGCAATTTCACTGATATTTTCCCTGCAAGGCTGCCAATGTCCTCTACTCTCTCTCTGATTCACTTCCTCTCCTGCAGACTGCAACACCCTGATAGCTGGCAAGACCCAGGTTCAACTCTGAATAGATAAAGATACAGATTAAAGATACAGATGAACTCTGATTCAACTGTGGTATGATATTTCACAGCCAGGCTGCCAGTTCCCTGCTATTTGCCACTGCCAGCTTGTCCCTGCAAATCAAACAATCTCCTCTTCTTTCTGATTCACTCCTGCAACACACACGCTAGGGCTGCAGGGAAGCCTTATATAATGTGCTGCGGGACTTAGCTCTGTGAGCCCAAAATTTGCCCAATCAGGACTCTGAGCCCTGATTGGCATAGTTTTGCACCTGTCTTGCACCTGACCTGTGGTCAGGTGCAAGGCTGCAGCCAATTACAAGCTTCACGCCAGGGCACAGTGCATTGTGGTCCATTGTGGTGCATTGTGGGCTAACACGCAACGAACACGCGGAAATGTTCGCCATTCAGCGAACGATCGAACGGCCAATGTTCGTATCGAACCGGCAGCCCATCCCTAATAGCCATTATGGTCCTACCTTAATTTTCTATGTATGGTTTATTGTTATTTTAATACAATACTAATAAATATATGCATTTTGACACAGAGGCTACTTGCCCTCTTATCTGTGTCTGGGAGCGTCTGTCTGTCCTTTTTGGTCTCTCTGACATGGTGAGTGATCTATAGATTAAAGATATACAGAACTCTGATTCAACTCTGGTTAAAAGATTGGAGATATGCAGAACTCTGATTCAGCTCTGGTATAAAGATTGGAGATATGCAGAACTCTGATTCAACTCTGATATAAAGATTGGAGATATGCAGAACTCTGATTCAACTGTGTTATCTAGATTAAAGATATTCAGAACTATGCTATAACACAGTGATACACCCTGTCCCTGATAGCTGGCAGTGCCAACACACAGATTCAAATTCACAGAACTCTGGTATAAGTCAGTGATACAGCCTGTCCTTGATAGCCTTTGCAGTGCCAACACAGATTCCAATTTCCGGAAAGCAGATATAACAGTGATACAGCCTGTCCCTGATAGCCTTTGCAGTGCCAACATACAGATTCCAATTTCCAGAAAGCAGATATAACTCAGTGATACAGCCTGTTATGCAACAAACCATCTCCTCTCCTCTCTGATTCACTCTTGCAACAAACACACGCTGGGACTGCGGGGAAGCCTTATATAGTGTGCTGCGGGACTTAGCTCTGTGAGCCCATGATTGGGCAAAATTTGCCCAATCAGGACTCTGAGCCCTGATTGGCATAGTTTTGCACCTGTCTTGCACCTGACCTGTGGTCAGGTGCAAGGCTGCAGCCAATTACAAGCTTCACGCCAGGGCACAGTGCATTGTGGTCCATTGTGGTGCATTGTGGGCTAACACGCAACGAACACGCGGAAATGTTCGCCATTCAGCGAACGATCGAACGGCCAATGTTCGTATCGAACCGGCAGCCCATCCCTAATAGCCATTATGGTCCTACCTTAATTTTCTATGTATGGTTTATTGTTATTTTAATACAATACTAATAAATATATGCATTTTAGTGTGCTTTCAGTCTTTATTATAATATTATTATTTTCTTACTACTTGGAGGAGCAGGAAGACTAAGGGCTAAATTACAATCTTCGCGCAAACATTTGCACCGGCGCAAAAAAACGATTAATGCGAGGGGTAAAACCATTTGCGCCGAATCGCCTATTACATAGTCAGCACAACAAACGCACGCAATCGTCTACCACAGGTGAACCTGCGCAAACCCTGCGCGAGCTTACTGTAGGTCGCGCGACCTATACTTAACATTGTGAGCGCAAATGCTAATGTGCGCTGGTATGAGGATGGTATTACAATCTATTCACGGTAATTACCGCATAGCCTTTGCATTGCACCTATAATTTTAGCAACTTCTAAAAGCTGGTGTTAATGGCAAATCTGAACAACCTGGCCAAACCCAAATACACCAGCCCATAAAAAAAAAATGCAGCAAAGTATATTTACACATTCTACTCATGCCAAACCAATAAAATGGAGAAGTTGTGTGTGCATGTATTATTGCTTCAGCATATACGCTCAGATTGAGTTTGGCAGGCTTAAAAAGTTAACGTGAGATAATTGTGGTTCTTAATTCTGATTGGCTGAATCGCGTGAAAAAACTGTGCGCACACTGATATTTGCACGCGACGGTACTGCGCGAGAAGTTAGGCGCGTCCTGTTTGCGCGCGTTATTCATCGACGGATGAAAAGACACGCGAGGATTGTAATTCCAGCGGTGATTTGTGCACGCAAAAGTTTAATGCTTGGCGCACAAATTCACGCTTTGCGCAAGGGTTTTTGCGCAAAGATTGTAATATAGCCCTAAGTGCACTAGTTTCTATGGTATATACATGTGTAGATATGTATTTTGGGGTGCTTTTCTTGTTATGTTTTGATTTATGTCGGTACACTTTCTCATTCTTTCGCATTGTTTGTTTGTTAACCCCTTAAGGACGGGAGTAATTTTACAACTTCGGCGCTGTTTCGGAAGTAGAAGTTTGCTGAGCTCATTTTGACCGTTTTTAAGTCACGTACTATTATACCACCCAGACAAATTATATATTGTTCTTTCCGGCAGACTCGGCAGATTAATAATATATCATTATTATATGTATAGGTCATGCCCTGCCAAAATGCTATAACAAAAAATGTAAAGAAAAATAAAAACGTGAATTTTCAATAAAATTTCAATCTTCCACAGTGTGTAAAGTGTTTTTGTTTTAATTTTATTACCCGAGCCTTTGCGGTCATATGCTATGGAGTAGATTTGTTAAAAAAATTAGAATGGGGAACCCATTTTTTTTTGGGGAGAAATTGCATGATTTTAGCTAAACCCCCCAAAAAAAATCATTAGTGAAGCATCATTGTTCACATTATAATTGAAATGTGAACAATAGTGCTGCATTAAAAAAAAAAAAACACGTATTTATTTTATTATTATTTAATAAATTATTTTTTTATTATTTTTACTATTTTTTAAACTCTTCTTTTACTTTTACCATGGTTATGTTTGATATCATTGGAAAGGCCATGCTCTGGCCTTTCCAGCAATATCATACATGACCCCCTAGCTGCCACCGATCAGGAGATAAAGGGGTTCAAAGAACCCCCCTATCTCCTCTATGGGATTTCCATAGGAAATCCCTTTGCAGCTAGGGGGTTCCCGGTTAACTGACATCATCGCGCATGGCGCGATGAGTCAGTTGACACGGGGGGGACCCAGAGGTGGGGGCTGCCATCCATGATGGTGGCCCCCACCAGAAGTAGGCCGCGATCAGGCACGAATTAGTGCCCAGTCGCGACCTGGCAACTAAGGGGTTAACCCCCATACATCGCTGGAAAGGTCAGGCTGTGACCCTTCCAGCGATACTGGCCACAGCGTCCTGGTCCCCGGCGATGGAGAGATAGAGGGATCCCAAGGATCCCCCCTCCCCTTCAGGTGCTTCCCGCGCTCCGGCGGGGGGGGGGCGCCTGAAACTGACGTCATCACGCCCACGGCGTGATGACGTCAGTGCACCGGAGGAGGAAACCCTGCCGATCTGACTCCGTGGGACTCAGATCAGCGAGGGAGCCGCCGGAGGAGGGGAGTATCTGCCGGGGGGGCTGAAAACGCCGAGGACGTACAATTACGTCCTGCGGCGTCAAAGCTCACCTAATGCAGGACGTAATTGTACGTCCTGCGGCGTTAAGGGGTTAATCATTAAACCTCAGAGCCAAAATATTTTCTGTCAATTCCCATAAACAATGTTTAAGCTCTGTTAGTGTGGTTATAGCAACTGCATAGTATACAGTAAGTTACTACATGGTTTAGTGGAATTTAAGTGGATTCCAAATGTGTCATTTTTAATAAATTGTTGTGAATCTTTAGCACTTTAACACAGGCACCAGTAATGTTCTTTTAGACAATGCATTTATTTCCATCTCTCAAAGGTCTTAAAACATTTTTGGGGCTTCTGGAAATGTAATCTTACAGTTTTAAAAATAGTTTGTTTCCCAGTTGAGAGAACGAGGCCAAGCACTCAATATAAAATATAAAAATGTGAATTCAGTTCTATTATAAAAAAATATGAGTTATCAGTATCACCCTGGGATGATCATGAGCACGTGAATGTTAGAAAGACATCTGCATTAAGATTTTGTTAGCTGGTTTTTGTTCATTAGGAAATTTCCTAATAAATGTAATTAATTACAATGAAATACCTTTTACACCCTCTTTGCCTATAGTCGAGAAGCTCGTTAGACACGCTAGGCTGCCACTTTGTATAAGTATCAGGCCCCGATGGAATTTATCACATGGTATTTTGAGTCATGATTCCTACTGAAAACATTGCAATGACAAGCGTTTTGATAATTTAAATTACATTACCAAAAAGAAATAAAACATTTCAAAATGATATCAATGTGTTTAAGAAATCATTGATGGCTACAAAATTTACAATTCTGTTGGTAGTGGTCAAGATACCTCATAAATATCTATCAGGCCACAATGAGTGGGATGTACTAATGCATCGATAGGGACCTGTTATGAATGCGAGACGTCCTACTGTACTAAAGGCTGGATAGCGATGTGAACCCCTCGCAAACCTAAATCTCGCTATGGGGAGTTCTGCCAAAATCGGAGTTCACCCCTTCACAAGGTCGCGCTTGTGTAGCATTGCGTCTGCCACAATGCTATGTGAATCGTGCCTGAACTGTCGGCTCATCGGGAGCAATGAAGCCCCACCAATCCCTATCTTAAACCCCCATGGCTCTTAACCCCTTCCCTGCAAATAACATGTGGAGGACGTCCTTATGCGCTACCGATATATGCGGAAGACATCCCACACACGTCATCGGAAAACCCAGCTTAGTGGTGGATACTCACCTCTTTTTCCAGGGTCTGGCGGTGGTCTGATTTCCCTGAGTCAGCTGCCGCTTTTAAGGGCCTCCTGGCGCACTGACGTCATCAGGCCGAGGCGCGATGACATCAGTTTCTGGTGCTCCCTGGATTACGGATTTGTCTTGGAAGTGACTGACTTCTTGGATGCCAGCCATGCCTCCCGGACCTTCCCCACCCACTGATCTCATTGCGCATGGATGCAGTTGTCAGTTAACCCACTAGCAGCCAAGGGATTGAAATCCCTATGGAGGAGATAGGGGGTCCAAAAGATCCCACTAACTTCTGATCTGTGACAGCTAGAGGGTCAAGTTTGGTATCATTGGAAAGGTCATGCTCTGATGACCAGGGTTACATGACCAGGTTACATGTAAAATACATTAAAAAATTGTAAAAAGGTCTGTTTTTTTCCTTTTATTTATTTAAGAATGCAGCACTATTGTTCACGTTTCAATTATAATTTGAGCAATGATGCTGCACTAACAATTTTTTTTATTTTTAGCTAATATCACATATTTTCTAAGAAAAATAGTAATAATTTCCCATGTTTTTAATTTTTTTTAACAAGAGTACCCCATAGAATATCAGGGTTATTCAGATTAAGGTGAAACTCTGGAGATCTTTTGGAGGAGTGAAAATTTTAGGTCAAAATAGCCAAACCAGAAAAATTCTCACATTTATCTCACTTTCCTAATCAGCTATTTTGACCTAAAATTTTTACTTCTCCAAAAGTTCTCCAGAGTTTCACCTTTCTCTGAACAACCCTGTACATAACCGCAAAGGCTCAGATGATAAAATGTGAAAAAAGTACTTTACACGAGGTAGATGATTGGAAATTCAGATTTATTTATTTTTACATTTTTTTCTATAGTATTCCGGCAGGACATGACGTATACATATAATAATGATATATTCTGAATCTGCCGAGTCTGCTGTAAAAGAAAGGAAGTATAATTTATCTGGGTTGTATAATAAAACATGACTTCAAATCGCGTTTAAACACGATGAGTACAAAACGGTCAAAATGAGCTCAGCATACAGATGTGAAATGGCTCAGCACTGAAGGGGTTAATTGTATAAGGGGGACCCTGGATTCCTTTTATGAATTATTAACCCCTCAAAGTGTGTTGTAACCCCCCACTAACCCTTTCCCCAACAAACTAAAAGTAATCCTTCAAAATGTTTTTATTGCACCTACAGTCAAAAAACAAATTGTGTTTCGAAAATCTCATTTAATACTGGTAAATTGAGTACAAGGTACCAGGTCATAACAAATAAAAACAGGGTCACAGAGGGTCAAATCCTAAAGGAACCTTGTCCCCAAACCATGTAATCAACCAATATACACAAAGGTAACCACTTAAGTGGCACGCACAAAAAAACAAACCGTGTATCAGGAATCGCAATTAATACTTGCAAACTAAGTGCACACTGCCAGGTCCCAGCCAACAAAAAATCATTCCCATATAAAGAAAGAGAACAAACACACTCTTTTAAAATCAATGCAGGCCGTGAAACAGTAAAAAAAATGAAAATGTTACGTAAAAATACGAGCCAAAATCAGCCAAAAAAAATACATAGCCTAGATATACAGGTATATAGATAAATAGATAGATAGATAAAAAGATACACAGATAATATATACAGAACAAGAATTTTTGTCAACGTTAATAAATACATCATAATAGATAATTTAATCCTAACATAATCCCTCTTCCATATTAATTATCTTTGTCATCTTGATTGAAACCCTTGGTATTCGGCTTCAGCCCTTGTTAAGTGGGCCATCCATTAAAGAATAATCCAAAAATAAATCCAGGCAAGAATATAAATAAATATATAAAAATAATAATTCAGGAACTGAGCTGTAGCTTCTCTGCATCTTGATTGAAGGCCTTGGCCTCAGCGTTGGCCCAGGAAAATGGTCCATCCATGCAAAAAAAAATCCAAAAATATATCTAGGAGGGAAATAAAATTAGATGATTCTTTACGGTTTCATAGCCTGCATTGATTTTAAAAGAGGGTGAGGCCTATTCCCTCCCTAACACTAAAATGGGGACACTAAGGCTCGGGTTAGACGAGCGCAGTGTTCACTTCCGTTTTCTCGCACATTCTAACGTCCGTGGTAGCATGCAATGATGATCAATAGAGACCCACACACGAAGTACGTCCGCACATAAGTGCGGATGCACAACAGACGCGGCAAACGGACGCAAGTTAGGCAAGAAAGTAAAACTGCTAGAACGGACGTGCGGAGTGCGCCACGTCCACATAGCTTTGTGTGTGAGTGATGGAACGTAGCAGACGGACTGCATTTTTGACGTCCAGCATTTTTGACGGACAAAATGGTTTTTCATATTCATTTTATTTTTCATCTACATCAGTCAAAAAAAACATCAGTCACAAAACGGACTGTGTGGCCACTACCTTGTCGTCAGTCAGAAAGTACGTCCGTTGTGCACGGACGCACAGTCCACACAGAATGCGTTCGTCTGACCCTAGCCTTAAGGGGAAAACCTGCACTGGAATTTTAGTGTTAGATTCCAGGGCAGGTGCTACTACAGCACCTTGCCCTGGAACAAAGTGCTACCCTCAGTGATACACATGGTAGCGCTTCTGAATATCACATCTTAGGCTCACTCAGACGAGCGCAGTGTTCACGTCTGTGTTGCCTCACATTTTAACGTCCGTGGTAGCATACAATTATGATCAATAGAGATCCACACACGAAGTACGTCCACACATTAGTGAGGACGTACAACGGACACGGCAAACGGACGCAAGTTAGGGAAGAACGTAAAACTGCTAGAACGGACGTGCGGAGTGCGCCACGTCTGCAACGTCCGCATAGCTTTGTGTGTTAGTGAAGGAACGTAGGCAGACGGACTGCATTTTTGACATCCAGCATTTTTGACAGACAAAATGATTTTTCATATTAATTTTATTTCCCATCTACATCAGTCAAAAAAAACATCAGTCACAAAAACGGACCGTGTGGCCACTACCTTGTGGTCAGTCAGAAAGTACGTCCGTTGTGCACGGACGCACAGTCCGCACAGAATGCGTTCGTCTGTCCCTAGCCTTAGAGGTCAAAGGACTACATGAGGATTTGGGAATAATCATAGACTTCAAACTAAGTAACAATGTGCAATGTCAAACAGCAGCCGCCAAGGCCAGCAAAGTACTGGCATGCATTAAAAGGGGAGTTCACTCACGGGATGAAAACATAATTTTGCCTCTGTATAAATCAATGGTCAGGCCGCACCTTGAATATGCCGTGCAATTTTGGGCACCTGTCTTAAAAAAAGATATTATATCGTTAGAAAAAGTGCAGAGACGGGCAACTAAATTAATAAGGGGGATGGAAGGGTTAAGTTATGAGGAAAGACTAACAAGCTTAAACCTGTTTAGTTTAGAGAAAAGGCGCCTTAGAGGGGATCTGATAACCTTATATAAATATATACGGGGCCATTATCAACCATTGTCTGATAACCTATTCATTAACAGGACTATACATAGGACAAGGGGTCATCCATTTAGACTGGAAGAAAGAAAATTTAGCTTAAAGCATAGGAAGGGTTATTTTACGGTGAGAACAATAAAGCTGTGGAATTCTCTGCCTGTTGAGGTGGTTGGGTCAGAGTCTGTACAGACTTTTAAAAAACGACTGGATGACTTCCTGCAGACACAGAATATTAAGGGTTATAATATTTAATATGTGGGTAAAAGCTTCTTGATCCAAGGAGAAATCTGACTGCCATTCTGGGGTCAAGAAGGAATTTTTTTCCCAGTATGTTGCATATTGGCGAGCGCTTCAGACTGGGTTTTTTGCCTTCTTTTGGATCAACAGCAGTAGGTTATGTGGGAGAGGCTGAACCCGATGGACGCATGTCTTTTTTCAGCCTATATAACTATGTAACTATGTAACTATGTAACATGTAGGGTTGTGCTGCCGGACCGCTGCCCTGCACAATCTCACTCTTGTACAGTAGATCACAGAGTGCCACAGAGTGATCGTGGAGGGAGACTGGGAACAATTTGTCCCCAGTCTCACTCTACTCGTGACCAGGAGAAGCAATAGGTAGGGGCTACCGTTGTCGCGGCGGGATGAGAGGTAAGTATCTGATTTATTGGGGGATAGTTTTAAATGATTCTGCAACAGCAGGATCAGTTAGCACTAGCTTTTAGTTGTTGCTAAAATTTTGGTTAGCGCATTGGTATGGTAATTAACGCTAGGACTTTGTAATACCTTACTTAATATACTTATCCTAGCGCTAATTACTTATTGTGCCTCCCATGTTAAGTATAGGATGCACAAAGTACAGTAAGCTAACACAAGCTAGCACAATCACCGATTTCAACGGTTTAGCATTAGGAAGGTAATATGGTGGCATGCGTTAAAGTCACATCCTGTTGTTAACGCTTACTCACTTGAGCACTACAGTTAGCGTTCACTAGGGAATAGAGCCCAGTCTTTATGCTGAATTTTTTTGTATGCAGTTTAATTTTTATTTCTCATGATTGCCATTGCTTTGACAACAAAAATGCTCACTGTAAGTAAGCCGTTTTGAACGGGTATAGGTCTCCCTCTGCTGGCCAAAAACTGCAACTACTTTTACATTGTATGGCTGTGTGGTTCCATGTAGGAAAAACAAATCTCAAAGCATTTCAAATAATTTCAACATATTGCTTGTCATGGCGATGTGTTGAAATTTAAAAAAAAATGTTCTGGAGACCATTTGCAAACTAATTTAGTTTGTGATAAACATAATTTGACTACATCAATTTTACCAGATACCAGAGCACCAGCAGATGCTTTTGTAGATCGCATATACTTGCAGGGCCGGATTAACATAGGGGCAGATGGAGCAGCAGCAACAGGCCCATGCCTCAGAATAAGCCCAGAGAAAGGATAACTATCAGGGTACTTCAAAAAGAATCGAAAAGTCACCGCACGTTCGGTGACTTATTGTTCTCCTCAATTAAGTTTGATTTGGCGATCCCGTTTCGGCAACCCTGGGGTGTATTTAGCAAGCACCACAGGGTCCCCGAATTGCAGGGAAAAGTCACCGCAAACCCGCAGAAAACTTACCGCAAAACCCGGCGAAGGCACACAGAGAACCCGCAAAAACATCTGAATTAACTCCGCCGAACACGCCGGAGAAACCCGAATAGGAGCCAATGACAGCGCAGAGCAGACGTGGGAAAAACCCGACACCGCAAACGAATGGAGTGAAAAAAACAAAACAGTACGCTTGAATGTTTGAAAAGTGAAATGCTGTTTGCAAAGAAACTACTGAGCGAAAATGTCTGAAATTTGCATATGAGGTCCAGGGAATGATAATAAAAAGGGGTGTTACAGAAAAAATAAGTACACTTAAGAAAAAAAAAAAATCGGACTTTTAAAACAAATAAAAAAAATAAGAGAAATGCTTAAAATATACTAAAAAATCTATAAATAAAGAGACTCTTTACTGCATAATTTTATAATGAACGGTTTATTAGATATTTAATTAAAACGGGAATATTTTTAACATTGAAGCCTATGGGATTCTCCTGAATAAATTTGCAGAATTAAACCACCTAATGGCAGTGCATTTCGGGAACCTTTCACTGCTGGTTTGTGTTCTCTGAATAGCCGACGCAGTGCTTTTTCATGGGGTTTTCACTGCCCTCAAACAGGCACCGAACAGGCACCGTATGTTCAGGTAATTCGCCAGGATTTGGCGAATTGCCTGCTCTCTGGATAGCCGAATGACCAAGAAAGGTTACCTTTCTCAAGCAATTCGGATCTCTTTGAATAACCCTGACAGTATCTGCCTGGTTAGATATACCTATATCCGCACTATTAAATAACCAAAAAAAATTTAATTTCACTAAATTACGAAAAAAGCCCACCAAAATCTTCAGCTCCAGGCTGTAGAGATCTTAATCTGGGCCTGTATACTTGATTTTAGTAATGAATGGGTTTATAAACCAGGTTATTGACATACCCTTCTATGTCACCCTTCCACATTTTCCAAATATAAGTAAATATTAAGAGGTTGATATTCATAAATAGAAGCTCGAATAAATCCTGTGTTTGTCCTGTGATAAGGAATCTACAAATGCAAAAATTGTATGCTGTGATTATAGACTCTTGGTTTATAAAATTAACTTAAGTGTAGTAAGATGGAAGTGGCTTCTTTCACTTATCATGTGAAAATAATAAAAAAAGAAGTAAACTATTAACTACATAGTTGATAAACCTCTGAAAATCAGGGATGCATTAAAATACAAGCATATTTTGAGCAAATTGAAAGAACCATAGGAGATAGCAATATTTCTAAATAAATACACACATATACATATGAGAAAGTACATATAAGGGGTTATTCAGAGAGCACTGAAATGTCAGTGACATTTCGATGCTCTCTCGGTCCCCGCACTTCGGGGAATAAAATTCCCTGACCATGTGGTGAATTTAGCATTCACCGCAGGGTCCCCGAAGTGCAGTGCACAGATCCGAAAATCTGCCGAAAATCGGCCAAAAACCCCTCCGATAAGCCGCCGATATGATCAGAAAAATCGGATCGATCCAGAACGTCACAAAAACGTACCCGCATAATGTATCCGACAATCTGCCACAAACCCCCATTAGCGTACGAAAAAAACTGACGATCCGCTGAACACAGCGCCGACCTGCTACCAGAAAAAACCGACAAGCTGAAGAACGGGGGGAAAAAATCCAAAAATAAAACGATTGAAAGTGTTAAATTGGAAACACTGTTTGCAACAAACTACTGAACGAAATTGTCTGGAATTAACATATAAGGTGCTATGAATGATAATTAATAGGTTACAGAAAAAAAAGCTATTTTAAAAAAATGGCTAAAAAATACTAAAAAAATATAAATAGACTTTTTGATGCAAATTAAAAGAATTAACGGTTTAATCATGAAATTTCATTGTGTAATCTAAAGAACTGTAAATAATTGATGTTTGAAAGTGTTCCACACATAAAGAAAAGAGGATCATTTGAAACATTCTTTTTGAAATTTTTTGCTTTGCTGACCTCATTAATCTTAATTATTGGAATGGTTTGATTTGTTGAGGTCACGGTTTCCGAGGTCTGATGATTATTCTTTGCCACCCAGAAACAGACATTCAGGAAACTTTCAAACAAGTGTGGGATTTATGCTGGATACTCCACATTAATGGCACTATTCCCTGGTGAACGCTAACTGTAGCATTCGGGTGAGTAAGCGTTAACATCAAGATATTTGACTTTAACTCATGACCCCATATTACCTTCCAAACTCTAAACCTTTGAGAAATCAGTTTGCGCATTGGTGATCATGGTAGCTTGCGCAAGCTTACTATACTTCACATACCTTATACTTAACATAGGTAGCGCAATCAGAAATTAGCGTTAGGAAAGGATAAGTAAGGTATTACAGTTAACACCACTTAAACCCCACAATAAATCAGACACTCATCTCTCATCCTGTGGAGACAATGGCTGACCGTTCCGCCGCTTCTGGCTGCCAGGAGCAGAGTGAGACTGGGGACAAATAGGAGGTGATACCGGCAGCGGCGTGGATGTGCTACCACAAGTATCATGGAGGGTTGTGCTGTGTTCCGGGTCCGGCTGCTGAATGCTATGGGGAAACCTGCAGGTGCAAGTTTTCCTCGTTAGTGTCGCCTTTTTAGTGCTGGGCACGGAATAGTGCCCTATATGTTTAGCTCTTGGATACATAAGGCCAGCTTTTTCTACATTTAGACTTTGTTTGAGAGCAATTTAATCTTCCACACTGGGCGGAACCAAGGGTGCCATGGCACCTGGGCCCTTTAGTCCAGGGGGTGGGGTGCAATCAGCCCTCATCTGGGACCTGGGTTCATGGCCTCACCTAGGCTTTTCCACTGGATAAAGAAGAATTCACCGCCCTCACTGCAAAAATAGTTAGGTAAGGTAACAAGTATATATTTTTAAGAATATAAATTATGTTAATATAATAATTATTTATATTTAACTTAACTGTATTTAAATAGATTAAATTTTATTATAATATATAATTTATTTTAGTAATATTTTATGCTTATTTGTGAATTTTACTTTGGAGATCTGTGACACGCTGATACACACTGCACATTACTGTGAGTTTCCTTGCTGTGGAGCTCTTTGAGATATACTTACAGGGTTACTCAAAGAGAGGCAAACTGGCCCCGAAATAACACAGAATGGTGAATTTCCATGTACGGTGCAATATCGTGGCCACTCAGCTATTCAAAATGCTGGCAATTCACCAATATTTGGTGAAATACGGCTGGACTACAATTTTAGTGTATTACAGAAATGACTTGGGGCAGCCTCATAGTGAGCATATATACTGTACTGTGCTCATGTGCATACCTTTTACTGCATCCTATCGCCCTCCTCTACTGTCTCGTTTCTCTACCTCTCCAAATCTCCAATTGCGCTTTAACCAAAGTAACATGTTTCTCATCCATAGCACTTTCATTCTTTTTTACTCTCTTTATTTCCTTATGTCTATTTTTTTATATTTCCCTTAGCACATTATATGTTCCCAATTTCCCATTAGGGATGGGCTGGCGGTTCGATCCGAACATAAATTCGATTAGAAAATTGCCCGTGCGGCCGTTCGGCGTACATCGAACAATTCCACGTATTCGCCGCGTGTGCACCCACAATGCACCACAATGGACCACAATGCACTTTTCCACTGGCCTGAAGCTTGTAATTGGCTACAGCCTTGCACCTGACCACAGGTCAGGTGTAAGACAGGTGCAAGACTATGCCAATCAGGGCTCAGAGACCTGATTGGGCAAATTTTGCCCAATCATGGGCTCACAGAGCTAAGTCCCGCAGCACACTATATAAGGCTTCCCCGCAGTCCCAGCGTGTGTTTGTTGCAAGAGTGAATCAGAGAGGAGAGGAGATGGTTTGTTGCATAACAGGCTGTATCACTGAGTTATATCTGATTTCTGGAAATTGGAATCTGTGTCTTGGCACTGCCAGCTATAAGGGTGTATTACTGAGGCATAACATACTTCTGGAAATTTTAATCTCTGTCTTGGCACTGCCAGCTATCAGGGACAGGCTGTATCACTGAGTTATATCTGCTTTCTAGAAATTGGAATCTGTGTGTTGGCACTGCAAAGGCTATCAGGGACAGGCTCTATCACTGAGTTATGTCTGCTTTCTGGAAATTTGAATCTGTGTCTTGGCACTGCCAGCTATAAGGGTGTATGACTGAGGCATAGCATACTTCTGGAAATTTTAATCTCTGTCTTGGCACTGCCAGCTATCAGGGACAGGCTGTATCACTGAGTTATATCTGCTTTCTGGAAATTGGAATCTGTATGTTGGCACTGCAAAGGCTATCAGGGACAGGCTGTATCACTGTTATATCTGCTTTCCGGAAATTGGAATCTGTGTTGGCACTGCAAAGGCTATCAAGGACAGGCTGTATCACTGACTTATACCAGAGTTCTGTGAATTTGAATCTGTGTGTTGGCACTGCCAGCTATCAGGGACAGGGTGTATCACTGTGTTATAGCATAGTTCTGAATATCTTTAATCTAGATAACACAGTTGAATCAGAGTTCTGCATATCACCAATCTTTATACCGGAGCTGAATCAGAGTTCTGCATATCTCCAATCTTTTAACCAGAGTTGAATCAGAGTTCTGTATATCTTTAATCTATAGATCACTCACCATGTCAGAGAGACCAAAAAGGACAGACAGACGCTCCCAGACACAGATAAGAGGGCAAGTAGCCTCTGTGTCAGAAGGTTGTGCCCCTGGTCATCGTGGACGTGGTGCATCCTCTGCAGGGGCACGCTTGTCCTTGCTTCTAATTGGTGCTGGCCGTCTTAAGCAGCAGCAACATACAGAGGATTTGGTGGATTGGCTAACCAGGCCATCCTCATCCTCTGAGTCCTCTGCCAGCCAGACTTGTAGTGGTTTACAGTCCACCTCAGCTGCCAAAACATCTAATTCAGCCTCCATGTCCACAGCTACTCCTCCCGTAGCCTCACTATCATACACGGAGGAATCAGCTGAATTGTTGACTACAGTCACAGTGACGTGCTGCTTGAGGATGCGCAGCAATTCCAGTGCTCTGATTCAAACTCTGAGGTTGAGGAAGGGAGTATAATCAGCCTAGAGGGAGGGGGTGTCAGTGACAAACAAAGAACTGGCACTTATGTTCCCCCAGCAGCTGCAGCACACTGACAAGTTGGCTCCAGTGACAAGGAGAAAGGGGGTGATGATGAGGTCACTGACTCCACCTGGGTGCCTGATCGAACAGAGGATTCAAGGGAGGAGGAGGCACAACAAAAACAAGGCAGAACGTCCTCTATGAGCAACCGTAGCCAGTCCAAGGCATCAGATGTCAGAGCTGCTCAGGTGCAGAGCGCTGTTGTCTCGCAGCACACGTCCAGGATCTCTGCTGTCTGGGAGTTCTTCACGACATGTGCAGCAGACTGCAGAGTTGCTATTTGTAAGCTATGTCGGAAGAGGATCAAGCATTGGAAAGACATCAGACACTTGGGTACCACGTGCTTGAGGAGACATATGACCACCTGCCACACATCCCGTTGGCACAACACTTTGCACATAGGTCCTCCTCCTCATCTGTCTCTACCCAACTATATGTCCTGTCCTGTCATTGCCTACAACCTCCACTGACAGGGATGATGCTACAGTAATGGGTGTACCACATCCTTCCTCTGAATCTGCCAGCATCCCATCAGCTGCAGATTTATGCAGTCAGACTTCATTGCCCCAGCTGCTGCAGCAGAAGAAAAAATATTGTCCCAACCATCCACATGCACAACGTCTAAATGTCAGCTCCGCAAAATTACTCGCATTAGAGCTGCTGCCTTTCCAGCTGATGGACTCTGCTTCCTTCCGTTTATTTGCTGACTGTGCTGTACCACAAAAAAAAAGAGTTTGCTTGAAAGTTTGAAATTTGAAACGCTGTTTGCAAAAAAACTACTGAACGAAAATGCCTGTAATTACAAATAAGATCCTATGAATGGTAATAAAAAGGTCTGTTACAGAATAACTAAAAAACTTTTTAAAAAAAAAAACGGAAAAAATGTTTGCAAAACTATTTCCAAAAAATGCCTGAAAGATCCAATAAAATCTATAAATAAAGAGACTTTTTTACAGCACAATAAAATAATAAACGGTTTATTAGATATTGAATTATAGCTGGAATATTTTTAACATTAAAGCCTATCGGATTGTCCTGAATTAACCTGACGAATGAAACCACCGAACAGCAGGGCATTTTGGCAACTTTTCACTGCTGTTCAGTGTTCTCTGATTAGACAAAGCATTGCTTCTCCTTGGGGGATTTCACTGTCGTCGGACAGGCACCACATGTGTAGGCGGACTGCGAACTGCCTGCTCTCAGAATAGCCGAATGGACAGGAAATATAACTGTACGCTGAATTTCAGTGTCCAGTTACATTTCGGGGCCAGGTCGGCTCTCTTTGAATAACCCTGATAGTGAATGCAGGCCTGCATTTTCACCTAGACATAGTTCCTGTGTCATTTTTATCCTCTAAACAAACACGCAATAAATACTTCAGACAGGGAGAGGCTACCAACAATTGATCCTGTCAGGCCACTTCTTCATAACAAACTGGTTAGATGGAGGAAGAGCCATGTGGGTCAAGAGACGTAAGGAGGTGATGGGAAATAGGGATGAGCCGAACAACCCGTGTTCGGTTAGCATTCGAACTCGAACAATTTCAAAAGTTCGAGTTCGGACGCGTACACGATCCGAACTCAATGCAAGTCAATGGGACTCGAACGTTAGATTTTTAGAGTGCCCTGCAAGAGGGCATATATGCAAGATTTTTGCCATAAAAGGTGTATTGGGGTCCGGGTAGTGCCCTGGGGGACAGGAAAGAAAGAAAAAAAGTTTAAAAAAAGATGTTTTTAAAGGAACAGTGATTTTTCCATGAAATAAAGGTTAAGAATAAAAACAAAAAATTCCTTCAAATATCATGCCTAGGAGGTCCCCATAACCTGACCGTGAAGTGGTGGATTTGTCGGATGTATAGAAACATTTAAAAAGAAAAAATTGACATTTCAAATAACGGTAAATGTTTTTCCTTTTAATCTATTCATAAAAACTGCTTGGGGCGGCAGCCTGTATGAAAAGAGGAGACGTTTAAGGACACGCGGTACAAGGTTAGTGATTTTTTGGCTAAATTATGGTGAAACTTATTCAGGCTTTGGATGAAATTAACAACAGGTGCATTAAAATTGGACCTTTGGTGCCAGCTAGTGCCTTCACACCGTAACCCCTCTGAGGTATTGTGGAAGAGTGCAGGGGTGGACTCTGCATTCAAATATTAAAATGATTGGATTCTGGTACACGCGTCAGTGCACCCAAATAGAAACATAGAAACATAGAAAGATGTCGGCAGATAAGAACCTTTCGGCCCATCTAGTCTGCCCAATTACATGGATACTTTACCTGGATTTATCTTTTGTTTAGGATAGCCTTATGCCTATCCCATGTCTGCTTAAATTCAATTACTGTTTTGGCCTCTACCACTTCAACTGGAAGACTGTTCCATGTAAACTCTACCACTTCAACTGGAAGACTGTTCCATGTAAATGTAAATATTGGGCCTTTGGTGCCAGCTAGTGCCTTCACACCGTAACCCCTCTGAGGTATTGTGGAAGAGTGCAGTGGTGGAGGTTTTGGCAATGCAGAAGAGATCCCCGATCTATTCAGTTACATCAACATCAGGGGAATGATAGCTGCTGATCCAGGACTGATTAATTTTTATAAATGTCAGCACTCTTTTGTCTGTGACAAAACCTCCAGCAGCACTGAACGTCCTTTCAGAAAGCACGCTGAATGAAGGGCAACCTAGTAGCTGCATAGCATATTGGCTAAGTTCTGGCCAGTGATCCAATCTCAACACCCAGTAAGCCAGTGGATCATCTGCTGTAAAGGTATCCAGGTCTGCCCTTGCCCCTGAAAAATTTCAAAAGTTCGAGTTCGAACTCGAACTCAATGTAAGTCAATGGGACCCGAAAGTTCGATTTTTAGAGTGCCCTCCAAGAGGGCATATATGCTAGATATTTGCCATAAAAGGTGTATGAGGGTCCGGGTAGTGCTGCTTCTGTACCCTTTTTACCTTCCACTAAATCAAACTCCATAGTCTCTCCATTAGGGATGAGCTGAACACGTCCGAGTTCGGGTTCGTATTCGAACCCGAACTTTCCAAATGTTCAGACCCGAACCCGAACCCAAACTCGAACTCCATACAAATTAATGGGGCTTAAAATTCATTTTTTAGAGTGCACTCCAAGAGGGCATATATGCTAGATATTTGCCATAAAAGGTGTATGGGGGTCCGGGTAGTGCCCTGGGGGGACAAGAAACAAGGACTAAAAGTTAAAAAAAGTTTTTAAAGGGACAGTGAGTTTTCCTTGAAATAAGGGTTACAAATAAAAATGAAAAATTCCTTCAAATATCATGCCTAGGAGGTCCCCATAACCTGCCCGTGAAGTGGCGGATTTCTAGGATGTATAGAAACACTTAAAAACGAAAAAAATGACATTTCAAATGACGGTAAATGCATTTCCTTTAATCTATCCATAAACAACTGCTTGGGGCGGCAGTCTGTATGAAAACAGGAGACATTTTCGGACACCTAGAAAAAGTTTATTGATTTTTTGGCTAAATTATTGTGAAACTTATGCAGGCTTTGGGTGAAAGTAACAATAGGTAATTTAAAATTGGGCCTTTAGCATCGGCAACATTGCCGTCACACCGTAACCCCTCTGAGGATATGAATCTGATACAGGCGTCATTGGCAGTGCACCCAAATATTGTGCTTTTGGTGCCAGGCCAGCAAGACTGCCAGGCCAGCATGTACTATCATACAGTAACCCCTCTGTAGTATTGTGGAAGAATGCAGGGGTGGACCATGTGGTCCTATATTAAAAAGATATGCATCTGTTAAAGGCGTCAGTGCACCCAGATATTGTGCTTTTGGTGCCAGGCCAGCATGTACTATCATACAGTAACCCCTCTGTGGTATTGTGGAAGAATACAGGGGTGGACCATGTGGTCCTATATTAAAAAGATATGATTCTGGTCAAGGCGTCAGTGCACCCAGGTATTGTGCCTTTGGTGCAAGACTGTAAGGCCAGCAAGTATCATCATACAGTAACCCCTCTGTGGTATTGTGGATGAATGCAGGGGTGGACAATGTGGTCCTATATTGAAAAGATATGAATGTGGTCAAGGCGTCAGTGCACCCAGATATTCTACCTTTGGTGCAAGACTGCCAGGCCAGCAAGTATCATCATACAGTAACCCCTCTGTGGTATTGTGGAAGAATGCAGGGGTGGACCATGTGGTCCTATATTGAAAAGATATGAATCTGGTCAAGGCGTCAGTGCACCCAGATATTCTGCCTTTGGTGCCAGGCCAGCAAGTACTATCATACAGTAACCCCTCTGTGGTATTGTGGAAGAGTGCAGGGTTGGACCCTGCGGTTCAAAAAATTAAAATGTTATAAATCTGGCACAGGCGTCATTGCAGCCAAATAATGTGCCTTTCATGGCAGCAAGTGCATTCACACTGTAACCCTTTTGTGGTATTGTGGAAGAGTTCAGTGCTGGAGGTTTTGTGAATGCAGAAGATATTCCCGATCTATTCTGTTACGTCAGCATCAGGGGATTGATAGCTGCTGATCCAGGACTGATTAATTTTTATAAATGTCAGCCGGTCTACAGAGTCGGACAGACACACTCTTTTGTCTGTGACAAAACCTCCAGCGGCACTGAACGTCCTTTCAGAAAGCACGCTAGATGAAGGGCAACCTAGTAGCTGCATAGCATATTGGCCAAATTCTGGCCAGTGATCCAATCTCAACACCCAGTAAGCCAGTGGATCATCTGCTGGAAAGGTATCCAGGTCTGCCCTTGCCCCTAGGTCGTCCTGCACCATATGGTGAAGACGCTGGCAATGGGTGCCTACATTTGACGTCCCTGGGCGTCGTGGACTAAAAAATTTTAAAAATGCATCAGTCAAGCGGCCCTGGCCTTCACCACTATTCCTCTCATCATCAGCAGCCTCAGAAGCACGTGTGTCATCACTTGGTAACCTACCAGTGCCTGGAAAGGTGTTACACAAGTGTCGCTTTAGAGGGTCCTCAAGGTTTTTCATCCTGTGCTCCCTCTGTGCGGGCAGGATGAACTCTGCAACTTTACCCTTGTATCGTGGATCAAGAAGGGTTGCCAACCAGTAATGATCCCTCTCCTTGATAGCATGAATCCTGGGGTCCTTTAGCAGGCTTTGCATTATTAGGGAGCCCATGCAGCGTAGGTTGGAGGTGGCATTAGCTTCCGAGTCTTCCTGGTCAATGAGGATGACCCCATCGTGCACTTACTCCACCCAGCCATGCACTAGCCCTTGTGTTTCTGGGCACACGAAACCCACCCTTGAGGAATCCCCACCTTCAATGCCCCCACTACTTAAATATGCTGCCTCCTCCTCCTCCTCCTCCTCCTCCTCATCCTTGTCCTGTCTGATCTGAGTAGGACCCGCTGGAATGCTGTCTGCGGAAAGACTGGGACCTTGAGAGCTAGGGGAGGCCTCCTCTTCCTTCCGCTGCTCTGCCTCTAGAGCCACATCTATAATTTCCCGCAGAGTGTGCTCCAGCAGGAACACTAAAGGAATTGTGTCACTGATGCATGCACTGTCCCTGCTCACCATCCTCGTTGCCTCCTCAAATGGTGACAGTACAGTGCATGCATCCTTGATCATCAGCCACTGCGGGGGGAAAAAAAACAAGTTGACCTGAACCTGTCCTTGTGCCATACTCACACAGGTACTCGTTGATGGCCCTCTGCTGCTTGTGCAGACGCTGCAGCATTGCTAATTTCAAGTTCCACCTGGTGGGCATGTCACAGATCAGACGGTTTGTGGGAAGGTGGAATTCTCTTTGAATTTCTGCCAGGCGAACGCTTGCTGGGAATGACCGTCTGAAGTGGCTGCAGACTTTTCTGGCCTGGCTGAGAAGCTCTGCCAGCCCTGAGTACTTGGTTAGGAAATGCTGTACCATTAGATTTAGGACGTGTGCTAGGCATGGTACATGCGTCAATTTACCCTTGCGTAGGGCGGAGAGAAGGTTTCTGCCATTATCACAGACGATCATTCCCAGCTGAAGCTGGCGTGGTGTTAACCATCTCTGCACCTGGCCCTGCAGAGTTGACAGAATTTCTGGCCCGGTGTGGCTCCTGTCCCCTAAACAAACCAGCTCAAGCACAGTATGGCTTCTTTTTGCTTGAGCCATTGCGTAGACCCTGTCAGGCTTCGGTTTAACTGCCACTTCGCCAGAGACAAAGAAGGAGGAGGAGGAGGAGGAAAAGGGAGAGGTGGTGGTGGTGGGGCAGACAGACCTCATACAAGCAGCTTTCTGGAGGCATGGTGGATGAACAAGCTCCAGCACAGAGCCCCGTCTTGGATCCCTCCCAGCTGCAATCAGAGTTACCCAGTGTGCCGTGAAGGAAATGTAACGACCCTGTCCATGCTTGCTGGACCACGTGTCTAAAGTCACATGCACCTTGTTGCTGACTGCCTTTCCCAATGACTGGATAACATTGTCTTCCACGTGCTGGTATAGTGCTGGAATGGCCTTGCGTGAAAAGTAATGGCGTTTTGGAACCTGCCACTGTGGTACAGCACATTCAGCTAATTCACGGAAGGGAGCAGAGTCCACCAGCTGGAAAGGCAGCAGCTGCAATGCGAGTAATTTTGCTAAGATGGCATTTAGACGCTGTGCTTGGGGATGGTTGGGACTATATTTTTTCTTACGCTGAAGCAGCTGTGGCAACGTAATCGGACTGCGTAAATCTTCAGCTGCTGGGATGATGTCACATTGTGAGGAAGGAGCTGGTACATCCATTACTGTAGCATCATCCCTGTCAGTGGAGGTTGTAGGCAATGACATGGCAGGACATACAGTGGGGGTAGAGACAGATGAGGAGGAGGAGGACCTACGCAAAGTTTTGCACCAATGGGATGTGTGGCAGGAGGTCATATGTCGCCTCAAGCACGTGGTACCCAAGTGTCCGGTGTCTATCCCATGCTTCAGCCTCATCTGATATAGATTACAAATAGCAACGGTGGGTCTGCTGCACATTTCTTAAATAACTCCCAGCAGGCAGCAGATTTCCTGCATGTGTTCTTTGAGACAACAGCGCTCTGCACCAGAGCAGCTCTGACATGTGATGCCTTGGACTGGCTAGTGCTACGGTTGGTCACAGACGATGTTGTGCCTCGTGTTTGCTGTGCCTCCTCCTCCTCCCCCTCCTCCTCACTTGATTCCTCAGTTCGATCTGGCACCCAGGTGGAGTCAGTGACCTCATCATCATCAATGTCATCTTCACCCCCTATCTCCTCGTCACTGGAGCCAACTTGGCAGTATGCTGCAGCTGCTGGGGCAACATGAGTGCCAGTTATTTGTGTGTCATCACTGGCACCCCCTTCCTCTAGGTTGATTATACTCCCTTCCTCAACCTCAGAGATTGAATCAGAACACTGTACTTGCTGCGCATCCTCAAGCAGCATGTCACTGTCATTGAAGTCAAACAATTCAGCTGACTCCTCCGTCTGTGATAACGAGGCTACGGCAGGAGTAGCTGTGGACACGGAGGCTGCATTCGATGCTTTGGCAGATGAGGTGGACTGTAAAGCACTAGAAGCCTGGCTGGCAGAGGACTCGGAGGAGGAGGATGGCCTGGTTAGCCAATCCAACAAATCCTCTGTATGTTGCTGCTGCTTAAGACGGCCAGCACCAGTTAGAAAGGACAAGCGTGCCCCTGCAGAGGATGCAACACGTCCACCACGACCAGAGGCACAGCCTTATCTGTGTCTGGGAGCGTCTGCTTGTCCTTTTTGTTCTTTCAGACATGGTGAGTGATATATAGATTAAATATATACAGAACTCTGATTCAACTCTGGTATAAAGATTAAAGATTTAAAGAACTCTGGTATAACTCAGTGAGACACCCTGATAGCTGGCAGCCAGTGACAAGACACAGATTACAAATCTCAGACACCTCCTATAAATCAGTGAGACCCCCTGATGGGTGGCAGTGAGAAGCCGCAGATTACAAGTCTCAGAAACCTTTTATAAATCAGTGAGACCCCTTGATGCGTGGCAGTGAGAAGCCACAGATTACAAATCTCAGAAACCTCTTATAAATCACTGAGACCCCTTGATGGGTGGCAGTGAGAAGCCACAGATTACAAATCTCAGAAACCTCTTATAAATCAGTGAGACCCCTTGATGGGTGGCAGTGAGAAGCCACAGATTACAAATCTCAGAAACCTCTTATAAATCAGTGAGACCCCTTGATGGGTGGCAGTGAAACCTCCGATAAATCATTGAGACCCCTTGATGGGTGGCAGTGAGAAGCCACAGATTACAAGTCTCAGAAACCTCTTAGAAATCAGTGAGACCCCTTGATGGGCGGCAGTGAAACCTCTTATAAATCAGTGAGACCCCTTGATGGGTGGCAGGGAGACCTCTTATAAATCAGTGAGACCCCTTGATGGGTGGCAGTGAAACCTCCTATAAATCAGTGAGACCCCTTGATGGGTGGCAGTGAGAAGCCACAGATTACAAGTCTCAGAAACCTCCTATAAATCAGTGAGACCCCCTGATGGGTGGCAGCCAGTGAGAACACACGGATTATAACAATTCCCAAATGTTTTGTAGAAATTTGTGACGTCCAAAATACTTGCTGGCAGTGACAAGAGACAGATCACTTCAATTCCCAGATATTTTGTAAAAATTAGTTACCCCCCCCAAAATACTGCGTGGTACTGGCTGTGTGACAAGAGACAGATCACCTCAATTCACAAATGTTTTAAAGAAATTTGTAACCCCCAAAATACTTGCTGGCACAGTGACAAGACACAGAAGATCACCTCAATTCACAAATGTTTTAAAGAAATTTGTAACCCCCAAAATACTTGCTGGCACAGTGACAAGACACAGAAGATCACCTCAATTCACAAATGTTTTAAAGAAATTTGTGACCCCCAAAATACTTGCTGGCACAGTGACAAGACACACATCATCTAAATTCCCAGATATTTGGTAGAAATGAGACCCCCCCCAGTAGCGTGGCAGACCGGCAGTAAGAACACAGAACAATAATCTCCTATGAAATCTCCTCTCAAATGCGTGCTGAAGCTATGCGTGGATACCTTATATAGTGTGCTGCGGGACTTAGCTCTGTGAGCCCATGATTGTGCAAAATTTGCCCAATCAGGACTCTGAGCCGTGATTGGCATACTGTTGAACCTGTCTTGCACCAGACCTGTGGTCAGGTGCAAGGCTGTAGCCAATTACAAGCTTCAGGCCAGTGGGAAAGTGCATTGTGGGCCATTGGGATGCATTGTGGTCGAACTTGCTCCGAACACCCGGAAATGTTCGGAGTTCGCGATCTAACCGAACAGGCTAAGTTCGGCCCAAACTCCGAACCGTCCGAACCGAACAGCTCATCCCTACTCTCCATCTCCTACACTGCAAAGGTATTTCCTAGGGTTGTTTTTCTTGATGGCAGACTGATATACAAATACATCTTCCTTGGTGTTGTCCCTGTTGATAAAACCATATCCGTTTCGCACATTAAACTAGTCACGCCTGCAAAATGTTTGCTTCTCTTCGCTACGCTGTGCGTCACTACACGCTTAGTGTGTCTCAACCTTTATTCCCGTATCGCTAGCTTACCGAATCAGTTTGTATACTTGTTACGGACCCTGCTTGTTCTGAGGACCCGATCTGTTGCCGACTTTGCCTGCCATTTGACTATTCTCTCTGTGTATTCCCTTCCTGTTCTGTTTAACATTTGCGCGAAGAGGTTAAAAGAGCCCTAAGACTTAACACTTTATAAATATCTGTAACTGTAACTGTAAACAAGTTCTGTAGCACTGTACAATGGAAGAGACAGAATAGCAAATGGACATGCAAGTTACAAACTCAGTAGAGAGCTTACAATCTAAATTTAAAGGGGCGACACACTAGGTATGGGTAAGTGGCAGAGTATGTGAAGTAGTGGGGTGCAAGTAGGGGCAAGAAATGTACAGGGGGAATTACAGAACGAGCCGATAGGCTTCTCTGAAGTAATCCATTTTCAGAGACTTATTGAAGGACTGGAGAGACAGGTAGAGTCTAATGTTGTGGGGGAGGGAGTTCCACAAGAGGGGGGGTGTTAGGATAAAGTCGTGAAGGCGAGAGCTGGGGGTGTGGGTAAGGGAATATGATAACCTCAGATCATTGGCAGAGCGAAGTGGACGCGTTGGGATATACTTGCTGATAAGGCAGCGGCACGGTTATGGAGAGCTTTGTATGTGATCACCAATATTTTGAAATTGATTTTATAGGAGACAGGGAGCCAGTGTAGAGATTGAAAGAGGGGTGACATGCGAGAGGTGCTTGAGGTGAGGTGGATGAGCCTGGCACAGGCATTCATTACAGACTGAAGAGGAAATATCTGGGATTTCTTAATAACAGCAAGAAGAAGGTTGCAGTTATCATGCATGGGGGGAGATAATAAGAGCTTGGAGGAGCATTTTAGCAGAGTCTTGATTAAGAAAGGGGCGTATAATTGCAAAGTTTCCTGTGGTGGAAGTAGCAGGATTTGTTTAGCTACTGAATGTCAGGAGTGAAGGGAAGATCAGAGTCTAAGAGTACTCCGAGGCAACGAGTCTGAGAGGTAGAAGTAATAGTGGCACCATTCGCCTGAAGGGAGATGGGTGCAGGAATATTGGCTTTGGGGGAGGGAAGATTAGAAGTTCAGTTTTAGAGAGATTTTAGCTTTAGGAAATGGGAAGTCATCCAGTCTGAGTCAGCCAACAGGCAGGCAGTAACACGGTCAAGCACAGGAGAAGAGAGATCGGGAGAGGAAAGGTAGATTTGGGTGTCGTCAGCATAAAGATGATATTGGATTCCAAGGGAAGAGATGAGGTACCTAGAGAGGCGGCATAGTTTGAGAAGAGTAGTGGACCTAGTACAGAGCCTTGAGGTACCCCAACGGAGAGAGGAAGCGGTTTTAAGTTAATGCTGGTACTATGAGTGGCTTCCTGCTGTTATGCTTCAAGCTGCTAACACAGTCAGGGCTATTCAGAAAGAGGTGAAAACCTTGAGAATGAGTGGAGAATTGAAAATTCTAGGTCAAAACAGTCAAACCAGAAAAATTCTTCCATTTATCTCACTTTCCAAATTGGCTATTTTGACTAGATTCTCCTGGCAGCTCTCAAGATTTTCACCTCTCTCTTAGTAACCCTGAGTGGCTTGGTCATAATCGAGCCAGTAACAGGGAGCTCCTGGGTAGTGATGAGCCAAACATCCCTGTGTTCGGTTCGCATTCGAACTAAAACAATTTCAAAAGTTCGAGTTCGAACTCGAACACGAACCAAACTCAATGCAAGTCAATGGGACTTGAAAGTATGATTTTTAGAGTGCCCTCCAAGAGGGCATATGTGCAAGATATTTGCCATAAAAGGTGTATGGGGGTCCGGGTAGTGCCCTGGGGAACAGGAAACAAGGACAAAAAGTAAAAAAAAATATTTTTAAAGGAACAGTGAGTTTTCCATGAAATAAAGGTTAAGAATAAAAACAAAAAACTCCTTCAAATATCGTGCCTAGGAGGTCCCCATAACCTGCCCGTGAAGTGGCGGATTTGTAGGACGTAAAGAAACCATTTAAAACAAAAAAATGACATTTCAAATGACGGTAAATGGTTTTCCTTTAATCTATTCATAAACAACTGCTTTGGGCGGCAGCCTGTATGAAAAGAGGAGACATTTCCAGACACGCAGAACAAGTTTAGTGATTTTTTGGTGAAATTATGGTGAAACTTATGCAGGCTTTGGATGAAAGTAACAATAGGTGCTTTAAAATTGGGCCTTAAGTGTCGGCAACAGTGCCGTCACACCATAACCCCTCTGTGGTATTGGGGAAGAGTGCAGGGTTGGACCCTGCGGTCCAATATTAAAATGATATGAATCTGGTAAAGACGTCAGTGGCAGTGCACCCAAATATTGTGCCTTTGGTGACAGCAAGTGCCTTCACACCATAAATAACCCCTCTGTGGTATTGTGGAAGAGTACAGGGTTGGACCCTGCGATCCAATATTAAAATGATATGAATATGGTATAGGCGTCAGTGGCAGTGCACCCAAATATTAGGCCTTTGGTGTCAGCTAGTGCCTTCACAACGTAACCCCTCTGAGGTATTGTGGAAGAGTGCAGGGGTGGAGGTTTTGGTAATGCAGAAGAGATCCCCGATCTAGTCAGTTACACCAGCATCAGGGGATTGATAGCTGCTGATCCAGGACTGATTCATTTTTATAAATGTCAGACAGTCTACAGAGTCAGTGGACAGACACACGCTTTTGTCTGTGACAAAACCTCCAGCGACACTGAACGTCCTTTCAGAAAGCACGCTGGATGAAGGGCAACGTAGTAGCTCCATAGGGAGCATATTAGCTAAATTCTGGCCAGTAATCCAATCTCAACACCTAGTAAGCCAGTGTCATCTGCTGTAAAGGTATCAGGTCTGCCCATGCCCCTAGGTAGTCCTGCACCATATGGTGAAGACGCTGGCAATGGGTGCCTACATTTGACGTCCCTGGGCGTCGTGGACTAAAAAAATTTAAAAAGGCATCAGTCAAGCGGCCCCGGCCTTCACCACTCTGCCTCTGATCATCCGCAGCCTCAGAAGCACCTGTGTCATCAGTTGGTAACCTACCAGTGCCTGGAAAGGTGTTACACAAGTGTCGCTTTAGAGCGTACTCAAGTTGTTTCATCCTGTCCTCCCTCTGTGCGGGCAGGATGAACTCTGCAACTTTACCCTTATATCTTGGATCAAGAAGGGTTGCCAACCAGTAATGATCCCTCTCCTTGATAGCACGAATCCTGGGGCCCTTTAGCAGGCTTTCCAGGATAAGGGAGCCCATTCAGCGTAGGTTGGAGGTGGCATTAGCTTCCGAGTCTTCCTGGTCAATGAGGATGACCCCATCGTGCACTTCCTCCTCCCAGCCACGTACTAGTCCTTGGGGTTTAAGGGCACACAAAACTCTCCCTTGAGGAATCCCCACCTTCAATGCCCCCACTACTTAAATATTCCTCCTCATCCTCCTCCTGTCTGATCTGAGGACCCACAGGAATGCTGTCTGCGTTAAGACTGGGGCCTTGAGAGCTAGGGAAGTCCTGCTCTTCCTCCTACTGCTCTGCCTCTAGTGCCACATCTATAATTACCTGCAGCGTGTGCTCCAGCAGGAACACTAAAGGAATTGTGTCACTGATGCATGCACTGTCCCTGCTCACCATCCTCGTTGCCTCCTCAAATGGTGACAGTACAGTGCATGCATCCTTGATCATCAGCCACTGCAGGGGGGAAAAGTTGACCTGAACCTGTCCTTGTGCCATACTCACACAGTGTCCTTGTGCCATACTTATTGATGGCCCTCTGCTGTTTGTGCAGATGCTGCAGCATTGCTAATGTCGAGTTCCACCTGGTGGGCATGTCACAGATCAGACAGTTTGTGGGAAGGTGGAATTCTCTTTGAATTTCTGCCAGGCGAACACTTGCTGGGAATGACCGTCTGCAGACTTTTCTGGCCTGGCTGAGAAGCTCTGCCAACCCTGGGTACCTGGTTAGGAAACGCTGTACCACCAGATTTAGGATGTGTGCTAGGCATGGTACATGCGTCAACTTACTCTGGCGTAGGGCGGAGAGAAGGTTGCTGCCATTATCACAGATGACCATTCCCAGCTCAAGCTGGTGTGGTGTTAACCATCTCTGCACCTGCACCTGCAGAGTTGACAGAATTTCTGGCCCGGTGTGGCTCCTGTCCCCTAAGGAAATCAGCTCAAGCACAGTATAGCATCTTTTTGCTTGAGCCATTGCATAGCCCCTGCCACGCGTCGGTTTAACTGCCACTTCGCCAGAGACAGAGAAGGAGGAGAAGGAGAAGTTAGAGGTGGTGGAGCAGACAGACCTCATACAAGCAGCTTTCTGGAAGCGTGGTGGATGAACAAGCTCCAGCACAGAGCCCCGTTCTGGATCCCTCCCAGCTGCATTCAGAGTTACCCAGTGTGCCGTGAAGGAAATGTAACGGCCCTGTCCATGCTTGCTGGACCACGTGTCTAAAGTCATGTGCACCTTGCTGCTGACTGCCTTTTCAATAACATCTTGTCTTCCACATGCTGGTATAGTGCTGGAATGGCCTTCCGTGAAAAGTAATGGTGTTTTGGAACCTGCCACTGTGGTACAGCACATTCAGCAAATTCACGGAAGGGGGCAGAGTCCACCAGCTGGAAAGGCTGCAGCTGTAATGCGAGTAATTTTGCTAAACTGGCATTTAAACGCTGTGCTTGAGGATGGTTGGGACTATATTTTTTCTTACCTGGCAGCAGCTGGGGCAACGTAATCTGACTGCTTAAATCTTCAGCTGATGGGATGCTGTCTTATTCTGAGGAAGGACCTGGTACACCCATTACTGTAGCATCATCCCTGTCAGTGGAGGGAGGTTGTAGGCAATGACATGACAGGACATATAGTGGGGGTAGAGACAGATGAGGAGGAGGAGGACCTATGCAAAGTGTTGTGCCAATGGGATACATGGCAGGTGGTCATATGTCACCTCAAGCAGATGGTACCCAAGCGTGGGATGTCTTTCCCACGCTTGATCCTCATATGAAATAGATTACAAATAGCAATGGTGCGGTCTGCTGCACATTTCTTAAAGAACTCCCAGACAGCATACTTCCTGTACATGTGCTTAGAGACAACAACGCTCTGCACCTGAGCAGCTGTGACTTCTGATGCCTCGGACTGGCTACGGTTGGTCATAGAGGACGTTCTGCCTCGTTTTTGTTGTGCCTCCTCCTCCTCTCTTGACTCCTCTGATCAGGCACCCAGGTAGAGTCAGTGACCTCATCATTAGGGATGAGCTGTTCGGTTCGATCAGTTCGGAGTTCGATTCGAACATCGGCAGTTCGAAAGTTTGCGAACTTCGAACTTTTTGGTGTGGTCGGTTCGAGTTTGAAATTTTAAAAAAAGTATAAAAAAATGCTTAAAAAATCTAGAAATAAAGAGACTCTTTACTGCAGAATATTATAAGCAATGGTTTATTAGATATTAAATTAAAAAATAATATCTACGTGCAAAGATTCTCACCTCTAAATGACAATGTGCTCTCAAACGCCGTAAACAACAGGTGTTAATTAGTGTTTGGAAATAACATGTGCTTTTAATTAGTCTGGTCTAATGAATTTGATACATTCTCTGTAGACTGAGGGTGTCTGGAGGTGTCTCCTGAACATGTATCAAACAACACCTGTGCTTCTGAGAAGTGTTCATTTCTCTACTAAATGTACCTCTGATATGCTGTTTAACCCTGCATTTCACTGCTGTGTGCTCAGTTCATTTTTACCACTTTTGCTCATCATGTTTAAACGCGATTTGAAGCCACATTTTATTAAATGACCCGGACATATTAGATAGCGTTCTTTCCGGCAGATTCTGCAGATTCATAATATATCATTTTTATATGTATACGTCATGTCCTGCCTGTATATTCTGACAAAAAATGCAATAAAAATTGAATTTTTAATCATTCTCAGTTTGTAAAGTGGTTTTTTTCACATTTTAGCACATGAGCGTTTGCGGTTATGTTTTCTATGGGGTGCGCTTGTACAAAAATTAGAAATGGGGACTTGTTACATTTTGTGGGGGGAATTATGTGATTTTTAGCAAATGCACCCCATAGAAAAAAATCATTAGTGCAGCATCATTGTTCACATTATAATTGAAATGTGAACAATATTGCTGCATTAATAAAAATAACACAGAAAAAAAAAATACATGTTTTTTTTTTTTATTATTTTTTTTTTACTTTATACCAGGTCATGTTGGGTATCATGCTCAGGCCTTTCGATTGACACCCTCCATGACCCCCTAGCTGCCACGGTTCTGGAAATATCAGGGTTCAAATGAACCCCCTATCTTCTCCACCAGGGGATTCCGGGCAGCTAGGGGCTCCCCGGCTATCTGATGTCATCACGCTATGCGTGAGGACGTCAGGCAGTGAGAGGGGACCCAGGGGTGGAGACGCCATCCAAGATGGCGGCCCCCACCGGAGCTAGTCCGCACTTTGGCGCCGCAAGGCATCTCTATACACAGCCCCATCAGCATCTCTATACACAACATCACAGCATCTCTATACACAACCTCACAGCATCTCTATACACAGCCTCACAGCATCTCTATACACAGCCTCACAGCATGTCTATACACAGCCTCACAGCATCTCTATAAACAACCTCACAGCATCTCTATACACAACCCCATCAGCATCTCTATACACAGCCTCACAGCATCTCTATACACAACCTCACAGCATCTCTATACACAACCTCACAGCATCTCTATACACAGCCCCATCAGCATCTCTATACACAACCTCACAGCATCTCTATACACAGCCCCATCAGCATCTCTATACACAACCTCACAGCATCTCTATACACAACCCCATCAGCATCTCTATACACAGCCTCACAGCATCTCTATACACAACGTCCCAGTATCTCTATACACAGCCTCACAGCATCTCTAGACAACCTCACAGCATCTCTGTGAACCCTCAAATGAACCCCCTATCTCCACCAGGGGATTCCGGGCAGCTAGGGGTTCCCCAGCTATTTGACATCATCACGCTATGCGTGAGGACGTCAGGCAGTGGGGGGGGACCCGGGGTGGAGCCATGATCCAAGATGGCGGCCCCCACCGGAGCTATGCCGCACTTTGGCACCGAAGTGCGACCCGGTGCCTAAGGGGTTAAAGCCAGGCACCGCTTAAAAGGGTAGACTCTCCCCTTTTAAGCGGTGCCTGGCTTTTTTTTGTGGGACCTCCCAATCGGGAGGCAGAGGGATCCGAACGGATCCCCCCTCCCTTCCAGGCGATCTCCCGGCATTGCCGGGGGGGGTCGCCTGGAAATTATGTCATCGCGCTTGGTGCAATGACGTCATTTACGTCAGGAGGATGCTGAAGTCAAAACGCCATGGGACCCCGGACAGAGAGGTGAGTATCTCCGCCGGGGGTCCCGCAAAGCTGGTGACGTGTGGGACACGTCCTCCTCAGCATACAGCGGGAGTAACTGAGGACGTGTCCCACACGTCGTCAGCAGTGAAGGGGTTAAAAATTTATTTTTTTTAAACTTTTTGTCCTTATTTCCTGTCCCCCAGGGCATTACCCGTACCCGGACATTGTTTTTAAATGTTTCTATACATCCTAGAAATCTGCCACTTCACGGGCAGGTTATGGGGACCTCCTAGAAACGATATTTGAAGGAATTTTTTGGTTTTATTTTTAACCCTTATTTCATGGAAAACTCACTGTCCCTTTAAAAACTTTTTTAACTTTTTGTCCTTGTTTCCTGTCCCCCAGGGCACTACCCGGACCCCCATACACCTTTTATGGCAAATATCTAGCATATATGACCTCTTGGAGGGCACTCTAAAAATCGAATTTTGAGTCCCATTGACTTGTATTGAGTTCGAGTTCGAATTCGAACTTTTGAAAAGTTTGAGTTCGAATGCGAACCGAACTCGGCGGTGTTCGGCTCATCCCTACTCATCATCGTCATCACCCCCTATCTCCTCGTCCGTGGAGCCAACTTGGCAGTATGCTGCAGCTGCTGGGGCAACATGAGTGCCAGTTATTTGTGTGTCACTGGCACCCCCTTCCTCTAGGTTGATTATACTCCTTTACTCAACCTCAGAGTTTGAATCAGAGCACTGTAGTTCAGGGCCGGATTAACATAGGGGCAGATGGAGCAGCAGCTCCAGGCCCATGCCTCAGAATAGGCCCAGAGAGAGGATAACTATGTCTGAATTTGGACCCCTGTAACTACAACTCCATAGCAGCTACAGGAGCAAGTGAGGTATCACTGGAAAGGCCTTTCCAATGATACCAAACTTGACCAGGTTTTAAGTAACTTAAATAAAATAATAAATATTTACTTTTTATTTTTCTTTCCAACAGTAATATTTTTCACTTTTCAATTATGAAGTAAACAATGATACTGCACTAACTAACCATCACATTTCTCATGTCACCAACAGGTGTGGAGGTGATGGTACAATCCATTGTTATGAATTGTTACATCAAAAACCTAAACCGCTTCACTGCAGCGAAGAGCACTGTGGGGAACTTTGGACCCCTGCGTCACTAATCTTTACACCTCACAAGGTCACAAGTGAGACGTCATTGGACAGGGCAGTTTCTGGCCTTTGCATTAATACCAAACTTGACCATGTAAAATTTAAAATGAAAAGAAAACTATTTTTATTTATTTATTTTTAGTTCCAAAGCGATGGCATTGTCCATTTGTCACGTATAAAATGAGCAATACCACTGCCATTACTCCCCTTCTCATTTTCCTGGGAGCAAGGTTAGTGTTTTATACATAGTCGTAATTATCATGATCGAATCATTATTCGTAAAAAACATGTTCCAAAACACAAGGGAAATATTTCGTTGTTTTTTTATATTTTTTGGTTAAAATTGTATATTTTCTCAGAAAAATGCAGTAACAGGTTCCCATTTCACTTTTTTTTTTAACAAGAATGCCCTATTAGAACATATAACCACAAAGGTTTGGATGACAAAATGGGGGAAACAATTTTACACTCTTTAAATTATTGAAATCTGAATGAAAACTTAATCACAGTATCTGCCTGATTAGATATACCCATATCTGCACATTAAATAACCAAAAATATGTTTTCATTTCACTAAATTACAAAAAAAGCCCAACAAAATCTTCAGCTCCAGGCCCATAGAGATCTTAATACGGCCCTGCTGTAGTTGCTGCGCATCCTCAAGCAGCATGTCACTGTCATTGTAGTCAAACAATTCAGCTGACTTCTCCGTGTGTGATAGTGAGGCTACGGCAGGAGTAGCTGTGGACATGGAGGCTGAATTAGATGTTTTGGCAGCTGAGGTGGACTGTAAACCACTGCAAGTCTGGCTGGCAGAGGACTTGGAGGATGAGGATGGCCTGGTTAGCCAATCCTGCAAATCCTCTGTATGTTGCTACTGCTTAAGACGGCCAGCAAGAGTTAGAAAGGACAAGCGTGCCCCTGCAGAGGATGCACCACGTCCATGATGACCAGAGGCACAGCCTCCCGACACAGAGGCTGCTTGCCCTCTTATCTGTGTCTGGGAGTGTCTGCCTGTCCTTTTTGGTCTTTCTGACATGGTGAGTGATATATAGAGTAAATATATACAGAACTCTGATTCAACTCTGGTATAAAGATTAAAGATTTCCAGAACTCTGGTATATAACTCAGTGAGACACCCTGATAGCTGGCAGCCAGTGACAAGACACAGATTACAATTCCCAGAAACCTCCTATAAATCAGTGAGACCCCCTGATGGATGGCAGTGACAAAACACAGATTACCACAATTCCCAGATATTTTGTAGAAATTACTGACCCCCCAAAATACTTGGTGGCAGCCAGTGAGAACACACAGATTATAACAATTCCCAAATATTTTGTAGAAATTACTGAACCCCCAAAATACTGGGTGGCAGTGAGAACACACGGATTAGAACAATTCCCATATATTTTGTAGAAGTCACTGACCCCCAAAATACTGGGTGGCAGTGACAAGACAAAGATTACCTCAATTCCCAAATATTTTGTAGAAATTACTGACCACCCCAAAATACTGGGTGGCAGTGAGAACACACGGATTAGAACAATTCCCAAATATTTTGTAGAAATTACTGACCCCCCAAAATACATGTCCACAGCTACTCCTGCTGTAGCCTCACTATCACACACGGAGGAGTCAGCTGAATTGTTTGACTACAATGACAGTGACATGCTGCTTGAGGATGCGCAGCAACTACAGTGCTCTGATTCAATCTCTGAGGTTGAGGAAAGGAATATAATCAACCTTGAGGAAGGGGGTGCCAGTGATGACACACAAATAACTGGCACTCATGTTGAACCAGCAGCTGCAGCATACTGCTAAGTTGGCTCCAGTGACGAAGAGATAGGGGTGATGACAATGATGATGAGGTCACTGACTCCACCTGGGTGCCTGATCGAACAGAGGAGTCAAGTGAGGAGGAGGAGGCACAACAAACACGTGGCACAACATCCTCTATGACCAACAGTAGCACTAGCCAGTCCAAGGCATCAGATGTCAGAGCTGCTCAGGTGCAGAGCGCTGTTGTCTCAAAGCACACATCCAGGAACTCTGTCGTCTGGGAGTTCTTTAAGAAATGTGAAGCAGACCCCACCGTTGCTATTTGTAATCTATGTCAGATGAGGCTCAAGCGTGGGAAAGACACCGGACGCTTGGGTACCACGTGCTTGAGGTGACATATGACCACCTGCCACGCATCCCGTTGGCGCAAAACATTGCGTAGGTCCTCCTCACCTGTCTCTACCCCCACTATATGTCCTGCCATGTCATTGACTCCAACCTCCATTGACAGGTATGATGCTACAGTAATGGATGTACCAGGTCCTTCCTCAAAATGTGACAGCATCCCATCAGCTGAAGATTTAAGCAGTCAGATTACGTTGCCCCAGCTGCTGCAGCGTAAGAAAAAATATAGTCCCAACCATCCCCAAGCACAGCATCTAAATGCCAGCTTAGCAAAATTACTCGCATTGCAGCTGCTGCCTTTCCAGCTGGTGGACTCTGCTCCCTTCCGTGAATTTGCTGAATGTGCTGTACCACAGTGGCATGTTCCAAAACGCCATTACTTTTCACTGAAGGCCATTCCAGCGCTATACCAGCACGCATAAGACAATGTTATCGAGTCATTGGGAATGGCAGTCAGCAGCAAGGTGCATGTGACTTTAGACACATGGTCCAGCAAGCATGGACAGGGCCATTACATTTCCTTCACGGCACACGGGGTAACTCTGATTGCAGCTGGGAGGGATCCAAGAAGGGGCTCTGTGCTGGAGCATGTTCATCCACCACACCTCCAGAAAGCTGCTTGTATGAGGTCTGTATGCTCCACCACCACCTCTCCCTCTTCCTCCTCCTCCTTCTCTGTCTCTAGCAAAGTGGCAGTTACACCGAGTTTAAGTGGCAGGGGCTACGCAATGGCTCAAGCAAAAAGATGCCATACTGCGCTTGAGCTGGTTTGTTTAGGGGACAGGAGCCACACCGGGCCAGAAGTTCTGTCAGCTCTGCAGGGGCAGATGCAGAGATGGTTAACACCACACCAGCTTCAGCTGGGAATGTCGTCTGTGATAATGGCAGCAACCTTCTCTCCGCCCTACGCCTGGGTAAGTTGACGCATGTACCATGCCTAGCACACGTCCTAAATCTGGTGGTACAGCGTTTTCCTAACCAGTTACCATGGGTTGGCAGAGCTTCTCAGCCAGACCAGAAATGTCTGCAGCCACTTCAGATGGTCATTCCCATCATGTGTTCGCCTGGCAGAAATTCAAAGAGAATTCCACCTTCCCACAAAGTGTCTGATCTGTGACATGCCCACCAGGTGGAACTCGACATAAGCAATGCTGCAGTGTCTGCACAAGCAGCAGAGGGCCATCAACGAGTACCTGTGTGAGTATGGCACAAGGACAGGTTCAGGTAAACTTGGTTCCCCCCCTGCAGTAGCTGATGATCAAGGATGCATGCACTGTATTGTCACCATTTGAGGAGGCAAAGAGGATGGTGAGCAGGGACAGTGCATGCATCAGTGACACAATTCCTTTAGTGTTCCTGCTGGAGCACACTCTGCGGGGAATTATAGATGTGGCTCTAGAGGCAGAGCAGCGGGAGGAAGAGGAGGCCTTCTCTAGCTCTCAAGGCCCCAGTCTTTCCGCAGACAGCATTCTAGCAGGTCCTCCTCAGATCAGACAGGAGGAGGATGAGGAGGAGGAGGAATATTTAAGTAGTGGGGCATTGAAGGTGGGGATTCCTCAAGAGAGGGTTTGTGTGCTCAGAAACACAAGGACTAGTACGTGGCTGGGAGGAGGAAATACACGATGGGGTCATCCTCCTCATTGACCAGGAAGACTCGGAAGCTAATGCCACCTCCAACCTATGCTGCATGGGCTCCCTTATCCTGCAAAGCCTGGTAAAGGACCCCATGATTCGTGCTATCAAGGAGAGTGATCATTACTGGTTGGCAAGCCTTCTTGAGCCACGATACAAGGGTAAAGTTGCAGAGCTCATCCTGCCCGCACAGAGAGAGGACAGGATGAAAAAACTTGAGGACGCTCTAAAGCGACACTTGTGTAACACCTTTCCAGGCACTGGTAGGTTACCAAGTGATGACACACGTGCTTCTGAGGCTGCGGATGATCAGAGGAATAGTTGTGAAGGCCGGGGCCGCTTGACTGATGCTTTTTTAATTTTTTTTAGTCCACGACGCCCAGGGACGTCTTAATGTAGGCACTAATTGCCAGTGTCTTCACCGTATGGTGCAGGACTACCTTGGGGGCAAGGACAGACCTGGATACCTTTACAGCAGATGATCCACTGGCTTACTGGATGTTGAGATTGGATCACTGGCCTAGAATTTAGCCAATATGCTATGCAGCTACTAGGTTGCCCATCATCCAGCGTGCTTTCTGAAAGGACGTTCAGTGCCGCTGGAGGTGTTGTCACAGATGAAAGAGTGCGTCTGTCCACCGACTCTGTAGACCGGCTGACATTTATAAAAATGAATCAGACCTGGATCAGCAGCTATCAATTCCCTGATGCTGACGTAACGGAATAGATCGGGGATTTCTTCTGCATTCACAAAACCTCCACCACTGAACTCCTACACAATACCACAAAGGGGTTACGGTGTGAAGGCACTTGCTGCCACCAAAGGCAAAATATTTGGGTGCACTGACGCCATTACCAGATTTATATCATTTTAATTTTTTGAACCGCAGGGTCCAACCTTGCACTCTTCCACAATACCACAAAAGGGTTACGGTGTGAAGGTACTTGCTGCCATGAAAGGCACATTATTTGGTTGCACTGACGCCATTACCAGATTTATATCATTTTAATTTTTTGAACCGCAGGGTCCAACCCTGCACTCTTCCACAATACCACAAAAGGGTTACGGTGTGAAGGAACTTGCTGCCACCAAAGGCACAAAATTTGGGTGCATAGAAGCCTTTACCAGATTCGTATCATTTTAATATAGGACCACATGGTCCACCCCTGCACTCTTCCACAATACCACAGAGGGGTTACTTTATGATGGCACTTGCTGGCCTGGCACCAAAGGCACAATATTTGGGCGCACTGACGCCTTTACCAGATTCATATCTTTTTAATATAGGACCGCAGGGTCAAACCCTGCACTCTTCCACAATACCACAGAGGGGTTACGGTGTGACGGCACTGTTGCCGACACTAAAGGCCCAATTTTAAAGCACCTATTGTTTCTTTCATCCAAAGTCTGCATAAGTTTCACCATAATTTAGCCAAAAAATTACTGAACTTGTTCTGCGCGTCATAAAAGGTCTCCTCTTTAAATTCAGCAACTGTTATATTAGCTTATTGATCTAGTTTTGTGCATCTTTCAAAGTAAAACCTGTGTTGTTCACTTTTAGGAATTAATTTTACACATTACACAATATTTAATAATCTTATACCATATACCAATTTGTTGTCCCATTAGTAATCATAAAAACATAGTTTAAGTCATGAAGTAAATTTGATTTGTCAGGAAACTCGACACATTATTATTGTCATTTAATCATTATTATTGTCAGTGTCATTTGTGGTATGTGATTGGCATCATTAATAACTCTTCTTGCATTGAAAGCACCCATCATTTTATTTAATCAACCTACTAGAGCAAATAAGATTATTATTGGTGTGAAGAAAATGTTTGCATGATAATGTTAAGCTCTGTTCCAGACAAATGCACTTAAAAAAGGAACAAAAAAACATTAGAAGTAATATTCTCGGTAATATCCAGTACTATAAAATATAGCACATGCAATTAATGCTTATACTTTTACCACCAATGACATATTTCCACAAAGTTATTATTGTGTCATATCTTAGTTGCTTAGATATATCATGAACCATGCAGCTGACAAACCAAAACTATCTGACAGAAAATCTATTGCACTAAATCAATGATCATTAACCAATTTGAATGATTACCAGAATATATACTTGCCAAAGCCAACTATTTTCTGTTTTTTATGATGTGTTAGAATGTTGCATGTGCAATTATTATTTAAGCTCAAAACCCACTAAACTGTAGCAATTTAAAAGCAAATAGGCCAAGGCAAGAATTATTTTGCCCATTCCTGCTCCATTAATTAATCTGTTTTGATTTTGTTTCCTTTTACAAGGCCACCCCTCATATTGCTTGAAATATGTCTACGATAATTAATGCTATTTATTTCTATTCCAAAAACTTTTTTGTTACTGTTTTTTCTGGCCTGGGTTAAGAATAATTATATGCTGTAAAGAGACAGCTGTTACCGGACAGCATCAAAGTATATACCATGATCCATGACATCACAAGAATTAATAATGTCATTTTAGTGACCACTTGGCAATGCTCTTTATGACTTGTTAAACATTTTTTTCTAGAGTTACATTAGCTGTTTCCATTCCTAAATATATGGTTTACAATAATGATATTTATCTTAATAATCAGTACTGAACCTGTTTATTTTAAGCAGTATTGTCATATCTGAGCACTCTGACATAAAACAATGTGAAAACACAAATATGGGTTGCTTTCTCGTTGTTTCTCTTATGAGCCGTGTTGCATTTTTTTCTTCCTGCTGGTCTTGTTTCCCTTCAGAACATGAACCCTTTGCCTCATCTAATGTTGATTGTTTTCAGGATTAGGGCTGAGCCGAACGCCCCCGTGTTCGGTTCGAATTCGAACTCGAACAATTTCAAAAGTTTGAGATCGAACTCGAACACGAACCGAACTCAATGTAAGTCAATGGGACCCGAAAGTTCGATTTTTAGAGTGCCCTCCAAGAGGGCATATATGCTAGATATTTGCCATAAAAGGTGTATGGGGATCCGGGTAGTGCCCTGGGGGAAAGGAAACAAGGACAAAATGTTTTTAAAAAAAGTTTTTAAAGGAACAGTGAGTTTTCCATGAAATAAAGGTTGTCAGGAATGGCACCGGGGTGGCACCGCAGGTTCTGGGAGTCTAAGCCCAGGATGCAGGGATGCTCTGAAGGTACCTTGGTTAGGCTGATATTATGTGATCCGAGGCGTGGTGCAATGGGGGTTATCCAGGAGAATTGTCAGCAGGCGATCCTAGGTAGAGGGACTGGTACAGCGGGATAGTCTTTGAAGCAAGCAGGGGTCTGATACATGTTAAGTCTTCAGCAATAGCTCAGATATGTTTGCAGGATAGACTTGCAGTGCGAAGCCATGGTAGAAAGGTGGGAGTGACTCTTTATTTGCAAGCAGGAGGGTGTGGTGTGTGGTGCTTGTGTTTTTACTGTTTAACCCCTCTCCTTGCTGGATTGGAACGGAGGCAGCACTTTACATGTGCTGCCTGAGCAAGGAATGTGATCCTGGTGTGGTCAGCGATGGGGATCCTGACAAAGGTTAAGAATGAAAACGAAAAATTCCTTCAAATATCGTGCCTAGGAGGTCCCCATAACCTGCCCGTGAAGTGGCAGATTTGTAGGATGTATAGAAACATTTAAAAACAAAAAAATGACATTTCAAATGACGGTAAATGGTTTTCCTTTAATCTATTCATAAACAACTAATTGGGTCGGCAGCCTGTATGAAAAGAGGAGACATTTTAGGACACGCAGAACAGGTTTAGTGATTTTTTGGGCTAAATTATGGTGAAATTTATGCAGGCTTTGGATGAAAGTAACAATAGGTGCTTTAAAATTGGGCCTTTAGTGTCGGCAACAGTGCCGTCACACCGTAACCCCTCTGTGGTATTGTGGAAGAGTGCAGGGTTGGACCATGCGGTCCAATATTAAAAAGATATGAATCTGGTAAAGGCGTCAGTGCACCCAAATATTTTGCCTTTGGTGGCAGCAAGTTCCTTCCCACCGTAACCCCTCTGAGGTATTGTGGAAGAGTGCAGTGGTGGAAGTTTTGGTAATGCAGAAGAGATCCCCGATCTATTCAGTTACATCAGCAGCTATAACAAAACTGTGTCAGCAATGTTTAAGCACTTGTACTGCGCTACTGTATATGGTGAGAATCGGCGCACACCAGTAGCAACAGGAAGCAAACAGAACAGGCAGGGTATACACAGAGAGAATAGTCAAATGGCAGGCAAAGTCGGCAACAGATCGGGTCCTCAGAACAAGCAGGGTCAGTAACAAGTATACAAACTGATTCGGTAAGCTAGCGATGCGGGAATAAAGGCTGAGACACACTGAGCATGTAGCGATGCACAGTGTAGCGAAATGAAGAGAAGCAAACATTTTGCAGGTTTGACTTCACTCCGCTCCGCCTCGCAGCTTGTCTACACTGCATTACATTTGCTTCTCACCGCACTGGCCAGGAATCCACTAACTAAATTAAAATGTACACACAAAACCGTTTTATTTTCACAAAGCACATGTTATATAGGCAAAAAAAGTTTCTACTGAATAAAATACATCAAAAATTACTGTTAATTTAATAGGAATAGTATAAAAATATAAAAAAAAGGTAACCCCTGATCATATATATTATAGGGACACGGAGGTCTGTGTATAGAGTAGGGATGCATTGATATCATACCACACACAGACATATATGTATATATCAACACGCAGAACTATATATACGTATATATATCAACACGCAGATACAGTTGTGTTCAAAATTATTCAACCCCCAATGCTGTAAAGGGTTTTAGGGAATTTAGTGTACATTTGTAATTGTATTCAGAATGAAATCCTACAAGGACTTTTTAAAGAACCATATGCAACTAAAATGACATCAATTGGTTTTGTAATACAGTAGTAAATGTTTATTTTGTGAATTCTTCATTGACACAATTATTCAACCCCTTAAAGACTACCACTCTGAAGAACAGAGGTTCATTCAAGTGTTTTCAATCAGGTATTGAAAACACCTGTGGATGTCACGGAGCAGCAATAAAGCATAATAAGCACCAATTAGGCAGCTTTAAAATGACTGTGATACTCAGCTCCTTCTAGACATTTACTGGTGTGGTTACAAACATGGTGAAGTCAAGAGAATGGTCCAGGAAGACAAGAGAAGAGGTGATTACTCTTCACAGGAAGGGCAATGGCTGTAAGAAGATTGCAAAGATGTTAAACATACCAAGAGAGACCATAGGAAGCATCATTCGCAAATTCAAGGCAAAGGGCACTGTTGAAACGCTACCTGGTCGTGGCAGAAAGAAGATGCTGACTTCGACTGCTGTGCGCTACCTGAAGCGTAGAGTGGAGAAAAGTCCCCGTGTGACTGCTGAGGAACTGAGAAAAGATTTGTCAGATGTGGGTACTGAAGTTTCAGCTCAGACAATACGGCGCACACTGCGTAATGAAGGCCTCCATGCCAGAACTCCCAGGCGCACCCCCTTGCTGTCTCCAAAGAATAAGAAGAGTCGACTGCAGTATGCCAAAAGTCATGTGGACAAACCACAGAAGTTTTGGGATAGTGTTCTGTGGACTGATGAAACAAAATTAGAACTGTTTGGGCCCATGGATCAACGCTATGTTTGGAGGAGGAAGAACAAGGCCTATGAAGAAAAGAACACCTTGCCTTCTGTGAAGCATGGCGGGGGGTCAATCATGCTTTGGGGCTGTTTTGCTTCTGCAGGTACAGGGAAGCTTCAGCGTGTGCAAGGTACCATGAATTCTCTTCAGTACCAGGAGATATTGGATGACAATGTGATGCAGTCCGTCACAAACCTGAGGCTTGGGAGACGTTGGACCTTTCAACAGGACAATGATCCCAAGCATACCTCCAAGTCCACTAGAGCATGGTTGCAGATTAAAGGCTGGAACATTTTGGAGTGGCCATCGCAGTCACCTGACTTAAATCCGATTGAGAACCTCTGGTGGGACTTAAACAAAGCAGTTGCAGTGCGCAAGCCTAAGAATGTGACTGAACTGGAGGCTTTTGCCCATGACGAATGGGCGAAGATACCCGTAGATCGCTGAAAGACACTTGTGTCAAGCTATGCTTCACGTTTAAAAGCTGTTATAACTGTAAAAGGATGTTGTACTAAGTACTAAGATTGAATGTCACTTGGGGGTTGAATAAAACTGATAATGATGTGAGCACAGAAAAGACATTTGTGGTTATTTCATTATAAATGTTATGTTATATTTGTCTGACCTACACGTGCCTCTTTGATTTAATTGTAAGCAAGATGACTGAATGATCAAAATCAATGTCAAACTGGCCAAAACACTCAATTTCAGTGGGGGGTTGAATAATTTTGAACACAACTGTATATATATAGGCCCACCCACAGACCTCAGACCATATATATACATACGCACATGGGGCGGGTGACATGTGGGTAATCTCAACTAAATGCACCCCCCTCCATTTGGCTGATCCCTCCAGAAGAAATGTTGAACCGACAGAGCAGAGAATATATATATTATTCTCTGCTCTATTGGGTTCAACATTTCTTCTGGAGGGATCAGCCAAATGGGGGGGTGGGCAATTAGTTGCCAAAATGTGTGTGTAATACAAGTCTGGATATATATATTTATAAGAATATAGATATAAATCTTATCTATATATATATATCATACCTACCCTTACCTTCCCCTATAAATTTGCTAAAAATGTACACACAAAAAAAACAAACCACTGCCTGAGACCCCGCGCAGCCCACATGCCACCCCCCTCTACCTGGCTGAATGTATCTAATATATATAATTAAATACATTCAGCCAGGTAGAGAAATAAGAAAAAGGTTCTATTTTATGTTCCCGGGGACATTTAAAAATGTCCTTGGATTTTATTATTTTTAGAACTGTGTCACCTTACCTTAGCCTGGTGGTCAGTGTGGGCTCCCTGGATCCTGGTTGTGGGGGGGGTCTGCCGTGGCCGCAGGTGCAGTGGCTCCCTCCCTGCGCCGCCTGTCTCTGCCACATGCACCCTTGGTGGTTAGCCTGCACAGTCGCTGCTCTGTCATCCGGCGGCCGCATGCTCCTCAAGGGGATCCTTGGGAGGCCCCGGCAGGCTGCCCTCTACAGTGCCTGATTAGAGGGCCATGTCTGTCTGATGTTTTAGTAACAAGAATGTTTTATCCCACAGGCTTCAATGTTAAAAATATTCCCGTTTTAATTCAATATCTAATAAACCGATGCTTATAATATTCTACAGTAAAGAGTCTCTTTATTTCTAGATTTTTTTGTATATTTTAAGCATTTTTCTGAAATTTTTTTTGCTCATCCCTATTCAGGATAAGGAATTTTCCATTCTTGCTTTCCTTCTTGTCTTCTTTCCATCCTTGTTTTCCTAAAGATGACATTTCAACTAAATGGCATCACCATGTTGATGCAGCCTTGTCTCTGTTACTCCCAGAATGATCCCAGCACTGTCATTCTCTCATTCATATATAAATGTGAATGTAAATTAAATATCGATATTTTAGGTGTTCAAAAAACCCAGAAAAAAGAACAACTTTTAAATAAATTTGAATATATAGAGTGTGTATTCAGTGTTGCTTATGTGTTCTGATATTTTACTACATATATGGGAAAACTGTTAGAAAATATATATGAGATTTATTTTTTATTTGCTTTCAAAATATTTATTCCAATCATTTGTATTGGCGGTGAATCCTAAAGGTAAGGGGGTGATCTATTCATTTATATTCTTATCTAAATTGTGTACAGTGGAAAAACATTATTTTGTGTTTGTGTTCATCCAAATGTCCTCAAAGTCGTTTGAGTTAATTTATCCCTTAAGGATCAAAGTGGAATGTATCATTTTATAGATAATACACTGATTTATACGATATCAGGATATTACCTCCATTAACAATCGGAACAATAGCGTATTGATGGCCACGGGTCGATTAGGAGGAAGGGAACAGGACTATGAGATGATAGGAGGAGATCATATAAAGGATATATGTTACGGAAAGAAGGGAGGGAAGAGAAAATTATTCTATGTTAGAAATAGCCAGGAAAAGTATTAAAGCTGGATGTTAAAGTGCATTCTTTTAATTACTGTCAGGTATTTCCGCACTCTGTTCGATTAATTTAAAGGTCACAATGGATATATGATGGAGAGATTAATTCGCAGGAAGTGACCTGGTTAAAGAATCTGTAGATATTGCCTACATTAACTGTTAAGGTAATAGCATATTAGAAAGCTAATGATCGATAGGGAGGGAAGGGGTAAGGGACTAACTTCAAAATAATAAGTTAAAAAATATATATATTCTTTTTCCCTCTTTTTCTTCCTTTTTTTTTCCCCTTGGTGACTAGACCAATAGGGAAGGAAGGAAATTGAGACGTATTATTTTGAAAATGATATAGATCTAGTGAGATCTTAAAATAACTGTCGAAACAAAAGTGTATCAGATGGAGGGGAAAAAGTTAGTGACTTTAACCCCTTGTTTTTTTTCACATTTTATCACATAAGCGTTTGCGGTTATATTTTCTATGGGGTGCGCTTGTACAAAAATTAGAAATGGGGACTCGTTAAATTTTTTGGGGGGAATTACGTGTTTTTTTGCAAACGCCCCCCCATAGAAAAAAATCATTAGTGCAGCATCATTGTTCACTTTATAATTGAAATGTGCACAATATTGCTGCATTAGTAAAATCAACCCACAAAAAAAAACATGTTTTTATTATTTTTTTATTTTTATTTTTAATTTTTTTTAATTTCTTTTATTTTCTTTTTACTTTGAACATGGTCATGTTTGATATCATTCGAAAGGCCATGCTCAGGTCTTTCGAATGACACCATGCATGACTTCCTAGCTGCCACGTTTCTGGAGATATTGGGGTTCAAATGAACCCCCGTATCTTCACCAGGGGATTTCCTTGGCAGCCAGGGCCGGATTTGCACCTCAGTAGGCACAGAAATGCGGAGCGCCCCTACCCCCCAAATCTGAAACTGTTTTTCTCCGTGCTCAAATCAAAAGAAGAGGCAGAATCTGTTGCCTTAGTTGAATTAGTTACAGTTACAAGTATTTATAAAGCGTCATCAAATTCCTTAGCACTGTAAAATGGGAGAAACAGAATAACAAATATACATATCTTACCCACATGGAACAGAAGGAGGAAGGACCCTGCTCGAGAGCTTGCAATCTAAGAGGAGAGGGTGACACATTAGGTGAGGATGAATAGGGTATTTGAAGTAGCGGGTTGCATGAGGACCAAATGGGAAGATGGAGCAGGAAATGACAGTGGGGGATCATGGAGTGAGCTGATAGGCTTCTCTATAGTAATGCGTTTTCAGAGACTTCTTGAAGGACTGGAGAGATGGGTGAGTCTGATTTTGTGGGAGGGAGTTCCATAGAAAAGGGGCAGCTCAGGAGAAGTCTTGAAGCCAGGAGTTGTGGGTGCAGGTACTAGGAGCTGATACCATCAGATCATTGGCTGAGCAAAGTGGTGGGGATGGGATGTACCTGCTAATAAGGGAGGAGATGTAGGCTGGGGCGCGGTTATGGAGAGCTTTGTATGTGAGCACCTGTATAATGAATTGGATTCTAAAGGAAACAGGGAGTCAGTGTAGAGATTAACAGAGAGGTGAGGTGCAGGAGGTGAGGTGTATGAGTCTGGCATAGGCATTCATTACAGACTGCAGAGGCATAATCTGGGATCTCTTAAGGCCAGAGAAAAGGAGATTACAGTAGTCAAGGTGGGAGATAATAAGAGCTTGGATGAGCATTTTAGTAGAGTCTTAATAAAGAAAAGGATGGATGCATGCAATGTTTTTTAGGTGGAAGTAGCAAGATTTGGTTAGAGACTGAATGTGAGGAGTAAGTGATAGATTGGAGTCCTAGAGGACCCTGAGGCAATGGAGCTTGAAAGGTAGAAGTAATGGTGGCACTATTCACCTGAAGAGAAATTGGCGCAAGAATGGAGGTTTTAGAGGGAGGGAAGATGAGAAGTTCAGTTTTAGAGAGGTTGAGATTTAGGAAATGGAAAGTCATCCAGTCGATAGGCCGTCAGTAACACGGTCCAACACCGGAGGAGAGAGATCGAGAGAGGAAAGGTAGAATTGGGTGTCATCAGCATAGATGTGATATTGGAATCCATAGGAAGAGATGAGATTGTCCAAAGAGGCAGTATAGATCGAGAAGAGTAGGGGACCCAGAACAAAGTCTTGAGGTACCCCAACTGAAAGAGGAACTTGTGGTGAAGAGACACCAGGGAAGAAGAAACTGAAGGAGCGAAAAGAGTCAGGAAGAGGACCAGGAGAGAGTGATATCACTGAGGCCAAGTTGATGCAGCGTGAGGAGCAGGAGAGGGCGATCACCAGCGTTGAATGCAGTGGAAAGGTCAAGAAGAATAAGGAGGGAGAAGTGACCTTTGGTTTCAGCGGTAGCTAAATCATTAGTCACCTTGGTCAGAGCAGTCTCAGTAGATTGTTCGGAACGAAAGCCGGACTGGTGCGGATCGAGTAGAGAGTTAGCAGCAAGAAAACTGGTGAGCTGGTTATAGACCAGACGTTCTAAGATTTTGGAGGCAAAGGGGAGCAGAGAGATGGGACAGTAGTTCAAGAGGGAGGTAGGATCCATTTTTAAATTCTTTTTTAGTTACCATATGTGGTTTTCTCCTTCTACTCAGTATGGTCTTTTTTCTTTTACTTTGTATGTCATTGGTCATCTGTTTTTCTGTTCTGTCTTTCAGGTTTTTTTGTTTTATATTGACATATTTTTGTCTATATTGACATTATTGTCTATATCTATATTATTGTAAGATTGGTTGCCAGCACTTAAGATGGTGTTTTTGGTGTACGTTTTTTTGGGCTGCGCTACCCCTTCTTGCTGTGGTTTTTTTGCCAACATCTAAGATGGCGTTTATGCATTCCAATTGGATTGCGCTATCTCACTTCCGTTGCATCCAAGCCGGACGTGAGGTGCGCGATCACACATCCAGCGTATTTGGCCAGATGTAAGGAGGACGCAATGGCTCTTCTGGTCGCGCGATTCCTCTATAGCAGTAATGGCGAACCGATGGAATGCGTGCCACACCCGGCACGCGGGGTCGACTGGGTCCGCACGCGAGCCATAGGCTCGCCTCACCGCTGCTCTGAGCGTCTTCCTCCAAGTGCACGGGCAAATGCTTCTGCCTTCTCTCGTTGAAGTCCACCAGCCATGATCTCGTGAGATCGCGGCGTTAACTCCGGAGTTAACGCTGCAATCTCGCGATCTCGCGGCTGGTGGACTTCAACAAACGGCCAGGCAGCATCATTTGCCCGTGCGCTGGGAGGAAGATGCTCGGAGTGCCGGTGAGTTGGGGGCATATCCATAAAAGCTGGGGCATATCCATAAGAGCTGGGGCATTGCCATATGAGCTGGGGCATATCCATGAGAGCTGGGGCATTATCCATGAGAGCTGGGGCATTATCCATGAGAGTGGGGGGCAATATCCATGAGAGCTGGGGCATTATCCATGAGAGCTGAGCATATCCATGAGAGCTGGGACATTATCCATGTGAGCTGGGGCAATATCCATGAGAGATGGGGGCATATCCATGAGAGCTGGGGCAATATCCATCCATGTGTGAGCTGGGGGCAATGTCCATCCATGAGAGCTGGAGCAATATCCATCCATGTGCGAGCTGGGGGAAATATCCATCCATGTGTGAACTGGGGGCAAATACATCCATGTGTGAGCTTGGGGCAATTATATCCATGTGTGAGCTTGGGGCAATATATAAATGTGAGCTGGGGGCAATTATATCCATGTGTGATCTGGGGGCAATATATAAATGTGAGCTGGGGCCAATTATATCCATGTGTGATCTGGGGGCAATATATAAATGTGAGCTGGGGCCAATTATATCCATGTTTGAGCTTGGGGCTAAAAATAAATGTGAGCTGGGGCCAATTATATCCATGTGTGAGCTTGGGGCAATTATATCCATGTGTGAGTTTGGGGCAATATATAAATGTGAGCTGGGGCTAATTATATCCATTTGTGAGCTTGGGGCAATTATATTAATGTGAGCTGGGGCCAATTATATCCATGTGTGACACAAAGTCAACAAGATAGTGGAGCGATGTCAATGTCCTTCTTGAAGTGGAAAAGAGTCCCGAAATTCTTGGGATCCTCTTCTTACGGTATCCCTCAAACAGAAAGAAAGTGTATCATAGTGCGACCCATAAAGAACCGTAAATTGAATAGAAGCAGAGAATTCACACTCACATGAGATGGAACCCTCCTGGTTCTGGGTAAGTCGCCTTAGGGTAGTTTCTGGCCACCCAAATGCCCCTTCTGGAATGGATCGATTTTTCTGGAAGTCGTTTGTCAGTCACCCGATTAACCTTCCAGGTTGGTGTCTTACACCACGTTTTGTACCCACCGAAATCGTAGAGGACCAAAAAAATAAGTAAAAAGAAGTCTGCTCCAACAGTAATGAATAAAAATTTGTAATAGGACAAAATATAGGCCCGTGCATTTTGGTCTGAGCAGCCCACTTTTCTTTTCTACACGGCGCACATTACTGTGAATTTTATTGCACAGATTACAAATCTCAGAAACCTCTTATAAATCAGTGAGACCCCTTGATGGGTGGCAGTGAAACCTCTTATAAAACAGTGAGACCCCTTGATGGGTGGCAGTGAGACCTCTTATAAACCAGTGAGACCCCTTGATGGGTGGCAGTGAGAAGCCACAGATTACAAGTCTCAGAAACCTCTTATAAATCAGTGAGACCTCTTGATGGATGGCAGTGAAACCTCTTATAAATCAGTGAGAGCCATTGATGGGTGGCAGTGAAACCTCTTATAAATCAGTGAGACCCCTTGATGGGTGGCAGTGAAACCTCCTATAAATCAGTGAGACCCCTTGATGGGTGGCAGTGAAACCTCCTATAAATCAGTGAGACCCCTTGATGGGTAGCAGTGAAACCTCTTATAAATCAGTGAGACCCCTTGATGGGTGGCAGTGAAAAGCCACAGATTACAAATCTCAGAAACCTCTTATAAATCAGTGAGACCCCTTGATGGGTGGTAGTGAAACCTCTTATAAATCAGTGAGACCCCTTGATGAGTGGCAGTGAGAAGCCACAGATTACAAGTTTCAGAAACCTCTTATAAATCAGTGAGACCCCTTGATGGGTGGCAGTGAAACCTCTTATAAATCAGTGAGACCCCTGGATGGGTGGCAGTGAAACCTCCTATAAATCAGTGAGACCCCTTGATGGGTGGCAGTGAAAAGCCACAGATTACAAATCTCAGAAACCTCTTATAAATCAATGAGACCCCTTGATGGGTGGCAGTGAAACCTCCTATATATCAGTGAGACCCCTTGATGGGTGACAGTGAGAAGCCACAGATTACAAGTCTCAGAAACCTCTTATAAATCAGTGAGACCCCTTGATGGGTGGCAGTGAAACCTCTTATAAATCAGTGAGACCCCTTGATGGGTGGCAGTGAAACCTCCTATAAATCAGTGAGACCCCTTGATGGGTGGCAGTGAAAAGCCACAGATTACAAATCTCAGAAACCTCTTATAAATCAGTGAGACCCCTTGATGGGTGGCAGTGAAACCTCCTATAAATCAGTGAGACCCCTTGATGGGTGGCAGTGAGAAGCCACAGATTACAAGTCTCAGAAACCTCTTATAAATCAGTGAGACCCCTTGATGGGTGGCAGTGAGACTCCACAGATTACAAGTCTCAGAAACCTCCTATAAATCAGTGAGAGCCCTTGATGGGTGGCAGTGAAACCTCTTATAAATCAGTGAGACCCCTTGATGGGTGGCAGTGAAAAGCCACAGATTACAAATCTCAGAAACCTCTTATAAATCAGTGAGACCCCTTGATGGGTGGCAGTGAAACCTCTTATAAATCAGTGAGACCCCTTGATGGATGGCAGTGAGAAGCCACAGATTACAAGTCTCAGAAACCTCTTATAAATCAGTGAGACCCCTTGATGGGTGGCAGTGAGACACCACAGATTACAAGTCTCAGAAACCTCCTATAAATCAGTGAGAGCCCTTGATGGGTGGCAGTGAAACCTCTTATAAATCAGTGAGACCCCTTGATCGGTGGCAGTGAAAAGCCACAGATTACAAATCTCAGAAACCTCTTATAAATCAGTGAGACCCCTTGATGGGTGGCAGTGAAAACTCCTATAAATCAGTGAGACCCCTTGATGGGTGCAGTGAGAAGCCACAGATTACAAGTCTCAGAAACCTCTTATAAATCAGTGAGACCCCTTGATGGTGGCAGTGAAACCTCCTATAAATCAGTGAGACCCCTTGATGGGTGGCAGTGAAACCTCCTATAAATCAGTGAGAGCCCTTGATGGGTGGCAGTGAAACCTCTTATAAATCAGTGAGACCCCATGATGGGTGGCAGTGAAAAGCCACAGATTACAAATCTCAGAAACCTCTTATAAATCAGTGAGACCCCTTGATGGGTGGCAGTGAAACCTCTTATAAATCAGTGAGACCCCTTGATGGGTGGCAGTGAGAAGCCACAGATTACAAGTCTCAGAAACCTCTTATAAATCAGTGAGACCCCTTGATGGGTGGCAGTGAAACCTCTTATAAGTCAGTGAGACCCCTGGATGGGTGGCAGTGAGACACCACAGATTACAAGTCTCAGAAACCTCTTATAAATCAGTGAGACCCCTTGATGGGTGGCAGTGAAACCTTCTATAAATCAGTGAGACCCCTTGATGGGTGGCAGTGAGAAGCCACAGATTACAATTCTCAGAAACCTCTTATAAATCAGTGAGACCCCTTGATGGGTGACAGTGAAACCTCCTATAAATCAGTGAGACCCCTTGATGGGTGACAGTGAGAAGCCACAGATTACAAATCTCAGAAACCTCTTATAAATCAGTGAGACCCCTTGATGGGTGGCAGTGAAACCTCTTATAAATCAGTGAGACCCCTTGATGTGTGGCAGTGAAACCTCTTATAAATTAGTGAGAAGCCTTGATGGGTGGCAGTGAAACCTCTTATAAATCAGTGAGACCCCTTGATGGGTGGCAGTGAAACCTCCTATAAATCAGTGAGACCCCTTGATGGGTGGCAGTGAAACCTCTTATAAATCAGTGAGACCCCTTGATGGGTGGCAGTGAGAAGCCACAGATTACAAATCTCAGAAACCTCTTATAAATCAGTGAGACCCCTTGATGGGTGGCAGTGAAAAGCCATAGATTACAAATCTCAGAAACCTCTTATAAATCAGTGAGACCCCTTGATGGGTGGCAGCGAAACCTCCTATAAATCAGTGAGACCCCCTGATGGGTGGCAGTGAGAAGCCACATTTTACAAGTCTCAGAAACCTCTTATCAATCAGTGAGACCCCTTGATGGGTGGCAGTGAAAACTCCTATAAATCAGTAAGACCCCTTGATGGGTGGCAGTGAAACCTCCTATAAATCAGTGAGATCCCTTGATGGGTGGCAGTGAAACCTCCTATAAATCAGTGAGACCCCTTGATGGGTGGCAGTGAGAAGTCACAGATTACAAGTCTCAGAAACCTCCTATAAATCAGTGAGACCCCCTGATGGGTGGCAGCCAGTGAGAACACACGGATTATAACAATTCCCAAATATTAGGTAGAAATTAGTGACCCCAAAATACTTGCTGGCAGTGACAAGAGACAGATCACCTCAATTCCCAGATATTTAGTAAAATTAGTGACCCCCAAAATACTGCGTGGCACTGGCTGTGTGACAAGACACAGATCACCTCAATTCACAAATGTTTTAAATAAATTTGTAACCCCCAAAATATTTGCTGGCACAGTGATAAGACACAGAAGATCACCTCAATTCACAAATGTTTTAAAGAAATTTGTAGCACCCAAAATACTTGCAGGCACAGTGACAAGACACACATCACCTAAATTCCCTGATATTTGGTAGAAATGAGACCCCCAGACCCTCCCAGTAGCTTTGCAGACCGGCAGTAAGAACACAGAACAACAATCTCCTATGAAATCTCCTCTCAAATGTGTGCTGAAGCTATGCGTGGAAACCTTATATAGTGTGCTGTGGGACTTAGCTCTGTGAGCCCATGATTGGGCAAAATTTGCCCAATCAGCACTCTGAGCCATGATTGGCATACTGTTGAGCCTGTCTTGCACCAGACCTGTGGTCAGGTGCAAGGCTGTAGCCAATTACGAGCTTCAGGCCAGTGGGAAAGTGCATTGTGGGCCATTGTGATGCATTGTGGTCGAACTTGCTCCGAACACCCGGAAATGTTCGGAGTTCGCGATCTAACCGAACAGGCTAAGTTCGTCCCGAACTCCGAGCCGTCCGAACCGAACAGCTCATCCCTAGTTATGAGTGACCTGCATAAATGGGGAGGGATGAGGTAAAATGGCTAGTGCATTTCTCAGTCTCCTCCATTTGAGAAGCGTTGCTGTTATTAAAGGATGGAAAGCGTGTAAAAGGGATTTCAAAGGGACCGACTGCCAAGGCAAGGTAGATATGGGAACTTTAAGGCTAGGGTCAGACGAAAGCATTTTTCCCCGCGAACGTGAAAAAGTGCGTCCGAACGCATTGACGTGATTTTTTCACGGAATGCGCAAAAACGGTCAGACGACGCGCATTTTTGGTCGTGATTTTGTACGGATCGTCAATAAAACTCTTTTTGCGTCTGGACGTTATGTAGGCTGGACATTAGCAGTGTCTGACATCTCCTAATCACGCAAACACGCCGCTATGCCGTAGCTGCAGACTCAGTACGTCAGTACTAGCGGTTCAGCGTTCTCAGAAAAATGCGTTCAAATTCCACTTGCGTTGCACGGCCGGACTTTTGTGCGGCCGTACATCGTATTTTGGCTGTCATTGGCCGTCATCTGCTGCTAGTGCGGCCGTAATTATGTGCGCCAGAACGCACATTAAAAGTGCGCTGGTCTGACCCCAGCCTTAGGGATCTCTGTTCTAGGTGTACCCACAATTTATGGGGAGGTGACATAGACCAATCGGTTAACTTTAGAAAAAGAACTGCTGTATGAAAGAGTTCCATGTCCGGCAAACCCAAACCTCCCCTATTGCGATGGCGGTTCATATCCGCATAGGGGACACAAGGATGGGTATCATTCCATATATATTTAAGAAACAAGGATTTGAAGTGGCGGAAACCCTCATTGGTACTGATTGATAAATATACAGGAATCTTGGGAGGATGTTCATTTTGATGTTAATCCTTCCTAACCAAGAGACATTAGAAAGGCGCCATTGTTTTAGGTCTTGCTCCACTCTCCGCAATAGGGGTTCATCATTAGCATTACATAAGTTGGTCAGATCTTTAGGGAGGGTGATCCCCAAATAATGGAGCGAATCAGTCTACCATCGAAAGGGGAATTTCTGCTTCACCATCTCTTGTAACTCATCCGACACCTTCACCCCCATCACTTCACATTTAGATTCATTAATCTTAAAGTTAGATAATTTACCATATATGTCAAGCTCGCCCTTAAAGTGGTCTAGTGATAATAACAGGTTCGTAAGGGTAAGGAGAACGTCATCAGCGAATGCTGCTACCTTGTAATGGTGGAATGGCAAAGTGAATCCTGTGATAAGAGGGTTATCTCTGATACTTTGGAGGAGAGGTTCCAGGGTTAATATAAATAAGAGGGGTGACGGGGGCAGCCTTGTCGGGTACCATTGCGAATATGCAGATCTTGTGAGTATGTTCCATTTACTCTCAGTGCGACTCTCAGATTGCTATAAAGAGACCTGATCCACACCAGCCACCTCGGTCCAAAGCGCAAAAAGGACAGTGTTTCGGTTAAAAAGGACCAGTCCACGCGGTTAAAAAGGACCAGTCCATGCGTCAAAGGCTTTTTCCTCATCGATGGAGAGAAAAAGTGTCGGAGTGTCAGAGGAGTGTGCTAAATGTATAAGGGCAATGGCTCATTGCGTGTTATCTCTAGCTTCTCTGGTGGGAACGAAGCCTGTTTGGTCTGGGTGAATAAGATTCGGGATCAATGGGTTGAGACGGGATGCCAACATTTTTGCCATTAGTTTCACATCTACAATTAGTAGAGAAATTGGTCTATAGTTGTTGACTTGAGTGTGGTCTTTGTCAGGTTTCGGGATAAGCGAGACATGGGCACATAAAGTGGAGGGGTCTAAACTACTATTTTCATCTAGAGAATTAATCATATTACGGAGGTGTGGGCTTAGGTAGGAGAGAAATGTTTTATAATAGGCCACAGTGAAGCCATCTGGGCCAGGGCTTTTCCCGGTGGCTGTGGAACTTAATTCCTCGAAACGTTCAATTGGTGTGAACGGAGCATCTAGAGTCTTCGGCTCTTCGCCATGTTGGGGTTAAGAGAGACTGGAGAGATTCTCTCAGATATGTGCGTATGTCTACCTCATTAGGGGGTGTTTCTCTTAAAGAATAAAGCGAGGAGAAATATCTATGAAACGTGTCAGTAATGTCTTTAGTGAGGTGATGAAGGTTACCCCCCTTCCCCTGTATCTTCGGGATGTACGTGTTCTAATGTCTCTGTTATAGGTCGTTGGCTAGAAGCTTGCCACATTTGTTGCCTTGCGCGCAGTAGGCCCGTTTTGTGAGAAGTAATGAGCGCATTGTTTGTTGTGTGAAAATAGAGATCAATTTCGCTCTCTGTTCAGTCAGTTCCTTGAAAGTGTCAAGAGAGTGCGTCAGTTTATGTGCTGTTTCTAGAGTATGGATGCTGTGGATCAGGTCTTCTGTTGTTGCACGTCGTTTCTTTTTGCGTTGACGCCCCAGCTGGATAAGTTTACCCCTGAGTACACATTTATGGGCCTCCCATAGTACCGATGGGGATATCTCTGGTGTGGCATTGTCCACAAAATACTGCGGTATAGCTTCCTGTATCTCTTGGCGTAAAACCACGTAACGTAATAATGATTTGTTTTAGCGCCATGCACATTGTGGGGGGAGAATAGAGTCAATATCAATGCCTATCAAGATCGGGGCATGATCAGACCATGTAATGGGGGCTATGTTTGCTGTCTTCAAGCAGTGTAGTTGGTGGTGAGACAATAGAAAGGTATCTAGCCTGGAATAAGATTTTGCCACATGTGAATAGAACGTGTAGTCTTTGGTGAATGGATGAAGAACCTTCCACCCATCCACCAATTGGTGCTGTTGAAGTAGTTGTAAGAATCGGCGGCGTAGCGAGGGATCTATTTGTGGGGAACTCGATATACCTTCTCTAGAGGAATCAAGCGAGACATTAAAATCGCCCCCACATATCAAGAGGCCTTCTGTAAACCTTTCTAGTTTTGTTGATATAGCTCTCAGTGCTGCACATTGCCCTTTATTCGGAAGGTATATATTAGCCAGTGTGACACGTCGGTTACCCAAGGAGCCTTTTAGAAATAGAAAACGACCGTTTGGATCAGTAAGTTGGTGTGTGCAAGTAAATGGAATGTGACGGGCGATCAATATAGCGACCCCTCTAGATTTAGAGACGGTATAATTACTATAAAAACCTTGTGGGTAGCTACGCGAGGTTATCAATGGTGCCGAATCTTCCCTAAAGTGGGTCTCCTGAAGGAACAATATATCACCTCCTTGCCTCCAGAAATCCGTCAGTGCGATATGCCGTTTCTGCGGAATATTGAAACCTCTTACAGTTGTGTTCAAAATTATTCAACCCCCACTGAAATTGAGTGTTTTGGCCAGTTTGACATTGATTTTGATCATTCAGTCATCTTGCTTACAATTAAATCAAAGAGGCACGTGTAGGTCAGACAAATAACATAACATTTATAATGAAATAACCACAAATGTCTTTTCTGTGCTCACATCATTATCAGTTTTATTCAACCCCCAAGTGACATTCAATCTTAGTACTTAGTACAACATCCTTTTACAGTTATAACAGCTTTTAAACGTGAAGCATAGCTTAACACAAGTGTCTTGCAGCGATCTACGGGTATCTTCGCCCATTCGTCATGGGCAAAAGCCTCCAGTTCAGTCACATTCTTAGGCTTGCGCACTGCAACTGCTTTCTTTAAGTCCCACCAGAGGTTCTCAATCGGATTTAAGTCAGGTGACTGCGATGGCCACTCCAAAATGTTCCAGCCTTTAATCTGCAACCATGCTCTAGTGGACTTGGAGGTATGCTTGGGATCATTGTCCTGTTGAAAGGTCCAACGTCTCCCAAGCCTCAGGTTTGTGACGGACAGCATCACATTGTCATCCAATATCTCCTGGTACTGAAGAGAATTCATGGTACCTTGCACACGCTGAAGCTTCCCTGTACCTGCAGAAGCAAACCAGCCCCAAAGCATGATTGACCCCCCGCCATGCTTCACAGTAGGCAAGGTGTTCTTTTCTTCATAGGCCTTGTTCTTCCTCCTCCAAACATAGCGTTGATCCATAGGCCCAAACAGTTCTAATTTTGTTTCATTAGTCCACAGAACACTATCCCAAAACTTCTGTGGTTTGTCCACATGACTTTTGGCATACTGCAGTCGACTCTTCTTATTTTTTGGAAACAGCCAGGGGGTGCGCCTGGGAGTTCTGGCATGGATGCCTTCATTACGTAGTGTGCGCCGTATTGTCTGAGCTGAAACTTCAGTACCCACATCTGACAAATCTTTTCTCAGTTCCTCAGCAGTCACACGGGGACTTTTCTCTACTCTACGCTTCAGGTAGCGCACAGCAGTCGAAGTCAGCATCTTCTTTCTGCCACGACCAGGTAGCGTTTCAACAGTGCCCTTTGCCTTGAATTTGCGAATGATGCTTCCTATGGTCTCTCTTGGTATGTTTAACATCTTTGCAATCTTCTTATAGCCATTGCCCTTCCTGTGAAGAGTAATCACCTCTTCTCTTGTCTTTTTGGACCATTCTCTTGACTTCACCATGTTTGTAACCACACCAGTAAATGTCTAGAATGAGCTGAGTATCACAGTCATTTTAAAGCTGCCTAATTGGTGCTTATTATGCTTTATTGCTGCTCCGTGACATCTACAGGTGTTTTCAATACCTCTGTTCTTCAGAGTGGTAGTCTTTAAGGGGTTGAATAATTGTGGCAATGAAGAATTCACAAAAGAAACATTTACTACTGTTTTACAAAACCAATTGATGTCATTTTAGTTGCATATGGATCTTTAAAAAGTCCTTGTAGGATTTCATTCTGAATACAATTACAAATGTACACTAAATTCCCTAAAACCCTTTACAGCATTGGGGGTTGAATAATTTTGAACACAACTGTACGTTCCAAGACAAGAACCATACTTCAACCATTTAAATAAATCATAGGGGTGAACATTTTCATACCTTCAGTTGTGTCTGGAGGATCGCATGAGTGATCCAAAACTCTGTGGTTTAAACCTTTAAATGTAGCCCCGAGATTCATATTAGAAATTTTAAAAACCTCGTCGCCTCCAAAGAAAAAGGGGGCAACAAAGAAAGAAAAAAGAAAAAATTTAACCTCAGCTGGGGGGGGGGGGTGTCAAAACGTCACAGAAAACCGGTCATATAATGCAACCGGAGAGAAGAAAACCGGCGGAGAACCTTAAACAAAATCTGTAACAAGGGGGGATATCCATAGGAGCCAGCGGCCTTAATGGCACATAACAGTCACCATCAAAACATAAGCCAATTTTGGAGCCTTGCGGCGGCTTGTTAACAGGTGGCATGTCCGCAAAATACTGGCCGATATCGCCCCGTTTATGAGCACTAGAGGGTCCCTTCGGGACAGGGGCAGGCTGTGCTCTCTTTTTGGTGGTTACGGTTAGGGATGAGCTGTTCGGTTCGGACGGTTCGGAGTTCGGCCCAAACTTAGCCTGTTCAATTAGATCGCGAACACCGAACATTTCCGGGTGTTCGCCGCATGTTCGACCACAATGGACCACAATGCATTTTCCCACTGGCCTGAAGCTCGTAATTGGCTACAGCCTTGCACCTGACCACAGGTCTGGTGCAAGACAGGTTCAACACTATGCCAATCACGGCTCAGAGTCCTGATTGGGCAAATTTTGCCCAATCATGGGCTCACAGAGCTAAGTCCCGCAGCACACTATATAACGTTTCCACGCACCGATTCTGCACGCATTTCAGAGGAGATTTCAAAGGAGATAGTTGTGTGTTGTTACTGCCGGTCTGCCACGCTGCTGGGGGGGTCTGGGGGGTCTCATTTCTACCAAATATCAGGGAATTTAGGTGATGTGTGTCTTGTCACTGTGCCAGCAAGTTTTTTTGGTGGTTTACAACTTTCTTTAAAACATTTGTGAATTGAGGTGATCTTCTGGGTCTTGTCACTGTGCCAGCAAGTCTTTTTGGGTCTCATTTCTACCAAATATCAGGGAATTTAGGTGATGTGTGTCTTGTCACTGTGCCATCAAGTTTTTTTGGGGTTTACAACTTTCTTTAAAAAACATTTGTGAATTGAGGTGATCTTCTGTGTCTTGTCACTGTGCCAGCAAATCTTTTTGGGGCTCACTAATTTCTTTAAAACATTTGTGAATTGAGGTGATCTGTGTCTTGTCACACAACCAGTACCACGCATTATTTTGGGGCTCACTAATTTCTTTAAAACATTTGTGAATTGAGGTGATCTGTGTCTTGTCACACAACCAGTACCACGCATTATTTTGGGGGCTCACTAATTTCTTTAAAACATTTGTGAATTGAGGTGATCTGTGTCTTGTCACACAACCAGTACCACGCAGTATTTTGGGGCTCACTAATTTCTTTAAAACATTTGTGAATTGAGGTGATTTGTGTCTTGTAACACAACCAGTACCACGCATTATTTTGGGGCTCACTAATTTCTTTAAAACATTTGTGAATTGAGGTGATCTGTGTCTTGTCACACAACCAGTACCACGCATTATTTTGGGGCTCACTAAATTCTTTAAAACATTTGTGAATTGAGGTGATCTGTGTCTTGTCACACAACCAGTACCACGCATTATTTTGGGGCTCACTAATTTCTTTAAAACATTTGTGATTTGAGGTGATCTGTGACTTGTCACACAACCAGTACCATGCATTATTTTGGGGCTCACTAATTTCTTTAAAACATTTGTGAATTGAGGTGATCTGTGTCTTGTCACACAACCAGTACCACACATTATTTTGAGGCTCACTAATTTCTTTAAAACATTTGTGAATTGAGGTGATCTGTGTCTTGTCACACAACCAGTACCACACATTATTTTGGGGGGCTCACTAATTTCTTTAAAACATTTGTGAATTGAGGTGATCTGTGTCTTGTCACACAACCAGTACCACGCATTATTTTGGGGCTCACTAAATTCTTTAAAACATTTGTGAATTGAGGTGATCTGTGTCTTGTCACACAACCAGTACCACGCATTATTTTGGGGCTCACTAATTTCTTTAAAACATTTGTGAATTGAGGTGATCTGTGTCTTGTCACACAACCAGTACCACGCATTATTTTGGGGCTCACTAATTTCTTTAAAACATTTGTGAATTGAGGTGATCTGTGTCTTGTCACACAACCAGTACCACGCAGTATTTTGGGGCTCACTAATTTCTTTAAAACATTTGTGAATTGAGGTGATTTGTGTCTTGTAACACAACCAGTACCACGCATTATTTTGGGGCTCACTAATTTCTTTAAAACATTTGTGAATTGAGGTGATCTGTGTCTTGTCACTGGCTGCCAGCTATCAGTGTGTCTCACTGAGTTATACCAGAGTTCTTTAAATCTTTATACCAGAGTTTAATCAGAGTTCTGTATATATTAATCTATATATCACTCACCATGTCTGAAAGAACAAAAAGGACAGGCAGATGCTCCCAGACACAGATAAGAGGGCAAGTAGCCCCTGTGTCGGGAGGCTGTGCCTCTGGTCGGGGTGGGCGTGGTGCATCCTCTGCAGGGGCACGCTTGTCCTTTCTAACTGGTGCTGGCCGTCTTAAGCAGCAGCAACATACAGAGGACTTGGTGGATTGGCTAACCAGGCCATCCTCATCCTCCGAGTCCTCTGCCAGCCAGGCTTCTAGTGCTTTACAGTCTACCTCAGCTGCCAAAGCATCTAATGCAGCCTCCATGTCCACAGCTACTCCTGCCGTAGCCTCGCTATCACACACGGAGGAGTCAGCTGAATTGTTTGACTACAATGACAGTGACATGCTGCTTGAGGATGCGCAGCAAGTACTGTGCTCTGATTCAATCTCTGAGGTTGAGGAAGGGAGTATAATCAACCTAGAGGAAAGGGGTGCCAGTGATGACACACAAATAACTGGCACTCATGTTGCCCCAGCACCTGCAGCATACTGCCATGTTGGCTCCAGTGACGAGGAGATAGAGGGTGATGATGACAATGATGATGAGGTCACTGACTCCACCTGGGTGCCTGATCGAACAGAGGATTCAAGTGAGGAAGAGGGGGAGGAGGAGGCACAGCAAACACGAGGCACAACATCCTCTGTGACCAACCGTAGCACTAGCCAGTCCAAGGCATCACATGTCAGAGCTGCTCCGGTGCAGAGCGCTGTTGTCTCAAAGAACACACGCAGGAACTCTGTTGTCAGGGAGTTCTTTAAGAAATGTGCAGTAGAGCGCAGCGTTGCTATTTGTAATCTATGTCAGATGAGGCTTAAGCGTGGGATAGACACCGGACACTTGGGTACCACGTGCTTGAGGCGACATATGAACAACTGCCACACATCCCGTTGGTGCAAAACTTTGCGTAGGTCCTCCTCCTCCTCATCTGTCTCTACCCCCACTGTATGTCCTGCCATGTCATTGCCTGCAACCTCCACCGACAGGGATGATGCTACAGTAATGGATGTACCAGCTCCTTCCTCACAATGTGACATCATCCCATCAGCTGAAGATTTACGCAGTCAGATTACGTTGCCGCAGCTGCTGCAGCGAAAGAAAAAATGTAGTCCCAACCATCCACAAGCACAGCGTCTAAATGCCAGCTTAGCAAAATTACTCGCATTGCAGCTGCTGCCTGTTGCTAAATGTGCTGTACCACAGTGGCAGGTTCCAAAACGCCATTACTTTTCACGCAATGCCATTCCAGCACTATACCAGCATGTGGAAGACATTGTTATCCAGTCATTGGGAAAGGCAGTTAGCAACAAGGTGCATGTGACTTTAGACACGTTTTCCAGCAAACATGGACAGGGTCGTTACATTTCCTTCACGGCATACTGGCTAACTCTGATCTCAGCTGGGAGGGATCCAAGACGGGGCTCTGTGCTGGAGCTTGTTCATCCACCACGCCTCCAGAAAGCTGCTTGTATGAGGTCTGTCTGCTCCACCACCTCTACCTCTTCCTCCTCCTCCTCCTCTTCCTCCTTCTCTGTCTCTGGCGAAGTGGTAGTTAAACCGACGCCTGACAGGGTCTACGCAATGGCTCAAGCAAAAAGATGCCATACTGTGCTTGAGCTGGTTTGTTTAGGGGACAGGAGCCACACCGGGCCAGAAATTCTGTCAGCTCTGCAGGGGCAGGTGCAGAGATGGTTAACACCACCCCAGCTTCAGCTGGGAATGATCGTCTGCGATAATGGCAGCAACCTTCTTTCCGCCCTACGCCTGGGTAAGTTGACGCATGTACCATGCATAGCACACGTCCTAAATCTGGTGGTACAGCATTTCCTAATCAAGTACCCAGGGCTGGCATAGCTTCTCAGCCAGGCCAGAAAAGTCTGCAGCCACTTCAGACGGTCATTCCCAGCAAGCGTTCGCCTGGCAGAAATTCAAAGAGAATTCCACCTTCCCACAAACCGTCTGATCTGTGACATGCCCACCAGATGGAACTCGACATTAGCAATGCTGCAGCGTCTGCACAAGCAGCAGAGGGCCATCAACGAGTACCTGTGTGAGTATGGCACAAGGACAGGTTCAGGTCAACTTGTTTTTTTTACCCCCCTGCAGTGGCTGATGATCAAGGATGCATGCACTGTACTGTCACCATTTGAGGAGGCAACGAGGATGGTGAGCAGGGACAGTGCATGCATCAGTGACACAATTCCTTTAGTGTTCCTGCTGGAGCACACACTGCGGGGAATTACAGATGTGGCTCTAGAGGCAGAGCAGCGGGAAGAAGAGGAGGCCTTCCCTAGCTCTCAAGGCCCCAGTCTTTCCGCAGACAGCATTCCAGCGGGTCCTACTGAGATCAGACAGGAGGAGGATGAGGAGGAGGAGGAGGAGGCAGAATATTTAAGTAGTGGGGCATTGAAGGTGGGGATTCCTCAAGGGAGGGTTTCGTGTGCCCAGAAACACAAGGGCTAGTGCATGGCTGGGAGGAGGAAGTGCACGATACGGTCATCCTCATTGACCAGGAAGACTCGGAAGCTAATGCCACCTCCAACCTACGCTGCATGGGCTCCCTAATGATGCAAAGCCTGCTAAAGGACCCCAGGATTCGTGCTATCAAGGAGAGGGATCATTACTGGTTGGCAACCCTTCTTGATCCACGATACAAGGGGAAAGTTGCAGAGCTCATCCTGCCCGCGCAGAGGGAGCACAGGATGAAAAAACTTGAGGACTCTCTAAAGCGACACTTGTGTAACACCTTTCCAGGCACTGGTAGATTACCAAGTGCTGACACACGTGCTTCTGAGGCTTCGGGTGATCAGAGGAATAGTGGTGAAGGCCAGGGCCGCTTGACTGATGCATTTTTAAATTTTTTTTAGTCCTAGACGCCCAGGGACGTCAAATGTAGGCACCCATTGCCAGCGTCTTCACTGTATGGTGCAGGACTACCTAGGGGCAAGGGCAGACCTGGATACCTTTCCAGCAGATGATCCACTGGCTTACTGGGTGTTGAGATTGGATCACTGGTCAGAACTTAGCCAATATGCTATGCAGCTACTTGGTTGCCCTTCATCTTGCATTCTTTCCGAAAGGACGTTCAGTGCCACTGGAGGTTTTGTCACAGACAAAAGAGTGCGTCTGTCCACCGACTCTGTAGACCGGCTGATATTTATAAAAATGAATCAGTCCTTTATCAGCAGTTATCAATCCCCTGATGCTGACGTAACGGAATACATCGGGGATGTCTTCTGCATGCACAAAACCTCCACCACTGAACTCTTCCACAATACCACAAAAGGGTTACGGTGTGAATGCACTTGCTGCCATGAAAGGCACAATATTTGGCTGCACTGACGCCAGTGCCAGATTTATATCATTTTAATTTTTTGAACAGCAGGGTCCAACCCTGCACTCTTACACAATACCACATAGGGGTTACTGTATGATGATACTTGCTGGCCTGGCACCAAAGGCACAATATCTGGGTGCACTGACGCCCATTACCAGATAGAAAAGGTTTCAATATAGGACCGCAAGGTTCATTCCTGCATTCTTCCACAATACCACAGAGGGGTTACTGTATGATGATACTTGCTGGCCTGACACCAAAGGCACACTATCTGGGTGCACTGACGCCCATTACCAGATAAAAAACTTTTCAATATGGGACCGCAAGGTTCACTCCTGCATTCTTCCACAATACCACAGAGGGGTTACTGTATGATGATACTTACGGGCCTGACACCAAAGGCACACTATCTGGGTGCACTGACGCCCATTACCAGATAAAAAACTTTTCAATATAGGACCACATGGTCCACCCCTGCACTTTTCCACAATACCACAGAGTTGTTACTGCATGATGATACTTGCTGGCCTGGCACCAAAGGCACAATATCTGGGTGCACTGACGCCTTGACCGGAATCATATCTTTTCAATATAGGACCACATGGTCCACCCCTGCATTCTTCCAAAATACTATAGAGGGGTTACTGTATGATGATACTTGCTGGCCTGGCACCAAAGGCAGAATATCTGGGTGCACTGACGCCTTGACCAGAATCATATCTTTTCAATATAGGACCACATGGTCCACCCCTGCATTCTTCCACAATACCACAGAGGGGTTACTGTATTATGATGGCACTTGCAGGCCTGGCACCAAAAGCACAATATCTGGGTGCACTGACGCCTTGACCAGAATCATATCTTTTCAATATAGGACCACATAGTCCACCCCTGCATTCTTCCAAAATACTATAGAGGGGAAACTGTATGATGATACTTGCTGGCCTGGCACCAAAGGCAGAATATCTGGGTGCACTGACGCCTTGACCAGAATCATATCTTTTCAATATAGGACCACATGGTCCACCCCTGCATTCTTCCACAATACCACAGAGGGGTTACTGTATGATGATACTTGCTGGCCTGGCACCAAAGGCACACTATCTGGGTGCACTGACGCCCATTACCAGATAAAAAAACTTTTCAATATAGGACCACATGGTCCACCCCCATGGTCCACCCCTGCACTCTTCCACAATACCACAGAGGGGTTACTGTATGATGATACTTGCTGGCCTGGCACCAAAGGCACAATATCTGGGTGCACTGACGCCTTGACCAGAATCATATCTTTTCAATATAGGACCACATGGTCCACCCCTGCACTCTTCCACAATACCACAGAGGGGTTACTGCATGATGATACTTGCTGGCCTGGCACCAAAGGCACACTATCTGGGTGCACTGACGCCCATTACCAGATAAAATCTTTTCAATATAGGACCACATGGTCCACCCCTGCACTCTTCCACAATACCACAGAGGGGTTACTGTATTATGATGGCACTTGCAGGCCTGGCACCAAAAGCACAATATCTGGGTACACTGACGCCTTGACCAGAATCATATCTTTTCAATATAGGACCACATGGTCCACCCCTGCACTCTTCCACAATACCACAGAGGGGTTACTGTATTATGATGACACTTGCAGGCCTGGCACCAAAAGCACAATATCTGGGTGCACTGACGCCTTGACCAGAATCATATCTTTTCAATATAGGACCACATGGTCCACCCCTGCACTCTTCCACAATACCACAGAGGGGTTACTGTATTATGATGGCACTTGCAGGCCTTATCCCCCCTTTTTCCATAACCACCTCTTATATGGACTGATGAAGGCTATATATGAGAGCCGAAACGCGTATCTGTGATTTTTTAAACTTGTAAACTAATGAACCCCCCCCTTTTTTATTTACCATCTGCATCCCATCTTTTATTACTGTTACCATTTATCCTGCCTTTCTCCATACAAGAAGACTGTTTGCTGCTGAATAAGACTGTCTGCTGCTGAAAGAGGTGCAGGTACCCACCATAGCAGTACCATATGCCCACAAGTTGAGCCTGGATTTTAAGGCTCCAGCATTGGTGAGTTTGCCTTTGATCATCACTTACCTCCTTTAACCTTTGGCTTCATATTGCGCTATGAGGATGTCTTTTCTTTATATTTGAAACGACTGAGCAACGACTGAGCAATCAGTAAGAGGAAAGGCGAAGGACACCCCAGGACACCCTAGAGTAACTCTAAAGAAGGGCAGAGGCCACCCGTGATTAGGCCCAAGGCACTCCACACCAGAGCCGGTACGAGAGGCTCTACTCACTGTAAGTGTCCCCTTGTCATTGGGGACTTACCCTGTACCAATCAATATTGCACCATTTTTCTTTTCTTTTCTTGTTCCCCTCTCCCCCTCTCCCCCTTCTTCCCATTTTTGGGAAACTGGGAGCCTTTATAGGACCTAGGCGAGGACAATATTCCAGGACTTCACTCAAAACTTCTGGATTACCCCAACGGAGACCTTACTGGACCGTCTTTCACTTCAACATACGGTCCAAATTTATTTCTCTTTCCACAAACGAACTGGGAAACCAAGGACTTTTTAGAGACTCACTTTATTTGCACTTTATATGCAATTGCACTATGCACTTTTAAGTGATTTTTTGCACTTTTTTGATTACACAAGGACAGTTATTCCATTTCATGGTTGCATGAGGACAGTTATTGTTACTATCATATAGTACAGAACGCAATTGTCTCAACCTACATATTATCACCTCATCCAACTTTTTCTCTAGCACTTTAGTGGTCATTTCGACCGTGCACCCACTGGACCAATAGGAATATTGTATCCATTCACATCGAATATATATAGACCCCAACATATATAGATCACTCTCAGAAGAGACTGCGCCACTAGGACCCCCTTTTCTTTTCGCTCTATACCACTTGCACATTTCTGTCGAGGTTTTGTGTTATAATCCCTGTCGGCTGCACGTACATAACTATACATATTACATTAGCGCCTCCACTGTACTCCCCTGGACATTAGCAGTGTCTGACATCTCCTAATCACGCACACACGCCGATATGCCGCAGCTGCGCACTCAGCACGTCAGTACTAGCGGTTCAGCGTTCTCAAAAAAATGCGTTCAAATTCCACTTGCGTTGCACGGCCGGACTTTTGTGCGGCCGTACATTGTATATTGGCCGTCATTGCCCGTCATCTGCTGCTAGTGCGGCCGTAATTATGTGCGCCAGAACGCACGTTAAAAGTGCGTTGGTCTGACCCCAGCCTTAACCTGAATATCACTTTTACCTTAACAAGAAACCAAGCATAAGATTTTTGCTTAAAACTGCTTAATTTGTAATTTTTAGCAGATTAGAAATAATGTTAAAAAATGTTTACATTCCAATGGAAGTGATGCATTGGTGTAAATGGATTTAAGAGAAAGCGTAATTCCTTTAACCCTTTCGCAGCTGAGCCATTTCACCTCTGTGTGCTGAGCTCATTTTTGACCGTTTTGTGCTCATCATGTTTCAACGCGATTTGAACTCTTGTTTTATTACAAAAAAAAATCAGAAATGGGAACCTGTTAATGTATTTTTCTGCGGAAATACACGATTTTAACTAAAAGTGAAAAAAAAAATCATTTTGGGAAATGAGAGTTAGTGGAGCATCATTGTTCACATTAAAATTGAAAAGTGAACAACAGGGCTGCTTTATTAAAAAAAGAAAAAAAAGAGAGTTTTGCTATTATTTTTCTTTATTTTAATTATATTTTAGTGTTACATATGACCATCCCCTGGTCTTTCCAATGATACCAAACATGACCCTTTGCTGTGCACTGATCAGGAAAAGATACGAGGGTCCAAAGGACCCCTGTATCTCTAACATAGGGAATGCCCAGCTAGGGGGGAATTCCCTTTCTGACGTGATCGAGCCCGAAATGTCAGGCTCCTCTGAAAGAAGGCCGCGACGTAATGCCGATTGGCACGGTATTGAAACATAAGGGGTTAAGAGTAGGGATGAGCTGTTCGGGTTCGGACGGTTCTGAGTTCGGCCCGAACTTTGGCAGTTTGAAAGTTTGCGAACTTCAAACTTTTTGGGTGTGTTCGGTTCGAGTTCGAAAAAAAAAAAGAAATTTTGAAAAAAGTATAGAAAATGCTTAAAAAAATACTAAAAATCTAGAAATAAAGAGACTCTTTACTGCAGAATATTATAAGCAACGGTTTATTAGATATCGAATTAAAAAATAATGTGTATGTGGAAAGATTATCAACTCTAAATGACCTCTGTTCACAAACGGGTATAACACCAGGTGTTTTTAGTCTGGTAATCAATTTGATACATTGTACACTATACTGAGGGGGTGGGGTGGTGTCTGCTTCTGATTGAGATTTGAGAATTAATTTCCCTCCTAAAACATTTCCCTCCTAAATATGCTGCATTTAACTGATGTTTGAAAAAAATTCAAAATAACATCTAAAGCAATGTTATTTTTCACCTCGGGATTAAACATTCACAGGGTTATTCAGAGAGCGGTGAAAAGCAGGAAAATAACTGGAGAAGTGAAAATTCTAGGTCAAAATAGCCAAACCAGAAAAATTCTCCCATTTAACTCACTTTCCAAATTGGCTATTTGGTCTAGATTGTTCTCTTCTCCTGCCAGTTCTCCTGGCTTTCACCTCTCTCTCAGGGTTGTTCAGAGAAAGGTGAAAACCAGGTGAATGGCAGGAAAAGAGAACAATCTGGACCAAATAGCCGATTTAGAAAGTGAGATAAGGCTAGGGTCAGACTAATGCATTTTTCGCAGCGACCATCAAAAAGTGCGTCCGAATGCATTGCCGTATTTTTTCACGGAATATGCGAAAACTGTCATACGATGCACATTTTTGTGCGTGATTTTTTACGGATCCAAACCAGGATCGGCTATTTGGTCTAGAATTTTCCATTCTCCAGTCACTCTCCTGCTTTTCACCACCAAAAAATCAGTAAACTTTTTCTGCGTGTCCGAAAATGCCTCCTCTTTTCATACAGACTGCTGCCCCAAGCAGTTGTTTATGGATAGATTAAAGGAAAAGCATTTACCGTCATTTGAAATGCCATTTTTTGGTTTTTACATATTTCTATACATCCTAGAAATCCGCCACTTCACGGGCAGGTTATGGGGACCTCTTAGGCACGATATTTGAAGGAATTTTTTGTTTTTATTTTTAACCCTTGTTTCATGGAAAACTCACTGTCCCTTTAAAAACTTTTTTTTAAACTTTTTGTCCTTGTTTCCTGTCCCCCAGGGCACTACCTGGACCCCCATACACCTTTTATGGCAAATATCTAGCATATATGCCCTCTTGGAGGGCACTCTAAAAACCGAATTTTCAGCCCCATTGACTTGTATTGAGTTCGAGTTCGGGTTCGGGTTCGGATCCGAACATTTGGAAAGTTCGGGTTTGGCTCCGAACCGAACTCGGGGAGTGTTCGGCTTATCCCTAGTTAAGAGGACATCACTGGAAAGGTCAGACTGTGGTGGAAGTGATTGTAGGACACAACAGGGTGGACATACTGGCTTGTAGGAAAGGCATAAATGATGTAAAGAGGATAAAACATAAGTTTTAATGGTAAAGTGAAATAAAACAAGGATCCTCGTCCCGCAGTAGTCGGACTTCGTGACCTACAGTATATTCAGAACCTCACTTTCTCAGTATGAAGGTTGAATGCATTATTTCCAACTGGGCTCATGTACTTGTTTTCAGATTTTTCTAGGATTAACTCTTCTTTGCCCCAGGTATCCGCTTACTTTCCTATCTATAACTACAGTCCTTTCCAAAGACACCTCACTTAACCTTGAGAGGTGTACAATACAGAGATGCAGGGTTCCAAAGTCCCCCTTTCTCTCCTCACTACAGTGCCACGGTCTAGGTTGTCGATGAAACAATGCAATGCATCATCAGCTCCACACTTGTTGCAATGTTTGAAATGAGAAGGTAAGTTAGCGCAGCATCACTATTTACTTTATACTTGTAATCTGAATAGTAGTGCTGCATTTGAAAAAAAGAGAAAATAATATTTTATTTGTTATTTTTACACAAATCTAACCTGGTAATATATGGTATCACTGGAAAGGCCATAATCTTGTCTTTCTAATGATACCTCGTATGTCCCTCCAGGACAGGGGTAGGCAACCTTTCTCTGCCTGAGGGCCGGATGCAACAATTGTGAATGCATGGAGGGCCGCATTCACCTACAAAGCTAATAAGTGATGATAAAATTGTAATGACGCAGGGGCGGATCCAGACACAAGTTTTGGGGAGGGGGCATTCTACCAGTTTTGGCCAAGAGCTGGTGTTGGGTTTGCAGTGACAGGCGGATATATTTGCCCCCAGCTCACATGGCATGGATAGATATATTGCCCCAGCTCACATGGATATATTTGTCCCCCAGCTCACATGGATATATATTTTCCCCCAGCTCACATGGTTATATTTGCCCCCAGCTCACATGGATATACTGCCCCAGTTCACATGGATACACTGCCCCAGCTCTCATGGATATGCCCTAGTTCTGATGGATATGCCCCCAGATCTCATGGATATGCCCCAGCTCTCATGGATATGCCCCCAGCTCACATGGATATGCCCCCAGCTCTCATGGATATGCCCCCAGCTCTCATGGATATGCCCCAGCTCACATGGATATGCCCCCAGCTCTCATGGATATGCCCCAGCTCTCATGGATATGCCCCCAGCTCACATGGTTATGCCCCCCAGCTCTCATGGATATGCCCCAGCTCTCATGGATATGCCCCCAGCTCTCATGGATGTGCCCCAGATCTCATGGATATGCCCCAGCACACATGGACATACTGCCCCCAGCTGTCATGGATATGCCCCAGCACGCATAGATATACTGCCCCCAGCTCTCATGGATATGCCCCAGCACGCATGGATATACTGCCCCAGCTCACCTCCTGCCGCCGCTTGATAGTCTCCCTCTGAGCGTCCGGCGGCATGGAGCTTGGGCGCTCGCCTGGGGGAGCCACGTGACCAGCCGCGATCTCGCGAGAACTCGGCTGGTAACGTGGTTCCCCAGGCGAGCGCCGAAGCTCCATGTCTTTGGACGCTCACAGGGAGCCAAACACGTGGCACACAGCACGCGCCGCCGTCGCCCCTGTTGTTAAGGCCCGCGGGTGTCTGTGATAAAACCGGGGTTTCGGATTTTTATCGCTGGCCGGGTGTCCGTGATTTTATCACAGACACCCGCGGGCCTTAACAACAGGGGTGGCTGCCGTAGGTTTGCCGACCCCTTCTCAAGGACATATGGCTCCTTATAAAGCGGTATAAATGGTTGTAAATAATAAAAAAATATATATATTTTTTGCAGAGCAAGGCGTCTGTAGGCACATGGCTACTTTGCCTAGCTATAAATCCAACCCTGGAGGTGTGTATAATGCAGGAGACTGCAGAGACCCAATGATGTTTAAGGAACGTCCTCCGCATACAGTGGTGACACACCAGGACGCCCTAAACACGTCATCTGCAGTGAAAGTGTTAAGATGATGCCGAAGAAATCTGAAGATATTTGGAGTGCAAGAATCATAAAATTGGGAAAAAAAAAAAGTTGAAGACCAAAAAGCAGTGACCGTTATTATGTTTGCCTTTTTAATTTCTCTTTATTTATAGTGCAGGTGTTCAGGATGTAAGGCAGTCCCACTATTTTTACATTCATACACACTGACATTAGAAGACTGCATTTAAACAGACACTTTACTCTAGTACTCACCTGTATGAAGAGTAAATGTATGTATGTGTCTATATGTCTGTTTTTTAAGGGCCCTATTACAATTTTCAAGTTAAAATGCTTGCGCAACGCGTGAATTTGTGCGCCCAGCGTTAAACGTTAATGCGCGTAAATCAACGCTGGAATTACAATCCTCACACATTTTTTCATCCGTCGAGCAATAACGCGCGTTAAACGGACGCGCACAAATGCACGTGCAGTAACGTTGCGTGCAGAAATCAGTGTGCGGACTGTTTTTTTCATGCGATTCAGCCAATCAGAATTAAGAACCACAATTATCTAACGTTAAGTTTTTGCGCCTGTCAAAGTCAATCTGCCCATATATGCTGCATCAATAAAAAATGCACACAACTTCTCACATTTATTGGTTTGGTATGTTTAGAATGTGTAACTATACTTTGCTGCATTTTTTTTTTGGGCTGGTGTATTTGGTTTCGGCCAGGTTGATAGAATTTGCCATTAACACCAGCTTTTAGGAGTTGCTAAAATTATGCGCACAACGTCTATGCATTAATTCCTGCGCATAGATTGTGATACCATCCGCGTACCAGCGCACAAACGCATTTGCTCTAACAATGTTAAGGATAGGATGCGCGACGAACAGTAAGCTCGTTCGCGCAGGTTCACCCGCGGTAGGCATATACACGAGTTTGTTGCGCTGACATTGTAATACGCCGTTCAGTGCAAAGGGTTTTACCCTTCGAGTTAATGCGTTTTTGCGCCGGCGCAAACGTTTGCGCGAAGATTGGAATAGGGCCCTAATTGTTTAGTAGGCTGGGTTTATGCAAGGTATGGGTGTGACAACTTCAAGGGGTGGAGCTTGGTGTCACAATTTTCTCACACATACAAACCACCTGCACTACTGCACTTTATCACTAATACAGCGTTTCCCATCTCTCATCTCTGTATCCTTCCCCATTCTAGTTTGTAAGTTCCATTGGGGCCAGAGCCTTTTATTCCTACTTTGTCAACTTATATCTTATTTGAATTGTATTGAATTTATGTTCAAATGTAATTATTTTGCCCTTGTTTGATTTCCGTGCATTGTCTACAGGACTACGGAATCTAAACAGAGGGATGTATGTGTCAATACATATATGCACATCAAAGAAAATAAAACAGCAACAGAATGAAATGTTTTAGGAAAACCAATGATGACATTCTTGGCAGTTCAGAAATGTCTAAGGATTTAGTTCCAGTCTGCTAGCCGAATACTGTCTGACACTGTTTGCCAGCCCTTGCATGGTGTAAACACAACATGAATCACAGCATGATTTTATCTTGGCAGAGATCACTATGACTGAATTCCTTTGCAACATTTATACAGAAGGTTCATATACTGATCCAGGAGGTTTTTTCTTCTTTATAAAGTCCCATTAAGTAGACATGTGCATTCGTTTTAGTACTAAGGCTAGGGTCAGACTAACGCATTTTTCGCGTTGTCCGTGAAAAAGTGTGTTCGAAAGAATGGACGCATTTTTTCACGGAATACGCAATAGCTGTCATACCATGCGCATTTTCGTCCGTGATTTTGTACGGATCATCAATAAAACACTTTTTGTGTCTGGACGTTATGTTGGCTGGACATTAGCAGCGTCTGACGTCTCCTAATCACACACACACGCCGCTAGTGGACGCAGCGCACTCTGTATGTCAGTACTAGCGGTTTCACGTTCTCGAAAAAATGCGTTCATTTGCCACTTGCGTTGCGCAGCCGCACTTTTGTGCGGCCGTTCTTCGTATGCTGCCTGGCATTGGACGTCGTTTGCTGCTAGCACGGCCGTGATTTAGTGCTGCTAAACGCACGTTGATACTGCACTAGTCTGACCCTAGCCTTAAACGGTTTAGTCCGAATTTTGGGATAATTTAGTTTTCGTATGACTCAAGAGATACGAAACTACTCAGCCCAAAAAACGAAAGAAACTAAAGGAAAATGCATTACATTTTAGTTTGTCCTTTTTGTAATATTACATTGATTGAAGGAGACCAGCAATGAGGAGCGCAACATCGCAAAGCAACAGAAAAAGATTGTATGCGTAACCCCTACCTGAAAATCTGACAGTGATAGAGCTCCAGAATACTCACTCGCAGCGCAGACAGCCAGCACAAGAGAGGAAACCTTTACTTAACCCTTGCATGTCTATGAGACAGACGAGATGATAAAAGCAGCTGGAGAGGGAAAACATTGAAATAAATCACACTGAAAGCTAATGACAGAGGAGGGCTGGATAGTAAAAGCCCCTTTATAACAAGCAGCGCTGGGAGAAGAGGGGGCCTTTATAAAACGTGTGTTATCTCCCCTCCTGCTCTGCATAATAGGGGCTTAGCTCTGATACATTTTATATTATCCAGGAGCACTATCCCCCTTTCCTCATCTATATTACATGATTTATATAAAGTCCCTCTCCTCTCCCAGTGCTACTTGCTATAAAGTTTTTTTTATGTCTGATACATCTAGTATCCAGCTCTCCCAGTTACTCTGTCATTATGAACCTTCAGTGTGATTTATTTGAATGTTTTCCCTGGATTTAAAGTGCTTTATTCTGGTTTTTTTAAAATTGCGACAGTCATCTCTTCTGAGCTTTCAAACCGATTTACGTTAATATTTTCCCTCTCCCCTGCTTCTATAATCCTGTCTGTCTCCCCCACAGAGATACACAGCTTAAGTAGAGGTTCCCTCTCCTGTGCTGGATAAGCATTACATTCCGAAGTTCTGCACCCTCCACATGCCAATGCAGTAGGATGTTCTATACAGAGAGGGACATTAATTAATTCAGGAGGATGTTCTATACATTATACAGAGAGGGGTATTAATTAATGCCGGAGGATGTTATATACATAATTCAGAGGGGTGTTAATGCAGGAGGATGTTATATACATAATACAGAGGGGTATTAATGCAGGAGGATGTTATATACATTATACAGAGAGGGGTATTAATGCAGGTGGATGTTCTATACATTATACAGAGAGGGTATTAATTAATGCAGGAAGATGTTCTATACATTATACAGAGAGGACATTTTTTTTGAGCCCTTTAAATCCAGTGGCTATGAGCACTGAGATCAGCTGCTTGTTACATTATCTCTCAGTACAATGTATCAGACTCAGCTGTTACAGTAACTGACTGCTGCTCATCACAGCGCTCAGAGTTTCAGTAAGACAAAGAAATAATATTGTTATAACCTTTTATATATAAAAATATTATTTACTAATTTTACTGAAACTGGTAAAATCCTTTATAAATAAATAAATACATAAAATATGATAATATATATGAAGGTACCCGTAAATGACTTCCAAGAAAAGACTAACAGCCTTTATGTCACCAAGAGTCATATATTTTGTATGTACTATGATCTATATGTATTTTTTATTGTAGATCCACTCCTTATTTATTTATTTGTTTTAGCTGAACAGCGTCATAAGGAGGAGGTTCTTTTGGAGTGATTAAGGTGCATTTTGATTCCTTGAGAGTTTTTTACCACAGTGTTGCAGTTTTTATATGTTTCACTATCTACAGTTGTGTTCAAAATTATTCAACCCCCAATGCTGTAAAGTGTTTTAGGGAATTTAGTGTACATTTGTAATTGTATTCAGAATGAAATCCTACAAGGACTTGTTAAAGAACCATATGCAACTAAAATGACATCAATTGGTTTTGTAATACAGTAGTAAATGTTTCTTTTGTGAATTCTTCATTGAAACAATTATTCAACCCGTTAAAGACTACCACTCTGAAGAACAGAGGTTCATTCAAGTGTTTTCGATCAGGTATTGAAAACACCTGTGGATGTCACGGAGCAGCAATAAAGCATAATAAGCACCAATTAGGCAGCTTTAAAATGACTGTGATACTCAGCTCCTTCTAGACATTTACTGGTGTGGTTACAAACATGGTGAAGTCAAGAGAATGGTCCAGGAAGACAAGAGAAGAGGTGATTACTCTTCACAGGAAGGGCAATGGCTATAAGAAGATTGCAAAGATGTTAAACATACCAAGAGAGACCATAGGAAGCATCATTCGCAAATTCAAGGCAAAGGGCACTGTTGAAACGCTACCTGGTCGTGGCAGAAAGAAGATGCAGACTTCGACTGCTGTGCGCTACCTGAAGCGTAGAGTGGAGAAAAGTCCCCGTGTGACTGCTGAGGAACTGAGAAAAGATTTGTCAGATGTGGGTACTGAAGTTTCAGCTCAGACAATACGGCGCACACTGCATAATGAAGGCCTCCATGCCAGAACTCCCAGGCGCACCCCCTTGCTGTCTCCAAAGAATAAGAAGAGTCAACTGCAATATGCCAAAAGTCATGTGGACAAACCACAGAAGTTTTGGGATAGTGTTCTGTGGACTGATGAAACAAAATTAGAACTGTTTGGGCCCATGGATCAATGCTATGTTTGGAGGAGGAAGGCCTATGAAGAAAAGAACACCTTGCCTACTGTGAAGCATGGCGGGGGGTCAATCATGCTTTGGGGCTGGTTTGCTTCTGCAGGTACAGGGAAGCTTCAGCGTGTGCAAGGTACCATGAATTCTCTTCAGTACCAGGAGATATTGGATGACAATGTGATGCAGTCCGTCACAAACCTGAGGCTTGGGAGACGTTGGACCTTTCAACAGGACAATGATCCCAAGCATACCTCCAAGTTCACTAGAGCATGGTTGCAGATTAAAGGCTGGAACATTTTGGAGTGGCCATCGCAGTCACCTGACTTAAATCCGATTGAGAACCTCTGGTGGGACTTAAAGAAAGCAGTTGCAGTGCGCAAGCCTAAGAATGTGACTGAACTGAAGGCTTTTGCCGATGACGAATGGGTGAAGATACCCGTAGATCGCTGCAAGACACTTGTGTCAAGCTATGCTTCACGTTTAAAAGCTGTTATAACTGTAAAAGGATGTTGTACTAAGTACTAAGATTGAATGTCACTTGGGGGTTGAATAAAACTGATAATGATGTGAGCACAGAAAAGACATTTGTGGTTATTTCATTATAAATGTTATGTTATATTTGTCTGACCTACACGTGCCTCTTTGATTTAATTGTAAGCAAGATGACTGAATGATCAAAATCAATGTCAAACTGGCCAAAACACTCAATTTCAGTGGGGGTTGAATAATTTTGAACTGTATCTGTATTCCCACTTAAAAAAGGCTTTGTGAGTAAACAAGGAAAAGTAGCTCCCATATGTTGCACATGATGGTGTAACGAGCCTGGGCAATTTTACATTCTAAACGCTAACGTTAGCACTCAGCTATATGAGCACTAACGTTAGGTTAAGTGGCCCTGGTGCGGGCCGCCCATATTACATTCCAAACGCTAACGGGTTAAAAAAACAGTTAGCGAATTGGAGATTACGCTTTTCAGCGCAAGCTTACTCTTATTTGCGCTCCCTATGCTTAATATGGGGAGCGCAAAGAGTTAATTAGCGTTAGGATTACAAAGTCCTAATGCTAATTACGTCACGCTGTGGTTCACTAAAATGTTAACCACAGCTTGGAGCTGGTGCTAACTGATACCGCTTGTGCAGAATCAGCTATCGCCAGCTACAAATCCCCCCCAAAAATTAGATACTCACCTCTCATGCCATGGCGAAAACAGTGGCACAATCCACCGTTTCTGACCGCCGGGAGCAGAGTGAGACTGGGGGAAAAAGTCCCCAGTTCCCTCCGCAATCACTTTTTTAACCTGCGGGATCTCGCGAGAGGCAAGATCCTGCAGGTCATGTGATCTGGCATCAAAGCCACAATGGAGTCCAATGGACTCCAGGAGGGGATACACAGGGCAGCGCATTAGCGTTGCTTCGAGCATCCTGAGGCCAGGGCCGGTGCAAGCATTTTTGTCTACTCAGGCGAAGGTGCGTTTTGGTGCCCCCATCCCTACCATGCCATGTCAATCAGCATTGAGATGCGTAATAATCTCTAAAACATACCAAGAAAATAAGTTGTCATTTGCGCTCACCCCCCAGGCATGTACTGGCCATAGGGACTACAGGGAGATTCCTGGTGGGCCGATGGCTCTGTGGGCCAGTGTGAATGTTGGTTCACCGCGTGGCTCGCGCTGCCCTTAATTGGTGAGGTAAGAACTTCCTCACTGCAAAACAGACGCAGTCTCATATTGCGGCCACTGTGCCGGTGAGACCCTCTGCGCATCCGCCTCACCTTAAGGCATGGTGCACACTTGACCTCAGTGCCACTGCGGTGCTTTACCCAATCGCTCTGCAGCAACTCCAGTATCTGTAGAGCGATTGGTTGAGCGATCCAGTTGGATTATATACTATTTTTGTGCGTATTTGCATAATTAAATTGGGCCGGTCTGGATGACATCCAGGGCTGATTTTCTGTCCCAGTCCAGCCCTGCTCACCCCTGTAGCTCCACGTTGAGCAAAACACAGAGGTTTTGGTTTATTTGAATGGTCATTAAAGTGTAAGCTCTTCTGCCACATCACTACACCTCTGGGTCAGGCTAGTCCTTCCTAATGAAACCAAAAGCTGCTTTCTAAGCAACCACATGTCCTCATGCGGCTTCTCAGCCATGAGAGAAACTGGTGGGTTTTATTTATACCCTCACCAGGAGCAATTCAGGTTTATAAGATACGTCTACCTTATTGATGTACTTATACACACTGCAAATTACAGAGCTCACTTCAATAAACCTTCCAGTAATGTGCAGAGTGTATGAGCGTATCACAGAGCTCCACAGCAATAAAACTCACAGTAATGTGCAGTGTGAATGAGTGTATCACAGAGCTCCACAGCAATAAAACTCAGTAATGTGCAGAGTGTATGAGCGTATCACAGAGCTCCACAGCAATAAAACTCACAGTAATGTGCGGTGTGTATGAGCGTATCACAGAATCCACAACAATAAAACTCACAGTAATGTGCAGTGTGAATGAGTGTATAACAGAGCTCCACAGCAATAAAAAACGGTAATGTACCAATATCAGTTTATTCAAACCCCCTGCATATCATTTTACACCCCCAGACCCCGGTACATGATTTTACACCCCACAGCATAGCAATTTACACCCCCAGTAAATCAATTTACAGGCCCCAGACCCAGTATATCAATTTACAGCCCCCCAGTATATCTATTTACAGCCCCCAGACCCAGTATATCAATTTACAGCCCCCCAGTATATCTATTTACAGCCCCAGACCCAGTATATCAATTTACAGCCCCCAGACCCAGTATATCAATTTACAGCCCCCCAGTATATCTATTTACAGCCCCCAGACCCAGTATATCAATTTACAGCCCCCCAGTATATCTATTTACAGCCCCCCAGTAAATCTATTTACAGCCCCCAGACCCAGTATATCTATTTACAGCCCCAGACCCAGTATATCTATTTACAGCCCCCAGACCCAGTATATCAATTTACAGCCCCCCAGTAAATCTATTTACAGCCCCCAGACCCAGTATATCAATTTACAGCCCCCCCCAGTATATCTATTTACAGCCCCCAGACCCAGTATATCTATTTACAGCCCCCCAGTTTATCTATTTACAGCCCCCCCAGTAAATCTATTTACAGCCCCCAGACCCAGTATTTCAATTTACAGGCCCCAGACCCAGTATATCAATTTACAGCCCCCCAGTATATCTATTTACAGCCCCCAGACCCAGTATATCAATTTACAGCCCCCAGACCCAGTATATCAATTTACAGGCCCAGACCCAGTATATCAATTTACAGCCCCCAGGCCCAGTATATCAATTTACAGCCCCAGACCCAGTATATCAATTTACAGGCCCCAGACCCAGTATATCAATTTACAGCCCCCCAGTAAATCTATTTACAGCCCCCAGACCCAGTATATCAATTTACAGCCCACAGACCCAGTATATCAATAATTTACAGCCCCCCAGTAAATCTATTTACAGCCCCAGACCCAGTATATCAATTTACAGGCCCAGACCCAGTATATCAATTTACAGCCCCCAGACCCAGTATTTCAATTTACAGCCCCCAGACCCAGTATATCAATTTAAAGCCCCCAGACCCAGTACAGCAATTTACAGCCCCAGACCCAGTATATCAATTTACAGCCCCCAGACCCAGTATATCAATTTACAGCCCCAGACCCAGTATATCTATTTACAGCCCCCAGACCCAGTATATCAATTTACAGCCCCCCCAGTAAATCTATTTACAGCCCCCAGACCCAGTATATCAATTTACAGGCCCCAGACCCAGTATATCAATTTACAGCCCCCAGACCCAGTATTTCAATTTACAGCCCCCAAACCCAGTATATCAATTTAAAGCCCCCAGACCCAGTACAGCAATTTAGAGCCCCAGACCCAGTATATCAATTTACAGCCCCCAGACCCAGTATATCTATTTACAGCCCCCAGACCCAGTATATCAATTTACAGCCCCCCCAGTAAATCTATTTACAGCCCCCAGACCCAGTATATCAATTTACAGGCCCCAGACCCAGTATATCAATTTACAGCCCCCCAGTAAATCTATTTACAGCCCCCAGACCCAGTATATCAATTTACAGCCCCCCAGTATATCTATTTACAGCCCCCAGACCCAGTATATCAATTTACAGCCCCCCAGTATATCTATTTACAGCCCCAGACCCAGTATATCAATTTACAGCCCCAGACCCAGTATATCAATTTACAGGCCCAGACCCAGTATATCAATTTACAGCCCCCAGACCCAGTAAATCTATTTACAGCCCCCAGACCCAGTATATCAATTTACAGGACCCAGACCCAGTATTTCAATTTACAGCCCCCAGACCCAGTATATCAATTTACAGGCCCCAGACCAGTTATATCAATTTACAGCCCCCCAGTAAATCTATTTACAGCCCCCAGACCCAGTATATCAATTTACAGCCCACAGACCCAGTATATCAATAATTTACAGCCCCCCAGTAAATCTATTTACAGCCCCCAGACCCAGTATATCAATTTACAGGCCCCAGATCCAGTATATCAATTTACAGCCCCCAGACCCAGTATTTCAATTTACAGCCCCCAGACCCAGTATATCAATTTAAAGCCCCCAGACCCAGTACAGCAATTTACAGCCCCCAGACCCAGTATATCAATTTACAGCCCCAGACCCAGTATATCAATTTACAGCCCCAGACCCAGTATATCAATTTACAGCCCCAGACCCAGTATATCTATTTACAGCCCCCAGACCCAGTATATATCAATTTACAGCCCCCCCAGTAAATCTATTTACAGCCCCCAGACCCAGTATATCAATTTACAGGCCCCAGACCCAGTATATCAATTTACAGCCCCCAGACCCAGTATTTCAATTTACAGCCCCCAGACCCAGTATATCAATTTAAAGCCCCCAGACCCAGTACAGCAATTTAGAGCCCCAGACCCAGTATATCAATTTACAGCCCCCAGACCCAGTATATCAATTTACAGCCCCCAGACCCAGTATATCTATTTACAGCCCCAGACCCAGTATATCAATTTACAGCCCCCCCAGTAAATCTATTTACAGCCCCCAGACCCAGTATATCAATTTACAGGCCCCAGACCCAGTATATCAATTTACAGCCCCCCCAGTAAATCTATTTACAGCCCCCAGACCCAGTATATCAATTTACAGCCCCAGACCCAGTATATCAATTTACAGCCCCCCAGTAAATCTATTTACAGCCCCCAGACCCAGTATATCAATTTACAGCCCCCCAGTATTATCTATTTACAGCCCCCAGACCCAGTATATCAATTTACAGCCCCCCAGTATATCTATTTACAGCCCCCAGACCCAGTATATCAATTTACAGCCCCCAGACCCAGTATATCAATTTACAGGCCCAGACCCAGTATATCAATTTACAGCCCCCAGACCCAGTAAATCTATTTACAGCCCCCAGACCCAGTATATCAATTTACAGGACCCAGACCCAGTATTTCAATTTACAGCCCCCAGACCCAGTATATCAATTTACAGGCCCCAGACCCAGTATATCAATTTACAGCCCCCCAGTAAATCTATTTACAGCCCCCAGACCCAGTATATCAATTTACAGCCCACAGACCCAGTATATCAATAATTTACAGCCCCCCAGTAAATCTATTTACAGCCCCCAGACCCAGTATATCAATTTACAGGCCCCAGACCCAGTATATCAATTTACAGCCCCCAGACCCAGTATTTCAATTTACAGCCCCCAGACCCAGTATATCAATTTAAAGCCCCCAGACCCAGTATATCAATTTACAGCCCCCCAGTATATCTATTTACAGCCCCCCAGTAAATCTATTTACAGCCCCCAGACCCAGTATATCTATTTACAGCCCCAGACCCAGTATATCTATTTACAGCCCCAGACCCAGTATATCAATTTACAGCCCCCCAGTAAATCTATTTACAGCCCCCAGACCCAGTATATCAATTTACAGCCCCCCCAGTATATCTATTTACAGCCCCCAGACCCAGTATATCTATTTACAGCCCCCAGTTTATCTATTTACAGCCCCCCAGTAAATCTATTTACAGCCCCCAGACCCAGTATTTCAATTTACAGGCCCCAGACCCAGTATATCAATTTACAGCCCCCCAGTATATCTATTTACAGCCCCAGACCCAGTATAATCAATTTACAGCCCCCAGACCCAGTATATCAATTTACAGGCCCAGACCCAGTATATCATTTACAGCCCCCAGGCCCAGTATATCAATTTACAGCCCCAGACCCAGTATATCAATTTACAGGCCCAGACCCAGTATATCAATTTACAGCCCCCCAGTAAATCTATTTACAGCCCCCAGACCCAGTATATCAATTACAGCCCCCCAGTATATCTATTTACAGCTCCCAGACCCAGTATATCAATTTACAGCCCCCCAGTATATCTATTTACAGCCCCCAGACCCAGTATATCAATTTACAGCCCACAGACCAAGTATATCAATAATTTACAGCCCCCCCAGTAAATCTATTTACAGCCCCCAGACCCAGTATATCAATTTACAGCCCCCAGACCCAGTATTTCAATTTACAGCCCCCAGACCCAGTATATCAATTTAAAGCCCCCAGACCCAATATATCAATTTGCAGCCCCCAGTATATCTATTTACAGCCCCCAGACCCAGTATATCAATTTACAGGCCCCAGACCCAGTATATCAATTTACAGCCCCCAGACCCAGTATTTCAATTTACAGCCCCCAGACCCAGTATATCAATTTAAAGGCCCCAGACCCAGTATATCAATTTACAGCCCCCAGACCCAGTATTTCAATTTACAGCCCCCAGACCCAGTATATCAATTTAAAGCCCCCAGACCCAGTACAGCAATTTACAGCCCCAGACCCAGTATATCAATTTACAGCCCCCAGACCCAGTATATCAATTTACAGCCCCCAGACCCAGTATATCAATTTACAGCCCCAGACCCAGTATATCTATTTACAGCCCCCAGACCAGTATATCAATTTACAGGCCCCAGACCCAGTATATCAATTTACAGCCCCCAGACCCAGTATTTCAATTTACAGCCCCCAGACCCAGTATATCAATTTAAAGCCCCCAGACCCAGTACAGCAATTTAGAGCCCCAGACCCAGTATATCAATTTACCGCCCCCAGACCCAGTATATCAATTTACAGCCCCCAGACCCAGTATATCTATTTACAGCCCCCAGACCCAGTATATCAATTTACAGCCCCCCCAGTAAATCTATTTACAGCCCCCAGACCCAGTATATAAATTTACAGGCCCCAGACCCAGTATATCAATTTACAGCCCCCCAGTAAATCTATTTACAGCCCCCAGACACAGTATATCAATTTACAGCCCCCCAGTATATCTATTTACAGCCCCCAGACCCAGTATATCAATTTACAGCCCCCCAGTATATCTATTTACAGCCCCCAGACCCAGTATATCAATTTACAGCCCACAGACCAAGTATATCAATAATTTACAGCCCCCCCAGTAAATCTATTTACAGCCCCCAGACCCAGTATATCAATTTACAGCCCCCAGACCCAGTATTTCAATTTACAGCCCCCAGACCCAGTATATCTATTTACAGCCCCCAGACCCAGTATATCAATTTACAGGCCCCAGACCCAGTATATCAATTTACAGCCCCCAGACCCAGTATTTCAATTACAGCCCCCAGACCCAGTATATCAATTTAAAGCCCCCAGACCCAGTACAGCAATTTACAGCCCCAGACCCAGTATATCAATTTACAGCCCCCAGACCCAGTATATCAATTTACAGCCCCAGACCCAGTATATCTATTTACAGCCCCCAGACCCAGTATATCAATTTACAGCCCCCCAGTAAATCTATTTACAGCCCCCAGACCCAGTATATCAATTTACAGGCCCCAGACCCAGTATATCAATTTACAGCCCCCAGACCCAGTATTTCAATTTACAGCCCCCAGACCCAGTATATCAATTTAAAGCCCCCAGACCCAGTACAGCAATTTAGAGCCCCAGACCCAGTATATCAATTTACAGCCCCCAGACCCAGTATATCTATTTACAGCCCCCAGACCCAGTATATCAATTTACAGAGTACCTGATAGACTATATAACCAGAGTTTTCATAGTAAAATGTGGAAAAATAATTTTAAATGCTATAAATATCTGAAACCCGAATGGAAACTTAGGATGGCCATTCATTGGGTCCATGGTCGGATGACCAATTTGGCCGTCTGACTACGGACAACTTTTTTAAACGATCTGGGTTGTCCACTCCAAACAACTATGGATGACCCAGATTGACATACGGACAAACCGCCGAAAGACCGCAGACTGCAGAAAAAAATGTAAACGGAACTCTGCTATTCATCTAATAGGTAATTAAACAAAAAAAGCATTTAAATTTTGTCTAAATAATAAAAAATGTCCTTAAAAAAAAATAAAAATGTCTGTAACATAGTAAAAAAACACGTTTTTAAAAAAATTGGGATTCAAAAATTTTGTAAAAAAATACCAAAAATACGAAAAGATGTTCACAAAAATAAGTAACTAAAAAGACTTTTTGCTTAAAATAACAAGAATAAACTAAATAAACTTTAATGAAAAAGAAAATGAAAATGAAAATAATGTTTCATATTGAATCCAACGGGATTCGCCTGATTTACCTGTCGAACGGAGCCACTGAAAATCAGGGCAGTTTATTCATGTTTGCTGTACCAGGGTGTTCGTCTTCGTCTGACAAATGCCATTCAAATGGGAAAGATCACTACAGGGTTATTCAAAGAGAATAGAAAAGTCACCGCATGTTTGGTGACTTTTCGTTCTCCTCAATTCGGTGCGATTTGGCGATCCCATTTCGGCGACCCTGCGGTGCATTCAGCAAGCACCACAGGGTCCCCGAATTGCAGGGAAAAGTCGCCGCAAACCACGGCGAAGGCACACTGAAAACCCGCAAAAACATCTGGATTAACCGCGCCGAAAACGCCAGAAAAACCCGAGCAGGAGCCGATCACACACAGCGCAGCCGCTGGAAAAAGCCGACACCGCAGACTAATGGAATGAAAAAAAAAAAAACAGTTTGCTTGAATGTTTGAAAAGTGAAACGCTGTTTGCAAAGAAACTACTGAGCGAAAATATCTGAAATTTACATATGAGGTCCAAGCAATGATAATAAAAAGGACTGTTACAGAAAAAAGAACAGACGTTTAAAAAAAATAATAATAAAAAAATCAGAAAAACTTTTTTGGCAAAGAAATTCCGAAAAATGCTTAATATATCCTAAAAAAATCTATAAATAGACTTTTTACTGCAGAATATTATAATCAACGGTTTATTAGATATTGGAATAAAACGGGAATATTTTTAACATTGAAACCTATGAAATTCAACTGAATAAACCTGCCGAATTAAACCACCGAATGGCAGGGCAATTCAGCAACTTTTCACTGCTGGGCTTTGCTCTCTGAATAGCCGAAGCATTGCTTCTCTATGGGGATAACCTGCCCTCGAACAGGCACCGAACAGGCACCGTATGTGCAGACAATTTGCCAGGATTTGGCGAATTGCCTGCTCTCTGGATAGCCGAATGGCCAAGGAAGGTAACCGAACGCTGATTTTCAGCATTCGGTTCCCTTTCGGCAGCCATTCGGATCTCTTTGAATAACCCTGCTAGTCTGAAATAGTCGCTCAAAGTCTTCTGAAGTCGTCCAATGGAAGTCGGAGGCAGTGGAAGAGGATTGATTCTCCTCTGTGTTGTGGAATTAGTCTGATGACTATGGGCAACTATGGACAACTTGTTAGTCGCACAAATACGGACCCAGTGGACGACCAGCCTTAAACATTTTGTTATAGCACTCTGATGGTATTATCACGGGGGAGGAGGCCAAGGGTGCAATTTTCTTACGGAAGCAAAATTTCGAAAGAAATTTAACGCCCCTAATAGAGATGATCTCAGGGACCTCTAACCCAAGCTAGCAGCAGCCCAATGCTCACTGGTATACTCCACCACTTGCCGCCGACTTTAAAGTTTGAGCTGTGGGAGAGACAGAGCTCCTCCTAGGCCCTGCAGTACTGCCAGGGTTCAGTGTGGGCAGGCTGGTTTCCATGAGCAGCAGAATCCTCGCCTGACACCACACCCTCATCAGTTGACACCAGATAGGAGGAGCCGACTGCCCGCGCTCTGCAATGACACAGACTGTGGACTCAGATGGAAAGAGGCTGGGACACCAGAGAAGCTATCATGCAGCTCCAAAGTTTGGTCTGAGTGAGATTTCTCTAAGTGGTGAGGGACTGACACACATTTCAAACACATTCTGCCTCATTCCACACACACTGACAGACACTGACTCATTCCACACACACACTGTCACACACTGCCTCATTCCACACACAGTGTAACACTGCCTCATTCCACACACGCTGTCACATACTGCCTCATTCCACACACACTGTCACACTGCCTCATTCCACACACTGTCACATGCTGCCTCATTCCATACACACTGTCACACACTGCTTCATTCCACACACACTGTGAAGCGCTGCCTCATTCCACACACACTGTCACACATTGCCTCATTCCACACAGACTGTCACACGGTGCCTAATTACACACACACTGTCACACACTGCCTCATTCTACACACACTGTCACATACTGCCTCATTCCACACAAACTGTCACACTTCCTCATTCCAAATGACCTGTCAACACTGCTTCAATCCACACACTGTCACACATTGCCTCATTCCACACACCCTGTCACACTGTGCCTCATTGGTGACACACACTTCACACACATTCTGCCTCATTCCACACACACTGACACACACTGACTCATTCCACACACACTGTCACACACTGCCTCATTCCACACACAGTGTAACACTGACTCATTTCACACACGCTGTCACATACTGCCTCATTCCACACACACTGTCACACTGCCTTATTCCACACACTGTCACGCTGCCTCATTCCACGTGCAATGTCACACTGCCTCATTCCACACACTGTCACATGCTGCCTCATTCCACACACACTGTCACACACTGCTTCATTCCAACCCTCGCTATGCCACTGTGTGTATGTGTGGGTATTTGTGATCGTATGTGTGGGTATGTGTGACCGCGTGTGTGGAAGTGTACTGTAGGTATGTGTGACTGTGTGTCAGGGACGTGCGGTCAGGGGCAGCAGGTGAGGCAGAGCCTCACCTGCCATTAAGTGCTGCTGAATTGATAAAAAAAATCACCTGCTCCGTGTTCCCCCACCATCGGCTCTGCCTTTCCTCTGCGCTGTTTTTTCTTCTTCATTCACCAGCCTGAGCCTGCCCTACTCAATTTGCTAGCAGTACGCTATGCAAATCGTGTATGCTGCCAAGAAGTGTGCAGCGTGGCACGTCTGTTCAATGAACGAACGTGCGAGCACTGCCCACTTCCTGAACATTGCTCTCCCAGTGCCTCAGCGGCACTGAGAGAGCAATGTAATAGCTTGGACCAATGGGAAAGCATCATTGGTTCAAGCCATTCAAAAAATGCCTGCATGGGAGGCAGACCTCACATACATTGATGCAGGACGTCATGTGACTGTCCTGTCTCTCGCAGTCAGTGGGCGCAGGGCTGTGCTCGGGGTGTGGCTTCAGCGTGACACTCAGCTGCCTGGAGGAAGACACAGATCCTTGGGAGCACTGAGAGCAGCCTGATCCTGGGGAGCACTGAGAGTAGCCAGATCATGGGGAGCACTGACAACAGCCAAATCATGGGGAGCAATAAGAGCAGCCAGATCCTGGGGAGCTGAGAGAAATCAGATCTTGAGGAGCCCTGAACCTATGTAAACTGTGTATATCTGGCTCTGCTACTAGCTAGTGCCTCACCAGCCACTGACCTCACCGCACGCCACTGCTGTGTGTGTGCAGATATATGGGTATGTGTGTGTCAGTGTGTGGATAAGTGTGTGTTTATGTGTGTGGTTGGGTGTGTGTGTGTGGATCTGTGTATATGTGTGTGTGTGACCGTGTGTGTGGATGATTGGATATATTTGACAGTGTGTTTGTGTGTATGTGTGGGTATGTGGATGTGTGATACTCTGAGTGAGTTTATAGATGTGACGCTGTGAGTGGGTATATGGATGTGTGATTTTGCTTGGGGATTTATGGATGAGTGACTGCGTGGGCTCTGTGACACATTCATGTTTATCACACTTCGCTTTGAGGTTTATTGCTGTCAAGCCCTGTCATACTCTCATACTGTCAGGATCCTATCCACAGCCTGACTTGTGCCGCCTCCTGAAGGCAGGACCTTTCCTGCATCATCTACGTTCCTGTCCAGGTTTTTGGTGTAGCCTTCTGTCTCAGCCAATCCTCTGTACACCACCCTTGGTTTTCCCTACAGTTAAACACAGTAAACACACACTCACCTGAATAAAAGGCTACACCTCCCTCCAGTCATGTTACTCAATTGTTCGTCAAAACAAGACCTGTTTATGCAAGCTCCTGAAATACCAGCTATTACCCTGCTAAACTATCAGTTCCCTCAGCCTGCTCCTCTCCCTCAAGTCCCTTGCTTCCTGTTCTCCCAAGACCCAATGTGTTATCCCAAGACCCACTGTGTTCCTCTCAAGATTTACTTCCACCTGGATCGCGTGTGGGGTCAGTACACGAGGACTACGTTTCCCCACTATCCTTAGTACCCAGTAAGTCCTATACATGTCCTGTCCTACGGCCCTCCTATCTGATTCTCCTGCAATCCCTCTCCACCCAACCGTCTGTGTGCTTACTATCCTGCATATTGGACTCATAACCTGCAAGCCCAGTACCTATACGTTGTGTAACCTGACACACTCACTGCCTATTACTGTGAGTTTTATTGATGTGGGATTCAGTGATATATACATACACATTGCGCATTGCTATATGTTTTATTGCCATGGAGCTCTGTGATATGTGTGGGTATGTTTTTTTGGGTGTGCTTTTTTTGGGGGGGGCAGCATTTCATCCTTGAACCCACGCAGCACATCTGTTGAGCCAGTCTGCCCCACAACACTGCAGGGACGGGAGTACCTGGACACAAAGGACACACGACCCCACTAGTACACCCCAGTACTGCAACACACCTATCTCACATAAGCAGTACCTGTGGAGTGAGTACATGCAGTAAACCATTTTCACGATTTCTTTTGTATGTTTGTTTTACAGTATGTATTTTGGCCCCAGTTTTCTCTGACCCTTTCTTCTCCTAGCATCCTTTATTCAAGGGTTCCTCCATACATTTGGAGGGTGGAGGTGACTTTTTAGGGATTCATCCATACATTTAGATTGTGTGGGTGTCTTTTAGGGGTTCTTCTATATATTCAGGGTGTGTGGGTGTCTTTTGAGGGGCTTCTCCATATATTCAGGAAATGCGGGTGTCTTTTTTAGAGAATCATCCATATATTCAGGGTGTGCGGGTGTCTTTCTAGAGACTCCTTCATATATTTGCAGTGTTTGGGTCTCCTTTTAGGGCTACCTCCATATATTCAGATCATGCAGGTGTATTTTTTAGGGCTCCTCAATATATTCAGATCATGCCTGTGTCTTTTTTGGGGTTCCTCTATACTTTCAGAGGAAGCAGATGTCTTTATGCCCTAGCCTGAAATTACCACAGAACATGTTTACGGTAAATTGAAATTATTAACTTAAATGGCTTACTGTTTTAAAGACAAGTAAATTTACTTAAAAATAGATAAATCTGTGTTTGTTTGTGGTGGGGTGAAATAACATTTACACATACAGGGTAATTCAAAGAGATCCGAATTGCTTGAGAAAGATAACCGAACGCTGAAAATCAGCGTTTGGTTACCTTTCTTGGCCATTCGCTTATTCAGAGAGCAGGCAATTCGCCAAATCCTGGCGAATTGCCTGCACATACGGTGCCTGTTCGGTGCCTGTTCTAGGACAGTGACATCCCCATGAAAAAGCACTGCTTCGGCTATTCAGAGAACACAAACCAGCAGTGAAAGATTCCCGAATTGTCCTGCCATTCGGTGGTTTCATGCGGCAGATTTATTCAGGCGAATCCCACAGGCTTCAATGTTAAAAATATTCCGTTTTAATTCAATATCTAATAAACCGTTCATTGTAAAATTCTGCAGTAAAGAGTCTTTTTATTTATCGATTTTTTTTAGGATATTTTAAGCATTTTTCTGGATTTTTTTAAACTTTACTTATTTTTTCTGTAACAGCCCTTTTTATTATCATTCCTTGGACCAAATAGAATCAGGTGTTCCAATCACTTCCATGGCCACAGGTGTATAAAATCAAGCACCTAGGCATGCAGACTGTTTTTACAAGCATTTGTGAAAGAATGGGTCGCTCTCAGGAGCTCAGTGAATGCTCAGCATGGAACTGTGATACGATGCCACCTGTGCAACAAATCCAGTCGTGAAATTTCCTCGCTCCTAAATATTCCACAGTCAACTGTCAGCTGTATTATAAGAAGGGGAAGTGTTTGGGAACGACAGCAACTCAGCCACGAAGTGGTAGGCCACGTAAACTGACGGAGCGGGGTCAGCGGATGCTGAGGCGCATAGTGCGAAGAGGTCGCCAACTTTCTGCAGAGTCAATCGCTACAGACCTCCAAACTTCGTGTGGCCTTCAGATTAGCTCAAGAACAGTGTGCAGAGAGCTTCATGGAATGGGTTTCCATGGCCGTGCAGCTGCATCCAAGCCATACATCACCAAATTCAATGCAAAGCGTTGAATGCAGTGGTGTAAAGCATGTCGCCACTGGACTCTAGAACAGTGGAGATGCATTCTCTGGAGTGAGGAATCATGCTTCTCCATCTGGCAATCTGTTGGACGAGTCTGGGTTTGGCGGTTGCAAGGAGAACGGTACTTGTCTGACTGCATTGTGCCAAGTGTAAAGTTTGGTGGAGGGAGAATTATGGTGTGGGGTTGCTTTTCAGGAGCTGGGCTTGGCCCCTTAGTTCCAGTGAAAGGAACTCTGAATGCTTTAGCATACCTATATATAACTTTGGGGGAACAGTTTGGAGCTGGCCCCTTCCTCTTCCAACATGACTGTGCACCAGTGCACAAAGCAAGGTCCATAAAGACATGGATGACAGAGTCTGGTGTGGATGAACTTGACTGGCCTGCACAGAGTCCTGACCTCAACCCGATAGAACACCTTTGGGATGAATTAGAGCAGAGACTGAGAGCCAGGCCTTTTCATCCAACATCAGTGTGTGACCTCACAAATGCGCTTCTGGAAGAATGGTCAAAAATTCCCATAAACACACTCCTAAACCTTGTGGACAGCCTTCCCAGAAGAGTTGAAGCTGTTATAGCTGCAAAGGGTGGACCAACGTCATATTGAACCCTATGGATTAGGAATGGGATGTCACTTAAATTCAAATGTGAGTCAAGGCAGGTGAGCGAATACTTTTGGCAATATAGTGTAGCTTAAAGGTTTTTATAAAAAAAATCCTTGTGTAAAACAGTGAGGATTAAATTGCAAGATATTATCTTACTTTGTTTACGCCTTCTAATGAACCCCATTTGAACACCAGGCTGGTTTAACAACCTTTTAATGTGTACTGGAATAAAGTGCAGTGTGCTGCATTCAGCATGTTATGAAGTTGCATGTTTTAGTTGTGTGAAGCCACCTTGGTCAATATATTACGATAAAAAGGACTGTCCACACTCCTGATTCTTTTCCTGTCTCAGGGTCATTACACACTGGTCTCCATTCAAAATTGTTTTTGTAAGTGATTATTAATGGAACCTTTCGACTGTCAAATTAATTGGTGAAATATGAAAATTGAAAACAATTTACGATGTTCAGTTAATTAAAGTATTTATAAGCTCAACGAACCTGAAATTTTAAGTGATTATTCATAGAGAAGTACTATGAGCAACTTACGTTAATGCAACCTGATTATTATAATTGCTTCAATCATACCTGCTATCAAATTTCAAAGACTGCTCCACGGCTTTAACACAAGTTGACTATCACTTGGAAAGATTCCCTTACTAATTAGTTTCCTTCAATCTGACTTTATATTTTATTGTTCTTTAATTTTCAATGGTAGGCACTGAAACATTCAATAGTATGATAATGAACTAATGAACTAATAGGTTTTTTTTTAAATTGTACAGTTTGTTAATTTTTCAATTTTCTGTAATTTTTTGGAAATAAATGGAGCATTTACCAAAGAAATGTAAAATAAAATACTATCTTAACTGCAGAAGACCAATAAAGCTGCTAAATGTTAGACCAAAATTAAAAGTTGTTAAAACTAAAAGAATAAATAAACACTCAATAATGAATAGTGATCACTGAATCCTTGATGAGTAACGCAAAAATAAAGATTTGTTATGGTGTTCTCTGAATTCAGCATAGCACACATTCTATTTTCAATTATGTACCCAACTAGCAGGATGTTTGTTACCATGATGTCTTACAACCCACATTCAGGTTTAATATTTTTTATTTTGGTCTTTTTGTCTTACCTTCTTTTAATTAAAATTCTGTGGGTTAACCCCATAAGTGCTGATGACGTGTGGGAGAGGTCATTGGGTTATTACATTGGTTGCGGAGGACATCCCCAACACATTGTTTGTTATACTCTCAATTCCACCAAACTTGTGGTGATAAGCAGCTTCTACCACTCCGGAATGATCAACGTAGTGTATGGCCATTCTGGAGAAAGGAGTAGGACCTGATGGCGAACAAGTCATGACCTCAATTACAACCTTTTGTCATATCACCATTCCTGGTGCCCGCTCATGGGCCAATTGTGCACCTTCCAACCTGGTTTGGGCCACTGCTTCCCTCATGCCATTCCCTGGTATACTTCCACTCCGGGGTTTCCTTAAGTTGGTTGCTTCCAAGTACACCTGTGCAATCAGCTATTTAACAGTCACGTTCTTTCCTCCTTGCTCTGGCATTAATCTAATTTTTCCTTTCCAGTGAGAGGGTTTCCTCCAGAGCTCCTGTCAGTTATACATACCAGTCTTGTATTTGATTCATTTCCCTAGTTCACATCTAAGCAAGTTCTTCTGTCCTGTGCATATTTCTATTTAGTTATTGTCACCCTTGTTCGCATACCCTCTCCCATGCTTGTTCCTGTCTGTTGATGAGTTTTGCCTGAGCTGTGCACGGCTTCTCCCAGCATCCAGATCCAGCATTCTGGAACATAATTGTGGCTAAAGGTACCCAGCCTACTATTATCCAGAGACTGCGATACACTCTTGCCTTTGCTATACCAGTGCTGTGGTTCCATTCTGCAGCCCCTATTTACCTGCATCACTGTATCCAGTGTAGTGATGCACCGAAATGATAATTTCGATCAGATACCGAAAATTCAGGATAAGCTCAGTCAAAAACCGATACCGAAACCAAAAATTGCCTGCAAATACTGTGCCTGTTCGTTGCCTGTTCGAGGGCAGTGAAATCCACATAGAGATGCAATGCTTCGTCTATTCAGAGAACAAAAAACAGCAGTGAAAAATTGCCGAATAAGGAGGAGCTGTTCGGTTCGATCTGATCAGAGTTCACATCGAACATCGGCAGTTCGACAGTTCGCGAACTTTGAACGTTTTGGGACATTCGCCAAAAGTTCGATTTTTTTTTTAATAAAGTATAAAACATGCTTAAAAAATACTAAAAAATCTAGAAATAAAGAGACTCTTTACTGCAGAATATTATAAGTAACAGTTTATTAGATATTGAATTAAAACGGGAATATTTTTAACATTGAAGCCTATGGGATAAAACATTCTTGTTACTAAAACATCAAGCAGACACGGCCCTGTCCAGGCACTGTAGAGGGCAGCCTGCTGGGGCCTCCCAAGGATCCCCTTGAGGAGCATGCGGTGACAGAGCTGCGATTGTGCGGGCTAGCCGCCCGGGTGCATGTGGCAGTGACAGGCAGCGCAGGGAGGGAGCCACAGCACCTGCGGCCACGGCAGACCCCCCCACAACCAGGATGAAGGAAGCCCCCACTGACCACCAGGCTAAGGTAAGGCGACACATTTCTAAAAAAAAAAATCCAAGGACATTTTTAAATGTCCCCGGGAACATAGAATAAAACCTTTTTTTTCTTTCTCTACCTGGCTGAATGTATTTAATTATATATATATTAGATACATTCAGCCAGGTAGAAGGGGGTGGCATGTGGGCTGCGCGGGGTCTCAGGCAGTGGTTTGTTTTTTTTGTGTGTATATTTTTAGCAAATTTATAGGGGAAGGTAAGGGCAGGTATGATATATATGATATATATATATATATACACACAGTATATTGCCAAAAGTATTCGCTCACCCATCCATATGCGAGTCAAGGCAGGTGAGCGAATACTTTTGGCAATATAGTGTACATACAGTTGTGTTCAAAATTATTCAACCCCCACTGAAATTGAGTGTTTTGGCCAGTTTGACATTGATTTTGATCATTCAGTCATCTTGCTTACAATTAAAGCAAAGAGGCACGTGTAGGTCAGACAAATATAACATAACATTTATAATGAAATAACCACAAATGTCTTTTCTGTGCTCACATCATTATCAGTTTTATTCAACCCCCAAGTGACATTCAATCTTAGTACTTAATACAACATCCTTTTACAGTTATAACAGCTTTTAAACGTGAAGCATAGCTTGACACAAGTGTCTTGCAGCGATCTACGGGTATCTTCGCCCATTCGTCATGGGCAAAAGCCTCCAGTTCAGTCACATTCTTAGGCTTGCGCACTGCAACTGCTTTCTTTAAGTCCCACCAGAGGTTCTCAATCGGATTTAAGTCAGGTGACTGCGATGGCCACTCCAAAATGTTCCAGCCTTTAATCTGCAACCATGCTCTAGTGGACTTGGAGGTATGCTTGGGATCATTGTCCTGTTGAAAGGTCCAACGTCTCCCAAGCTTCAGGTTTGTGACGGACTGCATCACATTGTCATCCAATATCTCCTGGTACTGAAGAGAATTCATGGTACCTTGCACACGCTGATGCTTCCCTGTACCTGCAGAAGCAAAACAGCCCCAAAGCATGATTGACCCCCGCCATGCTTCACAGTAGGCAAGGTGTTCTTTTCTTCATAGGCCTTGTTCTTCCTCCTCCAAACATAGCATTGATCCATGGGCCCAAACAGTTCTAATTTTGTTTCATCAGTCCACAGAACACTATCCCAAAACTTCTGTGGTTTGTCCACGTGACTTTTGGCATACTGCAGTTGACTCTTCTTATTCTTTGGAGACAGCAAGGGGGTGCGCCTGGGAGTTCTGGCATGGAGGCCTTCATTACGCAGTGTGCGCCGTATTGTCTGAGCTGAAACTTCAGTACCCACATCTGACAAATCTTTTCTCAGTTCCTCAGCAGTCACATAGGGACTTTTCTCCACTCTACGCTTCAGGTAGCGCACAGCAGTCGAAGTCAGCATCTTCTTTCTGCCACGACCAGGTAGCGTTTCAACAGTGCCCTTTGCCTTGAATTTGTGAATGATGCTTCCTATGGTCTCTCTTGGTATGTTTAACATCTTTGCAATCTTCTTATAGCCATTGCCCTTCCTGTGAAAAGTAATCACCTCTTCTCTTTTCTTCCTGGACCATTCTCTTGACTTCACCATGTTTGTAACCACACCAGTAAATGTCTAGAAGGAGCTGAGTATCACAGTCATTTTAAAGCTGCCTAATTGGTGCTTATTATGCTTTATTGCTGCTCCGTGACATCCACAGGTGTTTTCAATACCTGATTGAAAACATTTGAATGAACCTCTGTTCTTCAGAGTGGTAGTCTTTAAGGGGTTGAATAATTGTGTCAATGAAGAATTCACAAAAGAAACATTTACTACTGTATTACAAAACCAATTGATGTCATTTTAGTTGCATATGGTTCTTTAAAAAGTCCTTGTAGGATTTCATTCTGAATACAATTACAAATATACACTAAATTCCCTAAAACCCTTTACAGCATTGGGGGTTGAATAATTTTGAACACAACTGTAGATAAGATATATATCTATATTCTTATTAATATATATACCCAGACTTGTATCACACACACATTTTGGCAACTAATTGCCCCCCCATTTGGTTGATCCCTCCAGAAGAAATGTTGAACCAGATAGAGCAGAGAATAATATATATATTCTCTGCTCTGTCGGGTTCAACATTTCTTCTGGAGGGATCAGTCAAATTGGGGGGGGTGCATTTAGTTGAGATTGTCCACATGCCACCTCCCCCCATATATATGGTCTGAGATCTGTGGGTGGGTGTATATATATATATATCTGCGTGTTGATATATACGTATATTTATAGGTCTGCGTGTTGATGTATATGTCTGTGTGTGGTATCAATGCATCCCTACTCTATACACGGCGCTCCGTGTCCCTATAATATACAGTATATGATCAGGGGTTACCTTTTTTATTATTTTTATACTATTCCTATTAAATTAACAGTAATTTTTGATGTATTTTATTCAGTAGAAACTTTTTTCGCCTATATAACATGTGCTTTGTGAAAATAAAACGGTTTTGTGTGTACATTTTAATTTAGTTAGTGGATTCCTGTCCAGTGCAGTGAGATGCAAATGTAATGTAGTGTAGACACGCTGGGAGGCGGAGCGGAATGAAGTCAAGCCTGCAAAATGTTTGCTTCGCTTCGCTATGCTGTGCGTCGCTACACGCTCAGTATGTCTCAGCCTTTATTCCCGCATCGCTAGTTTACCGAATCAGTTTGTATACTTGTTACTGACCCTGCTTGTTCTGAGGACCCGATCTGTTGCCGACTTTGCCTGTCATTTGACTATTCTCTCTGTGTATTCCCTGCCTGTTCTGTTTGCTTCCTGTTGCTACTGGTGTGTGCTAATTCTCACCATATTCAGAAGCGCAGTACAAGTGCCTAAACATTGCTGACCCGGTTTTGTTATAGCTGCTGATGTAACTGAATAGATCGGGGATCTCTTCTGCTTTACCAAAACCTCCACCACTGCACTCTTCCACAATACCTTAGAGGGGTTACGGTGTGAAGGCACTTGCTGCCACCAAAGGCACAATATTTGGGTGCACTGCCACTGACGCCTATACCAGATTCATATCATTTTAATATTGGACTGCAGGGTCCAACCCTGCACTCTTCCACAATAGGAGGGGTTACAATGTGATGGCACTGTTTCCGACACTAAAGGCCCAATTTTAAAGCACCTATTGTTACTTTCATCCAAAGCCTGCATCAGTTTCACCATAATTTAGCCAAAAAAATCACTAAACTTGTTCTGCGTGTGCTAAAATGTCTCCTCTTTTCATACAGACTGCCGCCCCAAGCAGTTGTTTATGAATAGATTAAAAGGAAAACCATTTACCGTCATTTGAAATGTCTTTTTTTGTTTTTAAATGTTTCTATGCATCCTACAAATCCGCCACTTCCCGGGCAGGTTATGGGGACCTCCTAGGCACGATATTTGAAGGATATTTTTCATTTTTATTCTTAACCTTTATTTCTTGGAAAACTCACTGTTCTTTTAAAAACATTTTTTTTTTTACTTTTTGTCCTGGTTTCCTGTCCCCCAGGGCACTACCCGGACCCCCATGCACCTTTTATGGCAAATATCTTGCATATATGCCCTCTTGGAGGGCACTCTAAAATTCGAACTTTCGAGTCCCATTGACTTGCATTGAGTTCGGTTCGTTTTCGAACTCAAACTTTTGAAATTGTTCGAGTTCGTTTGCGAACCGAACACGGGGGTGTTCGGCTCATCCCTATTGCTGAATTGCCCTGCAGTTCGGTCATTTCATTCGACAGGTTTATTCAGGCGAATACCAATAGGCTTCAATGTTAAAAATTTTCCCGTTTTAATTCAATATCTAATAAACCATTGATTATAATATTCTGCAGTAAAAAGTCTCTTCATTTATAGATTTTTTTAGGATCTTTTAGGATTTTTTTGCAAAAATTTGTTTCTGTCTTTTTTAAATCGTTTTTTCTTTTTTCTGTAACAGCCCTTTTTATTATCATTCAATGGACCTTATATGTAAATTTCAGACATTTTCGTTCTGTTGTTTCTTTGCAAACAGTGTTTCAACTATTCAAACATTCAAACGTACTGTTTTTGTTTTTTTTCACTCCATTCGTCTGCGATGTCGGCTTTTTACGGCGGCTGCTCTGCGCTGTGATCCGCGGCTGCTTGGGTTTCTCCGGCGTGTTTGGCAGGGTTAATCCAGATGTTTTTGAAAGGTTTCGACATGCGTTCGCTGGGTTTTGCAGTGTGTGTTCGACAGATTTGCGGCGGCTTTTCCCTGCACTACGACAGCCCTGTGGTGCTTGCTGAATACACCGCAGGGTCGTCAAAATGGGATCACTAAATCGCACCGATTTGAATAGAACGAAAAGTCACTTTTCGATTCTGTTTGAATAACCCTGTAAGTTTCAAAAATGTAGGTAGAAAAAACATTACGAGCCTATCTTACTCAAGACCTTAATGAGAAAATGAGCTGTTATAACTCGTTAATGTAATGGCTAATAGGAATGAGCCAAACACCCCCGTGTTCGGTTCGCATTCAAACTCGAACTTTCCAAATGTTCGAATTCGAACTCGAACTCAATACAAGTCAATGGGACTCAAAATTCGATTTTTAGAGTGCCCTCCAAGAGAGCATATATGCTAGATATTTGCCATAAAAGGTGTATGGGGGTCCGGGTAGTGCCCTGGGGGACAGGAAACAAGGACAAAAATTTTTAAAAAAACGTTTTTAAAGGGACAGTGAGTTTTCCATGAGATAAAAATGAAAAATTCCTTCAAATATCGTGCCTAGGAGGTCCCCATAACCTGCCCGTGAAGTGGCGGATTTCTAGGATGTATAGAAACATTTAAAAACAATAAAATGACATTTCAAATTATGGTAAATGCTTTCCCTTTAATCTATTCATAAACAACTGCTTGGGGCGGCAGCCTGTATGAAAAGACATTTTAGGATGTGCAGAAAAAGTTTAGTGATTTTTTGGCTAAATTATGTAGAAACTTATGCAAGCTTTGGATGAAAGTAACAATAGGTGCTTTAAAATTGGGCCTTTAGCGTCGGCAACAGTGTCGTCACACAGTAACCCCTCTGAGGATATGAATCTGGTATAAGCGTCAGTGGCAGTGCACCCAAATATTGTGCTTTTGGTGCCAGGCCAGCAATTGCATTCATACAGTAACCCCTCTGTAGTATTGTGAAAGAGTGCAGGGGTGGACCATGCGGTCCTATTTTAAAATATATGAATCGGGTAAAGGCGTCAGTGCACCCAGATATTGTGCTTTTCCTGTCCCCTAAACAAACCAGCTCAAGCACAGTATGGCATCTTTTTGCTTGAGCCATTGCGTAGCCCCTGCCACGCGTCGGTTTAACTGCCACTTCACCAGATACACAGAAAAAGGAGGAGGGAGAGGTGGTGGTGGAGCAGACAGACCTCATACAAGCAGCTTGCTGGAGGCGTGGTGGATGAACAAGCTCCAGCACAGAGCCCCGTCTTGGATCCCTCCCAGCTGCAATCAGAGTTACCCAGTGTGCCGTGAAGGAAATGTAATGACCCTGTCCATGCTTGCTGGACCACGTGTCTAAAGTCAAATGCACCTTGCTGCTGACTGCCTTTCCCAATGACTCGATAACATTGTCTTCCACGTGCTGGTATAGTGCTGGAATGGCCTTCCATGAAAAGTAGTGGCGTTTTGGAACATGCCACTGTGGTACAGCACATTCAGCAAATTCACGGAAGGGAGCAGAGTCCACCAGCTGGAAAGGCAGCAGCTGCAATGCGAGTAATTTTGCTAAGCTGGCATTTAGACGCTGTGCTTGGGGATGATTGGGACTATAATTTTTCTTATGCTGCAGCAGCTGGGGCAACGTAATCTGACTGCGTAAATCTTCAGCTGATGGGATGATGTCACATTGTGAGGAAGGACCTGGTACATCCATTGCTGTTGCATCATCCCTGTCAGTGGAGGTTGTAGCAGGCAATGACATGGCAGTACATACAGTGGGGGTAGAGACAGATGAGGAGGAGGAGGACCTACACAAAGTTTTGCACCAACGGGATGCGTGGCAGGTGGTCATATGTCGCCTCAAGCACGTGGTCCCCAAGCGTCCGGTGTCTTTCCCACGCTTGAGCCTCATCTGACATAGATTACAAATAGCAATGGTGGGGTCTGCTGCACATTTCTTAAAGAACTCCCAGACAGCAGAGTTCCTGGATGTTTGCTTTGAGACAACAGCGCTCTGCACCTGAGCAGCTCTGACATCTGATGCCTTGGACTGGCTAGTGCTACGGTTGGTCATAGAGGATGTTGTGCCTCATGTTTCTTGTGCCTCCTCCTCCTCACTTGACTCCTCTGTTTGATCAGGCACCCAGATGGAGTCAGTGACCTCATCATCATTGTCATCATCACCCCCTATCTCCTCGTCACTGGAGACAACTTGGCAGTATGCTGCAGCTGCTGGGGCAACACGAGTGCCAGTTATTTGTGTGTCATCACTGGCATCATCCTCTATGTTGATTATACTCCCTTCCTCAACCTCAGAGATTGAATCAGAGCACTGTACTTGCTGCGCATCCTCAATCAGCATGTCACTGTCATTGTAGTCAAACAATTCAGCTGACTCCTCCGTGTGTGATAGCGAGTCTATGGCAGGAGTAGCTGTGGACATGGAGGCTGCATTAGATGCTTTGGCAGCTGAGGTGGACTGTAAAGCACTACAAGCCTGGCTGGCAGAGGACTCGGAGGATGAGGATGGCCTGGTTAGCCAATCCACCAAATACTCTGTATGTTGCTGCTGCTTAAGACGGCCAGCACCAGTTAGAAAGGACAAGCATGCCCCTGCAGAGGATGCACCACGTCCACCACGACCAGAAGCACAGCCTCCCGACACAGAGGTTGCTTGCCCTCTTATCTGTGTCTGGGAGCGTCTGCCTGTCCTTTTTGGTCTTTCTGACATAGTGAGTGATATATAGATTAAATATATACAGAACTCTGATTCAACTCTGGTATAAAGATTAAAGATTTCCAGAACTCTTGTATAACTCAGTGAGACACCCTGATAGCTGGCAGCCAGTGACAAGACACAGATTACAATTCCCAGAAACCTCCTATAAATCAGTGAGACCCCCTGATGGGTGGCAGTGACAAGACACAAATTACAATTTGCAGAAATGTGCTACAAGTCAGTGAGACCCCCTGATAGGACCCCCTGATAGCTGGCAACAGTGAGAAGACGCAGATTACAATTCGCAGAAATCTGCTAGAAGTATGTGGGACCCCCTGATAGCTGACAGTGAGAAGACACAGATTATAAATCTCAGAAACCTCCTATAAATCAGTGAGACCCCCTGATGGGTGGCAGTGACAAGACTGTCGGGTATATTACAGAAAGGAAAAATTATAATGGATGCCTGTAGCCATTTCGTTTTTAAAGACAGTTATTTTCTTTCAATTTTCTCTAGGTTTAGAAATGAACGAGATTTTTTTTTTTTACAGAGTTCATTCCTGGGTGAAGTCTTTTATATTTTTTTAAGAAGTACCAGACATGAAGGAACCTAGAATGTTTTTGTGTGATAATGCTAGAGTTAAGTGCTAAGACGTGTCATAATTAAATTTATTGGTTTGTTTTAAAACAAAAGATATTTTGTCTTTTGGGTATAGGAATAAGAGTTAGTATCTCTGTAATATAGAGATATATTCACAAAATATATGTTTATAATCAAGGTATATTTTATTATATTTACAGTAGGAAACATGTATACTCCAATAAAAATTGTAGAAAGTATATAATTGGTAAATAATAAAATTTACTAAAGAAAAGATTTTGTTGAGTTAACTGGAAAAGAAAACAGCTGCTAAAGATTCAATAAGTAACCAAAAGGGAGTAGGGATATGTGACGGAATGGGGTGTTATCCGTCTGCGGGTGTGCTCCAATCTGACCCCCTCTTGATGGCGTCAGGCCTGACTACCGAGTGTCACGGCACTCGGCGTCTCGAGCGGCCTGAGATGACCCTGGCGTTACTTGGTGAGATGGTGCTGCCGAATTAAGTTGACCCGTTCTGCGTAGTGGGGAGCTAGGAGAACGCAGAGTGTCTCCTGCACTGTGATTTTAGCTATGAAATGACGACACCAAACGGGGCTGTATGCTTCAAGTCAAACGCAGTTGAACTGACTTTTTACTCAAAATGGGACAAGCATTTAAACAGCTCACACACAAAGGAGACATGCCCAGGCTTGAATGGGAACTCAATTTGCATACAATGGCATGCTTGCATCATCGGATTACACACACACCCAGAGCTAATGTACTCAGAAATTAGCATACAATTGAATTTCAACACAGCCTTTCACTCCTAGCAACCAAGGGGAAATATAATACCTTTAAATGCATCACACAATTACACATCTGAATCCACACTCATACAATACAGGATACATGGTAATACATCACACCAATAAAACCACATCTAGAAAAGGTATAACTGTTCATTTCAACACGCAAAACCGAAAGAGTCTCAAATAAAGAAAAAGGTCTTTGAAATGTCCCAGGCTGTTAGTTCTGGGGCTCGCTGGTCAGAGCCCCTATGTCCGTTCCATGACATTCCTCCCCCCTTCAAACGAGTCCGACGGACCCGGTTGGACCCACACGGGTAAAATAAGGGAAGTCGGGGAGCTTGGATCTCCGGGTTCCCGGGCCGAATTCCGGGATAGACCGTCGGCATTCCCGTTCTGTGGCCCGGGCTGGTATTGGATAGAAAAGTTAAAAGGTTGGAGGGCCAGGCTCCACCGCAACAGGCGGCCGTTCTCCCCCGCCACCCAGTTGAGCCACACCAGGGGGTTGTGATCCGTCATTACGGTGAAGGACCGCCCGTACACATACGGCTGGAAATTTCGCAGGGCCCAAACCAAGGCCAGACATTCTTTCTCGACCGCTGTGTATCCCACCTCCCGGGGTAGGAGTTTGCGGCTGATGTAAGCCACCGGATGATCCCCCCCGTCGTCCCCCACTTGGCTTGGTACGGCTCCCAGTCCGAACATCGATGTGTCTGTATGGACAATAAAGCGTTTGTTGTAATTGGGAGCTGCCAAGAGGGGTGCTTGGGTTAGGGCGGTCTTCAGTTGTTGGAAGGCGGTTTCGCACTCCGGGGACCACAGGACTTGGCGGGGCAGGGTTTTCTTAGTCAGGTCGGTCAGGGGTTTGGCGAGGACGCTATAGTTGTGAACGAATTTCCGGTAGTACCCTGCCGTGCCCAAGAAAGCGAGGACCTGAGTCTTGGTGATGGGGGTGGGCCACTCCAGAATGGCTTCTATCTTGGCCGGTTCTGGACGCTGGGTTCCCCGACCCACCCGGTGGCCGAGGTACTGTACCTCGGACATCCGTATCCTACACTTCGTGGGTTTAAGGGTCAGGTTGGCGTCCCTTATCCGAGCGAATACCACCCCCAGATGGTGAAGGTGTTCCTCCCAAGTCTGGCTGTAGATGGCGATGTCGTCCAGGTACGCGCAAGCGAATTCCTGGAGGCCATCGAGGAGGCGATCGATCAACCGCTGAAAAGTGGCCGGGGCATTCTTCATCCCGAACGGCATGACCCGAAACTGGTACAGGCCGAACGGGGTGATGAAGGCAGACTTCGGGGTCGCCTCCTCTGCAAGGGGAATCTGCCAGTACCCCTTGCACAGATCTACCGTGGTCAAGAAATGGCCCTGGGAGATCTGATCCAACAGCTCGTCGACTCGGGGCATGGGGCATCGGTGACAGTGCAGTCATTGAGCCTCCGGTAGTCGACACAAAACTGGGTGGTACCATCCTTTTTGGGGACCAGGACGACGGGCGAGGCCCATGGACTGGCAGAGGGCTCGATAACTCCCAGCTCCAGCATCTCCCGGATTTCAGCCCGCATGGATTCGCGTACTGCCTCCGGGAGTCTGTATGCCGGTTGCCGAAGGGGACGCTGGCCGGGGGTTTCCACCTGGTGCACGGCCCGGCTGGTGTAGCCAGGGAGTGCGGAGAAGAGCTCCTGGTGCTCTTGGAGCAGCTGCCTAGCCTGCTCCTGCTTATGGGGACCCAACCCCTAGCTGCACTTGTTCCACCCCTGAGGGCCGACCGTCTATCCCGGGGAGGTATACCAGGGGGAACTGTTCTGCCTCCTCGGTCGCAGGAGCGCAGATGGCAGATACCGTCTCGGGGCGCTCGTGGTATACCTTCAGCATATTGACATGGCATGTCCGCTGGATCCTGGTGTCGGTACAGCTGACAACCACGTAGGTGGTCTCTCCCACTTGGGTGACCACCCAATAGGGGCCCTGCCAGGACGCCTGCAGCTTGTTCTGCCGCTGTGGTTTCAACACCAGGACCTTCTGCCCCACGAGAAACGAGCGGCTGCGGGCAGAGCGGTCGTACCATGCCTTCTGCTGGGCCTGGGCTGCCTGCATGTTCCCCTGAACCATCACCGTGAGTTCGGTCAAGCGCTCTCGGAGCTCCAGGACGTAACTCATGGTGGGGAGCCCTTCGGCTTCCTGTCCCCCCGCCCACTGCGCCTGGACTAAGTCTAGGGGGCCTCGCACCCGTTGCCCGTACAGGAGTTAGAAGGGGGAGAACCCGGTCGACTCTTGGGGGACCTCCCGGTAGGCAAATAACAGGTGGGGTAGGTATTTCTCCCAGTCTTTCCTCTCTTGGGTGTAAGCGCGGATGAGCTGTTTCAGGGTCCCATTAAACCGCTCGCACAGCCCGTTCGTCTGCGGGTGGTATGGGGCGCTGTGAAGCGCCTTAACCCCGCACAGACGCCAGAGCTGTTGGGTTAGCTCAGCGGTGAATTGGGAGCCCTGATCAGACAAGATTTCCTGAGGTAATCCTACCCTAGAGAACACCTGTAGGAGGCCATCGGCGACGGTGTCTGCCTGAATGTTAGACAGGGCCACCGCCTCGGGGTATCGGGTGGCGTAGTCCACCACGGTGAGAATATATCTCTTCCCGGTGGCGCTGGGGCGGGGTAAGGGACCAATTATGTCTACCGCCACCCGACTAAAGGGTTCTTGAATGATGGGCATGGGGTGAAGGGGGGCTTTCGGGTGGTCCCCAGTTTTCCCCGTTTTCTGGCAGGTCGGGCAGGTGCGGCAGTACACCCGGACATCCTCACTAAGGCGAGGCCAGAAGAATGCTCGGGTTAACCGGTGTCGGTTCTTGGCCATTCCTAGATGGCCGGCGAGGGGAATGTCGTGGGCCAGTCTCAGGAGTTCCTTTCTGGGGGCCTGCGGTACTACTAGCTGTTTGTGGGGAGCCTGTGGTTTCTGAGCGTCTCCCCTATTGGTGTACCGATACAGTAGCCCATCTTCCCACTCAATGCTGTCGTCCCGTTCGTCGCCGGGACCCTGTCCGGCCCGGTCACGGTACCTTTCTAGGGTGGGGTCAGTCTGGGTCTGGTGCCGGAGGGTGGCTGGAGAGCTCCACGTGAGGGGGTGGTCCGGGGGAGGAGGTGTAGGTTCGTCCGTCGGGGGGGGAGGTCTGGGAGGCTTGGGGGGCTTGGGAGGTCGGAGAGGTCTGGTTGGTCTCACCTGAGTCCCGACCGGAGTGCCTTGGTCGATCCGGTGGCTTTGTTGCCGGGTGGTCACTGGGGCGGCTGTATCCGTGGCGTAGGCTGATACCAAGCGTCCCAGGTTGTTCCCCAGGAGGATTTCTGCCGGTAGTTGGTCGAGTAACCCCACCCGCACGGATCCCTCCCCTGACCCCCAATCCAAATGGACTCGGGCGGTAGCGAGTCGGAGCACCTTGCCTCCGGCAACGCGAACAGCGACGGTGCGGTCCAGCCGGTCCTTTCGGGGAATCAGGTGAGGCCGGACAAGCATGATGGTAGCGCCGGAGTCGCGGAGACCTTCGGCGGCCCACCCGTTAATCCATACCGCCTGTCTGTGGTGTTGGCGGTTGTCGGCGGATGCAGCATGCACGGGATCGGCCTCATGCAGCATCCCCCATTCCTCCTGTGGGTCCCAGTATGGGGATTCCTCCTGGTAACAATGAGCCACGGGTGGGGCTCGGATGGGGCCCCGCGGAAGGGGCGGCTGGTTGGGGCAGTTCTGGCGGTAGTGGCCCATCTGGCTGCACCCATAACAACGGATGGTAGCCGTGGAAGGGGCCCGGTTTGGGACCCGGGGTGCGGGCCAGCGTGCTGTTGGCTCCGGCCGGGGAGGGGGGGTGTGGCACGGGGAGGTGGTAGGGTGGATCGGAAGGGTGGAGGTCGTTCCCCCCCATGGGACGTGCGCGTGTCCGTATACTCATCGGCCCAGGTGGCCGCTTGCTGCACCGTCTGGTAGGGATGTGCGTTTCGGGTTTCGGAATTTTCACGAAATTTCCCGATTCGTGTTTTTGGATGCGGCCGAATATCCGAAAATTTTTAGATCCGAAAATGGCAGATCCGAAAAGTGTTCCGAGCCGAAACAAAATATTTTCGGAATTTTCGAATGGACTTGAAATGTGTCAAATCGAAATTTATTGCTTTGAAACGAGGAGAACAGACTTTCCGAAAAACGAAAATTCCGAAATCACGAAAAGTCGATACAAAAAACGAGCTAAGTGACACGAAAATCCGAAAAATGGTCGATATTCCGAAAAAAAAAAGAGTACACGAAAAACGAATCGAGCCGAACCGAATTGAAACAGAAATCAGTCGAAACGAGCCGAATCGAAAAGTTTAAACATCCGAAAAATCGAACCGAATCAAACCGAGAAAAAAAAAAAAAAAAATAGGTGCACAAGCCTACCGTCTGGGGCTTCTTGTCCCTCACCCACTCCCGCACGGCCGGGGCGGTGTGGTCGAAAAACTGCTCGAGAAGGAACAGCTGAGTGACTTCGAGGGTTCGAGCCTTGCTTCCGGCGAACCAGGTCTTCATGTCCCGTTGCAGCCAGTGCGCCCACTCCACATGGGTAGTACCGTGGGGCCGCCGGGAATTTCGGAATTTCATCCGGCTGGCTTCGGGGGTGATGGCAAAACGGGCCAGCAGGGTTTGTTTCACCTGTTCGTAGTCCCGGGCTTCTTCGTCTGGGACAGTCCTGTAGGCCTCCGCAGCCCGTCCTGTTAGTTTACACGCCAGGATCCCAACCCAAGCGGCCCGTTGAACCTCGTGTAGTTGGCACGAGCATTCAAAGTCCTGGAGGAAACTTTCTATTTCCTCCTCTGCCTCGTTGAAGCTCTTGAAGGCCTGGAAGGGCACCTTCCGTGCCGTTGGTCTTTCCCAGTTGGGGTTTCCTCCCTGTTGGTACTGGATTTCCGCCAGCCGTATCTCATGTTGGCGTACCCGCTCCTGCTCTTCTTCATGGGTGATGTCCCGGACGAAGTTCTGGAAGGTGGCTTCTGTCGGCGCGGCTCCACAAGCCGCTGCCCGCTGCTGTACCTTCCTCTGTAAGGGGTTTTCAGGGCTGGACGCCTGAGCTACGATCGGTGGTCAGGTTGTGAGCAGGTCCCTGGTCTGCTGATCCAGGGCCGCCAATTCTTCGACCAGGGCATCCTTGCTCTTTGAGCCCCCGGTTCCTCCACGGTCCTCCAGCATGCCCCGCAGTGTGTCCCGTTTATAATTGGCATATGCTGCCATGATGAGGGTCTTCTGAGGGTGCAGAGAGCTATCCTCACCGCTTGCCACCAGTGTGACGGAATGGGGTGTTAGCCGTCTGCGGGTGTGCTCCAATCTGACCCCCTCTTGATGGCGTCAGGCCCGACTACCGAGTGTCACTGCACTCGGCGTCTCGAGCGGCCTGAGATGACCCTGGCGCTACTTGGCGAGATGGTGCTGCCGAATTAAGTTGACCTGTTCTGCGTAGTGGGGAGCTAGGAGAACGCAGAGTGTCTCCTGCACTGTGATTTTAGCTATGAAATGACAACACCAAACGGAGCTATATATGCTTCAAGTCAAACACAGTTGAACTGACTTTCAGGACACGCATTTAAACATCTCACACACAAAGGAGACATGCCCAGGCTTGAATGGGAACTCAATTTGTATACAATGGCATGCTTGCATCATCGGATTACACACACACCCAGAGCTAATGTACTCAGAAATTAGCATACAATTGAATTTCAACACAGCCTTTCACTCCTAGCAACCAAGGGGAAATATAATACCTTTAAATGCATCACACAATTACACATCTGAATCCACACTCATACAATACAGGATACATGGTAATACATCACACCAATAAAACCACATCTAGAAAAGGTATAACTGTTCATTTCAACACGCAAAACCGAAAGAGTCTCAAATCAAGAAAAAGGTCTTTGAAATGTCCCAGGCTGTTAGTTCTGGGGCTCGCTGGTCAGAGCCCCTATGTCCGTTCCATGACAGGATATAAATTAGATATGGCAGGTAGAGACATAATGTCTATACATTGGGAGAAGAGAAGGTCTTTGTGTAGATTGACCTTTTGACCCGAGATAGGGATATTAAAAAGAAATGGTGGAATTAATTAAGAAGTGCAATACTGCCCTCTAGAGGATAGTAAATATTAGATTTGATGTATTAATAATATTGCCAGTGACGTCAAATTTATTATAATTGAAGTGGCAGTGTTGGTTGCAAATCAGTCCGAGATTCCAGCATTCAGACTCACACCGCAATGCATTCAGATGTCCAGTACACATAGCAGATCCCAGGACATGAGGCATTCAAGATTCTCAAATTTCTGACTCTCAAATCTCTAACTCACATGCATTGATTATCTGATATCGATAATCTTCACACATTCCAAAAATATTACATCAGGAATTCCAAGGCAGACTTATCAAAATCCAAATTGGACAGGTAATGTATGAAATTAAGGAATTAATGTAATTATATATATTTGTAGATATTCTTGCAATGTAGACGGAGATTTCTCAGATACTTGGGTAACTCCAAAAATTCTAGGTATTTCTATTCTGCAGATAGAAATATGAAGAAGTGGATATCAGGATTTATTCTTAAAAGAAATGTTGTAAGATTGATACCAATATATATTGAATTTGGAAATTACTGTGATTATAATTAATAAGCAAAGAATTATATAACTACAAAATAAAAAGCAAAAGATTAGAAGTTTAATTCTTGAGATTAGGGGAGGATTCACTAAATAAGTTTTATTACTTATCCTTTTAAATTAGCTCATCTTTTGTTGATCCATGTAGCATAGATATATATATATATATATATATATATATATATCTATAAGAGCTGGCTGGTTAAACATTGTTTGCTGGGAAATGCATGTTGTATTAAGCAGAAATGTTTATTAACCATTTGTGTATTAGTTACTAACTGATAAGGTAAATGATATTAATCATATATGCAGTTACTAACCGGAGATACATATGTTGTGAAGCTAGTTTTTATATGCTGATGGATTGTGGTTTATAAATTTTTGTTTATGATATGAGATTTGAAACTTTTTGTATACGTAATAAATATATATATATATATTTTTATCCGATTGATTATTGTATTTTTCAAAGCAAAACACAGACAATTAAAAGAATTTAGGAGAATTTCTAAGAAATATAGACGATTGATATTTGTGTCTCGTATAAATTTCTTGTGAAATAATAATCCCTGACATATTGGAGGCTTGGCTGATAAATGTAATATATAACGTGTTGTATTCACGTGCAGAGATTATATCCGTCAAGACACAGATTAGAACAATTCCCAAATATTTTGTAGCAATTACTGACCCCCAAAATACTTGCTGGCAGTGACAAGACACAGAGCACCTCAATTTCCAGATATTTTGTAGAAATTACTGATGCCCAAAATACTGCGTGGCACTGGCTGTTACAAGACACAGATCACCTCAATTCCCAAATATTTTGTAGAAATTACTGAGCCCCCCAAATTCTGCATGGCACTGGCTGTGACAAGACACAGATCACCTCAATTCCCAAATATTTTGTAGAAATTACTGAGCCCCCAAAATTCTGGCTGGCAGTGACAAGACACAGATTACCTCAATTCACAAATATTTTGTAGAAATTACTGAGCCCCCAAAATAGTTGCTGGGATTGAGAACACAAAGATTACAACAATTCCCAGATATTTGGTAGAAATGAGACACCACCCCAGTAGATGAGAACCCCCCCAGTAGCTGGTGGCAGACGGACAGTGAGAACACACACTAACACAACAACAATCTCTTCTCAAATCTCCTCTCAAACGCGTGCTGAAGCGCTGTGTGAAACCTTATATAGTGTGCTGCGGGACTTAGCTCTGTGAGCCCATGATTGGGCAAAATTTGCCCAATCAGGACTCTGAGCCGTGATTGGCATAGTCTTGAACCTGTCTTGCACCTGACCTGTGATCAGGTGCAAGGCTGTAGCCAATTACAAGCTTCAGGCCAGTGGAAAAGTGCATTGTGGTCCATTGTGGGCGAATACGCGGCGAACAGGTGGAAATGTTCGGAGTTCGCGAACATGCCAACAGGCTATATGTTCAATGCGAACTCCGAACCGATCAGCTCATCCCTAATGGCTAATATCCTCGCTATATTTCCTGTTGCAGCTCGGCACTCTAATTTCTGTAATATTCCTTTTACTAATCTGAGTTTTTTGTATTCAGAATGCCCCTGTAGTAGTTAGTCATTCACCACCAATGTTTACCGTTGTTGCAAGGTGAACTATAGCGAACTAGAGAAGCAAAATTCAACAATGGCAGATGGACTGGCTGCAAATAACAACTAGACACAGAACAACAAAATCACTGTTATTCTTTAGTGAGGAAACTTCAGTTATTCTCCATACAGTGTTGCTCTTCAGTTGTTTAGGAAGCTGCTGGCGAATATGCTTATGTGATTTTATTGTGGCAATCACCATTGAACTCTTATAGAATCAATGTGAAAACAACCCTAGACAACCAGAGGCAAATATGGTGAAATGTACAAGTCTGTCCCTCTGTGTATCTTTCTATGCCTTTCTGTCCCTCTTCGTATCTTTCTATGCTTGTCTGTCTGTCCGTCCCTCTGCGTATCTTTCTATAGCTGTCTGTCTGTCTTTCCCTCTGCATATTTTTTATTTTTTTTATCCAAAGCCAAGTGACAAACATGGAGTCAACATTAGATCAGCAAAATCCTACATAAAACAATCAGTGCCGGACTACAAATCGTGAACGTTCAACTTCTAATTAGGCATATACAGCAGGTCAGGGTAGAAACGGTGGTGAAGGTGTTGACTTGGCATAAATAACCAAAGTCCACTGATCGTCGTGGCAGAACCCGGAGGCAACCGTGGAGCAGATCAGCTCAGCGGGTTTCAGTCCGTAAGAGACTAGGTTGCGGACAGCAGCGAGCAAGTTAGGTGTGGGGGGGGGGAAGCGCATCCCCAGGGAGTGGACCGTGGGTAGGTAGGGTACGGGAGGTATCTGGGACGCTCTGGGGGGGAATGGGGTGAGGAGAAGAATGAGGCGGGTATCGGGATTGTGAAGGGCAAATACGAGAAAGGTGGAGATAATAGGTTGAGCGAAGGGGGGTGTGGAAGAGAAAAAAAAACACAAGAGGTAAAGAGGGACGAAATGAGGAAGAAAGGAGAGAGAAGAGAGAAGAAGAGAAAAAGAAGGAAAAAAGGAGGAAAAAAAAAAAAAGGGGGGAGGTAGATCTGGCGGGGACCTGTTACGGTGGCCCCCCTTAGTTGCCAAAGGGGGATCCTTGCTGCTGAGTGTTTTTAGCCCTGTAGGCTGGTATGTGTTCTGCATATTGCAGGACCCTGTACACGGGATTAAACAGAACCAGACAAGACACACGAGGAAAGCCCTGCACTGGGGAAAAGTTCCTTTGGATGGCCTTCTAATTATACAGAGTACAGGGTGGGGGTGAACACGAGAAAACAAAGAAATAACAGGGTTAACCAGACTTGACAAGGAAGGAATATCTAGCAGCAAATGGAACAAGAAAGAGTTCCTTGAGGTGGTCTCTATAAACAGAACTATGAACTGCTGCACTGGATAAACACACAAACCAGAAAAACAGACTGGACAGAAATGAATACAGCAGGAAGCAGGGCAGGACTTAACTAGAACTCAAGGTTATGCTGCAACCAACAAAACAAACAGGATTGCCTAGCAATAGGTCTCACAGCAGAATAACCAAATGACAGATACTGTTGTGTGGTACAAACAAAAAAACAGAATATCACACAGACAAAACACAAAATGGACACCAGCAAGAGAATAGTCTAGATACAAAAGCCATGAGTCATAAACCATGAAGTCAAAGCAAAGTACAGTACCAGGGGATAAACACAAGAGTAGTCAGGACACGAAGCCAGGAATCAATAAACCAATATTTCAAGATATGCAATACAAATTCAGGAACTCAACAAAGCAGAACTATAATGGATCAGGGAACCATTGTACTGACTGCCATTTTATAGGGCAGTTCAGGTCATGTGACCACAGGTCTGGTCAGATGCTGAGACTCCAGGGGCGGAGAACCAGACAGATTAACCCTATAATCCAAAAGGGCTGAGAAGATCACACAGCGCCAGGGGACCTGGCTGGGGGAACGTAACAGGACCAAGTTTCAGCATCCGGTACACTCGCAGACCTCTGCATATTTTTCTATAGTTGTCTGTCTATCTCCGTCTGTCTATCCCTCTGCGTATTTTTCTATATCTGTCTATCTGTCCCTCTCCGTATCTTTCTATACCTGTCTGTCTGTCCCTCTGCGTATCTTTCTACAACTGTCTGTCTATCCCTCTGCGTATCTTTCTACACCTGTCTGTCTATCCCTCTGTGTATCTTTCTATACCTGTCTGTCCCTCTGCGTATCCCCTGCCAGGAAAGTTATACCTTATGAAGGATAAATGGGGGGGGGTGACACCATGAGTTACTGCCCCGGGTAACACCAACCCTAGTGACTTCACTGGACCCAGACAAATTATTTTTCTTTTTTTTGGCAGACTCGGCTGATTCATAATATATCATTATTATATGTATACGTCTTGCCCTGCCAGAATGCTGTAACAAAAAATAAAAAAAAATGTGTATTTCCATTAAGATTTCAATCATCTACAGCGTGTAAAATAATTTTTTTCACATTTTATCATCTGAGCCTTTGCAGTTATGTATTCTATCTATGTGGTACGAGCATTAATCAAATTAGAACTGGGAACCTGTTACTCTATTTTTCGGAGAAATTTAGTGATTTTAGCTAAAACCGAAAACAAAATCGTTAGTGCAGCATCAATGTTCACATTATAATTGAAATGTGAACAATAGTGCTGCATTAATAAAAAAACAGAAAAATTAGTTTTTATTATTATTTTTGTTATTACTTTTAACATAGTCATGTTTAGAATGTTTAGAAAGGCCATGCTCTGTTCTTTCAAATGATATCAAACCTGATCCTCTAGCTGCTACCGATCGGCAGATACGGGGGCCGACAATTATCCCTCTATCACGCCATATGGTTTCCATAGGGAAACCCCTTGGCAGCTAAGGGTTAACTCTCATACTGACGTCATTGCACCATGTACGATGATGTCATTAGGCAGGGAAAGGCCCCGGTGGCTTTGCTGACATCCATGACGTCAGTCACCTCTAGGAGATGTCTGTGTTCCAGGGCCAGATCGCAAACCCGCACCGGAGTTAAAGAGAGGCAGCACTGGAAAGGTCACACTGTGACCTTTCCAGCCCTGCCTCTCTTTTACTTTAATCTCTTCCCAATTAAGAGGGAGAGGGGTCCTGTTAGTGCGCCGGGAGGGGTTTAAAAAATTTGGGTCTAACGTCAAAGAAGTCAGACTACCACAGGACCCCAGAGGGAGAGGTAAGTATAGGGAAGGAGAGCCTCCTTACCGAAAGACGTGTGGGGAACATCCTTCACATATAGTAGGGAATCTACATGACATTCTCCACACGTCTTCTGCAGTGAAGGGGTTAAGGAGGTTGGATTTAACAGAAAGTTTCTGGATTTTTGCACTTCAGGACTATGCACAAGGGTAGTTTAAATATAGAAATGGACATTAAGAACTGCATCCAATAGGTTAAATTAATATACTAATTAAATTTTTTTATTTCATACTTGTATTCTACATTTTTGTTTTCATTTACTTTTGTTTTTATTTTTATATTTATTTTACTTTTCTATTTTCCATTTTTTAATTTAATTTTTAATTTAATTTTATTTTTATTTATGTCTCTTCTTCTTTTTAATATATCATTATTGAAATAGTTTGTTTGCCATGGGGCTGCTTTTCTTGGTGTGCTATATTCTTTCAACAAAGGAATGTTTATGAGCAAGTAACTGAACCTGTGTTTCTATTTCTATGTTGATGATTTTATGGAGGTGTTTTTAGAACACAAATGGATTTTTTTCATTTTCGGACATGAAATCTGACACTCTGGCGTCTGCCGGATTATTAAGAAGGATGCATGGAGCATGCGCAAGTACCAGCTAGAGGAATCTTCATGCACTGTAATTCAAAGAGATCCGAATTGCTGGAGAAAGGTAACCGAACGCTGAAAATCAGCATTCGGTTACCTTTCTTGGCCATTCGGCTATCCAGAGAGCAGGCAATTCGCCAAATCCTGATGAATTGCCTGCACATACGGTGCCTGTTCGGTGCCTGTTCGAATGCAGTGAAATCCCCATAAAAAAGCACTGCTTCGACTATTCAGAGAACACAAACCAGCAGTGAAAGGTTACCGGAATGCTCTGCCATTTGGTGGTTTAATTCGGCAGGTTTATTCAGGCGAATTCCATAGGCTTCAATGTTAAAAAATATTCCCGTTTTAATTCAATATCTAATAAACCATTTATTATAAAATTCTGCAGTAAAGAGTCTCTTTATTTATTGATTTTTTAGGATATTTTAAGAATTTTTCTGGATTGTTATTTTTTTTAGAAATTAAGATTTTTTTACGTTTACTTATTTTTTCTGTAACAGCCCTTTTAATTATCATTCCTTGGACCTCATATGTAAATTTCAGACATTTTCGCTCAGTAGTTTCTTTGCAGATAAGTCTGCTTTTTTATTTCCTTTCGTGAGCAGATTTTATTACCCTTTGCAGGACTATTGTTTTATTTTCAGTGTGTACTATCAGGGTTATCCAAAGAGATCCGAATTGCTTGAGAAAGGTAATCGAACGCTGAAAATCAGCGTTCGTGAACCTTTCTTGGCCATTCGGCTATCCAGAGAGCAGGCAATTCGCCAAATCCTGGCGAATTGCCTGAACATACGGTGCCTGTTCGGTGCCTGTTCGAGGGCAGTGAAATCCCCATGAAAAAGCACTGCTTCGGCTATTCAGAGAACACAAACCAGCAGTGAAAGGTTCCCCTAATGTCCTGCCATTCGGTGGTTTCATGCGGCAAATTTATTCAGGGGAATCCCATAGGCTTCAATGTTAAAAATATTCCCGTTTTAATTCAATATCTAATAAACCATTCATTATAAAATTCTGCAGCAAAAAGTCTCTTTATTTATAGATTTTTTAGGATACTTTAAGCATTTTTCTTCATTTCTTTTTTTTTTTTTTAAAAGTCCGATTTTTTTTTTTTAAGTTTACTTATTTTTTCTGTAACAGCCCTTTTTATTATCATTCCCTGGACCTCATGTGCAAATTTCAGACATTTTCGCTCAGTAGTTTCTTTGCAAAAAGCGTTTCATTTTCACAGATTCATACAAATGGTTTTGTTAATTTATCCACCTCCCTCTGTCTGCGGTCTCAGCTGCTTCGGCTGTGTGCGATCGGCTCCTGCTCGGGTTTTTCCGTGGTTTTCGGCAGGTTAATCCAGATGTTTTTGGGGGTTTTCTGCGTGCATTCGGTGAGTTTTGCGGTTAGTTTTCGTCAGGTTTGTGGCAGCTTTTCCCTGCAATTCGGGGACCCTGTGGTGTTTGCTGAATACACCGCAGAGTCACCGAAATGGGATCGGCAAAAGGAACCGAATTGAAGAGAACGAAAAGTCACCGAACGTGCGGTGACTTTTCGAATCTCTTTGGATAACCCTGTATGTTTTTGTGTTTTACCGCAGGTGTCCTTTGTTTTATTCAAGTATTGTGCCTGTTTTTACCTGCATAGAGGCTCTTGCCGTTACCCTGTCACACAATCATGACAAATGCATTATATAAAAAAACAATAATAATAATAAGCAGGATGACAATGTATGAGTACCATAATATTAAAATATGGCTGGGGAGGATGTTGGTCAGTCAGATGATTTTTTTTTAAAAAAGCGCAAATTGGTGCCAGCATGATCTATATCTGATAAAGCAGTAAGATTGTAACACAATAACAGGTCACACTAACAAGCAGAGGTGTACATTTGTTTCAAAACGAATTGCAATTCATTCTGAATTTCGTTAATTCGTAATTTGGAAGCACTTCCGAAATAACAAATTGATTTGATACAAATTTAAATGAAAACAAAATGGTATATAACAAATTTGATTTGTTATGCTGTTTCACTAGAGAACCATTGATTAAATGATTCCTGAGCAGGATTTGTTTAATTGGGATTTTATTTAGCCATCCAAAATTCAAATCGATATCAACTATCGAATCTATGTTAACTTACAGTACATACAAGTACTAACTAAAACAAACAGCATTATGAAACGAATCAGAAAGCATATATATATGAATAAAAATGGGAATCTGGAGAAATCATATGCTGTATCTAGACGCCTAGGGAAGAGTTGTCTGGGAATCTTAAAAGTTGTATTATTAATATGCTCATATATGTCACACCACAATTAGTTTTTTTATATGTTACACAAAGCACCCTGTCCATGTAAATTGGCCTGTGGTGCTGAATCTATTGTCAGCACCACAGACCGATGGACAGCGCAACATTTAACCCTAGCTTGCCTTTTAACAGCAAGATTTGATTTATTGGGATTTAATTTAGTGGTCCAAAATTCAAATCGATCTTAACCTAGAATACATGCAAGTACTAAAGCAAACGACTAATAAGACCTATCTGAGGCTATACTCTCTCTTTAAATTGTCATCTATAAAAATCTACTCAGTATATAAGAACCATGGGGCCCATATTTAACTACAGAAGACTGTTGAATCTAAAGGAAAGGCTCTGATGAAACCCATAACATAAATGTAAGCAATTTTTTGGCAAAACCTAACAATAGGGACCCCTGATTTCCACTGCCTGACAATACAGTATCTGGTTACTAAAATGATTTGATGTAGTAATCTGTTGGCAAGTTTAGTCAGAAAGGGGACTCTCAGTCTGAATAAGGTTTTGCTGGCATCATGCTCACTCTTGGTACCCAAAGCAGTTGAAATATTTCTCCAATAAGACATATCTTCTCCTCAAGGTCTACCAATATTTCCAGAATATGTTTTTTTTTTTAACAAATATTTGTGTCATTGAAAATGACACATATCTACAGTATTTCTTATTCTTGAAGCTGGCGGAATTTTACATGAGATATTTACTTAAGGGATCATTAGGAAAGGCCAAATTTTATTGAATTCTATGAACCATTAACCATAGAACTTTTAAAATTTAATAAGAGCACATAGTACTTTAATTTAACACAAGACTGAACCTTAATAATTGGACACGTTTGAGCCTATTTGATCTCACTTAGTCTAGGTGGTGCAATATTAATTGGATATTATCATGGGACTTATAATCTTTGCCTAATTGATCATTAAAGTGAATAGCATTCACTATGTGACACATAGAATAAAAGAACCTTTATATATACAAATTTTAAGCAAAGTCAATCAAGAGAAAATGATGATCTTCTAGTTAATAAGCACAGATGACAACGAGGAAATATGTATAAAAACAAACATTATATGCATTATATGTAAATGTGAGCTAAAATTTGATGGCTAACAATAAATGTGAATTAGCCAAGCCATGCATTATATTTTTACATGCACATTGCTTAGTCCAGTTATTATTTTACATAGAAAACTACAAATGTTTCCATAACAGCTTTTTACTAACATTGCAACCACCCTTTTCATGTCTTGAAATATAAATTGGTGTTGATCTCCATGGAAGCATAGAGTGTAAAATTATACAGGATTATTCAAACAGAGCTGAATTGGCTCCGGAATTACACCGAACAGTGAATTTCCCCATACAGTGCAATTTCGTGGCCATTCGGTGATACAAATTGCTGACTGTTCGTCAAATGTTGGCGAATTGCCAGCGGTGATCTTCAACAGCAGTGAACTCCCCATAGAGAAGTAATGCTTAAACTATTCGGAGAACACTAAACAGCACTGTGGATGTCAGTGAAATGCCCTGATTTCTAGACATGTGCACAGCACAAAATTTCGTTTTGAACTAATGGATTAGTACTAAAATGCAATTTATTTAGTTGGTAAGGAAATTCGTTTTCAGTTCTTTAGTATGAAAACTAATTTCATTCATCCGAAAACCAGTGGATACAATTACTATTGTAGTGGCTCCTCAGAGAGCTGAGATCACTGCTTGTTACAGTATCTCTAACTCTCAGCACAATGTGTCAGGCAAAGCTGTTACAGTAACTGACTGCTGCTCATCACAGCGCTCAGAGTTTCAGTAAAACTAGTAAATAATATTTTTATATATAAGAGGTTATAACAATATTATTTCCTTGTTTTACTGAAACTGAGCGCTGTTACTGTAACAGCTGAGCCTGATACATTGTACTGAGAGATAATATAACAAGCAGCCGATCTTAGCGCTCACAGTCACTGGATTTAAAGGGTTAAAAAAAAGGCTCCTCTCTGTATAATGTATAGAACATCCTCCTGCATTAGAAGAAATAGATGACTCAAAGGATCAAAAAGTGCTATAGGCGCTGATAATAACCGTGGTGAATGAAGGATAGAATATACAAGTGCTGCAGCTCACCGTTGGGTGTATCCCTCACCCATATATAGAAATGAGAAAGGAAAAGTACCGCAGTACATTCGGGAGCGCAAATGAGTCTTAGTCCTTTTTGAGATTATAGAGTCTCAGGAATCTCCGAGAAAAGTCTCTTTTGAAGATAGTTCGAAATATTCTCCAATTGAATGGTGAAAGTGCCAAATCAGAGAAGGGAAAAAAAGAGAAGGAAAAAAACCATTGGGCAATATCATATGACTCGTATATTGAGAAAATGAATAAGAAAAAAACTCACAAGTGTAGAGCTAGATAGCTCAATACCATACGCAGTCGAGTCTCTATGGGGGACTCCACCCTTAGATCATGCTGGTTTCTGTTTTTCTGTTCGCTTCAATTGGTTGCATCACAGTGTATATACACAAATAGGGACCTCGGAAGAGACAAGTAATAGTGTGATACCGTAATAAATGGAGGAACATAAGGTGTCTGTGGAGAGGTACTCACATGCTTCAGAACCTCCTGAAAAGGAGGTTCCGTAATGCCAGCAATGGACCACTTCCCAGGTTGTCCCAACCTCTAGTTTGGATAAGTGGATGGATTCCAATAGGTGGGTAGATGGATCACAATATGATATAGGATATGCAATGGATATGCAATGGATAGGGCATTTAGGCGTGGAGAGGTTGAATTAAAAGTGTTTTATTCTAAAACATATTTAAAACATATTTAAAGTGATGGGGAATCGTCGAATCCTCCTGCATTAATTAATACCCCTCTCTGTATAATGTAGATAACATCCTCCTGCATTAATACCCCTCTCTGTATAATGTATACAATATCCACCTGCATTAATTAATACCCCTCTCTGTATAATGTATAGAACATCCTCCTGCATTCATTAATGCCCCTCTCTGTATAGAACATCCTACTCAGTATGACCTACTGCATTGGCATGTGGAGGGTGCAGAACTTTGGAATGCAATGCTTATCCAGCACAGGAGAGGGAACTTTAACTTAAAATTTGCATCTCTGTGGGGGAGAGAGACAGGAATATAAAAGCAGGGGAGAGGGCAAATATTAACATAAATCGGTCTGAAAGCTCAGAGAAGAGATGTCTGGTGCAAATTTATTTTTATAATAAAATTAAGCACTTTAAATCCAGGGAAAACATTCAAATAAATCACACTGACAGCTCATAATAACAGTAACTGTGAGTTGGATACTAAATGTATCAGACGTAAGAAAAAACTTTATAACAAGCAGCACTGGGAGAGGAGAGGAACTTTATATAAAATGTGTATTATAGATGAGGAATGGGGGATAGGGATAGTGCTCCTGTATAATATAAAATGTATCAGACCTAAGCCCCTATTATGCAGAGGAGGAGGGGAGATAACACACATTTTATAAAGTCCCTCTCTTCTCCCAGCGCTGCTTGATATAAAGATTTTTTTTACTATCCAGCCCTCCTCTGTCATTAGCTTTCAGTGTGATTTATTTGAATGTTTTCCTTCTCCAGCTGCTTTTATCATCTTGTCTGCCTCATAGACAACCCTGCAAGGGTTAAGTAAAGGTTTCCTCTCCTGTGCTGGCTGTCTGTGCTGCGAGTGAGTATTCTGGAGCTCTATCACTGTCAGATTTTTGGGTAGGGGTCGGGAAGGATTACGCATACAAACCTTTTCTGTAGCTTTGCGATGTTGCACTCTTCATTGCTGGTCTCCTTCAATCCATGTAATATTACAAAAAGGACAAACTAAAATGTAGTGCATTTTATTTTAGTTTCTTTAGTTTTTTTGTACTGAGCAGTTTCGTATCTCTTGAGTTCTCCGAAAACTAAATTATCCCAAAATTCGGACTAAATCGTTTTAGTACTAAAACGAATGCACATGTCTACTGATTTCTGGTGGTTTAATTCGACAGGTTTAAGCAGGCGAATCCCATAGGTTTCAATGTAAAAAAAATATTCCCTATTTTAGTAAATATTTACTCAACCATTTAATCTTTTCACTTGCAGCAAAAGTCTCTATTTTTTAGGACCTTATCAGGTCTATTCAATGAAAGGTGAAAACTAGGAGAAATGGCATGAGAAGGGAACAAACTATTCTAGATCAAATAGCTGATTTGGAAAGTAAGATAAATGGGAGAATTTTTCTGGCTTGGCTATTTTGATCTAGAATTTTCACTTCTCCAGTCATTCTCTTGAGTTTCATCTTTCTTTGCATAGACCTGCATATGTTATTTTCAGACATTTTCGTGCAGTAGTTTCTTTTCAAACAGCTTTTAAAAGTTGCTGTGTTTTGATTCTTCTTTTAACCTGTTTTTCGGCTTGCTGGCTTTTTCCGGCTGGTTTTCGCTCAGTTTCTGCGGGTTGTCGACTTTTTTCATATCGATTCTGTGATTTTTTTTTACAGTTTTTCAAATCGATTCTGCGGGTTATCAGATAAATTCAGTGTTTTTTGGATGCTTTCGGCGGCATGTTCCCTGCACTTTGAGGACCCTACGGTGAATGCTGAATTCAGCGCAGGGTCGGCGAATTTGACTCCCTGAAATGCAGGGAGCGAAAGAGCACCTTTATTGAATAATCCTGATAGTCTTTACTCCTGTAATAATGTTAGATGATCACTTCTAATGGCATCTTACTTTTACTCTAGTAACATCACACCATATTTTGTGTGTAAAAACATATTTTTTTGTCTAGAGCTCTGATTTTAATATCAAGACACTGTCTACAAATAGAAGAGTCTTTTGAGTTTTTTGTAGATTCCTGTTATTTGCTTGTTTTTGTTGAAAAAAATGTTATTACTGTGTTATCCAATGGACTAGGTAGAACACAAAAATCATGTTGCAATAAACAACAAAAATGATGAGTTATAGGTGATAACTTTTAATAGTTAACGTAAAACTTAAATGGTTGTAAACAGTCAGGACACTTAGGAGTCTAATGAAGGAGGCAGAGAGAATGTAAGCCATTGTGTTGATAAATATACGCTATTTGATAATAATAATATTATGAATTATTGGCAGGTTAAAGCTAATAGTATGCTTTACTTTTATCAGTTGATCTGAGCAACTCTGGATGCCTTTGCTAAGGCTAAAATAGAGACTAGTGGCTATCTACTCTTAGTTTTGCCACTCATAAAGCTGAGTTAATTACAGAATCAGTAATTACTAGAGGTGTGCATTTCGTAACAAATCGCAATTCATCTGACATTCCGTTGATTTGTATTTCAGAAGTAATTCCAAACATAATGAATCGATTTAATCTGCGTTGCATTGGAAACAAAACATTTTGTAACAAATCGATTCATTTTATGTTTCGCACAGGAAAACAATATTTCCCTGTCAATTAACCTGAGCAGTCCTGAATCTATTGGATTCAGCACCACAGGCCAAATGCCCACAAAATATGGTGCACTTCAATGATGTCCACATAGGAAGCATTCATTTCAGTGGTTCTCTATGGGGAACTTTTGCTGAAGTGTGCCAAGCTGCACTGTATTTCCCTGTATATCCACAAGATTCAGCACCACAGGCCAATTGACAGCGAAGTACGGTATATTAAGGCACGGTTCAGCACACTTCAGTGGCAGCAAAATTTTCCCATAGAGAACCATAGAAATGAATGATTCCTATTTACAAATGGCTGAAGTGTGGCAAATAAATCTCAGGAACTAGGGGTGAATGTCAGAGACCCTGAGATTCTGAACATTCACACTAAATCTCAGGGTCTCTGAACATTAACACTAGACATGTGCACAGCACAAAATTTCGTTTTGAACTAATGGATTAGTCCTAAAATGCAATTTATTTAGTTACTAAAGAAATTCGTTTTCAGTTCTTTAGTATGAAAACTAATTAATTTCATTCATCCGAAAACCAGTGGATACAATTACTATTGTAGTGGCTCCTCAGAGGGCTGAGATCGCTGCTTGTTACAGTATCTCTCACTTTCAGCACAATGTGTCAGGCAAAGCTGTTACAGTAACTGACTGCTGCTCATCACAGCGCTCAGAGTTTCAGTAAAACTAGTAAATAATATTTTTATATATGAGGTTATAACAATATTATTTCCTGGTTTTACTGAAACTCTGAGCGCTGTTACAGTCAGTTACTGTAACAGCTGAGCCTGATACATTGTACTGAGAGATAATATAACAAGCAGCCGATCTCAGCGCTCACAGCCACTGGATTTAAAGGGCTAAAATAAAAAGGCTCCTCTCTGTATAATGTATAGAACATCCTCCTGAATTAATTAATGTCCCTCTCTGTATAGAACATCCTCCTCAATTTATACTTTTCTCTGTATAATGTATATAACATCCTCCTGCATTAATTAATGCCCCTCTCTGTATAGAACATCCTACTCAGTAGGACCTACTGCATTGGCATGTGGAGGGTGCAGAACTTCGGAATGCAATGCTTATCCAGCACAGGAGAGGGAACTTTTACTTAAACTTTGTATCACTGTGGGGGAGACAGACAGGAATATAAAAGCAGGGGAGAGGGAAAATATTAACGTAAATCGGTCTGACAGCTCAGAGAAGAGATGACTGGTTCAAATTTATTTTTATAAATAAAATCACTTTAAATCCAGGGAAAACATTCAAATAAATCACACTGAAGGCTCATAATGACAGAGTAACTGTGAGAGCTGGATACTAAATGTATCAGATGTAAAAAAACCTTTATAACAAGCAGCACTGGGAGAGGAGAGGGACTTTATATAAAACGTGTATTATAGATGAAGAAAGGGGGATAGCGCTCCTGGATAATATAAAATGTATCAGACCTAAGCCCCTATTATGCAGAGCAGGAGGGAAGATAAAACACGTTTTATAAAGTCCCTCTCTTCTCCCAGCGCTGCTTGTTATAAAGGGGATTTTACTATCCAGCCCTCCTCTCATTACCTTTCAGTGTGATTTATTTAAATGTTTTCCTTCTCCAGCTGCTTTTATCATCTTGTCTGCCTCATAGACATGCAAGGGTTAAGTAAAGGTTTCCTCTCCTGTGCTGGCTGTCTGTGCTGTGAGTGAGTATTCTGGAGCTCTATTACTGTCAGATTTTCGGGTAGGGGTCGGTAAGGATTACACATAAAACCTTTTCTGTAGCTTTGCGATGTTGCACTCTTCATTGCTGGTCTCCTTCACTCATCAATGTAATATCACAAAAAGGACTGAAACTAAAATGTAGTGCATTTTATTTTAGTTTCTTTCGTTTTTTGTACTGAGCAGTTTCGTATCTCTTGAGTCATACGAAAACTAAATTATCCCAAAATTCGGACTAAATTGTTTTAGTACTAAAACGAATGCACATGTCTAATTAACACTGAGATACTAAGCATTCACCCTGAGATACTGAGAATCTGAACTTCCACCTAGAATCAAAGGCTCTGGGTGTACAGTCAGAATCTCCAGGTCAGGGCCGTGATGGATCAGATCTGTGCATGCGCTCAGCTCTGAACCATCATTCTGCGCAGGGACTACAGTATGTGCATAGTAAAGGTTTGCAAGTCCCATAGCAGTGCACAATTTGCATTTCCTTCACTGCGCAAGTAATGCAGGAATCCCAAATAGCGCAAAAAATCTTCAGGGACTTCTGGGTTCTGGAGTCCCTGATCCGAAGAGAAGCTGTGTGTTGAGGGACAAAAGGTAAATAAAATAAAAAAAAATTGGGCAAAGTCTGTCAGGCTTTAACATATAAAAGCTGAATTGCTTAATAACGGGGCACCCACTTCCAAAAAGGAAGGGTTTATATATCCCTGAGCTTGGAGGTAATCTGGTTCTGTATAATAAAATGCAATCAACCTACACAAGAAAAGAGAAATCAAACTTTTCCCACAAAGAGCAAACATAGGAAATAATAACTAATAATACAAAGGACTGAACAGAGAGAATGAATAGTGATAGGGAATGCTGCAGACTAGGGATGAGCCGAACACACTCCCCAGTTCGGTTCGAGCCCGAACCCGAACTTCCCATTTGTTCGGGACCGAACCCGAACCCGAACCCCCATGCAAGTCAATTGGGCTGAAAATTCGCTTTTTTGGAGTGCCCTCCAAGAGGGCATATATGCTACATATTTGCCATACAAGGTGTATGGGGGTCCGGGTAGTGCCCTGGGGGACAGGAAACAAGGACAAAAAGTTAAAAAAGAAACGTTTTTAAAGGGACAGTGAGTTTTCCATGAAATAAGGGTTAAAAAGAAAAATTTAAAATTCCTTCAAATATCGTGCCTAGGAGGTCCCCATAACCTGCCCGTGAAGTGGCGGATTTCTAGGATGTATAGAAATATGTAAAAACCAAAAAATGACATTTCAAATGATGGTAAATGCTTTTCCTTTAATCTATCCATAAACAACTGCTTGGGGCGGCAGTCTGTATGAAAAGAGGAGACATTTTTGGATACGCAGAAAAAGTTTACTGATTTTTTTGGCGGTGAAAAGCAGGAGAATGGAAACTTCTAGACCAAAAAGCCGATTTGGAAAGTGAGATAAATGGGAGAATTTTTCTGGTTCGGCTATTTTGACCTAGAATTTTCCATTCTCCAGTCATTCTCCTGAGTTTCACCTTTCTCTGAATAACCCTGTCAGGGTTATTCAGAGAGCGGTGAAGAGCAGGAGAATGACTGGAGAATGGAAAATTCTAAGTAAAAATAGCCAAACCAGAAATATTCTACCATTTAGGCTAGGGTCAGACTAGCGAATTTTTAACGTGCGTTTAGGCGCACTTAATCACGGCCGCACTAGCAGCAAATGACGGGCAATGACGGCCAATATACGAAGTACGGTCGCACGAAAGTCCGGCTGTGCAACGCAAGTGGAAAATGAACGCATTTTTTCGAGAACGCAGAACCGCTAGTACGGACGTACAGAGTGCGCTGCGTCCACTAGCGGCGTGTGTGCGTAATTTGGAGACGTCAGACCCTTCTCATGTCCGGCCAACATAACGTCCAGACACCCAAAGTTTCCTGGTTTGGATCCGTAAAAAATCACGCACAAAAATCTGCATCGTATTACCGTTTTCGCGCAATCCGTGAAAAAATACGGCAATGCGTTCGGACGCACTTTTTGATGGTCGCTGCTGGTTTTCACCTTTCTCTGAACAACCCTGAGAGAGAGGTGAAAGCCAGGAGAACTGGCAAGAGAAGAGAACAATCTAGACCAAATAGCCGATTTGGAAAGTGAGATAAATGGGAGAATTTTTCTGGTTTGGCTATTTTGACCTAGAGTTTTCACTTCTCCAGTTATTCTCCTGCTTTTCACTGCTCTCTGAATAACCCTGTAAATGTTTAATCCCGAGGTGAAAAATAACATTGCTTTAGATTTTTTTTCAAACACCAGTTAAATGTAGCATATTAGGATGTTTTAGGGAAATTAATTCTCAAATCTCAATCAGAAGCAGACACCACCCCACCCTCAGTATATTGTACAATGTATCAAATTGATTACCAGACTAAAACACCTTGTGTTATGCCCGTTTGTGAACAGAGGTCATTTAGAGTTGATAATCTTTCCACGTACACATTAGTTTTTAATTCAATATCTAATAAACCGTTGCTTATAATATTCTGCAGTAAAGAGTCTCTTTATTTCTAGATTTTTTAGTATTTTTTTAAGCATTTTCTATACTTTTTTAAAAATTTCTTTTTTTTTCCGAACCCGAACCGAACACGCCCAAAAGGTTCGAAATTCGCGAACTTTCTAACTGCCAAAGTTTGGGTCGAACTCCGAACCGTCCGAACCCGAACAGCTCATCCCTACTGCAGGCAAGCAGCATGTTAAGTGCAGATAGCTCCCTTATAGGGATGAGCTGAACACCTCCGAGTTCGGTTCGCATTCGAACTCGAACTTTTCAAAAGTTCGAATTCAAACTCGAACTCGAACACGAACTCAATACAAGTCAATGGGACTCAAAGTTCGATTTTTAGAGTGCCCTCCAAGAGGGCATATATGCTAGATATTTGCCATAAAAGGTGTATGGGGGTCCAGGTAGTGCCCTGGGGGACAGGAAACAAGGACAAAAAGTTTTTAAAAAATATGTTTTTAACCCCTTCACTGTGGACGACGTGTGGGACACGTCCTCAGTTACTCCCGCTGTATGCTGAGGAGGACGTGTCGCACACGTCATTTGCTTTGCGGGACCCCCGGCGGAGATACTCACCTCTCTGTCCGGAGTCCTTCGGCGTTCTGACTTCAGCGTCCTCAGACGCTGAAGTCAAGCTCCTCCTGACGTAAATGACGTCATCACATGATTACGTCATTTCCAGGCGACCCCCGGCCAGGCCTGGTGCAAGCATTTTTATCTAGTCAGGTGAAGGTGCATTTTGGTGCCCCCCCATCTGTGTCATGTCAAGCCAATCAGGATAGAGGTGCCATGATAATCTCTATATGCACACATATATATACACACACTAGGGTTGCTCATATAAGTATATTTTCCACCAGCTCATATAATTATATTTGCCCCCAGCTCATATGGGTATATTTGCCCCAGATCACATGTGGATATTTTTGCCCCTAACTCATGGATATATTTGCCCCAACTCATGGATTTATTTGCCCCCAGCTCATGGATATATATATATATATATTTGCCCCAACTCATGGATATATTTGCCCCCAGATCACATGTGGATATATTTGCCCCCAACTCATGGATATATTTGCCCCAGATCACATGTGGATATATTTGCCCCCGACTCATGGATATATTTGCCCCAAGATTACATGGGTATATATTGCCCCAGCTGATATGGAGATATTTGCCCCCAGCTCACATATGGATATATCTGCCCCCAGCTCTCACCTGCTGCCAGGTCCCCCAGGCTCCGCCGGCGTTCCTCATGGTGGCGAGCGGCTGCTGACATGATGCAGCTTTGCCGCTCGCCGGGCGGGAACCACATGACCAGCGCAGCCACGTTTTCGCGAGATCGTGCGCGGCGCTGGTCAGGTGGTTCGGCCCCTAGCGCTGCGCCGGGTCTCCCCGGCCGACCAAGATGGCGGCGCTCGGGGCCCCGCCCCCACAATTTCCCCGCCCCCACAAACTGTCAGGAAGCCAGATAGTAAGGCGGCCGCCTGTGCCGCCTTACGCTAGCGCCGGCCCTGCCCCCGGCAATGCCGGGAGATCACCTGGAAGGGAAGGGGGATCAGTTCGGATCCCTCTCCCTCCCGATCAGGAGGTCCCACAAAATAAAGCCAGGCACCACTTAAAAGGGGAGAGTCTCCCCTTTTAAGTGGTGCCTGGCTTTAACCCCTTAGGCACAGGGTCGCACTTCAGCGCCTTGCGGTGCCAATGTGCGGCCTAGCTCTGGTGGGGGCTGCCATCTTGGATGGCGGCTGCACTCTCGGGTCCCCCCTCACTGCCTGATGTCCTCACGCATAGGGTGATGACATCAGATAGCCGGGGAACCCCTAGCTGCCCGGAATCCCCTGGCCTAAATAGGGGGTTCATTTGAACCCCGATATCTCCAGAACCGTGGCAGCTAGGGAGTCATAGACGGTGTCAATCGAAAGGCCTGAGCATGGCCTTTCGAATGATACCCAACATGACCAGGTATAAAGTAGAAAAATATTGTTCACATTTCAATTATAAAGTGAACAATGATGCTGCACTAATGATTTTTTTCTATGGTGTACGTTTGCTAAAAATCCCATAATTCCCCCCAAAAAATTTAATAAGTCCCAATTTCTAATTTTTGTACAAGCGCACCCCATAGAAAATATAATCGCAAATGTTCAGGTGATAAAAGGTGAAAAAAAACACTCTACATGCTGCAGATGATTAAAAATTCAAGTTTTATTGCATTTTTTGTTATAATATACAGGCAGAACATGACGTATACATATAAAAATGATATATTATGAATCTGCTGAGTCTGCCGGAAAGAACGATATATAATATGTCTGGGTGGTATAAAAAATGTGGCTTCAAATCGCGTTTAAACATGATGAGCAAAAGCGATAAAAATTTGCTCAGCGCACAGCGGTGAAATGCCTCAGCAGTGAAAGGGTTAAAGGAACAGTGAGTTTTCCATAAAATAAGGGTTAAAGATAAAAACAAAAAATTCCTTCAAATATCGTGCCTAGGAGGTCCCCATAACCTGCCCGTGAAGTATTGGATTTGTAGGATGTATGGAAACATTGCCATCACAGCACAGACCCACACACGACACCTGGCACCTCCAGGTGCATACAATGTATCAAATTCATGAGACGGACTATTTAGAAGCACATGTTATTTCCAAACACTAATTAAACACCTGTTGTAATGTTTACGCCGTTTGAGAACACAGGTCAATTAGAGGTGAGAATCTTTGCAAGTAGACATTACTTTTTAATTCAATATCTAATAAACAGTTGCTTATAATATTCTGCAGTAAAGAGTCTCTTTATTTCTAGATTTTTTTGGTATTTTTTAAGCATTTTGTATACTTTTTACACAATTTTTTTTTTCGAACTCGAGCCGAACACGCCAAAAAGTTCGGAGTTTGCGAACTTGCGAACGGCCAAAGTTCGAATCGAACCCCGAACTGATCGAACCGAACAGCTCATCCCTACTCCCTGATACTAAAATTGATTTCTATTAAATCGCCATGTCTAGGTGAAAAAGGGGGGAAGTCAGAGCAAGATGACCGTAATACAGAAAAAAGCTGAAATGGAGAAAAGAGACATGGTGCCCCATCAAGTTAAAATAGTGACAGAAAAAAAAAACCAGTAGCGTTCATTTTCCCATATCAATTACCAGCTTTTTCAAGGACGAGATTTAACAGAAATCAATTTTAATATAAGGGACAGGGTAGTCTGCGCGAAAATTATAGCTTATCTGCAGCACTCCCTGTCACTATTGATTCTCTCTATCCAATCCTTTGCATTCTTAATTACATTATATTACAGTGAAACTATTCAACAACTGATGAATTTATTACACAAAGCAGAGTATTCTGCTCTCTTTCCACGGCCATGTTCATCCTGGATGCAACTATTGACTGCTTTCGAAATCATCAACTTTTATAATAATGGGTTTGCTTATTTGGTTTAGGATACATATAACTTTTCAGATGGTCAAATTTAGGATCATTCAGAAGTTTAAATGGGAAAAAATTATGTATGCGTTCTAAATCCATATGTGGATGTGGTTAGTATCCAGCACTGCACAAAATGTGATACAGTAGCTTCCCTTACTCTTTTGGAAGTGTAATTTAGTCAAACAATAATCTATTAAAATTTCGTATACAAGTTACTGTTGATACAGTTTTTGTGTGTTTTAAGATCTTAAATAAGGCCTGAGTAAAATTAAGTTCAATATACATAAAACAACTTATTGTTCCAACACTCCTCTAATATAAAATGGAAAAAATCCAAGGATTTATTGATCTGTATTCTGTGCATGTTGGCTCAGCTTCCTGCGGATAATCATTGACAATGGGCACCAATATACAGGGTTATTCAGAGAGATTCGAAATGTCGCCGCACGTTCGGTGAACTTTCGTTCCCCGCGTCTCAGGGCGATACAGGGATTTTTAGTTCACGACCCTGAGATGTATTCAGCAAGCACTGCAGGGCCCCCGTGGTGCAGGGAAAAACCACCACAAACCCGCAGGACAGCCACCGAACACTCACCGGACATTCACCGAAAACCCACAGAAACCGCCGCAAAAAGCCCGCCGAACATGCCGGAAAAGCCAGACGAGCCGCTGATCAAAGCGCAGAGCAGCTGCTGCAAAAACACGACAAGCAGACGAATGTGGTAAAAAAAACAAAAAAGTACGCTTGAAAGTTTCAAAATTGAAACGCTGTTTGCAAAAAAACTTGTCATGCCCCATGATTCAGGGTTTGTTTGTATATTTTAATGTTATGTGATGAATCTGCCTTTTGCTGCTTACAGTTATTATTTCATAGCTATTTTGTTCCTGTAGGGTTCCCTTAGCCTTGTTGGATTTAGCTATCTCCACCCCTTTTTGTTCAGTCTAGTTCCGAGGTACTTACTGGTCACCTAGCAGCCATCTTTGCTCAATGCTGGACAGAACTAATGTATTTTCACCTGCATTGCTGTACATTATTAATGAAATTATAGATAGAACCTTTGTAGCGCATCAAAAATAGATTTAAAGGTAGACTTCAACAAAGAGGTATATCAAACATAAAGTGCTTCAGTCTTAAGGTGTCAAATATTCAATCAATGTACACATATAAAACTGCAATGTGCCATAGAACACAGTAAAGTGCAACAATATATAAAATTCCAGCAGTGCGATGGGTATAAGAGAGTCTATAAAGTGCAACAGTGTCCGAATGTGCAAAATGTGCTAATTCAGTGATATCCAATACAACAGTATGAATACCAGTGGGAAAAATTCCTTAAAATTTACTACTCTTTATGTTCAAGCGATGCACAAATATAGTCCTCCTTTCTTGGTCTGTGTATCTCTTGCCGTCTCTTAATAGTGGAGAGGATAGCCAGAAAAGGAGAAACAAGTGAGAGAAAGGAAAAAAAAAAAAAAAAAAATTGGAGGGGAGAGAAAAAAGTGAAGAAATAATCGTGCGGAAAATCCCAATTAAATATGGCAAATGAATTACTCGTAGGAATATGGAAACTCACATTTATAAGAGCCCAAAAAATCTCTGGCTCTAGGTTTAGTAGCTTCCAGCCATATAGAGGGTGGCGTATCCCTTCTTAAATCTTCAACTCTGGTTGCGATGGCTACAATAAGATAATAGACAGCGCTCCCATAGTATATTACCGTATTAGGATAAAAAAGAGGTGATAATGTATTGAACTCACCAGATATGGAGCCTCTTCAACACAGGCTCACTCAATACAGCGTCAGGTACACTATGGTGGATACCCAGAACCTCTTCTCAACCGTCTGAGGGCCAGATATCAGGAGCTTCCAAGCGGTGGCAAGTATATATCCAAGGAGAGTAGTCAATAGAATATAAACCATATAAAATTTATGAAAAAATTAATTGCATATTAAAAAATGGACAGATGCGTTACCGAGACGCGTTTCGGCATTAACAGCCTTCCTCAGTCGGTATATTTAGTTGACTTGCTTCTCTAGAAACGTAATATATGTTCTAACTTGTCCTTGTGGACTGAACTATGTGGGTCGCACCACAAGGCATTTGAATAAACGAATACAAGAACACGTACGGAATATTCGGAATGGTTTCGAGAAGCATAGTGTGTCATTACATTTCAAACTTAAGCATAATCAGAATCCGGAGGGCCTCGTTTTTAGAGCGGTCAAGAAACTGGAACCTTTCTGGAGAGGCGGTAGTTTGGAGGAGAGATTAGGTAAAGAAGAGATGAAATGGATCTATTTGATGAATTCACTACAACCATACGGATTGAACGCTGATTTCGAACTTTGCCATTTTCTTAATGAATAATGGCCCTTTTGTTGGTACTCCATTTTCTTTATATACGTACGTCTACAGCTTATTTTCCTTTTTTCTTTCTACTTTAGATGCAGCAAATATATTTATCCCTCCCCTTCATGTATTATTATATAATTTTACAGCATCTCCTTCCTATCCAATTAGAGGAATTATATATAGGTGTGATAGACTGTGGTTCATTAGATGCATTACATGATTATACCCATTCATCTATATACATGTGCACATATATGTATATATTATACAAGTTTATATTTATCTCCTTCCTATCTAATTAGAATAATTGTATTTAGATGTGATAGACAGTGGTTCACTAGCCCCTTCCCCCCCTTTTTTAATAATTAGCATTTTTTATCCAGTGTTTAGAATAATATATAATATGCAGAACTCCCCATTTTAGGATAATCACATAGACCTTTTCCTTAAAATATTTATATTTTTTATTTTTTAATTCTTTATGGGCATGTGTATTCTTAGCTGGCATGCGGTACATATGTTCTTATTGATGCTAATGACAATATGTGTTTTTAATATAATGGGTTCTGTATATGGTCCCGTTTCTTCATACTGTGTTATTCTGATACAGTGTGCCCCTTTGTGGACTTGCAATGCATACACAGAAGGACATTTATCTCCAGGCTCCATGTATTTTGTTTGTTGCCTATTTGAGCAGCAGTGTTTTTTATATTTTTTTATTTACTTCCTTTTCCTGGTTGTCAGTGAGTTTTTTTTTTTTTTGTTTACTCTGTCAGGTGATTACTGCAAAGCACCTCTGGGTAATGAACCGGATATGAAATCACAGAGGTCACACAACAGGAAGCAGGAAGTCTTTTGTTGTTCATGTGGTTCACATAATCCCATGAAAGGACTATAAAAGAGGACTTTTTTACTTTTGCTCCTGTTTGGAGATTTTTTGGACAATAGTTCACCTAAATATACCGACTGAGGAAGGCTGTTAATGCCGAAACGCGTCTCGGTAACGCATCTGTCCATTTTTTAATATGCAATTAATTTTTTAATAAATTTTATATGGTTTATATTCTATTGACTACTCTCCTTGGATATATACTTGCCACCGCTTGGAAGTTCCTGATATCTGGCCCTCAGACGGTTGAGAAGAGGTTCTAGGTATCCACCATAGTGTACCTAACGCTGTATTGAGTGAGCCTGTGTGGAAGAGGCTCCATATCTGGTGAGTTCAATACATTATCACCTCTTTTTTATCCTAATACGGTAATATACTATGGGAGCGCTGTCTATTATCTTATTGTAGCCATCGCAACCAGAGTTGAAGATTTAAGAAGGGATACGCCACCCTCTATATGGCTGGAAGCTCCTAAACCTAGAGTCAGGGATTTTTTGGGCTCTTATAAATTTGAGTTTCCATATTCCTACGAGTAATTCATTTGCCATATTTAATTGGGATTTTCTGCACGATTATTTCTTCATTTTTTCTCTCCCCTCCAATTCTTTTTATTTTTTTTTTCCTTTCTCTCACTTTTTTCTCCTTTCTGGCTATCCTCTCCACTATTGAGAGACGGCAAGAGATACACAGACCAAGAAAGGAGGACTATATTTGTGCATCGCTTGAACATAAAGAGAAGTAAATTTTAAGGAATTTTTCCCACTGGTATTCATACTGTTGTATTGGATATCATTGAATTTGCACATTTTGCACATTCGGACACTGTTGCACTTTATAGACTCTCTTATACCCATCGCACTGCTGGAATTTTATATATTGTTGCACTTTACTGTGTTCTAATGCACATTGCACTTTTATATGTGTACATTGATTGAATATTTGTCACCTTAAGACTGAAGCACTTTATGTTTGATATACCTCTTTGTTGAAGTCTACCTTTAAATCTATTTTTGATGCGCTACAAAGGTTCTATCTATAATTTCATTTTTGGTTAATGCAGATTTTGGTTGTTTTTTCTGTATATTGCGCTTACCCCTTTGGGCAGCATCTCACTACTTATTAGTTATAATTTAACTACTTCATAACACTATAGTAATCTGGTTTATAAATAGGCGCCTACGCTGTATGAGATATATATATATATATATCTTTCTTCTTTTTTGTCTATTTAAAAATTAACCTACAGCATTTCGGGCAGCCCCATTTTAAATGGAATTTAGGAAGAATTTCTGTCTGGATGATGGTCAGACTTTTGAGAATGTTAATGATGTAAATAATATTCCTTTGGACAAAGTACAGCTGATGCGACAATTGGAGAAAGATTTAAGGAAAGAAATAAGGGATAAATGGGAAGTCATCTCCCTGGAAAAACATATAAAGGATAAAATGGTACCTAGAGGTTTGAGGTTCAACAAGAACCCTGCAGTCGATAAAGAAGATACCATCTTTCTAGAAAGATGGGCCACCATGCTGGAAGGTTTCTCATTGCAAAGTATGCGTATAATCATAGATAGAAGGAACGAACGCTTGCTGGAATTGAATCAGAACATTGAGAAAAACCATGCAGAATTAAGTTCCACCTTGACGCAACAGGAAATGAAACCTTTTCTAGAGAGGTTGGAGGCTGATTTAGGTACATTGGATGATGAGATTAAAAAGAGAGAAAAAAGAAAAAGTATCATAGAGATCTGAGGGATTATCAACGTGGCAATGTATGGTCATTTGATAATCAAGAACCTCCATCGGTACACTTCGATATTGGTAGTCAGTCACCCCAATATGAAGTTACCACTCATGATGAACCAATACCTATAGGTTCCCGTATAAGACAGAACCCACCATCCAGTATAGATAGATTAGCCTATCCACCACAACGACAACCAGTCAAGGAATACACTCAATATAGGAACTCTTCCTATAGAGGTCCTCGTAACAACTCATTCCAGAAATCAAGGTATAACAGACCTACGCAATATGGATATACACCGTATCGGAATCATCAGGATTATACAGGGATAGGTACCCTTCTCATGAATATGCTAAAGCCCCTCATAGGAGACCCCAATATGTCCCTGGGAGAAATAAACAAAGGGAAGAACCCGCACCTCAATCTGGGACCCAAAAAACATATTCCCAGAACAGATACTTACCCTTGATGGAGGAAAAAGAGGAGGTTTTTCAGTCTCCCAGTCAGAGACCTCGCAAGCGAAATCTATCCCTGAAAAGAGGTTGGTCACCTGGAAACGACGATTACCTAGAAGACGAGGACGTAGAGCAGGAAGACAACGGAAAGAACGGAAGGAGAGAAAAATACAGTCGGATGGAGGAATATACAACCTAACTGATAAAGTCCTCTCTACTTATCAGAAACAAGTCCTGAAGAAGGGCATGAAGTTCGCCCCAACCAACAAACTAGATAAATTTGGAGTATATATAGATTTACAAAAATTCAAGAAGAACTTATGTCTAAAAAAGTTTTTTATGAAAAACCCTATAGAAAGAAACACCGATGTCCATGTGTATACACATACCGATTTAAAGGAGAAATCCACATTTTTTCCAAAATCTTTGATTTCAACTGAAATAACCACATTTGAACAGATGGTTTTAATGGATTTGGATAAGATGAAATCCAAAGTAATGAAAGATAATTTGACCTATCATGAACCCAGAGCACTACGAGAACTTACTCAAGATGATGATATTGTGATTAAACCCGTGGACAAGGGGGGAGGTACGGTACTTATGACAGCAGAATACTACAGAACAGAAGCTATGCGACTCTTATGTGATGCTACTACATATAAATTACTTAATAAAGATCCCACGAGAGATACCATGGATAAATTTCACGAATATCTGGACCATGGGCATGAATTAGGGATCCTAAACAACAATGAGCATAAATATCTTAAGATTGAGCACCCGAAGATACCTGTTTTTTATTTTCTGCCGAAAATGCATAAAGACCTAGAAAGACCACCCGGGAGACCTAATGTATCTGGCATAGGCTCTGTGTCCAGTAGGCTTTCAGAGTATCTTGATAAACAATTACAACCCTATGTTGTAACCACAGAAGCCTACTTGAAAGATACTATTGAGATTATAAATTTATTGGCTGAGATAGAATGGAAGGCAGGAGACATATTGGTTACGAGCGACGTACAGTCGCTGTATACCATTATACAACATGACAAGGGCGTTGAAGCCATAGAGTTTTTTCTGAGAGAAGGTAATGTGTTACAACCAGAGCAGATAGACTTTATTTTGAATGGAATCAAACTTATCTTGGAGCACAATTACTTTTGGTTCCAAGATGATTTCTATCTTCAAATATCAGGTACAGCTATGGGGACAAGATTTGCCCCTAGTTTTGCAAATTTATTCATGGCATATTGGGAGAATACCTTTTTAACCACCTGGAAGACACATCTAATTACTTATCGGAGATATATTGACGATATATTCTTTATCTGGAGGGGAGAAGAAGAAAGCCTCCAACAATTCCTTGATTTTTTGGGGAATAACGACAGAGGAATTATTCTAACTACTGTGATAAGTGATTCAGAGGCTATTTTTCTGGATCTTAAGATCTATATAGAAAACGGCACCATAAAAACGAAATCTCACTTTAAAGATGTAGACTGTAACAGTTACATCGAACATACAAGCTGCCATTTGCCCCAGTGGTTGGAAGCTATACCGAAGGGACAGTTTATGAGGATGAGGAGGAATTGCACGGACATTTCGGATTATGACACGCAATCCCTTAAACTACATTCAGAATTTGCTGATAAGGGTTACAGGACACATACTCTGGATGAAAGAAGGATGGAAGTTAGGACAATGGAAAGATCAGCCTTATTGAAGAAAAAGGATATGATTGGGAAAAAGAAGTCCAGTGAAGATGTACCCTTTGTTTTTTCATTTAACCCTTTTAATAAAGAGATTAGAAGGAGTATTAAGAGACACTGGCCTATCCTATGTAAAGACCCTATGCTGAAAGATAATTTACCAAAAATACCCCGGATTATTTGTAGAGGGACAAGCAACTTAAAGATGGAACTCACACACAAATTAAAGAAAAAGAAACCCACTAATCATTTTGGCATAAGAGCAGGATTCCATCAATGTGGTAATTGCTTGAATTGCAGAAATACTAGAGGGAAGAAGAATACGATAACAGAGATAGAAAGAAATGGTGAGACCATCAAATTGAGAGAAGTGATGACTTGCTTCTCTAGAAACGTAATATATGTTCTAACTTGTCCTTGTGGACTGAACTATGTGGGTCGCACCACAAGGCATTTGAATAAACGAATACAAGAACACGTACGGAATATTCGGAATGGTTTCGAGAAGCATAGTGTGTCATTACATTTCAAACTTAAGCATAATCAGAATCCGGAGGGCCTCGTTTTTAGAGCGGTCAAGAAACTGGAACCTTTCTGGAGAGGCGGTAGTTTGGAGAAGAGATTAGGTAAAGAAGAGATGAAATGGATCTATTTGATGAATTCACTACAACCATACGGATTGAACGCTGATTTCGAACTTTGCCATTTTCTTAATGAATAATGGCCCTTTTGTTGGTACTCCATTTTCTTTATATATGTACGTCTACAGCTTATTTTCCTTTTTTCTTTCTACTTTAGATGCAGCAAATATATTTATCCCTCCCCTTCATGTATTATTATATAATTTTACAGCATCTCCTTCCTATCCAATTAGAGGAATTATATGTAGGTGTGATAGACTGTGGTTCATTAGATGCATTACATGATTATACCCATTCATCTATATACATGTGCACATATATGTATATATTATACAAGTTTATATTTATCTCCTTCCTATCTAAATAGAATAATTGTATTTAGATGTGATAGACAGTGGTTCACTAGCCCCTTCCCCCCTTTTTTAATAATTAGCATTTTTTATCCAGTATTTAGAATAATATATAATATGCAGAACTCCCCATTTTAGGATAATCACATAGACCTTTTCCTTAAAATATTTATATTTTTTATTTTTTAATTCTTTATGGGCATGTGTATTCTTAGCTGGCATGCGGTACATATGTTCTTATTGATGCTAATGACAATATGTGTTTTTAATATAATGGGTTCTGTATATGGTCCCGTTTCTTCATACTGTTTTATTCTGATACAGTGTGCCCCTTTGTGGACTTGCGATGCATACACAGAAGGACATTTATCTCCAGGCTCCATGTATTTTGTTTGTTGCCTATTTGAGCAGCAGTGTTTTTTATTTTTATTTTTATTATTTTTTTTATTCACTTCCTTTTCCTGGTTGTCAGTGAGTTTTTTTGTTTTTGTTTTTTGTGTTTACTCTGTCAGGTGATTACTGCAAAGCACCTCTGAGTAATGAACCGGATATGAAATCACAGAGGTCACACAACAGGAAGCAGGAAGTCTTTTGTTGTTCATGTGGTTCACATAATCCCATGAAAGGACTATAAAAGAGGACTTTTTTACTTTTGCTCCTGTTTGTAGATTTTTTGGACAATAGTGCACCTAAATATACCGACTGAGGAAGGCTGTTAATGCCGAAACGCGTCTCGGTAACGCATCTGTCCATTTTTTAATATGCAATTAATTTTTTAATAAATTTTATATGGTTTATATTCTATTGACTACTCTCCTTGGATATATACTTGCCACCGCTTGGAAGTTCCTGATATCTGGCCCTCAGACGGTTGAGAAGAGGTTCTAGGTATCCACCATAGTGTACCTAACGCTGTATTGAGTGAGCCTGTGTGGAAGAGGCTCCATATCTGGTGAGTTCAATACATTATCACCTCTTTTTTATCCTAATACGGTAATATACTATGGGAGCGCTGTCTATTATCTTATTGTAGCCATCGCAACCAGAGTTGAAGATTTAAGAAGGGATACGCCACCCTCTATATGGCTGGAAGCTCCTAAACCTAGAGTCAGGGATTTTTTGGGCTCTTATAAATTTGAGTTTCCATATTCCTACGAGTAATTCATTTGCCATATTTAATTGGGATTTTCTGCACGATTATTTCTTCATTTTTTCTCTCCCCTCCAATTTTTTTTTTTTTTTTTTCCTTTCTCTCACTTTTTTCTCCTTTCTGGCTATCCTCTCCACTATTGAGAGACGGCAAGAGATACACAGACCAAGAAAGGAGGACTATATTTGTGCATCGCTTGAACATAAAGAGAAGTAAATTTTAAGGAATTTTTCCCACTGGTATTCATACTGTTGTATTGGATATCATTGAATTTGCACATTTTGCACATTCGGACACTGTTGCACTTTATAGACTCTCTTATACCCATCGCACTGCTGGAATTTTATATATTGTTGCACTTTACTGTGTTCTAATGCACATTGCACTTTTATATGTGTACATTGATTGAATATTTGTCACCTTAAGACTGAAGCACTTTATGTTTGATATACCTCTTTGTTGAAGTCTACCTTTAAATCTATTTTTGATGCGCTACAAAGGTTCTATCTATAATTTCATTTTTGGTTAATGCAGATTTTGGTAGTTTTTTCTGTATATTGCGCTTACCCCTTTGGGCAGCATCTCACTACTTATTAGTTATAATTTAACTACTTCATAACACTATAGTAATCTGGTTTATAAATAGGCACCTACGCTGTATGAGATATATATATATATATATATCTTTCTTCTTTTTTGTCTATTTAAAAATTAACCTACAGCGTTTCGGGCAGCCCCATTTTAAATGGAATTTTGGAAGAATTTCTGTCTGGATGATGGTCAGACTTTTGAGAATGTTAATGATGTAAATAATATTCCTTTGCACAAAGTACAGCTGATGCGACAATTGGAGAAAGATTTAAGGAAAGAAATAAGGGATAAATGGGAAGTCATCTCCCTGGAAAAACATATAAAGGATAAAATGGTACCTAGAGGTTTGAGGTTCAACAAGAACCCTGCAGTCGATAAAGAAGATACCATCTTTCTAGAAAGATGGGCCACCATGCTGGAAGGTTTCTCATTGCAAAGTATGCGTATAATCATAGATAGAAGGAACGAACGCTTGCTGGAATTGAATCAGAACATTGAGAAAAACCATGCAGAATTAAGTTCCACCTTGACGCAACAGGAAATGAAACCTTTTCTAGAGAGGTTGGAGGCTGATTTAGGTACATTGGATGATGAGATTAAAGAGAGAAAAAAGAAAAAGTATCATAGAGATCTGAGGGATTATCAACGTGGCAATGTATGGTCATTTGATAATCAAGAACCTCCATCGGTACACTTCGATATTGGTAGTCAGTCACCCCAATATGAAGTTACCACTCATGATGAACCAATACCTATAGGTTCCCGTATAAGACAGAACCCACCATCCAGTATAGATAGATTAGCCTATCCACCACAACGACAACCAGTCAAGGAATACACTCAATATAGGAACTCTTCCTATAGAGGTCCTCGTAACAACTCATTCCAGAAATCAAGGTATAACAGACCTACGCAATATGGATATACACCGTATCGGAATCATCAGGATTATACAGGGATAGGTACCCTTCTCATGAATATGCTAAAGCCCCTCATAGGAGACCCCAATATGTCCCTGGGAGAAATAAACAAAGGGAAGAACCCGCACCTCAATCTGGGACCCAAAAAACATATTCCCAGAACAGATACTTACCCTTGATGGAGGAAAAAGAGGAGGTTTTTCAGTCTCCCAGTCAGAGACCTCGCAAGCGAAATCTATCCCTGAAAAGAGGTTGGTCACCTGGAAACGACGATTACCTAGAAGACGAGGACGTAGAGCAGGAAGACAACGGAAAGAACGGAAGGAGAGAAAAATACAGTCGGATGGAGGAATATACAACCTAACTGATAAAGTCCTCTCTACTTATCAGAAACAAGTCCTGAAGAAGGGCATGAAGTTCGCCCCAACCAACAAACTAGATAAATTTGGAGTATATATAGATTTACAAAAATTCAAGAAGAACTTATGTCTAAAAAAGTTTTTTATGAAAAACCCTATAGAAAGAAACACCGATGTCCATGTGTATACACATACCGATTTAAAGGAGAAATCCACATTTTTTCCAAAATCTTTGATTTCAACTGAAATAACCACATTTGAACAGATGGTTTTAATGGATTTGGATAAGATGAAATCCAAAGTAATGAAAGATAATTTGACCTATCATGAACCCAGAGCACTACGAGAACTTACTCAAGATGATGATATTGTGATTAAACCCGTGGACAAGGGGGGAGGTACGGTACTTATGACAGCAGAATACTACAGAACAGAAGCTATGCGACTCTTATGTGATGCTACTACATATAAATTACTTAATAAAGATCCCACGAGAGATACCATGGATAAATTTCACGAATATCTGGACCATGGGCATGAATTAGGGATCCTAAACAACAATGAGCATAAATATCTTAAGATTGAGCACCCGAAGATACCTGTTTTTTATTTTCTGCCGAAAATGCATAAAGACCTAGAAAGACCACCCGGGAGACCTAATGTATCTGGCATAGGCTCTGTGTCCAGTAGGCTTTCAGAGTATCTTGATAAACAATTACAACCCTATGTTGTAACCACAGAAGCCTACTTGAAAGATACTATTGAGATTATAAATTTATTGGCTGAGATAGAATGGAAGGCAGGAGACATATTGGTTACGAGCGACGTACAGTCGCTGTATACCATTATACAACATGACAAGGGCGTTGAAGCCATAGAGTTTTTTCTGAGAGAAGGTAATGTGTTACAACCAGAGCAGATAGACTTTATTTTGAATGGAATCAAACTTATCTTGGAGCACAATTACTTTTGGTTCCAAGATGATTTCTATCTTCAAATATCAGGTACAGCTATGGGGACAAGATTTGCCCCTAGTTTTGCAAATTTATTCATGGCATATTGGGAGAATACCTTTTTAACCACCTGGAAGACACATCTAATTACTTATCGGAGATATATTGACGATATATTCTTTATCTGGAGGGGAGAAGAAGAAAGCCTCCAACAATTCCTTGATTTTTTGGGGAATAACGACAGAGGAATTATTCTAACTACTGTGATAAGTGATTCAGAGGCTATTTTTCTGGATCTTAAGATCTATATAGAAAACGGCACCATAAAAACGAAATCTCACTTTAAAGATGTAGACTGTAACAGTTACATCGAACATACAAGCTGCCATTTGCCCCAGTGGTTGGAAGCTATACCGAAGGGACAGTTTATGAGGATGAGGAGGAATTGCACGGACATTTCGGATTATGACACGCAATCCCTTAAACTACATTCAGAATTTGCTGATAAGGGTTACAGGACACATACTCTGGATGAAAGAAGGATGGAAGTTAGGACAATGGAAAGATCAGCCTTATTGAAGAAAAAGGATATGATTGGGAAAAAGAAGTCCAGTGAAGATGTACCCTTTGTTTTTTCATTTAACCCTTTTAATAAAGAGATTAGAAGGAGTATTAAGAGACACTGGCCTATCCTATGTAAAGACCCTATGCTGAAAGATAATTTACCAAAAATACCCCGGATTATTTGTAGAGGGACAAGCAACTTAAAGATGGAACTCACACACAAATTAAAGAAAAAGAAACCCACTAATCATTTTGGCATAAGAGCAGGATTCCATCAATGTGGTAATTGCTTGAATTGCAGAAATACTAGAGGGAAGAAGAATACGATAACAGAGATAGAAAGAAATGGTGAGACCATCAAATTGAGAGAAGTGATGACTTGCTTCTCTAGAAACGTAATATATGTTCTAACTTGTCCTTGTGGACTGAACTATGTGGGTCGCACCACAAGGCATTTGAATAAACGAATACAAGAACACGTACGGAATATTCGGAATGGTTTCGAGAAGCATAGTGTGTCATTACATTTCAAACTTAAGCATAATCAGAATCCGGAGGGCCTCGTTTTTAGAGCGGTCAAGAAACTGGAACCTTTCTGGAGAGGCGGTAGTTTGGAGAAGAGATTAGGTAAAGAAGAGATGAAATGGATCTATTTGATGAATTCACTACAACCATACGGATTGAACGCTGATTTCGAACTTTGCCATTTTCTTAATGAATAATGGCCCTTTTGTTGGTACTCCATTTTCTTTATATATGTACGTCTACAGCTTATTTTCCTTTTTTCTTTCTACTTTAGATGCAGCAAATATATTTATCCCTCCCCTTCATGTATTATTATATAATTTTACAGCATCTCCTTCCTATCCAATTAGAGGAATTATATGTAGGTGTGATAGACTGTGGTTCATTAGATGCATTACATGATTATACCCATTCATCTATATACATGTGCACATATATGTATATATTATACAAGTTTATATTTATCTCCTTCCTATCTAAATAGAATAATTGTATTTAGATGTGATAGACAGTGGTTCACTAGCCCCTTCCCCCCTTTTTTAATAATTAGCATTTTTTATCCAGTATTTAGAATAATATATAATATGCAGAACTCCCCATTTTAGGATAATCACATAGACCTTTTCCTTAAAATATTTATATTTTTTATTTTTTAATTCTTTATGGGCATGTGTATTCTTAGCTGGCATGCGGTACATATGTTCTTATTGATGCTAATGACAATATGTGTTTTTAATATAATGGGTTCTGTATATGGTCCCGTTTCTTCATACTGTGTTATTCTGATACAGTGTGCCCCTTTGTGGACTTGCGATGCATACACAGAAGGACATTTATCTCCAGGCTCCATGTATTTTGTTTGTTGCCTATTTGAGCAGCAGTGTTTTTTATATTTTTTTATTTACTTCCTTTTCCTGGTTGTCAGTGAGTTTTTTTTTTTTTGTTGTTGTTTACTCTGTCAGGTGATTACTGCAAAGCACCTCTGGGTAATGAACCAGATATGAAATCACAGAGGTCACACAACAGGAAGCAGGAAGTCTTTTGTTGTTCATGTGGTTCACATAATCCCATGAAAGGACTATAAAAGAGGACTTTTTTACTTTTGCTCCTGTTTGGAGATTTTTTGGACAATAGTGCACCTAAATATACCGACTGAGGAAGGCTGTTAATGCCGAAACGCGTCTCGGTAACTCATCTGTCCATTTTTTAATATGCAATTAATTTTTTAATAAATTTTATATGGTTGATATTCTATTGACTACTCTCCTTGGATATATACTTGCCACCGCTTGGAAGCTCCTGATATCTGGCCCTCAGACGGTTGAGAAGAGGTTCTGGGTATCCACCATAGTGTACCTGACGCTGTATTGAGTGAGCCTGTGTGGAAGAGGCTCAATATCTGGTGAGTTCAATACATTATCACCTCTTTTTTATTCTAATACGGTAATATACTATGGGAGCGCTGTCTATTATCTTATTGTAGCCATCGCAACCAGAGTTGAAGATTTAAGAAGGGATACGCCACCCTCTATATGGCTGGAAGCTCCTAAACCTAGAGCCAGGAATTTTTTGGGCTCTTATAAATGTGAGTTTCCATATTCCTACGAGTAATTCATTTGCCATATTTAATTGGGATTTTCTGCACGATTTTTTCTTCATTTTTTCTCTCCCTCCAATTTTTTTTTTATTTTTTTTTCCTTTCTCTCACTTTTTTCTCCTTTCTGGCTATCCTCTCCACTATTGAGAGACGGCAAGAGATACACAGACCAAGAAAGGAGGACCATATTTGTGCATTGCTTGAACATAAAGAGAAGTAAATTTTAAGGAATTTTTCCCACTGGTATTCATACTGTTGTATTGGATATCATTGAATTTGCACATTTTGCACATTCGGACACTGTTGCACTTTATAGACTCTCTTATACCCATCGCACTGCTGGAATTTTATATATTGTTGCACTTTACTGTGTTTGTATGGCACATTGCACTTTTATATGTGTACATTGATTGAATATTTGTCACCTTAAGACTGAAGCACTTTATGTTTGATATACCTCTTTGTTGAAGTCTACCTTTAAATCTATTTTTGATGCGCTACAAAGGTTCTATCTATAATTTCATTTTTGGTTAATGCAGATTTTGGTTGTTTTTTCTGTATATTGCGCTTACCCCTTTGGGCAGCATCTCACTACTTATTAGTTATAATTTAACTACTTCATAACACTATAGTAATCTGGTTTATAAATAGGCGCCTACGCTGTATGATATATATATATATATATATCTTTCTTCTTTTTTGCTGTACACTATTACACTGGATTCATCTTTCTACGTGTCAGTTTTGCTGAGTTGACACTGTCTGCTGAACATTCATCGTGTGAGTACTGGTCAATACAGACTTAGTTAGTCTCAAGCACCTACGCCTCACAGCTTTGCTAGGGAGGCAGAATAGTGAAAAGACATCACAGGAAAGGCAACTTGTTTCAGATGTGGAAGTAATGAATGGCCAATCCAGTCAGAAGCAAATGCAACACAAAGCCTATATGGAAGATTACTGAAACACTTATGAACATAAACTATGAGACATCTCAGCAAATTTCATGTCTTTGGGAACAGATGATGAGATGTGTCTCCATCACCCCACACCCTGTTCGTGATGAATCCTCACTAGGAGTTTTATGACAGCTTTCTACAGCTCATGCTCAATATCTTGCCCATTGTCACATTTATGTCTCTAATTTAGAGAAGATAAATTCTAAACAGGCTTTACAAGAAATAGATGAATTAAAATGTCTTAATTCAGAAAGAGACAATTTAGTACATCAGGCCAGAGTAAAGGCGGAAAAGAGAATTGCCCAACTCCAAGAGACTGCTTCTCACATTTCAGCATCTAGCAAGCATTCAAATAGCCCACATCTCTCAAGGTTAAAATCCTCACAATATTCAAAGAGTTCATCAATTAGTCTGCAGCTTATCTAAGCCCGGGCAAAATCAGAGACTACCAAGAGACAGGCAGCCTTTGCAAAAAGGAAAGCAGAAATGGAAACAGATCCCTCTCGCAAAAAAGCAGAAATGGAAACGGAAGACGCTCGCAAAAGAGCAGAAATAGAAGCCCTAGAGAAACAGTGTGAGCATGCCACAGGCGTAGCAACACAAAGGGTTCTAGAACAAGCTGCTAAGGGAAGTGAAAGAGCTTAAGCAACGTGGATAAGGAAGATTCCCTTAAGCGCACCAGAGACTATGTACTAAAGCAAAACAGTGCTGCGGAATATGCTGGCGCTTTATAAATAATGAATAATAATAATAATAACAGTGAACCTCTCATAACATCAAATGTTCCTGACAGTTGTGACAACCTTCCAAACCATGGAGAAGACTCTTTACCAGTACCCTCCATCCAAGGTCAGTACAATACTCTACTAGCTAATGACCCTGACCTTTCTTCACATGCTCTAGCGCAACAGCAATCCCAATGCATTAACTCTCAGATGCAATTCTACCCTCCAGCAACTCATCAAAATCCTAGCAACCATACAGCTATAGAACCATGTCTGCCTGAGTCCTTGGACGTTAAACCGACTCCAGGGCTAAATACAGATGCAACCGCATACTACCCTATGTCACAGACATGTCTGAGTTTGCTAGATACATGGTTCACCGTGAACTCACCAAGACTGGCCTTTTCGAAGTTTAATGACCAACCTGAAAATCACAGAAGCTGGAAGGGGGCCTTCAGAACTGCAATTTGTGATCTTAGCATTACTCCTGCTGAGGAACTGGACCTGCTGATCAGATGGCTTGGTCCACAGTCTACAGAACGTGTCAAGAGACTCAGAGCTGTCCACATCAATAATCTCATGTTGGGCCTCGACGCTGCTTGGCAAAGACTTGATCAAAGCTATGGCAGCCCTGAAGCCATAGAGAACGCTCTGTTGAATTACCTGCACTGTTTCTCAAATGTTTCCAGCAAGGACAATCAGAAATTCTTGGAACTCAGTAGCCTTCTCTGGGAGCTGCAGCTGGCCAAGACAGACGCTTACCTACCTGGCTTACCTAGCAGTGTGGGTCTGCGGAATCGGGAAATATTCCCGTTCTGCCATGTATGCCAGGAAAGCCCTCTACAAGCGCAAGTACAAAGCCCCAGAAACAAAGATTGAAAGGAAGACAAAGGAGAAGGCTAGAGCTACCGTGTCTAAGACGGTCGGTGGGGATAAGAATGACGGCACACCTGTAGTCAAACTGCGTAAAATGCCTCACTATTATTCCACTGAAGATGTTCCAAGGAAGCTGTTAAGACATGGCAAGAAGCCTTCAAGCCAGCACAAACGCAACCTGCTCTCCTCCATCACTCCTGGAACTCTACTTATCTTCCTCAATGGACGCCACAGGGGGAAGCGTGTGGTTTTTCTGAAGCAGCTCCTGTCTGGCCTTCTGCTGATAACAGGACCACTGGTTATCAACTACAACAGCGCAAAGTCGATCAGAAGTTTGTTGATTCCCACCTCCTGCCAATGGGTCTTGTCACTCAGGTTATGCCCATTGACGACGGAAGAATCCGTAAAGTGAAGGTCAAGGTGACTAAAGGAGGTGTTGTACATAGTTTCTTCCAGCCAATCACTGAACTGATACTACTTCTGCCAAGGGAAAAGGTCAGTTAAGAGTTTCTGCTCTCAGAACCCTTTCCAAAAACAGCCAGTTGGATTACAATTGTGTTGGTGGAAGTTTTGGCCTAGAGCAGCTTCCCCAGCACGAAGATGGATTAACTTGTTAAGTTTACTCCTCGCATCTGGAACTATGGCCAACCTTTAAGACTTTTGATTGTTACTGGCTATAAAGTGTAAAGTTGTATTATTGAATGCTTTACCTTTGTTTTTCAGGTCTCTGCATTGGGTTTCCAGGAGAACATTTAAAGTTATAGTGTTAGTTTATTTTGAAATCTAAAGATTTCAGACGGGGAGTGTCATGCACCATGATTCAGGGTTTATTTGTATATTTTAATGTTATGTGTTGAATCTGCCTTTTGCTGCTTACAGTTATTATTTCATAGCTATTTTATTCCTGCTGGGTTCCCTTAGCCTTGCTGTATCCAGCTAGATCCAACCCTTTTTGTTCAGTCTAGTTCTGAGGTACTTACTGGTCACCTAGCAGCCATCTTTGCTCAATGCTGGACAGAACTAATGTCTCTTCACCTGCATTGCTGTACACTATTACAAAGATTGTCAGTCTCTGATCATTAAAGTTTTCAACTGGATTCATCTTTCTACGTGTCAGTTTTGCTGAGTTGACATTGTCTGCTGAACTTTCACCGTGTGAGTACTGATCAATACAGACTTAGTTAGTCTCAAGCACCAACGCCTCACAGCTTTGCTAGGGAGGCAGAATAAAACTACTGAACGAAAATGCCTGGAATTTACATATAAGATCCAATGAATGATAATAAAAAGGTCTGTTACAGAAACATGAAAAAACGATTTGAAAAAAACGTAGAAAACAAATTTGACAAAAAAATCCCAAAAAATGCCTAAAAGATCCTAAAAAATCTAAAAATAGACTTTTTACTGCAGAATGAAATGATAAACGGTTTATTAGATATTGGATTAAAACGGGAATATTTTTAACACTGACGCCTATGGGGTTCGCCTGAATAGACCTGCCGAATAAAACCATCGAACAGCAGGGTATTTCGAGATCTTTCACTGCTGTTCAGTGTTTTCTGAATAGACGAACCATTGCTTCTCTATGGGGATTTCACTGCCCTTGAAAAAGCACCGTACGAGCTGGCAATTCGCCAAAATTTTACGAACTGCCTGCTCTCTGAATAGCCGAATGGCCTGAAATGTCCCCGTTCGATGAATTTCAGTGTCCAGTGACATTTCGGCGATATTTCGGATCTCTCTGAATAACCCTATAGTATTCCATTTGTGCTACGATTACTCTCTATAGAATATTCTACCTTCATGCTCTAAACATAGGAACCCTGACTTTCTCTCATGGAATCATTTAACATTATTGTATTTTAAGTCAACATTTCATAAACCACTATTTTCTTAATATTTGTTCACTTTACCAATTAACAACAAAGACACGACATGCCAATCATATCGCATCAACACATACTGACTGCCTTAAATGATTATTTGCAACAGATGAATGCACATATTATTATACATATACTGCCAGCTTATGCTAATTGTTCTCATGAGAAAGTATTTGAGTTTGTCTAGCTCTCATAGTACATTTGCAGTTAAATTATATACATGAATGTTGTGGTTAATAAGTGTACAAACAAATATAAGATATATTAAAAAGCTTGTTGACCACATTCCATGCCCTGATAGCTTAAGTTTATATAACCAACATGTTTCTAAGAGTGGTGATATTTAAAAAAAAAAATCTGCTTAGGTTCATATATTTCTAGGTCCATCTATTCCTTGATTCACTGTTGCATCTCTGGTTGTTGCTCACTATTTTAGTATTGCTCTTTAGGTTTCAGCTCTCCAACACAATTACAGTAGCATGAGTTAAATTGGTTTCTCTACTTCCTGCTAACGCCACCGCCTATGGAGGCCCCAAGTGTGGGGCATTTGCCTGCCTGCTCGGTCGGAACTAGCTGTGGCTGTGGTGCTCCCTGAGGACGAGGCTCGAGGTCCGGTGGTCCCTGTATGTCCTTCTCTGCCAGTACCGCCCCCATCTTAGCGTGGAGAATGTAATGTGGCCCTTCATGTTTTAAGTTTTGGTTGTAATAAAGTTGTATTTATTTTATCCATTGGCGTGCTTCCTTGCTTTTCCTGTTACTCTTCGCGCTCCCCATGTTAAGCATAGGGAGTGCAAAATACAGTAAACTCCTGCGAAAAAGCATTAATACTGATGCGCTAATGGGCTTTTTGACCTGTTAGCGATTCGGGGTGATACAGGCGTCCCGCTATCACCTCAATTAACCTAGCACATAATGCTCATTTATTTGAGCGCTAGCACTAGCGTTAAGGAGGTGATTAGGGTTGCTAGATCAGCCATGTTTTCCTGGACACATATAATTTATACATGCTGATGGGCAGTGCATGAAAAATGCAACCCTGCAGCATGCAGAATCCATACGATGCACATCAGATAGGAATCCCAGGTGACCTGTCTTGATTTCCTTCCTGCAGCATATCAATTATACATTTTGCAGGGCAGCACTTTTCCCTCTTCTCCCCTCTGCATGAACTAGTAATATGTGTCCAGGAAAACATGGCCAATCTGTCAACCCTAGAGGCGATAAGGCCCCTAGAGAGCCAACTTTGCTGACCCCTGATGTAGACAGCGCAATGCATTTAATAATTATCTAACCTTACCATTGCGCCCTTATTTCCAATCAGGTTTTACCACATAATAGGTTAAAATAAGTATCAATATAAAATAAAGAGTACATTGTTTATAACCAGGCAGCAAGCAGACTGTAATGCTACACAGCGTTTAAAATAATTTTACCTACTTTTTTTTGAGAAAGGATTTTACCAGAAAGGATGCATTGAGATTTCTCTTGTTTTTGAGTATGTCCTGGGTGGCGAGTATGTATTGTTAGGTGTCTTACCCAAGGACACTTGCTGGAGAGGTGCTCGTCAGGATCAAACCCATGACTCCACAGGCTCTCTCCACGCAGGGCAGTGATCTTACCTCTACTCCACCCAGCCAGTACTGTATTTATATGTGGATTGGCTATAGTGTGGCATAGATTAAGAACAATATCATACTATATCCGTTATGCTAACAAAAATTTGCTGTTCTGAAATGCTTGTTCATTACCTGTAATCATCTCTAGATATTTATGACGGATCAACCATAAAATAGCACATGACAACTCCTTCAATATTTCACTAGAGATATGAAAAGTAATTGAATAAGCATTTTAGGCATGTTCAACAAATACAGCAAATTCCTGTGTTCTTCTTTAAGCTACTTAAGCACATAATGGAATTTGTGTACATACTGTAAAAGCAATGGCAACAGATGTAATTGAAACAATTCTTTGAAGTTCAGGATGACAAAGTAGATGGCGTTCTTAGTTCCTAAAGGTTTGAAACATTTTAAAAACCTAAATGCTTTATTGCAACAGTGTAATTGAATTCCATTTCTTCTTCTTTAAATTTATTCTTATTTATTGAGGCATAAAACCATCAACTTTAGTGAACTTGTGTTAAATTGATTTGGTTTATTACCCAAATTAAATAAAAATTCAGAGACATAAAGGAGCCATTTACATGACCAAGTGACCAACAGCCTGCCCTTATGCTTGATTTCTTTCCATTGTGTTTTGAAAAGTAGTGCTGAACATTCCCCTTGCCGGACGATCTGAGCATAGAATTGGCAAGACCTTGGGATTCAGGCCAAACATATTTAAGAGCCTTACATATTTGTGTAGGTTGTAACAAAGAGGTTGACATACAGCTTAGGGGAACTAAGATCCCTATTATCTAGTTGGCCTCTGGACAGCTGAAGTAATTTGCCAACAGACATGCAAAGTCAGCAAGTACAACACAATCTTATAAGTGACACCAAGACAAATGTGCCTTGTCTTCCTCAACCATGACAAATTGTGTAAAATTTAAAGATCACTGTGGAAAAAAATATATCAGTAAATATGTCAGAATTGTCTATTTCATTCACAACATTTTTTGAAGAACAATAAAGAAGTGCCATAAATGCTCAGAAAGTGAAGAGCTTGAAATGCATCATAGTTATGGTATTTTAATTACACAAAACAATGGACAATGACTCTCAACATAAACTAGATGATATTAGGAATAATTCTAATTATAATAATTATACATATTAAGTTATTCGTTTAGGACATCTTTAGGAAATCATGTCTTACACTTGTGTTGAGGTTATTATTGAAGCTTGATTAAAAAAAAATTAACGATACATGGAAAATGGAAACTTGAGTTTTGCGGGTGGATCTGAATTTCACTTTAATGACAACTTTCAAAAAGCCAAGTAGTGATCCGCAGAGTTAGACTGGGGAACTTTTTCCCCCAGTCTCTCCCTGCTTTTGGCGGATAGAGGAGGAGGTTGGAGCCGCAGTCCTCGCCGTGGGATGGAAGGGGATTATCTGATCTATTTGGGGGGATTTTTGGCTGGTGCTGACGAATTCTGCAGCAGAGGAATCCGTTAGCACCAGGTCCAGGCTGTGGTTAACTTTCGGGTTAACTGCAGCCGGACGGTTATTAGCATTAGAATGTTGTAATACTAACGTTAATTATCTCTTTTCACTCCCTATGTTAAGTATAGGGAGAGCAAAGTACAGTAACCTCGCGCTGAAAAGTGCAAGATACCAATCTCTAATGGATTTTTTAACCCATTAGTGTTTGGATTGTAATATAGTGCGCCTGTGCTAGGTCCACCAGGGCTAACATTAATGCTCACTCAGGTGAGCGCTAACGTTAGCGTGAAGAATGTAATAGGGCCCATAGTCTATGGGGCTTGTAAGTTTACAACAGCTCCGATTAAGTTAACACCGACTTTGTAATACTGCCCATAAAAAGGAAGAGGAAAAGGGATTAAGGGGACCTGTGAAGTAGTACAAAATAATTTCTCAAGTAATTGTACTCCAAATATAAAATAAACAAACGGAAATAATGAAGTAAAAGTAAGTGGGAATCTTCAGGCTTGGTCCTTGAGTTGGCCAGGTTTTAGTCCCTGTGAGTCTGATTAGTTCAGTGGAGAAGCAGAAGAGTCATAGATATTGTGATAATAACCCTCAACAATCAGGGTAAATGCGTTGAATACTGCAGGATGCCACCAGGCACCAGCAGCACTTGTATAGTGTACCCCAGTTCAGACGTGGGCACAGCCACATCAGATGGAGGAAAGCAGGGGTTCCAGGCACTCCAAATTAACATAAAAAAACAAACTTTAATGGGGCGTTGGAAACATTTTGGTTGTTACATAGCCTTTTTTAATTTTGATTGAGAGGGAGCTGGAGCAGGGCTGTTGAATGGAGAAGCAGAGAGAAAAGAGGAGCATTGATATTCAATAGTATATACAGTATAATATACATATACTGTATTTCCTACACAGTACACTTCATGGAAAAACATCTGTAGAATATAGGATGACCATGGTTATGATAACTAGCTTGAATTAAACTGGAATCCAAGAGCCTAAATTATTTACCAGCATGCAATATCATTTATTGGATGTACTATTTTGATTCCATCTTTCTTATACAGCAATGCTGCAATCATAAAATATACATCACTGACACCTACTGGCAAAAAGCATCCTCACTCAGCTACCTTATACGACAGACAACAAATGCATAAAAGCATTTATTCACTAAACGGTGAAACATAGAAACATAGAAAAATGTCGGCAGATAAGAACCTTTCGGCCCATCTAGTCTGCCCAATTACATGGATACTTTACCTGGATTTATCTTTTGTTTAGGATAGCCTTATGCCTATCCCATGCTTGCTTAAATTCAATTACTGTTTTTGCCTCTAGTGAGTTGTGGAAAATTGAAAAAAGGAAGTGTATGTACTACAAGCAACATGCAAAGGTTTCCTATATAAAATTGCAGAGTGTGGGAATGCAGTAATGCATTTTAAGTATAGAATCACGGTATGTGATTACTTTGTAGTGTGGGTGTTATTTTGTACCTTTTTTGGGTTTGTGTGTATGTGTATGTATTATGCCCAGATTTCCTTACCAACTTGAGGAAAAAAATTTACGATATGGACAAACCTCAACTTTTTTTAAGTCGAGGTATTTTTTTCTCTTTTAATGATTTTGACATTTATTATACATTCCATCTATATAAAAAAAATAGGTGGAAGAGATTTAGACATTTATTAATTTTGAGGGTTCAAAGGTTATTGAAACATACAGTATACCAGAAACTTCAGATGTTCGCTCAGTTTGAGAAAGGACACTGATTTCACCGCATTGCAATGGATGATGAGCTCTGTTTTTCCCACGTGTAATTGATGCTTATTTTATTTAACCCCAGAAGAACATGCAGTCTACTCAAAACACTTCATTCATTGTAAATATTTACCATGTCCAATATTCCCACTTGAACAAAGTCTCGATGCAAAACAGATGTCTGTTAATATCAGTTCAGTGCTGTAATGCATGGCAATCTGAAATGATCTTCTTGCATTCCCTGTCCCTTTACATAGAATACAAATCATTTTGAAATGTCAAGATTGTTTTATTAGAAGCATTTTACTGATTTATTACAGAGTTGGATGCGTATTTGAGTTTATTTTGATCCTGGTATATCTCTATTGCATTTCTAACTGTATGAGATAAATTGATGGCGTTTTGTTCTTATGCTGTCAGTCTACTTTTGAAAATACTACTTTTAGTGAATTAATTTAGTTAGCAATTGACACCTATCGTAATAAATAAATCAGATTATACCTAATCCGCAAATATGTGGGAAGTGTGTGAAATGTTTAATCTAATGACCAATTGAAGCGAAAAAATGAATTTGTCATGTTAGGCTTTTGAAAAATTATAGTAATTAGTGACAAATGTTAAAGAATAAATATTATCTGTTCTTTAATGTGTCTTATAACATGTGCATGTTGTTTTTTTTTCTACCTGTTTCTACATAATACATGTCATGTCTCAACCTTTATATGATTCCTAGGAGCTTGTTTCGTTTATTTCACTATTCACATCCATGGTAAGGACAAATCTTTCCTTGGAAACAGGGATTGACTAGACTAAGCACACTTCTCCAAAGGCACTGACCTCATTACATATCATTGCATCATGCTGATGTTCTATTGGCACAATTTATATAGCCACAAAGTGAAGCTATAACATAAAAAATATTTTACCAAAAAAGGACATAAATAAAACAAATATTATTGGCCGAGTTAGGTATAAGAGAGTGTATGGTTGGCTGAGTTTGGTAGGAACGACCATATGGTTGGCTGAGTGAATAGGCGAGAGCATGTAGTTGTTTGAGAGGGGTAGGAGCAACCAGGAGTGTATGGTTGGTTGAGTGGCGTAGGAGTGAGCATGCAGTTGGCTGAGTGGAATGGGAGGGGGGTATGTGGTTGGCTGAGTGAGGTAGGAGAAAGCACGATGCGTGTTTTTGGCTGAATGCACACACAATACACACCATGCACCCAGCATATACTGCATACACAATACACAGCGCATTTTAGATACTGAACCCAACACATGCATACAACAACACATTCACACCAACATACATACACACACAGTTGCTCATTCGCTGTCCGTGTGATCACCTATTTTTACCTGTGCTTCTGCTCCCCTCAATATTTCCGGTGCTCCCCTACCTTCTGGCTGTCACCTGGGAGGCAGATGGTGGTTCCTCTACATTTAAGGAGAGATGCCTCTGTGTGTTGCTTTCCCATTGCTGTACAGTCAGCACAGTCGGGAGGCCAGTGTACTAGAAGGTGCGAATAATTATTATTTCAAGACACTAGTTGGCAAAAACGTTTTTTACACACCTTTAACAGGGACACTCTATTGTGATTGCCTGAATCCTCTTTGGGAACTGCCAATCCTGTCTCCTTTAAACTATAGGGTATAGTCACAAAGCAGCCAAAATTGCAATACAAAAAAGGTCTTCTAAAAAAATGAAAAGTAATTTTTTCCTGAAAATGAAAATAAATTGCTTTAAAAAAATAACTTAAAATTATATTACAGAAAGAGATGTAAGGACAAATGGCGCTATGGACCGTAACTACAGTAAATAATATTCCACACTGCCCGAGGGATATGTTTGACACCAAAAACACAAGAATTAGTTATAAAAAAGTAACCCTTTAGGCGCGTGGAGTGCACATTTCTGTGTGGTGCATCGACTTGTCTGCCAATGATTTTAGCAATATATTAGTACATGCATATCAGGTTCACAATAAAATATTTTACAAAAAAATTATCCCCATGTGCATTTAATATATAGTCTGTTTATATGTTAAGACTTCTAGTTCCGTAGAGTTCAAATCGCTTATAGTTACATATTGCCTCTACTCCTTGAAAGTCACAACAGATGTATCAAGTTGGCAGACAACTTCTTATTATTCCCCAAATTTTCTATGGGTGGAATCTTCCACGAACAACAACCTCAGTGGAGTCCCTGGGTGTCAAGGTTTAGAGCCCCTGTCCTGGCTCTGAGGGGTACTGGCACTTATAGGGTATTTTATGGCAACCCTTAGCCCTCTTGAAAATTCTCCGCCAACCCAGTCAGGTCATCAGTGGAAAAAGGGAAAATAAAAAATCCACCCTCTGATGGGTTTTAAAAGCAAGAATTTATTATTCTATAAAATAAAATAAAATAGAACAAAAGCACTTATATGCTATAACAGTGGCTGACTGATGAAGCCGAATATTCGGCGAAACGTGTCTCAGCGGCAATATAAGTGTTTTTGTTCTATTTTATTTTATTTTCTAGAAGAATAAATTCTTGTATAAACATCATACAGTATATTTGCGGTAATGGAAACTTAACCCCATCTAATCTAATCTATACTACCCAGTCACAGGACCTCCAAGAATTATATGCCCAGGCACTGGACCCCCAGAATTATATGCCCAGGCACTGGACCCCCAGAATTATATACCCAGGCACAAGACCCCCAGAATTATATACCCAGGCACTGGACCCCCAAGAATTATACTTACCCAGCAGCTCAGACCGCCAGAATTATATACCCAGGCACAAGACCCCCAGAATTATATACTCAGGCACAGACCCCCAGAATTATATACTCAGGCACAGACCCCCAGGTTTATATGCACAGGCACTGGACCCCCAGAATTATATACCCAGGCACAAGACCCCCAGAATTATATACCCAGACACTGGACCCCAAGAATTATACACCCAGTCACAGGACCCCCAAGAATTATATACCCAGGCACAAGATCCCCAGAATTATACACCCAGACACTGGACACCAAGAATTATACACCCAGTCACAGGACCCCCAAGAATTATATGCCAAGGCACTGGACCCCCAAGACTTATACTTACCAAGCAGCTCAGACCCCCAAGAATTATATACCCAGGCACTGGACCCCCAGAATTATATTCCCAGGCACAAAACCCCCAGATTATATACCCAGGCACAGACCCCCAGAATTATATGCACAGGCACTGGACCCCCAGAATAATATACCCAGGCACTGGACCCCCAAGAATTATACTTACCTAGCAGACCTGACCTCCGGATCAGGTGTCCCGTGTCTTCCTCCGTTTCCAGCCTTCGCCTGCACGCGGCCGCTGGCTTCTGAAAGGCTGTGACATGATCTCAGCTATAGGCCGCGTCACAGCCTTCACAGGGTTGAGGACAGTGGAAGCACTCATAACACACGGAGCAGGCACACAGGCGCTCAGGGAACACGGCCTGTCGAGGGGGCTGCTAGTGGAATGCGGTTAATGCTTTCAGCTAACAGCCCCAGCTATAAGTTGGCCCACAGCGGGAACACGCATTCCCGCAGTGTTCCTGCTGTGAGACAAGTGCGGGAACACCGTTCCCACACATTTCCACAGGACTTGAGCCCTGGAAAGAATACTGATAAGGGTAAAACTGACAGGGAGGGGAATCATTAAATGCAGCAGTGGCAAATACCAAACCATATTTCAGATCATTGACAACATCCTCCTGTGTAGTTCTGGGCTGATTCCTCACCGTTCTTGTTATCATTGAAACTCCACAAGGTGAGCTCTTGGATGGCTCCCCAGCCCAAGGGACATTGAAAGTTATTTTGTGTTTCTTCCATTTGCGAATATTAACACCAACTGTTGTCACCTTCTCACCAAGTTGCTTGGTAGTGGTCTTGCAGTCCATTCCAGCCTTGTGTAGGGTTACAATCTTGCCCCTGACTGTCATAACCTATACTCTGGCAGCCCCACTCCTGCCATGATCATGCTGGATTTTGCCCATGGTCTGTCACCCTATGCTTTATGCAGGTTCCTGAAAACCTTACCTGGATTTCCTGCTTGTTCCAAGAGGCCTCCGATGTAGACATGTGCATTCGTTTTAGTACTAAAACGATTTAGTCCGAATTTGGGGATAATTTAGTTTTCGTATGACTCAAGAGATACGAAACTGCTCAGTACAGAAAACGAAAGAAACTAAAATAAAATGCACTACATTTTAGTTTCAGTCCTTTTTGTGATATTACATTGAGTGAAGGAGACCAGCAATGAAGAGCGCAACATCACAAAGCTACAGAAAAGGTTGTATGTGTAATCCTTCCTGATCCCTACCCGAAAATCTGACAGTGATAGAGCTCCAGAATACTCACTCGCAGCACAGACAGCCAGCACAGGAGAGGAAACCTTTACTTAACCCTTGCATGTCTATGAGGCAGACAAGATGATAAAAGCAGCTGGAGAAGGAAAACATTCAAATAAATCACACTGAAAGCTAATGACAGAGGAAGGCTGGATAGTAAAAACCTCTTTATAACAAGCAGCGCTGGGAGAAGAGAGGGACTTTATAAAACGTGTGTTATTTCCCCTCCCACTCTGCATAATAGGGGCTTAGGTCTGATACATTTTATATTATCCAGGATCACTATCCCCCTTTCCTCATCTATAATACACGTTTTATATACAGTCCCTCTCTTCTCCCAGTGCTGCTTGTTATAAAGGGTTTTTTACGCCTGATACATTTAGTATCCAGCTCTCACAATTACTGTCATTATGAGCCTTCAGTGTGATTTATTTGAATGTTTTCCCTGATTTAAAGTGCTTTATTTTATTATAAAAATAAATTTGCACCAGTCATCTCTTCTCTGAGCTTTCAGACCGATTTACGTTAATATTTTCCCTCTCCCCTGCTTTTATATTCCTGTGTCTCCCCACAGAGATACAAAGTTTAAGTAACAGTTCCCTCTCCTGTGCTGGATAAGCATTGCATTCCGAAGTTCTGCACCCTCCACATGCCAATGCAGTAGGATGTTCTATACAGAGAGGGGCATTAATTAATTCAGAAGGATGTTCTATACACTATACAGAGAGGGGTATTAATGCAGGAGGATGTTCTGTACATTATACAGAGAAAGGTATAAATTGAGGAGGATGTTCTATACAGAGAGGGACATTAATTAATTCAGAAGGATGTTCTATACACTATACAGAGAGGGGTATTAATGCAGGAGGATGTTCTGTACATTATACAGAGAAAGGTATAAATTGAGGAGGATGTTCTATACAGAGAGGGACATTAATTAATTCAGAAGGATGTTCTATACACTATACAGAGAGGGGTATTAATGCAGGAGGATGTTCTGTACATTATACAGAGAAAGGTATAAATTGAGGAGGATGTTCTATACAGAGAGGGACATTAATTAATTCAGAAGGATGTTCTATACACTATACAGAGAGGGGTATTAATGCAGGAGGATGTTATCTACATTATACAGAGAGGGGTATTCATTAATGCAGTAGGATGTTCTATACATTATACAGAGAGGAGCCTTTTTTTAGCCCTTTAAATCCAGTTGCTGTGAGCGCTGAGATCGACTGCTTGTTATATTATCTCTCTCTACAATGTATCTCAGCTGTTACAGTAACCGACTGGAACAGCGCTCAGAGTTTCAGTAAAACAAGGAAATAATATTGTTATAAACTCTTATATATAAAAATATTATTTACTAGTTTTACTGAAACTCTGAGCAGTGTGATGAGCAGCAGTCAGTTACTGCAACAGCTTTGCCTGACACATTGTGCTGAGAGTGAGAGATACTGTAACAAGCAACAATCTCAGCCCTCTGAAGTGCCACTACAATAGTAATTGTATCCACTGGTTTTCGGATGAATGAAATTAGTTTTCATACTAAAGAACTGAAAACGAATTTCTTTAGCAACTAAATAAATTGCATTTTAGGACTAATCCATTAGTTCAAAACGAAATTTTGTGCTGTGCACATGTCTACTCCGATGTACCCCATCCCACCTAATGAGGCCTCCTTAAAAGCAGTGCAAAACAACACATATTTTCCTGGATGGAGAAACCACTGGGAAAAGTAGATTGACTCAAAAGAAATAATGAAAATACAAACTTTATTAGGGATTACGATTAAAATACAAACAAGTGGTGTAGGTGCAAGTATTGTAAGCTCCCTCCCCAGATAATTACAATGGGGAATGTAAAGGGATAGCACTATACAGTCTTGTTTTAAAGTTAAAAATATTAGTAGAGCAAGCACTATAGGTTAGCCTTGTACATTCCCAACATACATTCATGGGTAGTGGCAAAACTGCTGGAATAGCATAGGTTGGAGATGGTTACCAGTGAGATTGAATATTGTTGCACCTATCGTAATGGATGCAGTACGAGAAGGTAACAGAGTACTTGGGTAACCCAAGAAAGGATATATCACAATAGATTTCCTCAAAAAATACAGAATTTGACCGCCATAGTGACAGGGTAGAGGAAAAAACTATATGTGATTTCCAACAAAAACTGCAATTGCAACAATTCATAGACAAATCAGTAAAAGGTCATAATGCCCCTTTTACTAAACTGCAAGGGTGTCTCATTTAAATTAGCGTGTCAAGCCTTAAGCATTATTCCTTATTGTATGACCTCTGCTTCGGATTATGACAACATTGATTGCCTGGTCCCTGTTTGGAAACCCTGCCACGGACTTACCAAATTTACTTTAGTTTTCCTGTTTCTACTTTCTGTGTCAGTCCTATTTCTGTCCTGTCAGTTTTGCCTGTATTTACTACTTCTGTCTTACTCCGCCTGTATCATTAGTTCTGCGTTTAGCCAGTCCTCTTGTGTGCTCCTGGTTCCTCTATGTCTTTAGGTTCTAGTAGTATTTAGTTTTCCATATCTCTACTCCCACTACTCTCAGTTCTCTTCTCTGTTGCCTCAGTCAGCCCTTTTACTGTCTCCCTTTTTCTATGTTTTTTACTGTGTTCTTTGCCCTAGTTTTATTCCAGTCTAACCTCCACCTAACCTCAATTGATTCAGTTTATTTCTTTAGTTTGTTTTTGCTTTACCCTTTGAATAAACTCCTTGCTGTGTCCTGCAATATATCTGTCCTCATATCACCGTATCCTGGACTCACACCAGCAAATTATGCATACGCCCCATGACACTGACATCCATGGACAGCTCTTTGGTCTTGGCCATGGTGGAGAGTTTGGAATCTGATTGATTGCTTCTGTGGACAGGTGTCTTTTATACCGGTAACAAACTGAGATTAGGAGCACTCCCTTTCAGGGAATGTTCCTAATCTCAGCTCATTAACTGATAAAAGACACCTGGGAGCCAGAAATCTTGTTGATTAATAGGGGATCAAATACTTATTTCACTCATTATAATGCATATCAATTTATAACTTTTTTGAAATGCATTTTTCTGGATATTTTTGGTCTTATTCTGTCCCTCACTGTTAAAATAAACCTACCATTAAAATTAAAGACTGATCATTTCTTTGTCAGTGGGCAAACAAACAAAATCAGCAGGGGTTCAAATACGTTTTTCCCTCACTGTATAGGTAATGCGAGAAAATAAGTTAATAAACAGTGGTGCTAAAGCTAGATGGGAAAGAAGGGGTTAATGCAGTGGTAATTCTGGTGGAGCAAAAGACTGTCAATGGGGATCATGTATACGATAAATGAGGGCAATAAAAAGGGCCCTTCGTTTTCATAACGCGAATAGGTGATAATGTGGACAAGTGAGGATTAATAAAGTAATATTATCTCAACACAACATTTGTATAGAAACAGAATTAGGGTTACCAAATCAGCCATTTTTTCCTGGGCACCTATTAACTTCAGCGTGTGTATGTATGTATGCATATATATATTTATTCATTCGAAGGGGGAGCTTATGCAGGATGTGGTTGCAGAAGGCCTCCCCAATGAAAAATAATCACCAGCCACCACTGCGTGTATGTGTGTACTTGTTTGTAAACCACATTATGCCAGTCTTCGTGTATAGCCCAATCGACTCTGTCAGATAGCGGGTGAAGTATGAAAGAAAAGACAAAGATTGTGGATTTATTCACTTCAAAAAGGAATCAGTAGTATGAATGTACATGCTGTTCATAAGAAACAGTTAAACTGTAAGAACACAGCACAATGGCTGACCTTGAATGTCTTTTCATATAAAAGTTATTTAACACAATTCTAGGAGATGACATACACAGAGATGAACAGTTTAAATTGCTGCCCCAGAGATTTATGCATTCCCACTCATTTTACCATGTAACAATCAGAAGAGAAACAAATTATTCTTGGCATTGTGAATTTCAGTATGTAATATGTGACCAGGAAAACACAAACCACTATAAACTACTGGTTTTGGCATGAATGTGTGTCTATAATGGGCCGTGCACAGGCTTGTAAAGTAAAATGAACTATATCACTGAATTGAAAGCTTATTAAAGAATTTGTTCCAAAATTCTTTCAACACATGGATTCTCACATATTGTTTTCTGAACGGTGACGATGTTCATGGAACAGTTTTAATACATTTCTGCACAGTTCTGGGACTGTCTTTAATTAGGTTTAAAAATATTGCCTAGTAAAGCTAACACAGTATGCAACCTTGCATATACATAAAAATAGGAGCCAAATGACTATACTCAAGCAAAGAACAATTGCTTAATAAAGGCATTATTTTACTATTTTTAATTGTTGACAATACAAGTTAAATTGTATAGAAATCTTTACCAGTTAAATTTAGTTTTAAAACAAAATTGTCTTTGTTCGACATTTATTTATAGCTTGAAATGAATACCTCGCTCACAAAACTTTAGTTGTGAGTAACTATTTAGCATGTAAGTCCATTAATAAAATGGTTCAATGAACCTTTGCTACATCTTTAAATTATACACATTACCAGAACTCTAATTTTAAGAACATGAATGAAAATTTTAATTACTAAAACCACTAAATAAATCGTTATGTGTTCTTGTTACCGCTTCGAACAATGCTTGGATTAACGAGCTAATTAACACTTTTTATCAAGTTAATATTTCACTTCACTAAAAGCACGCCTAGATTTCATGAACAAATAACAAACAAAAAACAGAAATACTTATTTCCCCATCCACTTTAGGAAGTGTTTTTGGCTGCACGGTTTTTCACTCATTCACTGTGAACCAGTAAAATATGGGTGGATGTCACAGCCAGATATGAAACTGATGTCACTTTGAAGTCACTGAAAATGGGTGCTACCTTTTCAAGGAAATAAGAGCTCATCTAAATCATTGGTTATTGGTTACTAACTATAACTACTATATTAATACGTATGTCTTTTTTTTTTCGTCACAATATTAATAGACAAATCTAGTGCGCTAGTCAAGCTTAGTTGGTAATAGCGAGCTGATAAAGTGGTGGTGCAAATCATTACCTTTTAGTATGTCTCTATTAACATCTCCATATTGGTGGGTTGACGTTAGAGATGTGCATTCGTTTCGGAAAATTTCATAATTTGGAACGAAATTTGATAATTCATATTTCGGAAGTACTTCCGAATAACGAATCGATACGATACGAATTTGAAACGAAAGGGTATATAACGAATTTATTTCGTTTTACACTGTGTCATCATAATCAGAAAAGAAAAATTTGAATAACTGATATCAACTATCGAATTTGAAATGAACTATCAAATTGATATAAACTATCGAATTGATCTTAACTTACAATAAAAGTAATAGTCAGCAAAGTACTTTATGAAACAAATAAATTTTGTTTCACTGTTTAATTTGACTCAAATACTAAATCTGTGACACAGCTTAAAATTTAACCCTTTTGCTTTTAACAGCAAAATTTGATTAATTGGGGTTTTATTTAGTGATCCAAAATTCGAATTGATATCAACTATCAAATTGATATATGAAATTCGAAATTTCAAATCGATTCAAAATTTTAAAACCGTAACGAAACAAAGCTAAACAAAGCAATATTTTCAGCCATGCACATCCCTACTTGACATGCAACAGAAAGGAAACGCAAACAGATAACAATGTTGGGTGAACCATCACTGGCTATGTTTTCTGAAGTCCATAGGACTTCATGGAGACTTGCGATGCAGTGCCCTGCAAGCACCAGTGGCATTACACAAGTCAGTGGAAGGAAATTATATTTCCTTCTGAAATAGGAGGCAACAGACTACAAATGTAACAGATCTCCTTACCCCGACTGGGTCAAATCTGTCAATGCCGCCTCCATGCCAGACCCCATTTTCCCACCGGCAGTCTTTTGTGCATTTGTCCAGCCCTAAGTCAAAGCTAAAGGGCGGGTACAATGAAAGTGCAGGGATAGCATTCCCCAGAAATGAATCAGCACACAGATCTTGAGGTTATTACAGTCAGCTTCGAACTGAGCCTTTAATGACACAGTGCCAGGCAGAGTCTGGCGGCGAATGGAAAATGACATCCTGGTGTTTTACTGCACTTCATCATTAATCCCTCCCCTGGAAATTACTGTTACTGCTTATAAATAGGAATGAGCCGAACACCCCGAGTTCGGTTCGCATTCGAACTCGAACTTTTCAAAAGTTCGAATTCGAACTCGAACACAAACTCAATACAAGTCAATGGGACTCAAAGTTCGATTTTTAGAGTGCCCTCCAAGAGGGCATATATGCTAGATATTTGCCATAAAAGGTGTATGGGGGTCCGGGTGTAGCCCCGGGGGACAGGAAACAAGGACAAAAAGTAAAAAAAATAAGTTTTTAAAGGGACAGTGAGTTTTCCATGAAATAAGGGTTAAAAATAAAAACTAAAAATTCCTTCAAATATCGTGCCTAGGAGGTCCCGATAACCTGCCCGTGAAGTGGCGGATTTGTAGGATGTGTAGAAACATTTAAAAACAATGTCCGGGTCCAGGTAGTGCCCTGGGGGACAGGAAACAAGGACAAAAAGTTTTAAAAAAATATGTTTTTAACCCCTTCACTGCTGACGACGTGTGGGACACGTCCTCAGTTACTCCCGCTGTATGCTGAGGAGGACGTGTCCCACACGTCATCAGCTTTGCGGGACCCCCGGCGGAGATACTCACCTCTCTGTCCGGGGTCCCGCGGCGTTCTGACTTCAGCGTCCTCAGACGCTGAAGTCAAGCTCCTCCCGACGTAAATGACTTCATCGCCATGCGCGATGATGTAATTTCCAGGCAACCCCCCGGCAATGCCGGGAGATCGCCTGGAAGGGAGGGGGGATCCGTTCGGATCCCTCCCGATTGGGAGGTCCCACAAAAAAAAGCCAGGCACCGCTTAAAAGGGGAGAGCCTCCCCTTTTAAGCGGTGCCTGGCTTTAAGGCTATGGTCAGACTAACGCAGTATTAACGTGCGTTTAGCCGCACTAAATGACGGCCGCGCTAGCAGCAAATTACGTCCAATGCCGGGCAGCATACGAAGAACGGCCGCACAAAAGTGGCAAACAAACGCATTTTTTCAAGAACGTCAAACCGCTAGTACTGACGTACAGAGTGCGCTGCATCCGCTAGCGGCATGTGTGTGTGATTAGTAGACGTCAGACGCTGCTAATGTCCTGCCAACATCACGTCCAGACGCAAAAAGTGTTTTATTGATAACCGTACAAAATCACGGACGAAAATGCGCATCGTATGACCGCTATCGTGTATTCCGTGAAAAAATGCGTCCGTTCGTTCGAACGCACTTTTTCAAGGACATTGCGAAAAATGCGTTAGTCTGACCCTAGCATCTTGGATGGCGGCTCCACCCCAGGGTCCCCCCTCACTGCCTGACGTCCTCACGCATAGCTGCCCCCTAGCTGCCCGGAATCCCCTGGTGGAGATAGGGGGTTCATTTGAACCCCAATATCTCAAGACCCGTGGCAGATAGGGGGTCATGAAGGGTGTCAATCGAAAGGCCTGAGTATGGCCTTTCAAATGATACCCAACATGACCAGGTATAAAGTAAAAAAAAAAAAAAAAAAAAACATGTATTTTTTTTTTCGTGTGTTATTTTTATTAATGCAGCAATATTGTTCACATTTCAGTTATAATGTGAACAATGATGCTGCACTAATGATTTTTTTCTATGGTGTGCGTTTGCTAAAAATCACATAATTCCCCCCAAAAAATTTAATAAGTCCCCATTTCAAATTTTTGTACAAGCGCACCCCATAGAAAATATAACAGCAAATGTTCATGTGATAAAAGGTGAAAAAAAAAACACTTTACACACTGCAGATGATTAAAAATTCAAGTTTTATTGCATTTTTTGTTATAATATAGAGGCAGAACATGACGTATACATATAAAAATGATATATTATGAATCTGCCGAGTCTGCCGGAAAGAACGATATATAATATGTCTGGGACATATAATAAAATGTGGCTTCAAATCGCGTTTAAACATGATGAGCGAAAGCGGTAAAAATTTGCTCAGCACACAGCGGTGAAATGCCTCAGCAGTGAAAGGGTTAAAGGAACAGTGAGTTTTCCATAAAATAAGGGTTAAAAATAAAAATGAAAAATTCCTTCAAATATCGTGCCTAGGAGGTCCCCATAACCTGCCCGTGAAGGGGCGGATTTTTAGGATGTATGGAAACATCGCCATCACAGACCCACACACGACACCTAGCACTCCCAGTCTGCACTCCCAGTCTGCATACAATGTATCAAATTCATGAGACGGACTAATTAGAAGCACATGTTCTTTCCAAACACTAATTAAACACCTGTTGTTTACGCCGTTTGAGAGCACAGGTCATTTAGAGGTGAGAATCCTTGCACCTAGACATTAGTTTTTAATCCAATATCTAATAAACCGTTGCTTATAATATTCTGCAGTAAAGAGTCTCTTTACTTCTAGATTTTTTAGTATTTTTTATACTTTTTCAAAATTTTATTTTCTTTAGAACTCGAACCGAACACGCCAAAAAGTTCGAAGTTCGAGAACTTGCGAACGGCCAAAGTTCGAATCGAACTCCGAACTGATTGAACTGAACAGCTCATCCCTACTCATAAACTACTGCCTCCCCGCCAGTCTTACTGTCTGTGACATAATTAGACCAGGCACAGATAATGGGATTAACTCTGGTCACCAAGACCCATTGTGCAACATTCCAAAAAACAATAGTAGATTTACAGTATCAGATAAGTGCAGAAAAGACAAACAAAGAGCACTCCAACCTTTAACAGATGCAACTACATTCCAGATAGGGGGAGTTAGGAAAGGCTACATTGACTCACAAAGTAATCATATAAACCATAGTAACATACTTAGCACATCACCCACAGACATACACCACACATATATAGCAGACATGTATATACACCACAAATATATACATCATAGTGACATATGTATACATCACATAAGACTGGATGTATGTTAAATAAGGTCTCTCTCCCCCACTGCAGGAGGAGGGAGGAGCATCATGCTCTCTCCTGTTAGTTCTGGCTGTTGGTGAGGTGCCGGTACTGCATACCCCCGAGTACCCCCTGAAAAACAGCCCTGGGTATAACACTCATTTGCTCACAGATTAACATGCAGTAGAAGCTGAAACTGTAATATTTAAAAAAAAATCCGTGAACTAGAAACTAACATTATAGAGCCAAAGGGGCCCAGCCAGACCCCCAGGGCCAAGCCAGAACCCCAGGGCCCAGCCAGACCTTCAAGGTCCAGCCGGACCCAGGGCCCAGCCAGACCCCCAAGGTCCAGCCAGACCCCCAGGGCCCAGCCAGACCCACAAGGTCCAGCCAGACCCCCAGGGCCCAGCCAGACCCAAGGTCCAGCCAGACCCCCAGGGCCCAGCCAGACTCTCAAGGTCCAGCCAGATCCCCAGGTCCCAGCCATACATACCACACATTACTGTAAGTTTTATTGCTGTGGAGCTCTGTGATACACTCATACACACATCTTGAGGATCAGTAAGGGGCCCCATCATTTCTGACGCCTGCCCTGACCGTGAACAGTCTTTAATGTACTCCTGTCATAACAGGGCATTGCTCCCTTTTTTTATTGACCCATACAATCGAGGGAGGGATATTTTCATTCAAAGTTTCTTTATATCCCACGCAACAGTACCTTGTTAAAGGGGGAACGCTGAAAGCCTTGCTACACGAGTGCCCTCTGCTCATTCATTGCACTGCTCACTGCTGTGAGCAGAGTTGCAGGATCAGACATGATTTCCTGGCCACATATTACTATTTCATGCAGAGGGGAAACAGGGAAAAGTGGTGCACTGCAACATGTATAATTTTTATGTAGTAGTACGGAAATCAAGGCAGCCCATCCGGGATTCCTTTCTGATTTCTTAACTGCAGCATATGGATTCTACTGGCTGCGGGTGGCATTTTTCATGCACTGTTCATCAGTATGAATAAATTACATGTGTCCAGGAAAGCATGTCGGATCTGGCAACCCTAGCTGTGAACTCCCTGCTCCCTACTCTAAGGCTAATTCAGCCATCCAAACGCAGGGCACAGACCTTCCCAGAACCACATGTATATTTTCAGGTTTCAAAGCTTGAAGACTGTCCTGGATTGAGAACCACTGGACTGGCTGGAGCAGCCAGTCCCCCTGTGGTTGCATGACAAGCTGAGCTGGGAGCATGTTATCTTCAGCAGAGATCACTGCTAAATCATAGCTGAATTTAGGATTTTAATGGAAAATAAATGGATATACCAGGAGGGGGAGTGCAGAGACAGAATGGGATCATTTTATATATTGGCTGTTAATTTACAGTAAGCAGCTCAACCTTCAAGCCACAAGCAAAGCGTTGATAACTTATCTCTAACGGCCTCAACCCTTAGTTTATAGGTAATATCTAGGTTGGAATTGAGCCCCCTGTGCAGCTTGAATTAGCTCCTGGGAGTCAGAGGGCAATCTGTAAGGGAAATCCAAAGACATTGGAGGTCGCTGAGTTATTAGGACCATGGGGTATCCATCTCATAGACTGCTTAACTCTAACTTTAACATTTATAGTAGTTTTAATTAAATATGTGCTTCTTGTTTTAAAAAAAATAAAATGGGAACCTGTTACTGCATTTTTCTGAGAAAATATAAAATTGTAACCAAAACATTTTATATTTCTCTTGTCTTTTGTAGGAGGGTGTTTTATGAATAATATGACTATGTATAAATCACTGATCTTGCTCTCAGCGTGGGAAATGAGAAGGTGGGTAATGGAATTGGTAATTCTCATTTTATACGTGACAAATGGACAATGACATTGCTTTGAAACTAAAAATAAGTAAATAAACAAAGTTTTTTTGTTTTATTTTCTTTTTTAGATTTTACATGGTCACATTTGGTATCAATGCAAAGGCCAGACTCTGCCCTGTCCAATGACACCTCACTTGACCTTGTGAGATGTAACGATTAGCCACACAGGGTTCCACAGTCCCCCACCACTGCACTACGTTGCAGTGCGGTGGTTTAGGTTTTTGATGTAACATTTCGCAATAACGGATTTTGTCATCATTTACACACTTGTTAGTGACATGAGAAATTAGATGGTGAGTTAGTGTAGCATCATTGTTCCCTTTATAATTGAAAAGTGAAAAATATTGCTGTTAGAAAGAAAAAATAAAGATTTTTTTATTATTTTGCTTTTATTGTAACATAAAATCTGATCATGGTTAGTACCATTGGAAAGGCCATGCTCTGGCCTTTCCATTGATACCTCACATGACCCTGTAGCTGCTAGGGAGTTGGAGATATGGGGTCCAAATGTCCATCAATGCAGACATAGTTATCCTTTCTTGGGCCTATTCTGGGGCATGGGCCTGGTGGAGCTGCTGCTCCATGAGCCCCTATTTTAATCTGGCCCTGTCTGCAAGGATCTTTTGAGGCAGAAGGAAAAGGGATAGTAGGCAAAAGGGCATTAGGGAGGATCAAAGGGAAAAGGGATAGGTAAGGAGGGACACAATTGGGGGCAGATATAGTGCTAGTGACACAAAGAAATGATTAAAGGAGCTCAAAGGTAAAGTAACATCGGGAATCGGGTTTCAGGACAAAATGAGGACAGAAAGAATGGTATACAGACAAAAGTGGACCAAAGTTAGTTAAATGGATAAGATAAGAAGTGGAGATAGATTCAGATGCTCCCCATTGTCTGTGTCAGTGTCTGTCTGTCAGTGTCTGTGGCTGTTCAGTATTTTTGTAATTATTTGTGTCTCAGTGCCTGTGCCAGTGGGTCTGTGTGTTTGTGTCTGTCAGTGTCTTTATGTGTCTTTCACTGTCTCAGTATTTGTCCACCGCTTATAACCTCCCTACCTGCTTAGTAAACCATAGGCAGGAAATATTGAGAAGGTTGAGGTGCTTACCTCTGTGTGTGTGGAGAGGAAGGTTTGAATTTCCCATAAGAGAAGTCAGTGTGCCTACATGCAGTACTAAAATTTGTTTCTCAGTTCTTATATTGTGGTCATATGGTGGATGCACAGCCTGTCAAGGTGGCTTATAGGTAGCAGTCGCATATGTGCTTGCCATTGTTGACAAGTGAGGAGTTACTTTTTTTATAAGGGTAGGGCACCATTGCAACCTTTACTTCCAGTCTCATGTCATAGTTACATAGTTACATAGGCTGAATAAGGACATGCGTGCTTCGGGTTTAGCCTCTCACACAACACCTATTGCTGTTGATCCAAAAGAAGGCAAAAAACCCAGTCTGAAATGCTTGCCAATATGCAACAAACTGGGGAAAAATTCCTTCTTGAACTTAGAATGGCAGTCAGATTTATCCTTGGATCAAGAAGCTTACCCACATATTAAATATTATAACCCTTAATATTCTGAGTCTGCAGGAAATCATCCAGTCATTTTTTAAAAGTCTGTACAGTCTCTGACCCAACCACCTCAACAGACAGAGAATTCCACAGCATTATTGTTCTCACCGTAAAATAACCCTTCCTATGCTTTAGGCTGAATTTCCTTTTGTCCAGTATAAATGGCTGGCCTTGTGTCTTGTGTATAGTCCTGTTAATGAATAGGTTTCCAGACAAAGGTTTATAATGGCCCCGTATATATTTATATAAGGTTATCAGATCCCCTCTAAGGCACCGTTTCTCTAAACTAAACAGGTTTAAGCTTGTTAGTCTTTCCTCATAACTTAAACCTTCCATTTCCCTTATTAATTTAGTCGCCCTTCTCTGCACTTTTTCTAGTGCTATAATATCCTTTCTTAAGACAGGTGCCCAAAATTGCACGGCATATTCAAGGTGCGGTCTGACCATTGATTTATACAGAGGCAAAATTATGTTTTCATCCCGAGAGTGAACTCCCCTTTTATTGCATGCCAATACCTTGCTGGCCTTGACGGCTGCTGTTTGACATTGCACATTGTTACTTAGTTTGAAGTCTGATTATTCCCAAATCCTTCTCCTGTTTGGATTTCCCTAACTCCGTACCATTTAGGGTATAAGTTGCTTGTGTGTTCTTCACTCCAAAGTGCATAACGTTGCATTTATCTACATTAAATTTCATCTGCCATTTAAGTACCCAGTCCCCCCAATCTATCTAAATCCCTCTGCAGCGAAGTAACATCCTGCTCACATTGTATTACTTTTCCTTGTTTTGTGTCATCTGCAAACACTGATACATGACTTTCAATGCCTCTCTCAAGGTCATTTATAATTAAATTGAATAGAATTGGTCCTATAACAGACCCCTGAGGGACACCACTTACCACTGATGTCCATCTTGAAAATGTACTATTTATGTACATTTTATTTGACCACTCTCTGTACCTTATCTTTTAGCCAGTTTCCTTTTCAAGAACAAGTATTTTCATCTAGACCAATTTTTCTTAATGTGAAATGCTGAAAAAGTACAACTGTAAGGGTTATTGAAAAAGCGTCGAACTTGCCACCAAATTTCACTGAACAGTGAATTTCATGGCAGTTCGGATATTCAGAAAGCTGTCAATTCGGAAAATACTAGTGAATTGACAAAGAAATGCGCTGCAGTTCGCCACAATTCGATGACCTTTGGCGACAGTGAAATTGTCCCATAAAGAAGTAATGGTTAATCTATTTAGAGAACGCCAAATCCAATAGGATTCAATGTAAAAAAATATTACCTTTCGTGTTATTTTTTTTTATTATTCAACCATTTATTCTTTTCAGTTTCAGCAAAAAGCATTTTTATTTATTTATTTGTTTAGAACTTTTAGTTATTTTTCTGGATTTTTTAGTCAATTTTTTTTTATTCTGTAACAAATGTTTTTATCATTTTTTATAGGACCTGTTTTATTATTTCCACACATTTTCATGCATTTTTATTGTTTTAAACACCTTTTTTTTTCTCTTCAGTTCGGCGGTGTTCAATGGGCTGTCTGGTTCTTGTCGGCAAGCTGATCGGATGTCGGTGGTCTCTCTGGCGGCATCTGGCGGTTTTCTGAGACTCCTTGTTCGGCGCAGTTTGGGGACCCTGTGGTGAATAGTGCATTCAAAGCAGGGTCGGCGAACTGAAATCGCTGAAGTGCACCGATGTGTGCTGAACAAAAGAACACCTTTGAATAACTCTCTTTGTGTTACCAGTTTATTCAGATCCTGTTTGTCAATAGCTGAGGATCAGACCATATTTCATGAGAAATCATTGCAGAAGTCCAGGAAATTTTAAGCTGAAGTACATCTGTATGTCAAAGAAAAAATGTTAATCCTTCTACAAAAATGTTATATTAACTATGAAGCACAATTCATGTAAATTTTGAAGAAAGAATTCTCAATTACTTTTGCAAAATAGATTATTCAGCAGCCTTATGCTGCCACCTTCGGTTATGTTTCTGAACTACTACATGATACATTCTGAAATTGTAGTCTAAGGGCAAGACTTCAAGGGTCAAGATTCCAACTGGGATGTTAACCCCTTCACTTCCAAAGTCAAGTTATCTAGTTATTTTTATTGTAATACTTTGAAAAGCACTCATTAGCATATCAAAACCCAATTTTCGCACCTTTTTAAAGAAAGATTAGTGTGGCCTGTTGTGGTTGAAAGAAATCATCAGTTACCCTGGAGAGAGTTAAAACAAGCTGCTAATAGCAGCCCCAAACCTCACAGTAGCAAAAGGTTCAAACACATTAATGCAGCATTCCAGCAGCAAGTGAGAGAGCAAAATATGGGGAGACATATGGGGTCACTCACTGCTGTACAGAGATACGATTCAGGAGGTCCAATGAGTGAAAATCTCTGTATACAGTATGATTATTATTATCTTTTATTTATATAGCGCCACTGATTCTGCAGCACTTTACAAGATCAGTGTACAAGGGGTTGATACATTAGAATACCACACATTGATGATATTGCCTGATTCAGAGGGAACCTGTTCCCAAGGGAACTTACAATTTACGCCAGTGGTTCCCAACCCTGGTCCTCAAGTACCCCTAACAGATAAGGTTTGCCAGATATCTGAAGCACAGAACAGGTGATATGATTTGTTGCTCAGTGATTGCAGTATTCAGTTTACATTTCCTTAAAATCTGGCCTGTTAGTGGTACTTGAGGACTGGTGTTGGGAACCACTGATCTATATGAAAAGCACAAGTATTTTGTGAGGTAGGCACATTCATATCGATAAGTGTCTTGACCAAGGACACTTACTGATGACATCTTCTGAGATGGAATGGAGTCTGCCTTTCCATGATTGTAGATCAGCAACCTGTGCTAGCTAGATTGATCCCTCTTCTCATAAAGTCGAGATCTGCTTCTCCACAGTTGTACTGGAGGGATATGCTTAACAAGGTTTGACTTGCTCCTCTACCGTTGAAGAGCAGAGACGTTACCACTGGGCTCCACAGCTGTTATTGCGTGGTAGGCAAGTATGTACCCTTAGGTGTCTTGCACAAGGACACTTACCAGAGAGGTTCTCTGCCCGGAATTCAAACCTGGCTGAAATCTCCATACAAGGACATTATGCAAGCACATATAGGACATATTTTTAAATTCTGTTGATTATTTTTGAAAGCTTATTATCCCCTTAAGGACGGGCAATTTTAGAAGTTCAGAACACTTCTAAAGGTAGAATTTCAGTTATTCGCCTGTTCAACAATAATTGACCTCTTTCATATTAAGTGCACCCACCCTTATTATATATAATTTTGTTCAGGAGAAATAGGTCTTTCATTTTCCATCAAAGATTTATAATATAAAATATTTTATAATATGAAAAGAAGTCTAAAAACTATGAGAAAATAGGAAACTTTGCTATTTTCAAAATTCTGCAATGTGTTTTAAGTGTGAATGACATAGTACGCTTAGCTTTTAGTGCAGTAAAATACATATATTTCTGTTCAGCAATATCTTATCAAAAGAACAGTTTATTTTTTTTCTTCACTTCACTTCATTTCTCTGCTATGAGATGAGCTCATTTTGACGTTTTTGGTCATCATGTTTAAACGTGATTTGAAGTCACGTTTTATTGTATGACCCAGACAAATTATATATCCTTTTTCACAGCAGACTCAGCAGATTCATAATATATCATTATTATATGTATGCCCTGCCAGAATGCTATAACAAATAAATGTAAAAACATGTAAATTTCCATTAAAATTTCAATCATCTACAGTGCATTAAGTAATTTTTTTCATGGTTTATCATCCGAGCCTTTACGATAACATATTCTATGTGGTACACTTAAAAAGAAAATAGAAATGGGAACTCGTTGTTGTATTTTTCTGAGTAACTACACGATTTTAGCTAAAAAAAGAGACATTTTTCATTTGTGTAGCACTATTGTTCACATAATTGAAAAGTGAAGAATAGTGCTGCATTAATAAATGTAAAATATATATATATTTATTTATCTTTTACTTTAATTATTATTATTACATTTTTGTTTACACGTAACCTGGTCATGTTGTATCATTGGAACGGCCATGCTCTGGCAGCTAGGGGTTACCCGGCTATCTGACTTCATTGTACCATGCGCGATGATGTCAGTTGACGAGGGGGGACCCAGAGGTGGGGGCTGACATCTAAGTACCCACCGAATATGGGCTGCGATCTGGCGCCGATTTGTGCCAGATCGCAGCCTGCCACTTAAGGGGTTTAAGAAAGGCATCGCTGGAAAGGTCAGACTGTGACCTTTCCAGCAGTGCCTCTCTTGACATTCTACCCCCGGAGATGGGGAGATAGAGGGGTCCAAAGGACCCCCACCCTTTCAGGCACTTCCTCTGCTAGAGCGGGCAGGCCTTGAACTGACGTCGCAATGATATCAGTGCAGCGGAAGGGGTATAAACACACACATCTAACTTCAAGAAAGTCAGATCTGTGTGAGACCCCGGACAGAGAGGCGAGTATCGGGCAGGAGGGGGGATCAAGGGCATGGGATGTGCTATGCTGCTCCGCAGCGTTAAAGCCCACTTGCTGCAGGAAGGCATAGCACATCCTGCGTCGGCAACAGGTTAATAGAGAAGATAATACATTAATATGATCACTACAAATCCCCACAAGCTGGATATTTGATCATTTTTATTATTTATCTTTATCCCAGTTACACTATTTCACACAAAGGACATTTCTATCTGTTGTCTGATAATGTAGACCACATGTGACATTAGATGGCATCCCTTATCTGACACATAGTTTACAGCATTTCATCCGAGCAATATTTCTCTGAAGAGAAATCAATACATGAAAAGTTAAAGATGAGCAAATTTATATTATTTTAATTTTATAATGAAAATTAAAATAACTAAAAATATAAAATAAAGATGGTGGCTCCGAAGATCACATCATGCAAGGTGCCCCCTGGGCAGCCCTGAACTTATATTGTTCAACAGATCGCAGACTGATCTGTGGGGTGCTACTGTGCTACTAGCAAGGAGCACAAAGAACATGTGTTCTTTTCCTTGCCTAATGCTTCAAATCAAAAGAAAATCTTGCTGGAGGAGCTCATTCAGAACAGACCAGATCTCCACCCCATCATCAACACCTTAAAAACCGACATTAATAAATCTCTTCAAGACTTGTCTGCATTAAAAGATCAGATATTGGCCTACTTTGCCAACCTCCATCATATCTTGCATCAGAAGCAGGACCAAATGATCTCCTACCTGGAATTTAGGATGGCTTCACTGACACTAGTATAGCGAATTGTGGAAAATAACACCTGCCTACAATAAACAGAGGAATATGCTGCAGATGGCCAGGGGATTAGGGAGTGCATCTGAACTCTTTCTGTTCTTCTGCATTCAAAGAATGAAAGAAGAAAGAGAAAAGGTCAGTTTAACGCAGCAAATATCTAATCCAACTATCACTGGTCCAACAGACAGCGACTCACTGGCAAATTTTGATGTAAGCACATGGGACTCAATGAGACTCGTACAATCAGCCTGCCAGCTGAACATCTCCAGAGGACACACCGTGCACCATCGACAACATCCAGCTCAACCTGGACAATGTCTGCTGGGGTCCTGCTTTTCACAATTTATGATGGCAGCCTTCTTCAGTGCCTCCTTATTTAGTCCTGACTAGGGATGGGCTGCCTGTTCAAATCGGTTCGAAGTTCGATTCGAACATCGGCTGTTCGAAAGTTTGCGAACTTCGAACTTTTCGGGACGTTCGCGGAAAATTCGAGGAAAAAAAAAGTTTTCAAAGAAATTCCAAAAAATGCTTAAAAGATCCTAAAAAAATCTAAAAATAAAGAGACTCTTTACTGCAGAATATAATAATAAACAGTTTATTACTAGATATTGAATTAAAACGGGAATATTTTTAACATTGAAGCCTATGGGATTCTCCTGAATAAACCTGCCGAATGAAACCACCGAACAGCAGGGCATTTCGGAAACTTTTCACTGCTGATATTTGTTCTCTGAATAGATGAAGCATTGCTTCTCTATGGGGATTTCACTGTCCTTGAACAGGCACCGACCACGCACCGTATGTGCAGGCAAATCGCCAACATTTGGTGAACTGCCTGCTCTCTGAATAGCCGAATGGCCAGGAAAGGTAACTGTACGCTGAATTTCAGTGTTCGGTTACCTTTCGGCCACAATTCGGATCTTTTTGAATAACCCTGTTAGATTCTCGATGTCGTGCACCACCGACTAAGACACAATCTTTCTGCACTAGAATGTGAAAGGTGCATATCATTTCAATATTTGACCGCAGGGTCCAACCCTGCACTCTTTCACAATACCTCAGAGGGGTTACGGTGTGAAGGCACTAGCTGGCACCAAAGGCCCAATATTTGGGTGCACAGACCCGTGTACCGGATGCATAAAGGGCAGCCATCAGAAATGATGGGGCCCCTTACTGAACCTTATGATGGGGCCCCCCCGTAAACCTCCTCAACCCATAACAGCTTTTTGCCCCCTTCCAATGCAAAAAAAGGACATAACACAGTTCCACAGCAATAAAACTCACAGTAATGTGTGATGTGTATGAGCGTATCTCTCACATCTGGGGCTCAGAGGGGGTCCCGGCACCCAGCGGCACCATCGACAAGCCGCGTGCCAGGAGTTGTGCCGGCTTCCGGAGCACGCAGAATGGGCAACTCAGGAGCTGGGGCGCGGCATGATTGCGCGCACCTGCCGGGTTTAAATACAAACAGCGCGATCCGGCTCATTGCCCTGTCGTGGAGTTTGCTTCCCTCAGTGATGAGTGTCTCCTGGCGATTCACTACTTGGTTGATTTTTCAGTCTCTGTTGTTACCTGGCTTGTATGAGAACCTCCCCCGTGTACCAGTCCTTGGCTATTCCTTGACCTCTCTAACTCTGATTGATTTTTGGCTTATATGATAGATACCCCTTGTGTACCGTTTTGGCTATCCCTGACCACTCTACAGTTGTGTTCAAAATTATTCAACCCCCACTGAAATTGAGTGTTTTGGCCAGTTTGACATTGATTTTGATCATTCAGTCATCTTGCTTACAATTAAATCAAAGAGGCACGTGTAGGTCAGACAAATATAACATAACATTTATAATGAAATAACCACAAATGTCTTTTCTGTGCTCACATCATTATCAGTTTTATTCAACCCCCAAGTGACATTCAATCTTAGTACTTAGTACAACATCCTTTTACAGTTATAACAGCTTTTAAACGTGAAGCATAGCTTGACACAAGTGTCTTGCAACGATCTACGGGTATCTTCGCCCATTCGTCATGGGCAAAAGCCTCCAGTTCAGTCACATTCTTAGGCTTGCGCACTGCAACTGCTTTCTTTAAGTCCCACCAGAGGTTCTCAATCGGATTTAAGTCAGGTGACTGCGATGGCCACTCCAAAATGTTACAGCCTTTAATCTGCAACCATGCTCTAGTGGACTTGGAGGTATGCTTGGGATCATTGTCCTGGTGAAAGGTCCAACGTCTCCCAAGCCTCAGGTTTGTGACGGACTGCGTCACATTGTCATCCAATATCTCCTGGTACTGAAGAGAATTCGTGGTACCTTGCACACGCTGAAGCTTCCCTGTACCTGCAGAAGCAAAACAGCCCCAAAGCATGATTGACCCCCCGCCATGCTTCACAGTAGGCAAGGTGTTCTTTTCTTCATAGGCCTTGTTCTTCCTCCTCCAAACATAGCGTTGATCCATGGGCCCAAACAGTTCTAATTTTGTTTCATCAGTCCACAGAACACTATCCCAAAACTTCTGTGGTTTGTCCACATGACTTTTGGCATACTGCAGTCGACTCTTCTTATTCTTTGGAGACAGCAAGGGGGTGCGCCTGGGAGTTCTGGCATGGAGGCCTTCATTACGCAGTGTGCGCCGTATTGTCTGAGCTGAAACTTCAGTACCCACATCTGCCAAATCTTTTCTCAGTTCCTCAGCAGTCACACGGGGACTTTTCTCCACTCTACGCTTCAGGTAGCGCACAGCAGTCGAAGTCAGCATCTTCTTTCTGCCATGACCAGGTAGCGTTTCAACAGTGCCCTTTGCCTTGAATTTGCGAATGATGCTTCCTATGGTCTCTCTTGGTATGTTTAACATCTTTGCAATCTTCTTATAGCCATTGCCCTTCCTGTGAAGAGTAATCACCTCTTCTCTTGTTTTCCTGGACCATTCTCTTGACTTCACCATGTTTGTAGCCACACCAGTAAATGTCTAGAAGGAGCTGAGTATCACAGTCGTTTTAAAGCTGCCTAATTGGTGCTTATTATGCTTTATTGCTGCTCCGTGACATCCACAGGTGTTTTCAATACCTGATTGAAAACACTTGAATGAACCTCTGTTCTTCAGAGTGGTAGTCTTTAAGGGGTTGAATAATTGTGTCAATGAAGAATTCACAAAAGAAACATTTACTACTGTATTACAAAACCAATTGATGTCATTTTAGTTGCATATGGTTCTTTAAAAAGTCCTTGTAGGATTTCATTCTGAATACAATTACAAATGTACACTAAATTCCCTAAAACCCTTTACAGCATTGGGGGTTGAATAATTTTGAACACAACTGTAACACTGAATGCTCATAATACACTGCGAACATTACTGTGAGGTTTATTGCTGTGGAGCTCTCTCATATACTCACACACAAATTTTGGCGAACTGCCAGCAAGTACGGTGCCTGTTCGACGGCAGTGAAAGTCCCCATAGAGAAGTAATTGTAAATCTGTTCAGAGACACCGAACAGCAGAGAAATGTCCTGATGTTCAGTGGTTTCATTAGACAGGTTTATTTAGGCAAACACCATCAGGGCTATTCAGAGAGAGGTGAAAACCTTGAGATTTGCCAGGAGAATGAACAATCTAGACCAAATAGCCAATTTGGAAAGTTAGATAAATGGGAGAATTTTTCTGGTTTGACTATTTTGCCCTAGAATTTTCAATTCTACAGTCATTCTCAAGGTTTTCACCCTTCTCTGAATAATCCTGCATAGGTTTCAATGTTAAAAATATTCCCGTTTTTACCCAATATCTAATAAAACGTTTATTCCATTAATCTGTAGTAAAAAGTCTCTTTTAGGGATGTGCGTTTCGTTTCAGACGTTTTTTTACACAAATTGGCCCGATTCGGTGATTCGGATTTGGCCAATTTTCCGAATCGGATCGGATCGGAAAACGTCTGAAACTAAACGATTTCCGAACCGAAAAATTTTCGGAATTGGAAATCATTTTCGTTCAATTCACAATTTCGGTTCCACTTCGGTAATTTTCAAAAAATGCTTAAAAGATCTTAAAAAATCTAGAAATAAAGCGACTCTTTACTACAGAATATAATAATAAACTGTTTATTAGATATTGAATTAAAACGGGAATATTTTAAGTTAACATTGAAGTCTATGGGGCAAAACATTTCCCACACCGAATACACGAAAATGTCCGAAATCACGAAAAAAAAGTCGATACGAAAAACGAGCCGATCCGAAAACATGAAAATTTCCGATTTCACGATTTGCACAGGGATGTGTGCAGTATGTATTAATGTGCCAGAGGTGCACAACAATAAAACCCAGTGATGTGTGCAGTATGTATTAATGTGCCAGAGGTCCACAACAATAAAACCCAGGATTGTGTGCAGTATGTATTAATGTGCCAGAGGTCCACAACAATAAAACCCAGGGATGTGTTCAGAATGCATTAATGTGCCAGAGGTCCACAACAATAAAACCCATGGATGTGTTCAGAATGCATTAATGTGCCAGAGGTCCACAACAATAAAACCCAGGGATGTGTGCAGAATGCATTAATGTGCCAGAGGTGTACAACAATAAAACCCAGGGAAATGTGCAGAATGCATTAATGTGCCAGAGGTGCACAACAATAAAACCCAGTGATGTGTGCGGTATGTATTAATGTGCCAGAGGTCCACAACAATAAAACCCAGGATTGTGTGCAGTATGTATTAATGTGCCAGAGGTCCACAACAATAAAACCCAGGGATGTGTGCAGTATGTATTAATGTGCCAGAGGTCCACAACAATAAAACCCAGGGATGTGTGCAGAATGCATTAATGTGCCAGAGGTCCACAACAATAATACCCAGGGATGTGTGCAGAATGCATTAATGTGCCAGAGGTGTACAACAATAAAACCCAGGGAAATGTGCAGAATGCATTAATGTGCCAGAGGTGCACAACAATAAAACCCAGTGATGTGTGCAGTATGTATTAATGTGCCAGAGGTCCACAACAATAAAACCCAGTGATGTGTGCAGTATGTATTAATGTGCCAGAGGTCCACAACAATAAAACCCAGGATTGTGTGCAGTATGTATCAATGTGCCAGAGGTCCACAACAATAAAACCCAGTGATGTGTGCAGTATGTATTAATGTGCCAGAGGTCCACAACAATAAAACCCAGTGATGTGTGCAGAATGTATTAATGTGCCAGAGGTCCACAACAATAAAACCCAGGGATGTGTGCAGTATGTATTAATGTGCCAGAGGTCCACAACAATAAAACCCAGGGCTGTGTGCAGTATCTATTAATGTGCCAGAGGTCCACAACAATAAAACAGGCCCGTTCAGTTTAAACATCACAATATATTATTATTAGTCACTCACCACCAACTGTTAAAGTCTCTCCCCTCTGGGTTTGGCTCCTTCAGGCAGGCTGGCTCCATAGGACACTGCAGGCTCTAACCGCGTTGTATATTGTGCCTCCATTCTGCCGCTGCTACATGTCACGTGACATCACATGGCTAAGGGGGAGGCACCAAGACAGCGTGTCAGGCTCGTGCTTTCATTATAGGAGCCGCACGCTGCGATTGGAATGTGGGAGGCATGTTCGGACTGCGCGCAGCCGCAGTACGAGACCGGGTGGTCTGGAGCTGATGCTGGGGATCCCTGTCAGCGATGAGGCATTTTTTGCTGCCCCCCCCCGATAGTGCTACGAAAGTGCCGCCCTAGGCTTTGTCGGCCTAGGCCAAGATACCGCACTGGGTGTCACCCTAGGGGGTGGTGTCACCCGGTGCGGGCCGCACCCCCCGCCCCCACCTAGCGACGCCACTGACCCCTAACAAAAACATACAGGGTTATCCAAAGAGATCCGAATTGCTTGAGAAAGGTAACCGAACGCTGAAAATCAGCGTTCGGTTACCTTTCCTGGCCATTCGGCTATCCAGAGAGCAGGCAATTCGCGAAATCCTGGCGAATTGCCTGCACATACGGTGCCTGTTCGGTGCCTGTTCGAGGGCAGTGAAATCCCCATGAAAATGCACTGCTTCATGCTATTCAGAGAACACAAACCAGCAGTGAAAGGTTCCCGAAATGCCCTGCCATTCGGTGGTTTAATTCGGCAAGTTAATTCAGGAGAATTCCATAGGCTTCAATGTTAAAAATATTCCCGTTTTAATTCAATATCTAATAAACTGTTCATTATAAAATTCTGCAGTAAAGAGTTTCTTTATTTATAGATTTTTTAGGATACTTTAAGCATTTTTCAGAATTTTTATTTTTTTATTTTTTTTTAAGTTTACTTATTTTTTCTGTAACAGCCCTTTTTATTATCATTCCCTGGACCTCATATGCAAATTTCAGACATTTTCGCTCAGTAGTTTCTTTGCAAACAGCTTTTTACTTTCACATTCATACAAACTGTTTTGCTAATTTAGTCACCTCCCTCTGTCTGCGGTGTCGGCTTTTTCTTTGCTTTTTCCGGCGGCTTCACTGCGTGTGATCGGCTCCTGCTTGGGTTTTAACGGCATCTTCGGGTTAATCCAGATGTTTTTGAGGGTTTTCGGCGTGCATTCGACAGGTTTTGCGGTTAGTTTTCGTCAGGTTTGCGGTAGCTTTTCCCTGCAATTCGGGGACCCTGTGGTGCTTGCTGAATACACCGCAGGGTTACCGAAAAGGGATCGGCAACATGAACCGAATTGAAGTGCGGTGACTTTTCAAATCTCTTTGGATAACCCTGATAGTCTATCCTGGACTGGACGTTATGAGCCACTGAGAAAAAGGTATGTCCAACTTCTCCAGATACAGAAGTAGCCAGGTATCAAAAAGTTGGTGCGCTGCAAACAAAGTCGAACGTCTGGAGTGAGTGGATCCTCAATTGTCTATTGGCTCCACTCCGTAAATCCAGGGATAATTTAAAGTCACCACAGATAAGCAGCCTACCCAAGGCTGACTCGACTCAGGAAAGTATGCTGCGAAGCATTCGGGCTTAGACGTTCACAATGGTATAAACAATGTGGTTTAAGGAGCAGGTCAGGAAAACAAATCTGCCGTCTGGGTCGAGCACCTTGTGAATGAACTGAAAAGCAAGTCGATGATGCAGTAGGATAGTAACTCCTTTGGTTTTCCGTGCTCTCTGATTAACCAATATGTCCACATATGCACCCTAATAATCCAACCGCTTAGATACTATCAGGTCTATTCAAAGAAAGGTGAAAATCAGGAGAATTGGCAGGAGAAGAGAACAATCTAGACCAAATAGACGATTTGGAAAGTGAGTTAAATGGGAGAATTGTTCTGGCTATTTTGACCTAGAATTTTCACCTCTCCAGTCATCTTCTGAGTTTCACCTTTCCTATAATAGACCTGTATGAATAACCCCCTGCATAAAATGTTTAAAATTAGGCAATATATTAGAATTAGGATGTATGTCAATAAAGGATACATATATATCATAATATAGCCTACTGCAACAGCAATGACATTGCCGCCCAGATCCATTACTATGGTTTATGGGGCCAAGAGAACACCTGTGCTGCATTCCTTTCAGTTGTCTATTAATTGCCTGTTACTTTTGGGTGAGGCCCCATTTTTTGTGATTTTTGTGGAGTTAACACCAGGGTTGAGCAGTAGGTAAAATTTTGCCATTATTGTCATGCCTGCTGGTGCTCCTGCAGTGCGGCCTTCCCAACAGAGAGGGCGCCAGTCTCTTAATCAGGCCACATTGAATGCTGCACCTGATCAGGGATCTAGGCCTTTAAATATCAGTCACTGACTGTGCTCTGAGCCCTGACGTGGTTTATTCTAGTCCTCAGTGCGTGTCTTCTAACACCTGCTTTTGATTTTCTGGTTTGACTTCTGGCTTGTATATTTGACTGTTTTCTGTTTTTATCCCTTGGTTTATGTTTATCTCGTGTACCGACCTCTGGCTTGTATTTACTACGATATCTCTCCTGTCCCTGATCTGTACTTCTATGTATTTTAGATTAGTACCTGACCATTCTAAGGACCAGTTTCTCAGATTAGGGTTTTTCTTGCCTTTCTGGGTTTTGTCTGCGTGCTGGGGGACTCTATATCCTTAGAATTAGCATCTGTCTAGAAATTAACGCTGGCACGAAGTGATCTGTTGGTTACAATAGCGCAAGTGCTCCCCATGTTAAGTATAGGACACAGAAAGTACAGTAAGCTTGCACCCCAAATCGCTAGTAGCCATGCGCTAAGTGATTTAACCCGTTTCTAGCGGGAGGCAAACAATCTGTTGGTCAGGCGCTAGAATCATTTTACCTGGCGGTAATGCAAAAACATGCTGACGCTAGGGTTAGCTCACACCAGGTGATAGGGCCCCATGTGTCTGATTACTGGTGGATTCTTGTCAACAAAATCCATCACTTGGGTGGACGCTGCCACACCTACATCTGGGAATTTGCAGATCGCCTGTATGAGTTGGCAAAGATTAATCCAGGGAGAAATCTGGTTGCCATTGTAGCACAAAGAAAGATTTTTTTCTCCCTTTTGGGTACAATTGGATAACGCACCAAGAGAGTTTTTCCTTTCTTTCTTTTGGTTAAACAGCAGTGGAATCAAGAAGGAATTTGTTCTCATTTTGGGCAGAATTGCATAATGCACCAAGAGTTTTTTTTTTTTGCCTTTTTCTGGATCAACACCAACCATAGAGATACATAGAAGGTTGAACCTGATGGATATTGGTCTTTTTTCAACCTAGATCACTATGGCTTGTGGCCACTTGGACTATTGTTTTGCGTTTCAAACATCCAATTTCAAGGAATATCTGGCCTAGAATCATCAAGACAATCCATCAGAATAAAACATGATCCTTGTCTTAAATTAAATAAAGAATGTGACTTTTAAACACGGTATATTTTTTGTTTCCATGACTTTGCTTGAATTGCTCTGCATACTCTCCACCAGGGTTGATAAAAATGGATGATGTTCAGAAACATAGGTTTACTTATGCAAATGAGATTTTTGATATTTAAAATAATATTTATATAAAACAATCTTTTTTAAATAAAATATTGATCTAAAGAAAGCTTTCTATTTAAGATACATTACATCTGACAGATTACACAGTCCATAAACAAAAATATAAAATTTATTGATGCCTTGGTTTTTACGCCTGTTCCTGGGGCAATAAATGAGTGCCTCAGTTAGTGTCTGTGTCAGTTTCGGTCAATGTTATTTTTTTTCTAAAGTTGTCATACAGGCTTAAAGAGCACCGAATTGACCCCGAAATTGCACCGAATGGGCCTCGAAATTGCACCGAACAGTGAATTTCTTTGTTCGGTGCCAGTTGGCTACTCAAAAACTTGCCAATTCGCCAGCGAAATACGGTGACCTGCAGTGGCAGTGAAATCCCCATAGAGAAGTAATGATTCAGAGAATACCGAACAGCGGAGAATTGTCAGTGAAATGCCCTGATTATCTGTGGTTTCATTCGACAGGTTTAATCAGGTGAATCCCATAGGTTTCATTGTAAAAAATACTCCCTGTTTTTATTAAATATTTGTTCACCTATTTATTATTTGCGGCAAAAAGCCTTTTTATTTATTGATTTTTTTAAGTAATTTTTTAGTATTTTTTGGTGAAATTTTTGGATTCCGAATTGTTTTAGGTGGGTGCTGTATATCAGGGTTATCCAAAGAGATTCGAATTGCTTGAGAAAGGTAACCGAACGCTGAAAATCAGCATTCGGTTACCTTTCCTGGCCATTCGGCTATCCAGAGAGCAGGCAATTCGCCAAATCCTGTCGAATTGCCTGCACATACGGTGCCTGTTCGGTCCCTGTTCGAGGGCAGTGAAATCCCCATGAAAAAGCACTGCTTCGGCTATTCAGAGAACACAAACCAGCAGTGAAAGGTTCCCCTAATACCCTGCCATTCGGTGGTTTAATTCGGCAAATTTATTCAGGAGAATCCCATAGGCTTCAATGTTAAAAATATTCCCATTTTAATTCAATATCTAATAAACCGTTCATTATAAAATTCTGCAGCAAAAAGTCTCTTTATTTATAGATTTTTTAGGATACTTTAAGCATTTTTCTGAATTTTTTAAAAAAAATTAAAAGTCCGATTTTTTTTTTTTTTTTTTTTCAGTTTGCTTATTTTTTTTGTAACAGCCCTCTTTATTATCATTCCCTGGACCTCCTGTGAAAATTTCAGACATTTTCGCTTAGTAGTTTCTTTGCAAACAGCGTTTCTTTTTCCCAGATTCATACAAATGGTTTTTCTAATTTATTCACTGCCTCCTCTACGTCACAGCTGCTTCGGCTCTGTGTGATTCGGCTCCTGTTCGGCTCCTGTTCGGCTTCGAAGGTTAATCCAGATGTTTTTGCTTGTTTTCAGCGTGCATTCGGTTAGTTTTCGTCAGGTTTTCGTCAGCTTTTCCCTGCAATTCGGGGACCCTGTGCTGTTTGCTGAATACACCGCAGGGTCACCGAAATGCAATCGGCAAAAGGAACCGAATTGAAGAGAACGAAAAGTCACCGAACGTGCGGTGACTTTTCGAATCTCTTTGGATAACCCTGTATGTTTAGCTGTAGTGGATAGTGTGATATAATAGCGCCTCGCAAATTAAATTTAAGATATACTATATATATCTGTATTCGTGGATATGCAGCTCTATTTGGGTTTATGGGTAGTGGATTCTACTAGCACTACCAAACTTTCAGAGAAAGTACATACATAAAAACAGACTAAAACTACAAGCGCAAAGAAGTTTTTATATAATAAATATTTAGTGCGACTACTATTTTGTCTGACTTAGTGAAAATGAATATATGACGTGATTAAAAACACATTCCAAATGTGTCATACACTGCTATCATACGAGAGTAAGGCTGACCCCTATATATGAAGCAAGGTATTTCTGACTTCAGTATCACCTGCACATGGAATGTAAAATAAATATACAATAGTTCAACACTGTTTTGTACTGCAACAGATCTCTGTACCCCAACAGGGTCACATCTGTCAATGCCGCTTCCTTGCTAGACACCCGGGTTCTCCTCATGTCTCTCATGCCTTTCTCCAGTCCTTAGCCACAGCTTAAAGACGGGTACATGTAGAGAGCCTTGCAAGCATCCCCCAGAAATAAGCTGAGGCTGTAGATCTGGAGCCTTTCGTTGGAACAGCAAACAGAATATACTGTAGCTGCTACTCAAACCATGAGTCGTGACTGCATGTAGGGTCAAAATTGAACTCCCTTAATCAGGACAGACACACATATATTTATACAGTCACAAATGGGTCATTTACATATACAATACCTCCCATAGAAACTGTCTGGAGATTTAATTAGACTGAAACAGATAATTGCTTAAACATTTGCTCAACATTCCTAGACAGACAAGACAATGGGAATTGTGATTGGCAAACAAATTACAGTTTAAAACAACAGATAACAGGGCAGCAGAGTGTTTGCCTGGTAAAGCAGATTTACAAACTATTCAAATATAAACAGATAACAACACAATCCTGAGGCAAGGGTAGACTGGGAGTCTAATCCTACCAACAGATAACAAGGCACACATGGACCAACAATAGCCAGATAGACGATAGCATTGTTCTGGCATACGCAAATTGCACAAACCTAATTACATTATAAAAACTCCATTTTGTTCTGAGTTGTCCTAGCACCCATATTCTGTCGCCAGCCATTTTAGCACATATATAAATAGGCCAGACAGTATACAAGGATGCATCTAACATAAGCCCAAATCGATCAGTGTTAGAGTGGTCAGGGATAGCCAAAACGGTACACAAGGGGTATCTATCATATAAGCCAAAAATCAATCAGAGTTAGAGTGGTCAAGGAATAGCCATGGACTGGTACACGGGGGTGGTACTCACACAAGCCAGGTACAACAGAGACTGAAAAATCAACCAAGTAGTGAATCGCAAGGAGACACTCATCACTGAGGGAAGCAAACTCCATGGCAGGGCGATGAGCTGGATCGCGCTGTCTGTATTTAAACCCGGCAGGCGTGCATCATCATACCGCGCCCCACATCCTGATTCCTGACCAGATTTCAAAAAATCTAGAAATAAAGAGGCTCTTTACTGCAGAATATTATAAGCAACGGTTTATTAGATATTGAATTAAAAACTAATGTCTAGGTGCAAAGATTCTCACCTCTAAATGACCTGTGCTCTCAAACGGCATAAACAACAGGTGTTTAATTAGTGTTTGGAAATAACATGTGCTTCTAATTAGTCCGGTCTCATGAATTTGATACATTGTATGCAGACTGGGAGTGCTAGGTGTCGTGTGTGGGTCTGTGATGGCGATGTTTCCATACATCCTACAAATCCGCCACTTCACGGGCAGGTTATGGGGACCTCCTAAGCACGATATTTGAAGGAATTTTTCATTTTTATTTTTAACTCTTATTTCATGGAAAACTCACTGTCCCTTTAAAAACGTTTTTGTTTTAACTTTTTGTCCTTGTTTCCTGTCCCCCAGGGCACTACCCGGACCCCCATACACCTTTTATGGCAAATATCTAGCATATATGCCCTCTTGGAGGGCACTCTAAAAATCGAACTTTGAGTCCCATTGACTTGTATTGAGTTCGTGTTCGAATTCGAACTTTTGAAAAAGTTCGAGTTCGAATGCGAACCGAGCTCAGGGGTGTTCGGCTCATCCCTACTTGTTATCTGTTGGTAGGATTAGACTCCCAGTCTACCCTTGCCTCAAGAATGTGATATATTCTGTCCTGTGTGTTGGTCAAACATTTCCCACTCATTGTTGGTCAAACATTTCCCACTCGTTGTTGGTCAACAATTTTCATGTGTTCGAGTTCGAATGCGAACCAAACACGGAGGTGTTCGGCCCATCACTGGTTCCAAAGAGTACCCCTAAGATGTCACTCTTTATATTGACAAAGCACATTGGCATTGAGCTAAAACAGCTATTTTTTTATTTTTATATTTATTAATTATTATTAAAAAATGTTATGCCTGCTTTTGGATTCCCATTCGTGGTTTATCCCCAATCCCAAAATGGTGACTCCAGCTGCATGGCTGACAGGCTGATGAGACATTGCTTGGGATGTGCTCTTTGCACTGATAAGTTGTGTAAACATATTTCATGTGAGTGACTAAGTTGTGTACATATTGTCTGCACTGTTGCTGTTTATAATTATTTCCAAAGGTTGTGGTTATACATTACATATATCAGTGTGTGTTTTGTTTGTCGTTGGCTGAATGTGTTGTACTATGCAGGGTTGTCTCTTTTATTATAATTAAAAATAATCAAATAGATAGATAGTCTGCCTGATAGATTGATGGAATAGGTCATGGTAGGTGACTGGAGATCAGAAAAGATATTTGGTGATGTAGACAGGGAAGTGAAATGTTTTCCACTGTGGAACAGGAGCTGGGATCCTTTTATTACATCGCTTTTATCTACTGTACCTTGGGACGTGAGTTGAGAGGTTCTTGTTCTGTCATTTCCTCTGCATCATTTCATGGTCAGATATAGCTTAGTGAGAGGAGATATAAAGAGTTGATTCCAACTGCTATAATAAAAAGAAATTAAGGATTTTTTTTAATATAATCTTTTTTCTTGTTTGTCACAGGTGAGATCAAGGACATGTACAGAATGTAAAATAACAGAAAATGATAAAAGTTACATATATCAAGCATATAGACGAATGCACATACAGTAGGTTTGGTGAATACAAATACAATACAAATGAAATATTCCAAACGCACTACTGTATAAGGGAGCATGGACAAACACCGAGAAGGGGATGGAGAAGTTTTAAAATGAGGAAATCTTACAGTCAGGTCCAGAAATATTGGGACATCGACAAAATTCTAACATCTTTGGCTCTATACACCACCACAATGGAGTTGGAATGAAACAAACACAATGTGCTTTAACTGCAGACTGTCAGCTTTAATTTGAGGGTATGTACATCCAACTCAGGTGAACGGTGTAGGATTTACAGCAGTTTGCAGATGTGCCTCCCACTTGTTAAGGGACCAAAGGCAATGGGACAGAATAATAATCATAAATCAAGCTTTCCCTTCTTAACACTTGGTTGCAAATCCTTTGCAGTCAATCACAGCCTGAAGTCTAGAATACATAGACATCACCAGACGCTGGGTTTCATCCCTGGTGATGCTCTGCCAGGCCTCTACTGCAGCTGTCTTCAGTTCCTGCTTGTTCTTGGGTCATTTTCCCTTCAGTTTTGTCTTCAGCAAGTGAAATGCATGCTCAATGGGATTCAGGTCAGGTGATTGACTTGGCCATTGCATAACATTCCACTTCTGTCCCTTCAAAAACTCTTTGGTTGCTTTTGCAGTATGCTTTGGGTCATTGTCCATCTGCACTGTGAAGCGCCGTCCAATGAGTTCTGCAGCATTTGGCTGAATGTGAGCAGATAATATTGCCCGAAACACTTCAGAATTCATCCTGCTGCTTTTGTCAGCAGTCACATCATCAATTAATACAAGAGAACCAGTTCCATTGGCAGCCATACATGCCCACGCCATGATGCTACCACCACCATACTTCACTGATGAGGTGGTATGCTTAGGATCAGGAGCAGTTCCTTTCCTTCTCCATACTCTTCTCTTCCCATCACTCTGGTACAAGTTGATCTTGGTCTCATCTGTCCATAGGATCTTGTTCCAGAACTGTGAAGCCTTTGTTAGGTGTTGTTTGGCAAACTCTAATCTGGCCTTCCTGTTTTTGAGGCTCACCAATGGTTTACATCTTGTATTCACTCTGGTGAAGTCTTCTCTTGATTGTTGAATTTGACACACATACACCTACCTCCTGGAGAGTGTTCTTGAACTGGCCAACTGTTGTGAAAGGTATTTTCTTCACCAGGGAAAGAATTCTTCGGTCATCCACCACAGTTGTTTTCCGTGGTCTCCCGGGTCTTTCGGTGTTGCTGAGCTCACCGATGCGTTCCTTCTTTTTTAGAATGTTCAAACATTTGTTTTGGCCACGCCTAATGTTCTTGATATCTCTCTGATGGGTTTGTTTTGTTTCTTCAACCTAATAATGGCTTGCTTCACTGATAGTGACAGCTCTTTGGATCTCATCTTGAGAGTTGACAGCAACAGCTTCCAAATGCAAATAGCACACTTGAAATGAACTCTGGGCCTTTTATCTGCACATTGTAATTGGGGTAATGAGGGAATATCACACACCTGGCCATGGAACAGCTGAGAAGCCAATTGTCCCATTACCTTTGGTCCCTTAACAAATGGGAGGCACATCTGCAAACTGCTGTAAATCCTTCACCGTTCACCTGAGTTTATGTACATACCCGCAAATTACAGCTGACAGTCTGCAGTTAAAGCACATTGTGTTTGTTTCTTTCCAACTCCATTGTGGTGGTGTATAGAGCCAAAGATGTTAGAATTGTGTCGATGTCCCAATATTTCTGGACCTGACTGTATGTGCAATTCATTTAGGTTTTAGAATGGATATGAAGTTCTGAAAGGAACCCATTTACATTCCAGGGAAGACATAAATGATATCATTAAAGGAACCCATCTTATTTTTCACTGCAGGAATTTAGGGTATTACAAGAGACAAGAGGATGTCAAATATCACAAGATAGTTATGTAACCCTATACCTAACTCTAAAAATAACACTAATCCTAATCCTAAAATCAGCACATATAGTAACCAAACCCTAAATACAAATCTTAATACCAACCCTGAATCTAAAATTGACCCTTACGCTAATTGTAACCCTAGCTTTAAAATTAAACCTATGTTATAAAGGCTACCACTTACATAAACTGTAATTATGTAATGTTAATAAACTATGTTAATAAACTGTAATTAGATTATGTGTGCATTGCAAACAAAACCACCTTATACAACACATGTTGCTGTTTTTTTCCTCTGAAGTAATTGCATGTAAAAATGAAGAATAAAGTTAGGGTTTTTTATACCTTGTTTCCTTTTTGTTGACTTTTCATAAGGCTATTGTGTTCTCCAAGCTACTCAAGATAAGAGATGGCACCTGAATGAGATAAAACAGGGAGATTAAAAAGGTTGACTTCTACTCCTTGGTGATGTCCTTTTACTACATCCCACACAATACAATGATTTGAGTCAATGATCAACCCATAGACTCCTCTCTATTAGGGATGAGCTGTTCGGTTCGATCGGTTCGGAGTACGATTCGAACATCGCCTGTTGGCATATTCGCGAACTACAAACATTTCTGAGTGTTTGTCGCATGTTCGCCCACAATGCACCACAATGGACCACAATGCACTTTTCCACTGGCATGAAGCTTGTAATTGGCTACAGCCTTGCACCTGACCACAGGTCAGGTGCAAGACAGGTTCAAGACTATGCCAATCACGGCTCAGGGTCCTGATTGGGCAAATTGTGCTCAATCATGGGCTCACAGAGCTAAATCCCGCTGCACACTATATAAGGCTTCACACAGCACTTCAGCACGTGTTTGAGAGGAGATTTGAGAGGAGATTGTTCTTGTGTTAGTGTGTGTTCTCACTGCCAGTCTGCCACCAGCTACTGGGGGGGTCTCATTTCTACCAAATATCTGGGAATTGTTCTAATCTTTGTGTTCTCACTCCCAGCAACTATTTTGGGGGGTCAGTAATTTCTACAAAATATTTGGGAATTGAGGTAATCTGTGTCTTGTCACTGCCACCAGCAACTATTTTGGGGGGTCAGTAATTTCTACAAAATATTTGGGAATTGAGGTAATCTGTGTCTAGTCACTGCCACCCAGAATTTTGGGGGGTCAGTAATTTCTACAAAATATTTGGGAATTGAGGTAATATGTGTCTTGTCACTGCCACCCAACATTTAGGGGTCCGTAATTTCTTCAAAATATTTGGGAATTGAGGTAATCTGTGTTTTGTCACTGCCATCAGCAACTATTTTGGGGTGTCAGTAATTTCTACAAAATATTTGGGAATTGAGGTAATCTGTGTCTTGTCACTGCCACCCAGAGTTTTGGGGGTCAGTAATTTCTACAAAATATTTGGGAATTGAGGTAATCTGTGTCTTGTCACTGTCACCCTGAATTTTGGGGGGTCAGTAATTTCTACAAAATATTTGAGAATTGAGGTAATCTGTGTCTTGTCACTGCCACCCAGAATTTTGGGTGGTCAGTAATTTCTACAAAATATTTGAGAATTGAGGTAATCTGTGTCTTGTCACTGCCACCAGCAACTATTTTGGGGGTCAGTAATTTCTACAAAATATTTGGGAATTGAGGTAATCTGTGTCTTGTCACTGCCACCAGCAACTATTTTGGGGGGTCAGTAATTTCTCCAAAATATCTGGGAATTGTAGTAATCTGTGTCTTCTCACTGCCACCAGCAACTATTTTGGGGGGTCAATAATTTCTACAAAATATTTGTGAAATGAGGTAATCTGTGACTTGTCACTGCCACCAGCAACTATTTTGGGGAGTCAGTAATTTCTACAAAATATTTGGGAATTGAGGTAATCTGTGTCTTGTCACTGCCACCCAGAATTTTGGGGGTCAGTAATTTCTACAAAATATTTGGGAATTGAGGTAATCTGTGTCTTGTCACTGCCACCAGCAACTATTTTGGGGGGTCAGTAATTTCTCCAAAATATCTGGGAATTGAGGTAATCTGTGTCTTGTCACTGCCACCAGCAACTATTTTGGGGGGTCAGTAATTTCTACAAAATATTTGGGAATTGAGGTAATCTGTGTCTTGTCACTGCCATCCAGAATATTGGGGGGTCAGTAATTTCTACAAAATATTTGGGAATTGAGGTAATCTGTGTCTTGTCACTGCCACCCAGAATTTTGGGGGTCAGTAATTTCTACAAAATATTTGGGAATTTAGGTAATCTGTGTCTTGTCACTGCCACCCAGAATTTTGGGGGTCAGTAATTTCTACAAAATATTTGGGAATTGAGGTAATCTGTGTCTTGTCACTGCCACCCAGAATTATGGGGGGTGGGTAATTTCTACAAAATATTTGGGAATTGAGATAATCTGTGTCTTGTCACTGCCACCAGCAACTATTTTGGGGGTCAGTAATTTCTACAAAATGTTTGGGAATTAAGGTAATCTGTGTCTTGTCACTGCCACCCAGAATTTTGGGGGGTCCGTAATTTCTACAAAATGTTTGGGAATTGAGGTAATCTGTGCCTTGTCACTGCCACCAGCAACTATTTTGGGGGGTCAGTAATTTCTACAAAATAAATGGGAATTGAGGTAATCTGTGTCTTGTCACTGCCACCAGCAACTATTTTGGGGGGGTCAGTAATTTCTACAAAATAAATGAGAATTGAGGTAATCTGTGTCTTGTCACTGCCACCAGCAACTATTTTGGGGGGTCAGTAATTTCTACAAAATAAATGGGAATTGAGGTAATCTGTGTCTTGTCACTGCCATCCAGAATATTGGGGGGTCAGTAATTTCTACAAAATATTTGGGAATTGAGGTAATCTGTGTCTTGTCACTGCCATCCAGAATTTTGGGGGTCAGTAATTTCTACAAAATATTTGGGAATTGAGGTAATCTGTGTCTTGTCACTGCCACCCAGAATTATGGGGGTGGGTAATTTCTACAAAATATTTGGGAATTGAGATAATCTGTGTCTTGTCACTGCCACCAGCAACTATTTTGGGGGTCAGTAATTTCTACAAAATGTTTGGGAATTAAGGTAATCTGTGTCTTGTCACTGCCACCCAGAATTATGGGGGGTGGGTAATTTCTACAAAATATTTGGGAATTGAGATAATCTGTGTCTTGTCACTGCCACCAGCAACTATTTTGGGGGGTCAGTAATTTCTCCAAAATATTGGGAATTGTAGTAATCTGTGTCTTCTCACTGCCACCAGCAACTATTTGGGGGGTCAATAATTTCTACAAAATATTTGGGAAATGAGGTAATCTGTGTCTTGTCACTGCCACCCAGAATTATGGGGGTGGTAATTTCTACAAAATATTTGGGAATTGAGATAATCTGTGTCTTGTCACTGCCACCAGCAACTATTTTGGGGGTCAGTAATTTCTACAAAATGTTTGGGAATTAAGGTAATCTGTGTCTTGTCACTGCCACCCAGAATTTTGGGGGTCCGTAATTTCTACAAAATGTTTGGGAATTGAGGTAATCTGTGCCTTGTCACTGCCACCAGCAACTATTTTGGGGGGTCAGTAATTTCTACAAAATAAATGGGAATTGAGGTAATCTGTGTCTTTGTCACTGCCACCCAGAATTTTGGGGGGTCAGTAATTTCTACAAAATAAATGAGAATTGAGGTAATCTGTGTCTTGTCACTGCCACCAGCAACTATTTTGGGGGGTCAGTAAATTCTACAAAATAAATGGGAATTGAGGTAATCTGTGTCTTGTCACTGCCATCCAGAATATTGGGGGGTCAGTAATTTCTACAAAATATTTGGGAATTGAGGTAATCTGTGTCTTGTCACTGCCATCCAGAAAAATTGGGGGGTCAGTAATTTCTACAAAATATTTGGGAATTGAGGTAATCTCTGTCTTGTCACTGCCACCCAGAATTTTGGGGGTCAGTAATTTCTACAAAATATTTGGGAATTGAGGTAATCTGTGTCTTGTCACTGCCACCCAGAATTATGGGGGGTGGGTAATTTCTACAAAATATTTGGGAATTGAGATAATCTGTGTCTTGTCACTGCCACCAGCAACTATTTTGGGGTCAGTAATTTCTACAAAATGTTTAGGAATTAAGGTAATCTGTGTCTTGTCACTGCCACCCAGAATTTTGGGGGTCCGTAATTTCTACAAAAAAATGTTGGAATTGAGGTAATCTGTGCTTGTCACTGCCACCAGCAACTATTTTGGGGGTCAGTAATTTCTACAAAATAAATGGGAATTGAGGTAATCTGTGTCTTGTCACTGCCACCCAGAATTTTGGGGGGTCAGTAATTTCTACAAAATATTTGGAATTGAGGTAATCTGTGTCTTGTCACTGCCACCAGCAACTATTTTGGGGGGTCAGTAATTTCTCCAAAATATATCTGGGAATTGAGGTAATCTGTGTCTTGTCACTGCCACCAGCAACTATTTTGGGGGTCAGTAATTTCTACAAAATATTTGGAATTGAGGTAATCTGTGTCTTGTCACTGCCATCCAGAATATTGGGGGTCAGTAATTTCTACAAAATATTTGGGAATTGAGGTAATCTGTGTCTTGTCACTGCCACCCAGAATTTTGGGGGTCAGTAATTTCTACAAAATATTTGGGAATTTAGGTAGGTAATCTGTGTCTTGTCACTGCCACCCAGAATTTTGGGGGGCAGTAATTTCTACAAAATTTGGGAATTGAGGTAATCTGTGTCTTGTCACTGCCACCCAGAATTATGGGGGGTGGGTAATTTCTACAAAATATTTGGGAATTGAGATAATCTGTGTCTTGTCACTGCCACCAGCAACTATTTTGGGGGTCAGTAATTTCTACAAAATGTTTGGGAATTAAGGTAATCTGTGTCTTGTCACTGCCACCCAGAATTTTGGGGGGTCCGTAATTTCTACAAAATGTTTGGGAATTGAGGTAATCTGTGCCTTGTCACTGCCACCAGCAACTATTTTGGGGGGTCAGTAATTTCTACAAAATAAATGGGAATTGAGGTAATCTGTGTCTTGTCACTGCCACCCAGAATTTTGGGGGGGTCAGTAATTTCTACAAAATAAATGAGAATTGAGGTAATCTGTGTCTTGTCACTGCCACCAGCAACTATTTTGGGGGGTCAGTAATTTCTACAAAATAAATGGGAATTGAGGTAATCTGTGTCTTGTCACTGCCATCCAGAATATTGGGGGGTCAGTAATTTCTACAAAATATTTGGGAATTGAGGTAATCTGTGTCTTGTCACTGCCATCCAGAAAAATTGGGGGGTCAGTAATTTCTACAAAATATTTGGGAATTGAGGTAATCTCTGACTTGTCACTGCCACCCAGAATTTTGGGGGTCAGTAATTTCTACAAAATATTTGGGAATTGAGGTAATCTGTGTCTTGTCACTGCCACCCAGAATTATGGGGGGTGGGTAATTTCTACAAAATATTTGGGAATTGAGATAATCTGTGTCTTGTCACTGCCACCAGCAACTATTTTGGGGGTCAGTAATTTCTACAAAATGTTTAGGAATTAAGGTAATCTGTGTCTTGTCACTGCCACCCAGAATTTTGGGGGGTCCGTAATTTCTACAAAATGTTTGTGAATTGAGGTAATCTGTGCCTTGTCACTGCCACCAGCAACTATTTTGGGGGGTCAGTAATTTCTACAAAATAAATGGGAATTGAGGTAATCTGTGTCTTGTCACTGCCACCCAGAATTTTGGGGGTCAGTAATTTCTACAAAATATTTGGGAATTGAGGTAATCTGTGTCTTGTCACTTCCACCAGCAACTATTTTGGGGGGTCAGTAATTTCTCCAAAATATCTGGGAATTGAGGTAATCTGTGTCTTGTCACTGCCACCAGCAACTATTTTGGGGGGTCAGTAATTTCTCCAAAATATCTGGGAATTGTAGTAATCTGTGTCTTCTCACTGCCACCAGCAACTATTTTGGGGGGTCAATAATTTCTACAAAATATTTGTGAAATGAGGTAATCTGTGTCTTGTCACTGCCACCAGCAACTATTTTGGGGGGTCAGTAATTTCTACAAAATATTTGGGATTTGAGGTAATCTGTGTCTTGTCACTGCCACCCAGAATTATGGGGAGTGGGTAATTTCTACAAAATATTTGGGAATTGAGGTAATCTGTGTCTTGTTACTGCCACCCAGAATTTTGGGGGGTCAGTAATTTCTACAAAATATTTGGGAATTTAGGTAATCTGTGTCTTGTCACTGCCACCCAGAATTTTGGGGGGTCAGTAATTTCTACAAAATATTTGGGAATTGAGGTAATCTGTGTCTTGTCACTGCCACCCAGAATTATGGGGGGTGGGTAATTTCTACAAAATATTTGGGAATTGAGATAATCTGTGTCTTGTCACTGCCACCAGCAACTATTGTGGGGGTCAGTAATTTCTACAAAATGTTTGGGAATTAAGGTAATCTGTGTCTTGTCACTGCCACCCAGAATTTTGGGGGGTCTGTAATTTCTACAAAATGTTTGGGAATTGAGGTAATCTGTGCCTTGTCACTGCCACCAGCAACTATTTTGGGGGGTCAGTAATTTCTACAAAATAAATGGGAATTGAGGTAATCTGTGTCTTGTCACTGCCACCAGCAACTATTTTGGGGGGTCAGTAATTTCTACAAAATAAATGAGAATTGAGGTAATCTGTGTCTTGTCACTGCCACCAGCAACTATTTTGGGGGGTCAGTAATTTCTAAAAAATAAATGGGAATTGAGGAAATCTGTGTCTTGTCACTGCCATCCAGAATATTGGGGGGTCAGTAATTTCTACAAAATATTTGGGAATTGAGGTAATCTGTGTCTTGTCACTGGCATCCAGAATATTGTGGGGTCAGTAAGTTCTACAAAATATTTGGGAATTGAGGTAATCTGTGTCTTGTCACTGCCACCCAGAATTTTGGGGGTCAGTAATTTCTACAAAATATTTGGGAATTGAGGTAATCTGTGTCTTGTCACTGCCACCAGCAACTATTTTGGGGGTCAGTAATTTCTCCAAAATATCTGGGAATTGAGGTAATCTGTGTCTTGTCACTGCCACCCAGAATTTTGGGGGGTCAGTCATTTATACAAAATATCTGGGAATTGTTCTAATCTGTGTCTTGTCACTGCCACCCATCAGGGGGTCTCACTGAATTATAGGAGGTTTCTGGGAATTGTAATCTGTGTCTTCTCACTGCCAGCTATCAGGGGGTCCCACATACTTCTAGCAGATTTATGGGATTTGTAATCTGTGTCTTGTCACTGTTGCCAGCTATCGGGGGTCCTATCAGGGGGTCTCACTGACTGGAAGCAGATTTCTGCAAAATGTAATTTGTGGCTTGTCACTGGCACCCATCAGGGGGTCTCACTGATTTATAGGAGGTTTCTGGGAATTGTAATCTGTGCCTTGTCAATGGCTGCCAGCTATCAGGGTGTCTCACTGAGTTATACCAGAGTTCTGGAAATCTTTAATCTTTAAACCAGAGTTGAATCAGAGTTCTGTATATATTTAATCTATATATCACTCACCATGTCAGAAAGACCAAAAACGACATGCAGATGCTCCCAGACACAGATAAGAGTGCAAGCAGCCTCTGTCGGGAGGCTGTGCCTCTGGTCGTCGTGGACATGGTGCATCCTCTGCAGGGGCACGCTTGTCCTTTCTAACTGGTGCTGGCCGTCTTAAGCAGCAGCAACATACAGAGGATTTGGTGGATTGGCTAAACAGGCCTTCCTCATCCTCCGAGTCCTCTGCCAGCCAGGCTTGTAGTGCTTTACAGTCCACCTCAGCTGCCAAAACATCTAATGCAGCCTCCATGTCCACAGCTACTCCTGCCTTAGCCTCACTATCACACACGGAGGAGTCAGCTGACTTGTTTGACTACAATGACAGTGACATGCTGCTTGAGAATGCACAGCTAGTACAGTGCTCTGATTCAATCTCTGAGGTTGAGGAAGGGAGTATAATCAACCTGGAGGAAGGGGGTGCCAGTGATGACACACAAATAACTGTCACTCATGTTGCCCCAGCAGCTGCAGCATACTGAAGTTGGCTCCAGTGACAAGGAGATAGGGGGTGATGACAATGATGATGAGGTCACTGACTCCATCTGGGTGCCTGATCGAACAGAGGAGTCAAGTGAGGAGGAGGCACAACAAACACGAGACACAACATCCTCTATGACCAACCGTAGCACTAGCCAGTCCAAGGCATCAGATGTCAGAGCTGCTCAGGTGCAGAGCGCTGTTGTCTCAAAGCACACATCCAGGAACTCTGCTGTCTGGGAGTTCTTTAAGAAATGTGCAGCAGACCCCACCGTTGCTATTTGTAATCTATGTCAGATGAGGCTCAAGTGTAGGAAAGACACCGGACGCTTGGGTACCATGTGATTGAGGCGACATATGACCACCTGCCACGCATCCTGTTGGCGCAAAACTTTGCGTAGGTCCTCCTCCTCCTCATCTGTCTCTACCCCCACTGTATGTCCTGCCATGTCATTGCCTACAACCTCCACTGACAGGGATGATGCTACAGTAATGGATGTACCAGGTCCTTCCTCACAATGTGACAGCATCCCATCAGCTGAAGATTTACGCAGTCAGATCACGTTGCCCCAGCTGCTGCAGCGTAAGAAAAAATATAGTCCCAACCATCCCCAAGCACAGCATCTAAATGCCAGCTTAGCAAAATTACTCGCATTGCAGCTGCTGCCTTTCCAGCTGGTGGACTCTGCTCCCTTCCGTGAATTTGCTGAATGTGCTGTACCACAGTGGCAGGTTCCAAAATGCCATTACTTTTCACAGAAGGCCAATTCAGTACTATACCAGCACGTGGAAGACAATGTTATTGAGTCATTGAGACAGGCAGTCAGCAGCAAGGTGCATGTGACTTTAAACACGTGGTCCAGCAAGCATGGACAGGGTCGTTACATTTCCTTCACGGCACACTGGGTAACTCTGATTGCAGCTGGAAGGGATCCAAGACAGGGCTCTGTGCTGGAGCTTGTTCATCCACCACGCCTCCAGAAAGCTGCTTGTATGAGGTCTGTCTGCTCCACCACCACCTCTCCCTCTTCCTCCTCCTCCTCCTTCTGTGTCTCTGGCAAAGTGTCAGTTAAACCAACGCGTGACAGGGGCTATGCAATGGCTCAAGCAAAAAGATGCCACACTGTGCTTGAGCTGGTTTGTTTAGGGGACAGGAGCCACACTGGGCCAGCAATTCTGTCAGCTCTGCAGGGCCAGGTGCAGAGATGGTTAACACCACGCCAGCTAGAGCTGGGAATGGTCGTCTGTGATAATGGCAGCAACCTCCTCTCCACCCTACGCCAGGGTAAGTTGAAGCATGTACCATGCCTAGCACACGTCCTAAATCTGGTGGTACAGCGTTTCCTAACCAGGTACCCAGCACTGGCAGAGCTTCTCAGCCAAGCCAGAAAAGTCTGCAGCCACTTCAGACGGTCATTTCCAGCAAGCGTTCGCCTGGCAGAAATTCAAAGAGAATCCACCTTCCCACAAACCGTCTGATCTGTGACATGCCCACCAGGTGGAACTCGACATTAGCAATGCTGCAGCATCTGCACAAGCAGCAGAGGGCCATCAACGAGTACCTGTGTGAGTATGGCACAAGGACAGGTTCAGATCAACTTGGTTTCCCCCCCGCAGTGGCTGATGATCAAGGATGCATGCTCTATACTGTCACCATTTGAGGAGGCAACGAGGATGGTGAGCAGGGACAGTGCATGCATCAGTGACACAATTTCTTTAGTGTTCCTGCTGGAGCACACTCTGCGGGGAATTATAGATGTGGCTCTAGAGGCAGAGCAGCGGGAGGAAGAGGAGGCCTTCCCTAGCCTTCCAGCATTCCAGTGGGTCCTCCTCAGATCAGACAGGAGGAGAATGAGGAGGAGGAGGAGGAATATTTAAGTAGTGGGGGCATTGAAGGTGGGGATTCCTCAAGGGAGGGTTTTGTGTGCCCAGAAACACAAGGACTAGTATGTGGCTGGGAGGAGGAAGTGCACTATGGGGTCATCCTCCTCATTGACCAGGAAGACTCGGAAGCTAATGCCACCTCCAACCTACGCTGCATGGGCTATCCTGCAAAGCCTGCTAAAGGACCCCGGAAAGAGTGCGTCTGTCCACCGACTCTATAGACCGGCTGACATTTATAAAAATGAATCTGTCCTGGATCAGCAGCTATCAATCCCCTGATGCTGACGTAACGGAATAGATCGGGGATGTCTTCTGCATTCACAAAACCTCCAGCACTGAACTCTTCCACAATACCACAAAAGGGTTACGATGTGAAGGCACTTGCTGCCATGAAAGGCTCAATATTTGGCTGCACTGACGCCTGTGCCACATTTATATCATTTTAAATTTTTTGAACCGCAGGGTCCAACCCTGCACTCTTCCACAATACCACAAAAGGGTTACGGTGTAAAGGCAACTGCTGCCACCAAAGGCACAATATTTGGGTGCACTGACGTCTTTACCAGATTCATATCTTTTTAATATAGGACCGCATGGTCCACCCCTGCACTCTCCCACAATACCACAGAGGGGTTACTGTATGATGGCACTTGCTAGCCTGGCACCAAAGGCACAATATTTGGGTGCACTGACGTCTTTACCAGATTCATATCTTTTTAATATAGGACCGCATGGTCCACCCCTGCACTCTTCCACAATACCACAGAGGGGTTACTGTATGATGGCACTTGCTAGCCTGGCACCAAAGGCACAATATTTGGGTGCACTGACGTCTTTACCAGATTCATATCTTTTTAATATAGGACCACGTGGTCCACCCCTGCACTCTTCCACAATACCACAGATGGGTTACTCTATGATGGCACTTGCAGGCCTGGCACCAAAGGCACAATATTTGAGTGCACTGACGCCTTTGCCAGATTCATATCTTTTTAATATAGGACCGCATGGTCCACCCCTGCACTCTTCCACAATACCATAGAGGGGACACTGTATGATGGCACTTGCAGGCCTGGCACCAAAGGCACAATATTTGAGTGCACTGATGCCTTTACCAGATTCATATCTTTTTAATATAGGACCGCATGCTCCACCCCTGCACTCTTCCACAATACCACAGAGGGGTTATGGTGTGACGGCACTGTTGCCGACGCTAAAGGCACAATTTTAAAGCACCTATTGTTACTTTCATCCAAAGCCTGCATACGTTTCACCATAATTTAGCCAAAAAAATCGCTAAACTTTTTCTGCGCATCCTAAAATGTCTTTTCATACAGGCTGCCGCCCCAAGCAGTTGTTTATGAATAGATTAAAGGAAAAGCATTTACCGTAATTTGAAACGTCATTTTTTTGTTTTTAAATGTTTCTATACATCCTAGAAATCCGCCACTTCATGGGCAGGTTATGGGGACCTCCTAGGCACGATATTTGAAGGAATTTTTCGTTTTTATTTTTAACCCTTATTTCATGGAAAACTCACTGTCCCTTTAAAAACTTTTTTTAAATTTTTTGTTCTTGTTTCCTTTCCCCCAGGGCACTACCCGGACCCCCATACACCTTTTTATGGCAAATATCTAGCACATATGCCCTCTTGGAGGGCACTCTAAAAATCATTGACTTGTATTGAGTTCATGTTCGAGTTCGAATTTGAACTTTTGAAAAGTTCGAGTTCGAATGCGAACCGAACTCGGGGGTGTTCGGCTCATCCCTACTCTCTATGGCCATTGCCACAGAGTGAGGAGCAAGTGATGTAAAGAAGATACTGTGGTGGGCAGTTTATAACACAAACGATCACATAATGGATGCACCGAGTGACCAGGGCTGGCCCGACGATGTAGCAGTGCGGTGCGCTTGCTCCAGGTGGCAAATTTGAACAGCGGCAAATTTTTCCCGTTCCCGACGCTGGGCTGCCACTGTTGCACTAATTTTTTGCCAGTGCGGCAGCAGCATCTACTGTGGTGGCCGCGGCAGGCAGTGGTGTCTACATTGTGTGCCGGTGCCGCCGCACCCACCCACACGCATGCTAGGCATGCGTCCATGGGAGCGCGGGCGGTGGCCGCGGATAGATCCTCTTCCCGTCGTCTTCCTGTTGTGAGGAGGACCGTGGTGAGAACCGTCAGTGACCGGCCAGATCGTGCTGTCGACAGGCCCTGGAGGACCACCAGCCACTGCTAGCGCTACACACTACTTTACCAGACCAGTGAGACTGCAAAAGTAAGTCGGGGGGGGAGACTCCGCCTGAGGTGAGAGCTGGCCTGGGGAAAATATACCCAAGTGAGATGGCAAAGGCAGCAATATATATACCCATGTGAGCTGGAAATATGTATACCCAAGTGAGCTGGCAATATATATACCCAAGTGAGCTGGCAATATATATATACCCAAGTGAGCTGGCAATATGTATACCCAAGTGAGCTGGCAATATATATATCCAAGTGAGCTGGCAATATATATACCCATGTGAGCTGGCAATATGTATACCCATGTGAGCTGGCTATATGTATACCCAAGTGAGCTGGCAATATGTATACCCATGTGAGCTGGCAATATATACCCAAGTGATCTGGCAATATATATATACCCATGTGAGCTGGCAATATGTATACCCATGTGAGCTGGCAATATATATATATACCCATGTGAGCTGGCAATATATATACCCAAGTGAGCTGGCAATATATATATATCCAAGTGAGCTGGCAATATATATACCCATGTGAGCTGGCAATATGTATACCCATGTGAGCTGGCTATATGTATACCCAAGTGAGCAGGCAATATGTATACCCATGTGAGCTGGCAATATATACCCAAGTGAGCTGGGGGCACTATATACCCATGTGAGCTGGGGACACTATATACCCATGTGAGCTGGGGGCAATATATATACCCTAGTGAGCTGGCAATATATATACCCAAGTGAGCTGGCAATATGTATACCCAAGTGAGCTGTCAATATATATACCCAAGTGAGCTGGCAATATGTATACCCATGTGAGCTGGCAATATATATACCCATGTGAGCTGGGGGCAATATATACCCATGTGAGCTGGCAATATATACCCATGTGAGCTGGGGGCATGATATACCCATGTGAGCTGGGGCACTATATACCCATGTGAGCTGGCAATATATACCATGTGAGCTGGCAATATATACCCATGTGAGCTGGGGGCACTATATACCCATGTGAGCTGGGGGCACTATATACCCAATATCTCTATTTGTTTTGCTGTTTAATAAAACAATTTAAACTATTTATGTATTTATCGCAATAAAGTTATTTAAAATATAATACTTAGTGTTATGCTTGGATCTTAGTTATAAATATCATGATATAACACAATGGACGTGTCACGTGGGCGTATTTTGGGGTTTACGTGGTGGTCGGGGGGGCAGCATTTTAGCCTTCGCTCAAGGCAACACAATGTCTTGGGCCGGCCCTGCCAGTGACACATATAGTATATAAGGTAAAATATTTTATTAACTAAACATAGAAGAGAAAAAACAACAATATCAGCAACATAAAATAAACACAATAAGGACATTTCATTTTTTGTGGTAGTGTCACTTTAACCGTTTTGCTGCTGAGCCATTTCACACCTGTGTGCTGAGCTCATTTTTACCGGTTTTGCTCATCATGTTTAAACGTGTTTTCAAGCCATATTTTATTATATGACCCAGACATATTATATATCGTTCTTTCCGGCAGACTCGGCAGATTCATAATATATCATTATTATGTGTATACGTCATGACCTATCTGAATATTATAACAAACAAATGCAATAAAATTAAAATTTTCAATAATTTACAACGTGTAATATTTTTTTTTTCACATTTTAACATGCCAGCATTTGTGGTTATGTTTTTTATGAGTTGCGCTTGTTAAAAAAATTAGAAATGGGCACTCGTTACATTTGTTTTGGGGGAAAATTACGCTATTTTTAACAAACGCACCCCATACAAAAATCGTTAGTGCAGCATCATTGTTCACATTATAAATTAAATGGGAACAATATTGCTGCATTAACAAAACCAAAACAAAAAAACTTTATTTATTTTTTTATAAAATGTTTTAAATATATATTTTTTTCCCTTTGTTTTTTTAAAAAAAAACTTTTACCATGATCATGTTTGGTATCATTGGAAAGGCCATGCTCTGGCCGATCCAACGATATCAAACATTAAACTCTAGCTGCCACGTATCGGGAGATAGAAGGTTCATTGGAACCCCCTATCTCCACCATTGGTGGCAGCTAGGGGTTAACTCCAAAACTGACGTCATCGCACAATGCACGGTGACGCCAGTCGTCAGGGGGAGTTCCCAGAAGCTTGGCTGACATCCAAGATATCCAGGCTGTGCCCTTCCAAACGGTGCCTGACTTTCACCGCTGCCCCAGCCGATCGGGAGAGAGGTCCAAAGGACCCCCCCTCCCTTTCAGGCACCTTCCCCGCAATCGCGGCGGGGGCACCTGAAATAGATGTCATCGTGCTAGCGCAATGACATCTATTGACCCTGCCGGGGTCCCGGAGTGCTGGGCTGACATCAAGATGTAAGCCCACACCGGGGGGGGGGTGGGGGCGCAGCAATTGCCCGGAATCCCGGCTGATTGCTGCCTCCTATGCTAGGACACGCTCAGCGCGTCCATAGCACAGGAGAACCACTTGGCTGGACGCGCTGAGCCTGTCCTTAGCAGCCAAGTGGTTAAAAGAAGCCCTAACCCTATTTTTGTAACTCTAGCCCTAGAACTAGCCCTAAAAGAAACCTTTATGCGAAAACAAATAGTAACCTAACCCTAATTACAAATCCTAACACTACATTTAACCTAACCCTAAAACTCACCTTAACCCTAAAAATTAAAAGATTTGAAAAAGGTCCAATTTTATTGTTTTCAAATTTTGAACGAGTCAGAATTTGGAGCATCTTTGATTCTGCGTAATTTTTTTTAAACAGCAACATTTTTTGCAATAATGCAATTCCCAAAATAGTGATTTCTTCTTAGTTTCATAGTACTTCACCGACCATAGTTTGTTGAAGTATAAAGACCACTGTTTCAGTAAATGAACAGTGTTTCGTTAATAACTCCTTTTAGATTATTGTGAAACTATGCACGTTTTTATCTGTTAAGCTGTTATGAAACTACTCCATTTTTTTTTTTTTTCATTTGCATGTTGTGATCCTGGACCATTTTGCAGTTATATACTCTGGACAAGTGAAATTATGGGGACATTTACAAAGCGGTTAACTTGGCACCGAATTGTGATGAATTTAACCGTACGGTACAATTTCAGGACAGTTTGTCTATTCACTAAACTGTCAATTTGCCAAATACTGTCGAATTGACAGCGAATAAAACTGCAGATCAGTGATCTACAGTGATCTTTGGTGGCATCGAAATTGTCCCATAGATAAGTAATGGTTAATCTGGTCACAGAACGCTGAACTGCACTGAAGTGTCAGCGATAAGCCATGATCTTCGACAAATCCGTTTGACAGGTTTAACAGGCGAATCCTATAGGTTTCAATATAAAAAATTATACTATTTTTAATTAGCAAAAAAACTTTATTCTTTCTTTTTCAGCAAAACATCTTTTTACTTATATATTTTTTAGAACATATTTTTGTATTTTTTTAGACAAAATTTTTGATTCCCAATTTTTTTAAAAGACGTTTTTTGAATTCTGTAGCCGACCTTTTTATTAATTTTTAAAGGTCCTTTTTAATTATTTAGACACATTTTAATGGGTTTAAACTCCTATTAGGAGAATAGGAGAGTTACGTTTTTTTTTTACTGCGGTTCGGATGTCTTCGGTGGCCAGTCCGGCGGTGGTCAGTGACTCCATCTTTGGTGCACTACAGGGACCTAATGGGGAATACTGAATTCAGTGAAGGGTCAGCGAAATGGAATCGCCGAAGTGCACCAAAGTGCACAAAAGGCGAAAGCCCTGAAATTTTGTTGAAATTTCGGCATTTTGTGAATAACCTCTTAAGGAACTCGTTTTGTTGATGCAGGTTTGCAATGTAATTATAGGTCAAAATAATTGGATATTGGGTTCATTTATGTCTTACAGTTTTCATAGTAAAACAATGATTGTGCTAGGTACAAAAAAAATCCTGTTTAAACCCAGTTTTAATGCCACCAATGCAACCATAGGTTGAAAAATACATTTTTATATATATTTGTGTGGTGGACTACATGTCTTAATTATGCCTTTCCATTAAAAGCCTTCAGAGTTGGTCAGAGAATTTAGAAGTGTATGTTGACAAACTGTTCTGGCCAGTGAAACACACAACCAATTGGATCTCTGCGTATGATACTTCAAAGTAAGTCAATTAATTATTAAGATAACTCTGTTTTGAGAAAGAGAAATATTATGTAAATATTGATATAAGTTTGATTTCCAGCAATATAATAAATACTCTGTTTTGTGGATATTTATTTACCTGCCATTTGTATCTGAATGCTGTTATTAAACAAAAGATTATATAAAGAAAGCCATTCAAGATGCATGTTTTGAAAGTTCCAGTAGAGAGCACTGTTTGACCAAGTTAAAAGAAGAAAAATACCTCCTCCTGCATTTTGTCCATAATTTTTAAATTGCCCAAGTGAGTACAATCAAATGTTAACATAGCCTTATTCCATATGGTTAAACAGAAGCATTGGCTTCTTAAAATCTAAGTATTGTATATGTGCATAAATTTATATCAGTGAATGTAAATTATAGTATTGGAAGACTATATACACAGAGAAAGCATACCTAGAGAAATACATTCCAAATATGTTAATCATCTATTCGAGTCATTGCATTGTTTGCACTTTTTAAAGGAGTTGAGAAGGGAATATGTCTAATTACTGTTGTTTTTCCATTTCAGAAAAATAACAAACAAGTTAAAATAAAAAATAGACTGTCAGTAGTAGTTCTGTCAACAGCGAAGAGACAAAGCATTCCCACTGTTTAATTGCAATTGTGAACAGAAAAGAAAATGAAGTCTTTGCAGAATTCTATTATTAGATTGTTTATTTATTTATTTACAACAGTGTAGAACCTGTGAAAAAATAAGTTCAATTTCACATGTGTAATATTTAATGAAAACAGTCGTTTAAAATGTCAGAATTTTTTTGTTGAAAAAAAAAGAGTAAAAGCATAGTTCCCAGACATACCATTTCCCTCATTGTAGTATTCATAGACTATTATGGATATTCATTTACATTTTTGATTGCATTTTGTGTAATGACAGCTTAATGACAGTGAAAGATAGTGTCACGGAATGTCCCAGGACCATCACACCCTTACATTTGTATCCCAATTTTATTACAGTCGTATTCAGATTTTTGACATGCATTCCTATTCTTCACCACTCCCTAAGCCACTCTGATAGTCATTGATACTTCACTTTTACCTGACACACTGAATAACTTCTTAATGTGGCTTTTTTGACTCCTAACATGTACATTGTTACACATTTTCTTCTTTTATTTTTAGTTTTGCATTCTACATTATATTTTTTCATCATTTGTAAAAGAATGTTTGTCCTATAAGTGCTTTATATGAAATCATGGCTCAAGTACAATGCATGAAAATGCCGTATAGCCTCTGTAGGTACTGGGATACCATAAGCACCAGTGGCATTCCTCACACAAAGTATAGTATAAAATACACTACAGAACAAATATTGAGAATTAAGTTGCTACCGTATTAAGACTACAAACTCCTCAAATTATTCCAATATTATAGCAGTTTAACTATTTTTAAAATGGGAAATAGTTGCCTTAGTGATATAGACGGGTCTGCTCTAGGAATATACATATGCTTTACTGTGGCAATTTTTCCATGTGAGACATTAAAGGGTCACTATAGGCATTGCCATTTGAGTAGTTACATTGACTTGAGTGCCTTCAACCCTCTCTCCCCTCCATGGGTGATCTTGAAGGGCTGTTTCAGGTCTCTGAATGCTGATCTTGGGTTCTGGTGTTCCGGTGGAAGCTTTTGCTTGCAACACATGTTCATGCAGGTTGATTCATTAGTAAAACAAAAGAAGCAAAGGAAAGAGTGGCCTAAGCATAGAACCACTCTGTCCAAACAATAGGGGAAACCCGGATAAACGTGGGATTGAACCCTCAAATAATATACCAAACACAACAAAACTGAGGAATAGCAGGCTATGTTGTTGGTTGCCTGTCACCCTCAGATCTGGGCTTGAAAAATACAATGATTAAAAGAACCACTTTTATTAAACAAGATACATACAGGGTTATTCAGAGAGCGTAAAAAGCAGGAGAATGACTGGAGAATGACTGAAGAATGAAAAATTCTAGGCCAAACTAGCCAAACCAGAAAAATTCTCCCTTTCATCTCACTTTCCAAATCTTTTTTTCATTTTTCATTCTCCCGTCATTCTCCAGTCATTCTCCTGCTTTTCACGCTCTCTGAATAACCCTGATACTATTCGGTCCGCGACCGCAATAATATTACAAAAAACATATACAAATATATTGTTCATAAAATCGGAGTCATATGATTAATATGTATGTTTGGCGAATGATGATTGGTGGAAGGACTCTGAGACTATGGTACTTTAAGAGGAACGAGCATACCGGACGTCAGTAGCTCTTGAGGAAGCCTTGATTACAGACAGCGAAACGTGCGTCGAGCATGTCCTAGAAATAAAGCTGTCCATGATATTTTAACAGTTGTTTGTATATGTCCTTGAGGTCACCAGAGGTATAGTGTGGTATGTGTTTTGTTGATTTGCCCTATGGTGGATACCAACTAGGGATGAGCTGTTCGGTTCGGACGGTTCGGAGTTCGCATCGGACATAGCCTGTTCGTTTGTTCGCGAACTCCGAACTTTTCCGAGTGTTCGCCGCGTGTTCGCCCACAATGCACCAGAATGGACCACAATGCACTTTCCCACTGGCCTGAATCTCGTAATTGGCTACAACCTTGCACCTGACCACAGGTCTGGTGCAAGACAGGTTCAACAGTATGCCAATCACAGCTCAGAGTCCTGATTGGGCAAATTTTGCCCAATCATGGGCTCACAGAGCTAAGTCTCGCAGCACACTATATAAGGTTTCCACGGAGCGCTTCTTCACACATTTGAGAGGAGATTTCAGAGGAGATAGTTGTTCTGTGTTCTTACTGCCGGTCTGCCACGCTACTGGGGGGGTCTGGGGGGTCGCATTTCTACCAAATATCTGGGAATTGAGGTGATCTGTCTCTTGTCACTGCCAGCAAGTCTTTTTGGGGTCACAAATTTCTACAAAATATTTGGGAATTTAGGTGATCTGTGTCTTGTGACTCACTGCCAGTACCACGCAGTATTTTGGAGGGGGTTACAAATTTTTACAAAATATCTGGGAATTGAGGTGATCTGTCTCTTGTCACTGCCAGCAAGTATTTTGGGGGGTCACAAATTTCTACAAAACATTTGGGAATTGAGGTGATCTGTCTCTTGTCACTGCCACGTAGTATTTTGGGGGGTCACAAATTTCTACAAAATATTTGGGAATTGAGGTGATCTGTCTCTTGTCACACAGCCAGTGCCATGCAGTATTTTGGGGGGGTCACAAATTTTTACAAAATATCTGGGAATTGAGGTGATCTGTCTCTTGTCACTGCCAGCAAGTATTTTGGGGGTCACTAATTTCTACAAAACATTTGGGAATTGAGGTGATCTGTGTCTTGTCACACAGCCAGTGCCACGCAGTATTTTGGGGGTCACAAATTTCTACAAAATATTTGGGAATTGAGGTGATCTGTCTCTTGTCACACAGCCAGTACTACGCAGCATTTTGGGGGGGGTCACTAATTTTTACAAAATATCTGGGAATTGAGGTGATCTGTCTCTTGTCACTGCCAGCAAGTATTTTGGGGGTCACTAATTTCTACAAAATATTTGGGAATTGTTATAATCCGTGTGTTCTCACTGGCTGCCACCCATCAGGGGGTCACACTGATTTATAGGAGGTTTCTGAGACTTGTAATCTGTGGTTTCTCACTGCCACCCATCAGGGGGTCACACTGATTTATAGGAGGTTTCTGAGATTTGTAATCTGTGTCTTCTCACTGCCACCCATCAGGGGGTCACACTGATTTATAGGAGGTTTCTGAGATTTGTAATCTGTGGCTTCTCACTGCCACCCATCAGGGGTCACACTGATTTATAGGAGGTTTCTGAGATTTGTAATCTGTGTCTTCTCACTGCCACCCATCAGGGGGTCACACTGATTTATAGGAGGTTTCTGAGATTTGTAATCTGTGGCTTCTCCCTGCCACCCATCAGGGGGTCACACTGATTTATAGGAGGTTTCTGAGATTTGTAATCTGTGGCTTCTCACTGCCACCCATCAGGGGGTCCCACATACTTCTATCAGATTTATGCAAATTGTAATTTGTGTCTTCTCACTGCCACCCATCAGGGGGTCCCACTGATTTATAGGATGGAATTGTAATCTGTGTCTTGTCACTGGTTGCCAGCTATCAGGGTGTCTCACTGAGTTATACCCGAGTTCTGTAAATCTTTAATCTTTATACCAGAGTTGAATCAGAGTTCTGTATATATCTAATCTATATATCACTTACCTTTTCTGAAAGAACAAAAAGGACAGGCAGACGCTCCCAGACACAGATAAGAAGGCAAGAAGCCCCTGTGTCGGGAGGCTGTGCCTCTGGTCATGGTGGACGTGGTGCATCCTCTGCAGGGGCACGCTTGTCCTTTCTAACTGGTGCTGGCCGTCTTAAGCAGCAGCAACATACAGAGGATTTGGTGGATTGGCTAACCAGGCCATCCTCATCCTCCGAGTCCTCTGCCAGCCAGGCTTCTAGTGGTTTACAGTACACCTCAGCTGCCAAAGCATCTAATGCAGACTCCATGTCCACAGCTACTCCTGCCGTAGCCTCGTTATCACACATGGAGGAGTCAGCTGAATTGTTTGACTACAATGACAGTGACATGCTGCTTGAGGATGCGCAGCAAGTACAGTGCTCTGATTCAATCTCTGAGGTTGAGGAAGGGAGTATAATAAACCTAGAGGAAGGGGGTGCCAGTGATGATGACACACAAATAACTGGCACTCATGTTGCCCCAGCAGCTGCAGCATACTGCCAAGTTGGCTCCAGTGACGAGGAGATAGGGGGTGATGACGATTATGAGGTCACTGACTCCACCTGGGTGCCTGATCAAACAGAGGAATCAAGTGAGGAGGGGGAGGAGGAGGAGGCACAGCAAACACAAGGCACAACATCCTTTATGACCAACCATAGCACTAGCCAGTCCAAGGCATCAGATGTCAGAGCTGCTCAGATGCAGAGCGCTGTGGTCTCAAAGCACACATCCAGGAACTCTGCTGTCTGGGAGTTCTTTAAGAAATATGCAGCAGAGCGCACCGTTGCTATTTGTAATCTATGTCAGATGAGGCTCAAGCGTGGGAAAGACACCGGACGCTTGGGTACCACGTGTTTGAGGTGACATATGAACACCAGCCACACATCCCGTTGGCGTCAAAACTTTGCGTAGGTCCTCCTCCTCCTCATTGGTCTCTACCCCCACTGTATGTCCTGCCATGTCATTGCCTACAACCTACACTGACAGGGAAGATGCTACAGTAATGGATGTACCAGGACCTTCCTCACAATGTGACATCATCCCATCAGCTGAAGATTTACGCAGTCAGATTACATTGCCGCAGCTGCTGCAGCGTAAGAAAAAATATAGTCCCAACCATCCCCAAGCACAGCGTCAAAAACCTGGCTTAGCAAAATTACTCGCATTGCAGCTGCTGCCTTTCCAGCTGGTGGACTATGCTCTCTTCCGTGAATTTGCTGAATGTGCTGTACCAAAGTGGCAGGTTCCAAAACTCCATTACTTTTCACGCAAGGCCATTCCAGCACTATACCAGCACGTGGAAGACAATGTTATCGAGTCATTGAGAAAGGCAGTCAGCAGCAAGGTGCATGTGACTTTAGACAAGTGGTCCAGCAAGCATGGACAGGTTCGTTACATTTCCTTCACGGCACACTGGGTAACTCTGATTGCAGCTGGGAGGGATCCAAGATGGGGCTCTGTGCTGGAGCTTGTTCATCCACCACGCCTCCAGAAAGCTGCTTGTATGAGGTCTGTCTGCTCCACCACCACCACCGCTCCCTCTTCCTCCTCCTTCTCTGTCTCTGGCGAAGTGGCAGTTAAACCGACGCTTGACAGGGTCTACGCAATGGCTCAAGCAAAAAGAAGCCATACTGTGCTTGAGCTGGTTTGTTTAGGGGACAGGAGCCACACTGGGCCAGAAATTCTGTCAGCTCTGCAGGGCCAGGTGCAGAGATGGTTAAAACCACGCCAGCTTCAGCTGGGAATGATCGTCTGTGATAATGGCAGCAACCTTCTCTCCGCCCTACGCAAGGGTAAATTGATGCATGTACCATGCCTAGCACACGTCCTAAATCTAGTGGTAAAGCGTTTCCTAACCAAGTACCCAGGGCTGCCAGAGCTTCTCAGCCAGGCCAGAAAACTCTGCAGCCACTTCAGACGGTCATTCCCAGCAAGCGTTCACCTGGCAGAAATTCAAAGAGAATTCCACCTTCCCACAAACCGTCTGATCTGTGACATGCCCACCAGGTGGAACTCGACATTAGCAATGCTGCAGCGTCTGCAAAAAGCAGCAGAGCGCCATCAACGAGTACCTGTGTGAGTATGGCACAAGGACAGGTTCAGGTCAACTTGTTTCCCCCCCCCCCACAGTGGTTAATGATCATGGATGCATGCACTGTACTGTCACCATTTGAGTAGGCAACGAGGATGGTGAGCAGGGACAGTGCATGCATCAGTGACACAATTCCTTTAGTGTTCCTGCTGGAGCATACTCTGCGGGGAATTATAGATGTGGCTCTAGAGGCAGAGCAGCGGGAGGAAGAGGAGGCCTTCCCTAGCTCTGAAGGCCCCAATCTTTCCTCAGACAGCATTCCAGCAGGTCCTACTCAGATCAGACAGGAGGAGTATGAAGAGGAGGAATATTTAAATATTGGGGGCATTGAACGTGGGGATTCCTCAAGGGAGGGTTTTGTGTGCCCAGAAACACAAGGGCTAGTGCGTGGCTGGGAGGAGGAAGTGCCCGATGGGGTCATCCTCATTGACCAGGAAGACTCGGAAGATAATGCCACCTCCAACCTATGCTGCATGGGCTCCCTTATAATGCAAAGCCTGCTAAAGGACCCCAGGATTCATGCTATCAAGGAGAGGGATCATTACTGGTTGGCAACCCTTCTTGATCCACGATACAAGGGTAAAGTTGCAGAGCTCATCCTGCCCACACAGAGGGAGCACAGGATGAAAAAACTTGAGGACGCTCTAAAGCGACGCTTGTGTAACACCTTTCCAGGCACTGGTAGATTACCAAGTGATGATGACACACGTGCTTCTGAGGCTGCGGATGATCAGTGGAATAGTGGTCAAGGCCAGGGCCGCTTGACTGATGCATTTTTAATTTTTTTTAGTCCATGACGCCCAGGGACGTCAAATGTAGGCACCCATTGCCAGCGTCTTCACCATATGGTGCAGGACTACTTAGGGGCAAAGGCAGACTTGGATACGTTTCCAGCAAATAATCCACTGGCTTACTGGGTGTTGAGATTGGATCACTGGCCAGAATTTAGCCAATATGCTATGCAGCTACTAGGTTGCCCTTCATATAGCATGCTTTCTGAAAGGACTTTCAGTGCCGCTGGAGGTTTTGTCATAGACAAAAGAGTGCGTCTGTCCACCGACTGCGTCTGTAGACCGGCTGACATTTATAAAAATGAATCAGTCCTGGATCAGCAGCTATCAATCCCCTGATGCTGAAGTAATGGAATAGATCGGGGATGTCTTCTGCATTCACAAAACCTCCAGCACTGAACTCTTCCACAATACCACAAAAGGGTTACGGTGCGAAGGCACTTGCTGCCATGAAAGGTGCAATATTTGGCTGCAATGATGCCGGTGCCACATCTATATCATTTTAATTTTTTGAACCGCAGGGTCCAACCCTGCACTCTTCCACAATACTACAGAGGGGTTACTGTATGATAGTACATGCTGGCCTGGCAGTCTGGCACCAAAAGCACAATATCTGGGTGCACTGACGCCCATTACCAGATTCATATCATTTTAATATAGGACCGCAAGGTCCACCCCTGCATTCTTCCACAATACTACAGAGGGGTTACTGTATGATAGTACTTGCTGGCCTGGCACCAAAAGCACAATATCTGGGTGCACTGATGCCCATTACCAGATTCATATCTTTTTAATATAGGACCACATGGTCCACCCCTGCATTCTTCCACAATACCACAGAGGGGTTACTGTATGAATGCACTTGCTGGCCTGGCACCAAAAGCACAATATCTGAGTGCACTGACGCCTTTAACAGATGCATATCTTTTTAATATAGGACCGCAAGGTCCACCCCTGCATTCTTCCACAATACTACAGAGGGGTTACTGTATGATAGCACTTGCAGGCCTGGCACCAAAAGCACAATATTTGGGTGCACTGCCACTGACGCCTGTATCAGATTCATATCCTCAGAGGGGTTACGGTGTGACGGCACTGTTGCCGACGCTAAAGGCCCAATTTTAAAGCACCTATTGTTACTTTCATCCAAAGCCTGCATAAGTTTCACAATAATTTAGCCAAAAAAATCACTAAACTTTTTCTACGTGTCCGAAAATTTCTCCTCTTTTCATACAGACTGCCGCTCCAAGCAGTTGTTTATGGATAGATTAAAGGAATCCGTCTTTTGAAACTTAATATTTTTGTTTTTAAGTGTTTCTATACATCCTAGAAATCCACCACTTCATGGGCAGGTTATGGGGACCTCCTAGGCACGATATTTGAAGGAATTTTTCGTTTTTATTTTTAACCCTTATTTCATGGAAAATTCACTGTCCCTTTAAAAACGTTTTTTTAAAAACTTTTTGTCCTTGTTTCCTGTCCCCCAGGGCACTACCTGGACCCCCATACACCTTTTATGGCAAATATCTAGCATATATGCACTCTTGGCGGGCACTCTAAAAATCGAATTTTCAGCCCCATTGACTTGTATTGAGTTCGAGTTCGGATTCGAACATTTGGAAAGTTCGAGTTATAATACGAACCGAACTCGGGGGTGTTCGGCTCATCCCTAATACCAACAAGTCGTTGTTCTATAGGGAAAGGATAGAAATCTTATAAGACATAGGGACTTGTAGTCCAATTGACTAGTCTATCCAGTCCAAACATCTGCCTTATGGTGGGCGCTGACAAGATTTTGCTGCATGGGTAAAGGTTAGAAATCAAGATATAGAGATTTGCAGTATTATCGCGGATCTGAGGGTGACAGGCACCAACAAAATAGGCTGCTATTCCTCAGTTTTGCTGTTTTTGATTCTTTTAGTATCCTGAGATATTTGACATACTACATGTAATGTTGAGGGCTCACCCCTCCTGCAGCCTTTGGCCATCGGCATCTTGAACGCTGGATGCTGCCGGTGTCTCATTTTTATTGACATCTCTCATAGGCATGGAATAGTGCTACGGTGTGCCAATCACCTGCACCCGCTAGTTTAAATGTCGGGATTCCCTTTAACCCGGTGCCCTTTCATGGTTTCAATTGCTCGAGGGTACATTCTATTGTTCATATCGTCTCCTAGTTGCTGACTGTGGCTTTTTCCTATGACCATCCAGCTTCTCTATATTCCTTTGACTCTGGCTAGTATGAGAATCCTCCTTGTTGTTGACCTTGGCTTTTCTTATTGACCATCCTTATTTCTTGTGTCCCTCTGACTCGGACTTGTATGAGTAGATTTCTGATTGCTCACCTAGACCTGTATTTCTGCTTTTTCTGACTCTGACCATGTTTAACCCTTTGACTTTTATAGGTAGTTATATACCAGCCATTCTCAGGACCGGCAGTGTAGATTGTGATTTGTACTGTGTGTTTGGATGAGGGAATCATGACATTATGACAGAGCCCATGGATCCTGCAGAATTACCACAACAAGCTGCTTTTGCATTGTCACAACCCAATGTGGGGGTTGGGGTTTTCGAGCCCAGTGTGCGGTTACACAAGCAGAGTGAGGCAGGTAAGTATGGTTTTAAACAGAAAAGGTTTATTAAATGGGGAAATATAAATAAACCAGGAAGGGACACTGGATAAATAATAAACTGGTATAGGAACTGACTGAGTGAGATACTATATACAGAGGGTTGAGAACACATACTGGACAGGATAAGAAGGGGTAGATAGGACAGGACACTGAATAATGAATAACACAAGGAGTAACAGATGAACTAAAGAACACACTTACTGGATAAACAGTGGGTGGAGTACCAGGAGACACAGAAAGCAAAAAGGAATAAACAACAGTATATATCAAGCAAGGTAGTAGAAGGGAAATGCAGGAGAGTGGCCAGATAAAGCATAGTGGCTATATTCCAATCTTTGTGCAAAAACCCTAGCGCAAAGTGAAAAATTTTGCACCAAGCGTAAAAGTTTTGCACGCGCAAATGACCCCTAGAAGTACAATCCTCGGGCGTCTTTTCATCTGGCAATCAATAACGCGTGCAAACAAGACGCGCCCAAATTCTAACACAGTACCGTCGCGTGCAAAAATCAGTGTGCGCACATTTTTTTTCTCGCGATTCAGCCAATCAGAATTAAGAACCACAATTATCTCACGTTAAGAAATTGCACCTGCCACAGTCAATCTGAGCATATATGCTGGAGCAATAATACATGAATACACAACTTCTCCATTTTATTGGTTTGGTATGAGTTGAATGGGCAACTATACTTTGCTGCATTATTTTTTATGGGCTGGTGTATTTGGGTTTGGCCAGGTTGTTCAGATTTGCTATTAACACCAGCTTTTAGGAGTTGCGAAAATTATGCGTGCAAAGGCCATGCGGTAATTACCGTGAAATAGATTGTAATACCATCCTCGTACCAGCACACATTTGCATTTGCGCTCACAATGTTAAGTATAGGACGCGCAAAGTACTGTAAGCTTGCGCAGGGTTGTGGGGTTTCCACAGGATACAGCAATGAGGGGTTTCCAAAGGATACAGCAATGAGGGGTCGCTAAAGGATACAGCAATGAGAGGTCGCCACAGGATACAGCAATGAGGGGTCTCCACAGGATACAGCAATGAGGGGTCTTCACAGGATACAGCAATGAGGGGTCTTCACAGGATACAGCAATGAGGGGTTGCCACAGGATACAACAATGAGGGGTTGCCACAGGATACAGCAATGAGGGGTTGCCACAGGATACAGTGAGACATCTAAGGAAGATGCAGACGCACTCATTGACTGGTTAGGTATGGTTATATGGGCAGTCCCGGTCCAGCCCACCTGAGGCTAGAGAGGTGAGTGAAAACCAGGGATGGAATTCCCAAGTCCTTGGACACTAGTCCAAGCAGCGGTAAAACCTGGTCTGGAGCTGGAACATGATGGGGAAATGGTACTTCATTTGGTCTTCTTCCTGTGCCTTCAGCAAGGAGCGTGACATGCATCTTGACAGAACAAGCAGAACCCAGCACATGGACCAGTTTGCCCAGGCTTTGTAAACCATATTGTCTTGTACTGCTCACCTACAACCACCTACCTCACCTCCTGTGAATCTTACATTTGTTTCCTCGAGTTCACATGTCCCTCGTATCAACATGACCAACCCTCTGAGATTCGATGGTATCCCGGCTAAATTTCGGGGATTTCTTACATAAGTAGGTATACACTTTGAATTTAATCTACATATGTGTACAACCGATAGGGCTAAGGTGGGATTTGTGATCAATCATCTGTCTGATAGAGCACTAACCTAGGCGAATCCCTTATGGGAGACTAAAAAAACAATAAGCTATAGCTAGGAAGCTTAAATACAGGAACTCAGGAGAATGTTTGATCTCACCAGGCGAGCCAAAGCTGCAGGAAAATCATTATTCCATGTCAGATAGGGTAGAAACATAGAAACATAGGAAAATGTCGGCAGATAAGAACCTTTCGGCCCATCTAGTCTGCCCAATTAGATGGATACTTTACCTGGATTTATCTTTTGTTTAGGATAGCCTTATGCCTATCCCATGCCTGCTTAAATTCAATTACTGTTTTGGCCTCTACCACTTCAACTGGAAGACTGTTCCATGTATCCACCACCCTCTCAGTAAAATAATGCTTTCTGATGTTACTTTTAAACTTTTGCCCCTCTAATCTAAGACTATGTCCTCTTGTTTTGCTACTTTGTTTCCTTTTAAATATACTCCCTTCCTCTACCTTGTGGATTCCCTTTACGTATTTAAATGTTTCTATCATATCTCCTCTGTCTCGTCTTTTTTCCAAGCTGTACATGTTAAGATCATTAAGCCTTTCCTGGTAACTTTTCTCCTTCAAGCCGTACACCATTTTAGTAGCCCTTCTCTGAACTCTCTCTAAGATTTCTATATCCTTCTGGAGATACGGTCTCCAGTACTGCACACAGTACTCCAAGTAAGGTCTCACCAGTGCTCTGTACAGTGGCATGAGCACTTCCCTTTTCCTTCTGCTAATACCTCTCCCTACACAACCAACGGGTACCCGACCAGTCTCTGATTGTTCGATTTGGATTCAAGACAAATGGTGTCTGATGTTAATTGGATTAATAAAGGCACTGATTTTAGTCTTCTTGGAAGTTCTTTCTTAGTCCCTAATGCACGAACTGGCACCTAGAAAATTGCCTGATGAATTGGAAGAATCAATTGAATGCTATATTTAGTTAGACGACCAGAAAAGAGATAGAAGGGCACCAAGGGAAAGGCCTAAGAGACCTGTTCCATGCATCGCTCCTGCTTTCATACTCCATGTAGAATCCCCTCAGCCAGAACCCATACAATTAGGACACACTAGGTTTATTGAGGAGGAAAGACAACAGCGGATTCTTGGGGGGTTGTGTCTATATTGTGGAGTTAAAGGTCATCTTGGATTAGTGTCCCATCCATCCTAAGAAGTCTAGTATTATCATGCTCCCAGTCACTGACGGAACCATGCCCGTACCTGAGGGCAGAATATTTCATGTCCTGGTTACAGACTGCATATTAATACATCTTAAATAATACATCTTTCAGGGCAAGACTTGTCCATGTGTCCCTTTAAACATGGTCCACACTGTCACCCTGATAACCAACCGCTTACATACTATGAATAACCCCCAGCATTAGAATTAGGATATATGTGGATAAAAGATACATCTATATCATAATAGAGCCTACTGCAACAGCAGCAACATTGCAGACCAGATCCAGTACTATGGTGTATGGGGCCAAGAGAACACATGTGCTGCATTCCTTTCAATTGCCTGTTAATTGCCTGTTAATTTCCTGTTAATTTTGGTGAGGAAGAAAAAAGTGGTAGACAGCGGCTACCTAATAACCTTTATTGAACAAATACAATGTACACAAAAAAAAAAATTTTTTTTATAAAATACATAAAAATGGTAAATGATAACCTCTTTAAACCATAAATAAGCTTTCTCTAGATAGAGAACACATAACAATGGAAAATAAGAGATAAATTCTCAATTGGAATATGGGCAATGAATCTAGTTATACAATATCACGTCTGCAGCTAGTAAGCCACTAGGTGGCGTCAAGGATCCTGAAATTATCGTGCTAATGCAGGGTAATAATAAGAGTTGCAAAAATTATTTTGGTGAGGACCTGTTTTTTCAGTTTATTTGGAGTTAGCACCACGGATGAGCAGTAGGTAAACTTTTGCGATTAGCTTCCCTCAAAAAATTAGCGCAGGCACAAAGTGATCTGTTAGTTGCAAAAGTGCTAGAGATCTCTAGCGCTCCCCATGTTAAGTAAAGGATGCGGAAAGTACAGTAAGCTTGCGCTACAAATTGCTAGTAGCAATGCGCTAAGTGATTTTTCTAGTTTGTAGTGGGAGGCAAGCGATCTGTTGTCAGGCACTAAACTGAATTTACCTGGCGCTAACGCAAAAACTTGCTGACACTAGGGTTAGCTCACACCAGCTGATAGTGCCCTAAATAAGTATATATATAAATAAGATTCCAAAATCCCAGAGAAATCTGATGCAATGATACCTTTTTATTGTACTAACCTGGTACATAAATTCAATATTTTATTTGGCGCAGTTCGGTGGTGTTTGCCAATGTCCGATAACTGCTTTGGCGACTCCAATTTTAGCAAATTACACTGATCATTCGCTAAATAGGGAATTTGCAATATTTTTGGTGAAATTAATACCCCAAAATGTGACGAAACGCAAAGGATCTAAAGACGAATAGACCCTTTAGATTCTAACTTCCATAAACCCCGGGAAATATAATAAAAAAATAAACTGTGGCATGTAGCTAACCCCAGTGTGACATTAACTCCTAAAATGTCAAATATCAAGGAAAATAATAAACTGTACACTGTGAGGGATGACGCCCGCCCATTAACCCTTAATACACAACTAAACCAAGGCAAAAATTAAAGTAATACACAATGTAATATATAGTCTGAGCGTTCACCCCTTCACTGCTGAACCATTTCAACACTGTGCACCTATTTATTAAATTTTTTATGACTTTACTCTACACTGAATATGGTTATGTTGGATATTGGAAAGGTCAGAATCTGCCCTTTCTAATGACACCTACACGGTCCATATACAATGCACAGGGACGGAGATACAGAGGTCCGAATATGTGGGGGAAGCTGGATGCTGATTTCTGGTCGGAGGGCACATGGGGGCAAGGAATAACCTAGGGGGGAGAAATTCCTCCCCTTGCCCCCCTGTAGAGACGCCTATGCGCACCGGTATGTACCACGCAGGTCCCCTGATAACCATGTTTGTGATGGTTTGATGGTTGATGTTATGTGATGACTATGAACTAGGCTATCATGTACATTTCTGCTCCATCTAGCTATAACTGAGGCCCTCACCGATAGATGGGGATCCATTGTCAGGAGGGTCCAAAACCTATTCAAGATGTCATGAACCTGATACCATCCCACATCAAATGTCCCTATACATCTTATCAGATTATCACCTTGTATCTTTTTGTCTAGCAATAGGGTATCACGAGAGGTCTGCCTAGCGTGTTGATAAGCCTTCTTTAGATGCCTATTGGGATAACCTTTATCACAAAATTCTTTTCTTAGTATCTTAGCTTTATCCTCAAATTCAGCCACAGTAGAGCATATTCTTCTCAGTCTCAAATACTGTCCTATGTCCTTTTTCAATGGAGATGGGTGGAAGCTCTGCCAGTGTAAAAGATTATTGGTTGCTGTTTCTTTTTTAAATAGAGTAGCTGACAGAGAGCCTAAGTCTGTTTTTGAGATTTTAATGTCCAAGAATGAGATGCTCTCTTGTTGAACCTCATACAGTCAGGTCCAGAAATATTGGGACATCGACAAAATTCGAACATCTTTGGCTCTATACACCACCACAATGGAGTTGGAATGAAACAAACACAATGTGCTTTAACTGCAGACTGTCAGCTTTAATTTGAGGGTATGTACATCCAACTCAGGTGAACGGTGTAGGACTTACAGCAGTTTGCAGATGTGCCTCCCACTTGTTAAGGGACCAAAAGTAATGGGACAGAATAATAATCGTAAATCAAACTTTCCCTTCTTAATACTTGGTTGCAAATCCTTTGCAGTCAATCACAGCCTGAAGTCTGGAATGCATAGACATGTATACATTACATATATCTGTGTGTGTTTTGTTTGTTGTTGGCTGAATGTGTTGTACTATGCAGGGTTGTCTCTTTTATTATAATTAAAAATAATCAAATATATAGATAGTCTCCCTGATAGATTGATGGAATAGGTCATGGTAGGTGACTGGAGATCAGAAAAGATTTTGGTGATGTAGACAGGGAAGTGAAATGTTTTACACTGTGGAACACAAGCTGGGATCCTTTTATTGCATCGCTTTTATCTACCTTGGGACGTGAGTTGAGAGGTTCTTGTTCTGTCATTTCCTTTGCATCATTTCATGGTCAGATATAGCTTAGTGAGAGGAGATATAAACAGTTGATTCCAACTGCTATAATAAACAGAAATTAGGGAATCTTTTAATATAATCTTTTTTCTTGTTTGTCACAGGTGAGATCAAGGACATGTAAAGAATATAAAATATCAGAAAACGATAAAAGTTACATATATCAAGCATATAGAGGAATGCACATACAGTAGGTTTATTGAATACAAATACAATACAGATGAAATATTCCAAACTCACTACTGTATAAGGGAGCGTGGACAAACACCGAGAAGGGGATGGAGAAGTTTTAAAATGAGGGAATCTTACAGTCAGGTCCAGAAATATTGGGCCACCGACACAATTCTAACATCTTTGGCTCTATACACCACCACATCCAAGTTGGAATGCATGGAGTGAAATGCATGCTCAATGGGATTCAGGTCAGGTGATTGATTTGGCCATTGCATAACATTCCACTTCTGTCCCTTCAAAAACTCTTTGGTTGCTTTTGCAGTATGCTTTGGGTCATTGTCCATCTGCACTGTGAAGCGCAGTCCAATGAGTTCTGCAGCATTTGGCTGAATGTGAGCAGATAATATTGCCCGAAACACTTCAGAATTCATCCTGCTGCTTTTGTCAGCAGTCACATCATCAATAAATACAAGAGAACCAGTTCCACTGGCAGCCATACATGCCCACGCCATGACACTACCACCACCATACTTCACTGATGAGGTGGTATGCTTAGGATCGTGAGCAGTTTCTTTCCTTCTCCATACTCTTCTCTTTCCATCACTCTGGTACAAGTTGATCTTGGTCTCATCTGTCCATAGGATCTTGTTCCAGAACTGTGAAGGCTTTGTTAGGTGCTGTTTGGCAAACTCTAATCTGGCCTTCCTGTTTTTGAGGCTCACCAATGGTTTACATCTTGTGGTAAACCCTCTGTATTCACTCTGGTGAAATCTTCTCTTGATTGTTGACTTTGACACACATACACCTACCTTCTGGAGAGTGTTCTTGATCTGGTCAACTGTTGTGAAGGGTGTTTTCTTCACTAGGGAAAGAATTCTTTGGTCATCCACCACAGTTGTTTTCCATGGTCTCCCGGGTCTTTTGGTGTTGCTGAGCTCACCGGTGCGTACCTTCTTTTTGAGAATGTTCCAAACAATTGTTTTGGCCACGCCTAATGTTCTTGCTATCACTCTGATGGGTTTGTTTTGTTTCTTCAGCCTAATGATGGCTTGCTTCACTGATAGTAACAGCTCTTTGGATCTCATCTTGAGAGTTGACAGTAACAGATTCTAAATGCAAATAGCACACTTGAAATGAACTCTGGGCCTTTTATCTGCACATTGTAATTGGGGTAATGAGGGAATATCACACACCTGGCCATGGAACAGCTGAGAAGTCAATTGTCCCATTACTTTTGGTCCCTTAACAATTGAGAGGCACATCTTAAAACTGCTGTAAATCCTACACCGTTCACCTGAGTTGGATGTACATACCCTCAAATTAAAGCTGACAGTCTGCAGTTAAATCACATTGTGTTGTTTCATTCCAATTCCACTGTGGTGGTGTATAGAGCCAAAGATGTTTGAATTGTGTCGATTGCTAAATTGTGTACATTGTGTACATTGATAAAAATGATTCCTCCCAGTGTGCCATAAATAAATTGGCGTAAGATGGCGCAAACCGCGTTCCCATCGTCATTCCGTTGTGTTGTAGATAAAAATTCTCCTGAAAATAAAAATAGTTATTTTCTAAAATCAGCTTAATGCCCTCCAAAATAAAAATAATCTGCTCCGGCTGTAGAGTGTCTTTTTGGTTTAAAAAACGTTGAGTGGCCTCCACTCCTTTGTCGTGTGGTATGATGGTATATAACGCTTGTACATCACTTGTTACTAGCGTCATTCCATCTTTAATCCATCATCAAATCGTGACTAAAGTAGAAGGTGCGACTGGAATTATCAAGATAAAAGAAATCATCACATGTTTTAGGAAAAATGTGATCTACATGTTAATATGCCCATGTGGCCTAAAATATGTTGGTAGGACCACCAGACCCTTGAATCTACGCATTCAGGAACATATCCGAAATATAAGAAAAGGCTATGACAAACACAGTGTCTCGCTACATTTTAAAATCAAACATGCCCAAGACCCAGAAGGTCTCAGTTTTACAGGTATTAAAAAAGTGGAGGCACCCTGGAGAGGCGGGAACTTTGATCAGATTATTGGAAGAGAAGAAATGAATATGATTTTTAAGATAGGATCACTCCAACCAGAAGGTTTGAATGCAGACTTCGAACTATGCCATTTCCTAAACTGATCACTATTTGAAACCACACGACAGTACTCTCCATCCAGGTGGCTATCCACCCTTCATATCTATACCCATGATTCCACTTAGTATCCAGTATTTATCTACATTATGACTTTATGATATTTTTATCAATTTTAATTAATTTATCTCATTCACCCCATTGTATTAAGGGATATAATCCATCACCGTAATATGTCGACATTCCCATCCCAACATGGGACCATATTTTATATAATTTATATAATATTTTTATATATTTTTATATATTTTATATATATTAAATAACAATTTTATATATATTAACCCCTTAAGGACCCAGGACGTACCATGTACGTCATTGCAGCGGGTCTCTTTTAGACCCGCTGACGTACATGGTACGTCCTGCGGTTTTTTGAGCGCTGGAAGCGATCGGATCGCTTCCAGCAGCTCAAACGCCATTGCAGGATGCCTGGGAGTCCAGGCATCCGTGCAATGGCGGTGAGAAGTGCCGGGGCACCTTGTGATCGCTCCCCGGGAGCGATCAACATCCGGTTTTACCGGAGAGGTGCCGGCACTTCTAGAGAGCGCTGGAAGCGATTGGATCGCTTCCAGCAGCTCAAACGCCATTGCAGGATGCCTGGGAGTCCAGGCATCCGTGCAATGGCGGTGAGAAGTGCCGGGGAACCTTGTGATCGCTCCCCAGGAGCGATCAACATCCGATTTCACCGGAGAGGTGCCCGGCACTTCTAGAGAGCGCTGGAAGCGATCGGTATCGCTTCCAGCTGCTCTGTGTATATTGCAGGGATGCCTCGACATCGAGGCATCCTTGCAATATGCTTACCTGCCGCCGGTCCGCTAAGTGATCGCTCCCCCGAGCGATCACTTCCGGTAGCGGCAGGAAGTACTGAGTGCCACGAGGTATCGTGGCACTCAGTACAAAAAAGATCACATGAGTGATCAGGTGCTCTGCTGGGTGCCTCGAGGGATCAAGGCACTCAGCAGAGTAAAAAAAGTGTAAAAAAAAGAAAAAAAAGAAAATCAATAAAAAGTTATAAAATAAAATAAACTGACAGCCAAGATGGCGCTGCCCTTCTAAGGGCAGGGTCATCTTGGGCTGAGTGGGATGTTCCTAGCCTGCCTCATCAGAGAGGCAGGCTAGCAACATCCAATCAGAGTAAAAAAAAAATCAAAATAAAATTTCTAATTTGTCAGGTCAGGTCAATATTTTGTAAATATTGGCTCTGACCTCTGTGATTCTCCCTCCCTCTCCTCACTTGTGTTTTGGTGAGCGAGAGAGAGAGATCAGATTTGACAGGTTAGAGATTTTAGTGAGATTAGAAAAATTGAGGCAGATTTAGAGAGATTTTAGTGAGATTAGAAAAATTTAGGCAGATTTAGAGAGATTTTAGGGAGATTTAGAAGAATTGAGGCAGGTTTAGAGTGATTTAGAGAGATTTAGGTGTTTATTTGTATTTTCTTGTGAAACCCAACGGTTCTTCTAAGAACCAACAATCCGCTTATTATATATAATAATTATAAAATTTTATAATCTATTATATATAATGTCTGAGAGGGTGTACAGCGCCGAGGAGGCATATGCCATCCTGGCGTCAGAATCTGAGGCATCTGCGTCAGACTCCGACCCTGATTTTGACCCCGCCAACTGCTCAGAGACGTCGCTAGATACATCATCTACGCTGGCTGATGTATCTAGTGATGTTTCTGATGCAGATCCTGGGTCACCACCTGCCAGCAGGAGACGCACAGCTCCAGCTGAGGAGTGGGTAGTGCCTCATCGCCAGAGGCCAGATATCCCTCCTTTCACGGCAAATCCTGGCATCAATATTGATGTTGCAGGATTTACCGCCACACAGTTTTTGCAGGTGTTTATGGGGGATGATTTGTTGGGCCACATCGTGGCCCAATCAAATCTGTATGCCCATCAGCATTGTGCTGCGAAGCCAGACTCCTACTTGGCAAGGCAGCAATGGACCCCGCTAGATGTGCCCGAATTTCTGAAATTCTGGGCACTTACTATGCTGATGGGCATCATAAAGAAGCCCTCAATTCGCTCCTACTGGAGCAGTAGCCCCATCTGCTCTACCCCCATTTACCCCCAATCAATGTCACGTAGAAGGTATGAAAACATTTTGCGTTTCATGCACTTCAGTGACAACAGCCTGTGCCCTCCTAGAGAGCATCCCCAGTTTGACAGGCTGTATAAAATCCGCCCCCTGATTACCCACTTCGCCGCCAGGTTTGCAGAGGCTTATACACCTGGAAGGAATATCTGCGTGGATGAATCCCTAATGAAATACAAGGGAAGGCTGGGATTCAAGCAGTATATTCCTTCCAAACGCTCCAGGTATGGAGTGAAGGTGTATAAGCTCTGTGACAGCGAGAGTGGGTATACTCAGGCCTTCCGGGTGTACGAGGGAAAGGATAGTAGCCTTGACCCTCCAGGTTGCCCAGAACACATGGGAACCAGTGGCAAGATTGTGTGGGACCTACTTTTTCCCCTGATGAACAAAGGGAACCACTTGTATGTTGATAATTTTTATACAAGTGTCCCTTTGTTCAAGCTGCTGTATTGTTTTGATACAGCAGCATGCGGTACTGTTCGCAAGAACCGCGTAGGTTTCCCAGCACAGCTTGTCCGCACCCGGTTAAAAAAGGGGGGAGACCTCAGCTCTGCGCCAAGAGGAGCTGTTGGCGGTCAAGTACAGAGACAAGAAGGATGTATACCTTCTATCCACCATCCACACTGAGAGGTCTGTGGAGGTCTCTGTACGTGGCAGAGCTGAGCGCATCAGGAAGCCAGTGTGCATCAAAGCCTATAACCGGCATATGGGTGGGGTTGATCTGGCAGATCAGCTGCTCCAGCCCTACCAGATTATGCGGAAGTCAAGGGCCTGGTACGAAAAGGTTGCAATTTACCTGATGCAAATTGCAACCCACAATGCCTTTTTGCTCTGCAAAAAGGCAAACCCCGGAGTGACGCTGTCCTTTTTACAGTTTCAGCTCCAGGTCATTTCGGGGCTTTTGTACCAGGATGCACCTGCTCCCCGGGCGGTGATGGGGGACAGAGTTGGGGCTACGCATTTTATTTATAAAATCCCCCCTACTGAGGGCAAACAGAAACCCCAAAAAAGGTGCAGGGTGTGTTTCAAGAGGGGGCAGAGGAGAGACACAATCTTTTACTGCCCAGAATGCCCTGGACAACCCGGTCTGTGTCTTGGGGACTGTTTCAAGCTATATCACACTGTGCGTGATCTGTGATTTTTTTTTTTCCTTTCTATTTTTTCTCACACTCCAGTTAGTTAGTTCAGTTTTTTTTTTTTTTTCTTTTACTGCACCAGACTTTTACATTTTATTCGTACATTGTTATGTTCTACAATTGGTGCTGTATTTTGCCAAAATCTTTGCACACCTATGCATGGGGGGCATGGGTGTACTCAGGAGACCTTGCAGAAAACAACCTGGAGAGTTTTCATGCAGTAACAAACAACAGTGTCTCCTAAATCACAGTCCAAATCTAATGTGGGCGTAAAAATCTGAAAATTGAAAAATTACCGCCACACACCTTCTCAAATGTTTTGGGCTAAAACCGTTGCATCCATGGCATCAAAGCACTCCATATGCAATACCTTGGGGTGTCAACATAACAAATATAAACAATTTTCTGGCAATAATTCAAACTGGGGTATGCGGTAGACCCAAAACCAAAGCTAGGCCTAGCTGAAGAAATAATCTCAATTTCAACTCCAATGACAAAGTCATAAAAATTGTATTTGAACCTTCCCAAAATCCTGGCAAACCTATGCATGGGGGGCATGGGTGTACTCAGGAGACCTTGCAGAAAACAACCTGGAGAGTTTTCATGCAGTAACAAACAACAGTGTCTCCTAAATCACAGTCCAAATCTAATGTGGGCGTAAAAATCTGAAAATTTAAAAATTACACCACACACCTTCTCAAATGTTTTGGGCTAAAACCGTTGCATCCATGGCATCAAAGCACTCCATATGCAATACCTTGGGGTGTCAACATAACAAATATAAACAATTTTCTGGCAATAATTCAAACTGGGGTATGCGGTAGACCCAAAACCAAAGCTAGGCCTAGCTGAAGAAATAATCTCAATTTCAACTCCAATGACAAAGTCATAAAAATTGTATTTGAACCTTCCCAAAATCCTGGCAAACCTATGCATGGGGGGCATGGGTGTACTCAGGAGACCTTGCAGAAAACAACCTGGAGAGTTTTCATGCAGTAACAAACAACAGTGTCTCCTAAATCACAGTCCAAATCTAATGTGGGCGTAAAAATCTGAAAATTTAAAAATTACACCACACACCTTCTCAAATGTTTTGGGCTAAAACCGTTGCATCCATGGCATCAAAGCACTCCATATGCAATACCTTGGGGTGTCAACATAACAAATATAAACAATTTTCTGGCAATAATTCAAACTGGGGTATGCGGTAGACCCAAAACCAAAGCTAGGCCTAGCTGAAGAAATAATCTCAATTTCAACTCCAATGACAAAGTCATAAAAATTGTATTTGAACCTTCCAAAATCCTGGCAAACCTATGCATGGGGGGCATGGGTGTACTCAGGAGACCTTGCAGAAAACAACCTGGAGAGTTTTCATGCAGTAACAAACAACAGTGTCTCCTAAATCACAGTCCAAATCTAATGTGGGCGTAAAAATCTGAAAATTGAAAAATTACACCACACACCTTCTCAAATGTTTTGGGCTAAAACCGTTGCATCCATGGCATCAAAGCACTCCATATGCAATACCTTGGGGTGTCAACATAACAAATATAAACAATTTTCTGGCAATAATTCAAACTGGGGTATGCGGTAGACCCAAAACCAAAGCTAGGCCTAGCTGAAGAAATAATCTCAATTTCAACTCCAATGACAAAGTCATAAAAATTGTATTTGAACCTTCCCAAAATCCTGGCAAACCTATGCATGGGGGGCATGGGTGTACTCAGGAGACCTTGCAGAAAACAACCTGGAGAGTTTTCATGCAGTAACAAACAACCGTGTCTCCTAAATCACAGTCCAAAACTGATGTGGGTGTGAAAATGAAAAATGACCACCAACACAGTATCCAATTTGTTTGGAGCAAACGGTTGCATCCATAGCATAAAAACACTCCATTTACAATACTTTGGGGTGTTAGCTTACAAATATATGCACGTTCATAAAACTGGGGTATGTAAAAAGGCCACTAAAAAAGAAGATAAGCAAAGAAGATACTGTATGTGAAATTAGAAAATTTGACAAGCACATGTCAAAGATTGGCGTAGCAACCCCAAAAACAACAGAACAAATCTATAATATGGGGTGGTATCACTTTACTCAGAAGATGTTGCTGAACATATTTTGGGGTGTTTTTTGGCAGTAACCCATAACTGGATTTGACAATTCAATGCCTAAAGTACAATGTGTGTGAAAAAATAACCCAAAAAGTGACTACCTGAAAGTTTGACATAGAGCTAGTGCCATGGAAAGTGTTAAAATACAACTCTTTGAAGCACCCTAGGGTGTGCCCTTTCTAAAAATATATGGTTTGATGGGGGTAAATTACTTTGGCCGGCTTCAAAAATGTCCCAAAATAGACATGGGTGCATGATGACGAAATGTGGAAAATTCCAAGTTGGAAAACTGAAATGCGCACCCCCAATAAGGCCTATTAGCCCCCAAATGAACCCGACATACCTATACATGGGTGGTATCAATTTACTCAGAAGATGTTGCTGAACATATTTTGGGGTGGTTTTTGGCAGTAACCATAACTGGATTTGACAATTCATGCCTAAAGTACAATGTGTGTGAAAATAACCCAAAAAGTGACTACCTGAAAGTTGACATAGAGATAGTGCATGGAAAGTGTTAAAATACAACTCTTTGAGCCACCCTAGGTGTGCCCTTTCTAAAAATATATGGTTTGATGGGGGTAAATTAACTTTTGGCCGGCTTCAAAAATGTCCCAAATAGGACATGGGTGCATGATGACGAAATGTGAAAATTCCAAGTTGGAAAACTGAAATGCGCACCCCCCAAATAAGGCCTATTAGCCCCCAAATGACCCAACATACCTATACATGGGTGGTATCAATTTACTCAGAAGATGTTGCTGAACATATTTTGGGGTGTTTTTTGGCAGTAACCCATAACTGGATTTGACAATTCATGCCTAAAGTACAATGTGTGTGAAAAAAATAACCCAAAAAGTGACTACCTGAAGGTTTGACATAGAGCTAGTATATGGAAAGTGTTAAAATATAACTCTTTGAAGCACCCTAGGGTGTGCCCTTTCTAAAAATATATGGTTTGATGGGGGTAAATTACTTTGGCCGGCTTCAAAAATGTCCCAAATAGGACATGGGTGCATGATGACGAAATGTGAAAATTCCAAGTTGGAAAACTGAAATGCGCACCCCCCAAATAAGGCCTATTAGCCCCCAAATGACCCGACATACCTATACATGGGTGGTATCAATTTACTCAGAAGATGTTGCTGAACATATTTTGGGGTGTTTTTTGGCAGTAGCCCATAACTGGATTTGACAATTCATGCCTAAAGTACAATGTGTGTGAAAAAATAACCCAAAAAGTGACTACCTGAAAGTTTGACATAGAGCTAGTGCATGGAAAGTGTTAAAATACAACTCTTTGAAGCACCCTAGGATGTGCCCTTTCTAAAAATATATGGTTTGATGGGGGTAAATTACTTTGGCCGGCTTCAAAAATGTCCCAAATAGGACATGGGTGCATGATGACGAAATGTGAAAATTCCAAGTTGGAAAACTGAAATGCGCACCCCCCAATAAGGCCTATTAGCCCCCAAATGACCCGACATACCTATACATGGGTGGTATCAATTTACTCAGAAGATGTTGCTGAACATATTTTGGGGTGGTTTTTGGCAGTAACCCATAACTGGATTTGACAATTCATGCCTAAAGTACAATGTGTGTGAAAAAATAACCCAAAAAGTGACTACCTGAAGGTTTGACATAGAGCTAGTGCATGGAAAGTGTTAAAATATAACTCTTTGAAGCACCCTAGGGTGTGCCCTTTCTAAAAATATATGGTTTGATGGGGGTAAATTACTTTGGCCGGCTTCAAAAATGTCCCAAATAGGACATGGGTGCATGATGACGAAATGTGAAAATTCCAAGTTGGAAAACTGAAATGCGCACCCCCCAAAAAGGCCTATTAGCCCCCAAATGACCCGACATACCTATACATGGGTGGTATCAATTTACTCAGAAGATGTTGCTGAACATATTTTGGGGTGTTTTTTGGCAGTAACCCATAACTGGATTTGACAATTCATGCCTAAAGTACAATGTGTGTGAAAAAATAACCCAAAACAGTGACTACCTGAAAGTTTGACATAGAGATAGTGCATGGAAAGTGATAAAATACAACTCTTTGAAGCACCCTAGGGTGTGCCCTTTCTAAAAATATATGGTTTGATGGGGGTAAATTACTTTGGCCGGCTTCAAAAATGTCCCAAATAGGACATGGGTGCATGATGACGAAATGTGAAAATTCCAAGTTGGAAAACTGAAATGCGCACCCCCCAAATAAGGCCTATTAGCCCCCAAATGACCCGACATACCTATACATGGGTGGTATCCATTTACTCAGAAGATGTTGCTGAACATATTTTGGGGTGTTTTTTGGCAGTAACCCATAACTGGATTTGACAATTCATGCCTAAAGTACAATGTGTGTGAAAAAATAACCCAAAAAGTGACTACCTGAAAGTTTGACATAGAGCTAGTGCATGGAAAGTGTTAAAATACAACTCTTTGAAGCACCCTAGGGTGTGCCCTTTCTAAAAATATATGGTTTGATGGGGGTAAATTACTTTGGCCGGCTTCAAAAATGTCCCAAATAGGACATGGGTGCATGAGGACGAAATGTGAAAATTCCAAGTTGGAAAACTGAAATGCGCACCCCCCAAATAAGGCCTATTAGCCCCAAATGACCCGACATACCTATACATGGGTGGTATCAATTTACTCAGAAGATATTGCTGAACATATTTTGGGGAGTTTTTTGGCAGTAACCCATAACTGGATTTGACAATTCATGCCTAAAGTACAATGTGTGTTGAAAAAATAACCCAAAAAGTGACTACCTGAAAGTTTGACATAGAGCTAGTGCATGGAAAGTGTTAAAATACAACTCTTTGAAGCACCCTAGGGTGTGCCCTTTCTAATAAATATATGGTTTGATGGGGGTAAATTACTTTGGCCGGCTTCAAAAATGTCCCAAATAGGACATGGGTGCATGATGACGAAATGTGAAAATTCCAAGTTGGAAAACTGAAATGCGCACCCCCCAAATAAGGCCTATTAGCCCCCAAATGACCCGACATACCTATACATGGGTGGTATCAATTTACTCAGAAGATGTTGCTGAACATATTTTGGGGTGGTTTTTGGCAGTAACCCATAACTGGATTTGACAATTCATGCCTAAAGTACAATGTGTGTGAAAAAATAACCCAAAAAGTGACTACCTGAAAGTTTGACATAGAGATAGTGCATGGAAAGTGTTAAAATACAACTCTTTGAAGCACCCTAGGGTGTGCCCTTTCTAAAAATATATGGTTTGATGGGGGTAAATTACTTTGGCCGGCTTCAAAAATGTCCCAAATAGGACATGGGTGCATGATGACGAAATGTGAAAATTCCAAGTTGGAAAACTGAAATGCGCACCACCCAAATAAGACCTATTAGCCCCCAAATGACCCGACATACCTATACATGGGTGGTATCAATTTACTCAGAAGATGTTGCTGAACATATTTTGGGGTGCTCTTTGGCAGTAAACCTTAAAGTTCACAGTACATGTATTCTTAAATTGCGTTCAAAAAAAAAAATCACCAAAAAAAAATTTTTTCTCAAACTTTGGCATAGATTTGTGGTAAAATGGTTTGCATGGAAAGAGTCAAAATACCCCAAGTTTAATACCTTGATTTGTGTACTTTAAAAAAATATGTATATGTGGAGGGTTATTCAGGAATTAGTGACAGATATCAGTGTTACAATGTCACTATCACTAGTTTTGAAAATAAACTCTTTGGAAATGGCAAAGTGCTACTTGCACTTATTGTTGCATAAAATAAGGAAAAAAGCGAGGAATATGTAAACATTGGGTATTGCTAAACTCAGTACTAAATTTAGAAACTACTAAGGAATTAATTTTTTTTGACGGTTGCTGATACATAAGAAATTTTGGGGGTCAAAGTTCGAAAAAGTGGTGTTTTTTCAATTTTTTTGTCATATTTCACAATTTTTTTTATAGTAAATTATATGAAATGATGAAAAAAATGGTATCTTTATAAAGTCCATTTAATGATGAGAAAAACAGTGTAAAATATGTGTGGGTTACATAAACGAGTAAGAGGAAAATTTGACGTAAATACTAACAGCGCAGAAACGTAAAAACAGCAGCGGTCACTAAAGGACGGATTTGTGTAAAACCGCCCGGTCACTAAGGGGTTAAATAACATTGACATTCATGACCTCTCCCAAACTCACGTTGTTAACAATACTCTCTCTCATGTATGAGACGGAGCCCTATATCATATGCATAATCAAAATGGCCGCGACGCATGTTGATGACACAACGGTCATCATGTGACCGCAATTACCACAAACCTGGAAGTAATGAACAGAATTAATGAACTCTGCCAATATGTAGATTCAGTACTATTTTAGTATATAAGAAGGACACAAGGTATAATCTCCCCTTACCCCATATGCTATACTGCTTGAAGAAGGCACAGGTGTAGTGCCGAAACGCTTCCAGTAACTCCCCCACAACACTTTTTTTGGAATAAGTTTTAATATTTTAACCTGATTCTCATCTCTGGTTTTACTCTGTTATGGGATACCCCCTTACTATTTTATCCCTTTAGAGTGAGGATAATATTTTGAAGGTGAAAGCAGAGGAATTTTTCTCTTCCCCCCTCCCTCCCTCCCTTTTTCGTCCCCATCTGTATGGTAATACAGAGCTGGAGACAGAACCTGCAAGGCATTGCAGGAGAGAGGGGTAAGGTACTCCCCTAATCAAGAAGTACCATTTGCCTTTAAGCTGAGCCTGAGAAAACCGAGGCTCCAACATCGGTGAGTTGAACAAAAAATTGCTATTACTCAGAATATACGTACTATGTCACGTTATGGGAGCGCTGTCTCTCTGTATGTGCTTTATTTGTGGATAACTGGAAGACCCAAGAAAAGGGGGAACGTCACCCTGTATTTGACGTGAGACATTCCAACCTAGAGCCAGGACTTATTAGGCTCTATAATTTGTGAGTGATTTTCATATATATTCACTTCACAAATTACAACAGTCTGCACTATTGTCTCTCTCTTTTTGTCTTCCTCATATATGCTATGGAATCTACCAACTGAGGAGAGGAAGCATAACGTTGGAACATTTTGACTGAAGTGTGACCTACATACTGTATGGTGACTAGGAGTCACGGACCTTGTTCATTTTGAGATTTGCACTTTTTCACGTGCATATTATACAGTCATAGGCCATCCAGAGACTATCAGATAACCTAATAAAAGGACTGTCTTATGACTTTTTTGATGTCACATCAACACAAATTTTGTGTCTGCACTTTACGAATGGAATAGGATATATGAGCACATGCACTTTATATGTACTTTATATGCATTTTGCACATGTGGATTATTATACACTTTGTGCTATAGGAGCAGATTTGTATGCATGACTTATCACCATTGTTGTTGCTTATTTTGCACAAGGTTGTTCATTTGCACAGAATTGCTATTTGCACAATACTAGTGTAACATTGACTCACTTGAGTACTTTTATCTATCACCACCTGATAAATAGAGTTGAGCCATAATATCAACATTTAGAAATACTCATCTAGATTGCTCCATATTTGGAAGCACCCACTGCGCCACTAGCACTAGGACCCTTACCCTTTTCTACACATTTATTTGTACATTTAGGTTGAGATTTATGCGCAACCCCTTGTAGGCAGCACCCCCCCCTTTTTTAAGGAACCACAGTTACCTAGTAAGCGCCTCCACAGACACCCACTCTTGTAATGAATGGAAAACAGCCTTTAACACTCGTAGTGGTCATTTCGAGTACTTGATCATGCCATTTGGCCTTTGTAATGCTCCAGTTGTTTTCCAGACTTTAATAAATTACATGCTTCAATGTTTTTTGCAATCTATTGTCATAGTTTATTTGGATGACATTCAAATTTATTCTCCTGATTTGACTACTCACCACGAACATGTAAGGAAAATACTACAGTGCCTTCTTGATAATGGGTATTGCAAGCTAGAAGAATGTTTATTGAATGTAGCATCTGTACATTTCCTTGGTTACAACATACTCCAGAATGTTTCATGTTATGGTCCTAACAGCCGGCGCCGTAGGAAAGCCAAAACCAATACTGCCTCACAGTAATGAGGCTGGCAGTTGCTTCTCCTGTTATGGCCCTACTTCTCCAGTCCAAAGGTGTTGGCTAAATGAGATCTCCAGATAAAGAAGTCACGCCCTATCTCCCATGCTTCAGCATTGTTGCTCAGTGTTCTGTTTGTATGCATAGATGAAGATAGAAGCCTGTTCTCTGGATCTCTTGACTTTGTTTTATTTATTTGTCTTTGTTACTTGGACTGCTAATTTCTATATCCTCACCCTATGGCTTGTTTTCTGGATTTCCCTTTTTGGATCATCCCTTCGGATACTGCGCATTGTAATGCTTACTCCAGAGAGATCCTCGCTAGGGATGAGCTGTTCGGTTCGATATGTTCGGAGTTTGCATTGAACATCAGCCGTTCGATAGTTCGGAAAAAAAAAGTATATATAGTCTTGAAAAAGTATAAAAAATGTTTAAAAAATACTAAAAAATCTAGAGATAAAGAGACTCTTTACTGCAGAATATTATAAGCAACGGTTTATTAGATATTGAATTAAAACGGGAATATTTTTAACATTGAAGCCTATGGGATAAAACATTCTTGTTACTAAAACATCAGGCAGACACGGCCCTCTAATCAGGCACTGTAGAGGGCAGCCTGTAGGGGCCTCCCAAAGATCCCCTTGAGGAGCATGCGGCCGCCGGAAGACAGAGCTGCGACTGTGCAGGCTAGCCGCCCGGGTGCATGTGGCAGAGACAGGCGGCGCAGGGAGGGAGCCACTGCACCTGCGGCCACGGCAGACCCCCCCCAACCAGGATCCAGGGAGCCCCCACTGACCACCAGGCTAAGGTAAGGCGACACATTTCTAAAAAAAATAAAATCCGAGGACATTTTTAAATGTCCCAGGAACATAAAATAAAACCTTTTTTTTTTCTTTCTCTATCTGGCTGAATGTATTTAATTATATATATTAGATACATTCAGTCAGGTACAGGGGGTGGCATGTGGGCTGTGTGGGGTCTCAGACAGTGGTTTGTTTTTTTGTTTGTATATGTAGCGCTCACTCCCGGAAGAGCCACTGAATTTGAACCTCGGGTCAGTCTCCCCGCACTAGGGAATAAATATACTCCAGCACCGTCGTGGATTTAATAAATTATATAGTTTACTGAATAAACGGGCATATAATGAGTAACACGGTATATGTATATATTTTTACAGTACTTCGTAATACGAGAAACACGCAGCGGAAAAGGAAAAATCCAGCACTTCGTAATGCGAGAAACGCGCAGCGGAAAAGGAAAAATACAGCACTTCGTAATGCGAGAAACGCGCAGCGGAAAAGGAAAAATACAGCACTTCGTAATGCGAGAAACAGTACAGTCTCGTACAGGTTATGTCCCAAGGAATGTATGTGTATGCGTGTATTGGTACCCGGGTACAATATTCAACTGGCCAGTGAATTATTTAGGAGGTATCTTCGACTAGTCACGTTGGGGCCCTGTAGGTTTTGAAACAAACTGTAGTGTGCTTTAGTATTTCACCGTGGCCTGGAAGGCCTCTCACCCATCCGCCAGATACTCGGTGCTCCGCTCGACCCGGGAAGTCTCTCCGCTCGATTTTGACTGGGGTTCTCTGTGTCACCGGATCCGCTGTCTTGCTCCTCTGTATCGGCCACAAGATGTCCAGCTCACTGCCTGCACTCCCTGTTAAATCGTCTGCGGTTCTTCTCACTCGGGGTCCTTCAGCTTACTCTGTCTCAGCGTGGGTTACTGGGTCTTCGTTAAATAGGAAGGGAAAACCCGATCTCTAGCTCCGCTAGGCCGCACCTGCGCTCTGGCGTGGTCGAGATCACTTTCTGCTACACTGTGTCTTGCTCCTCTCACTCCTCGGCGCGCTCTGCCAGCTCTTTCCACGAGGCTGCGGATCTCAGTCTCTCTCTCCCACCCACTTCCTGTCCCCGCCCGCAAAGCATGCTGGAAAATGTAGTCCCAATGTTCAGTGTCTTACATCACGCTTGTCTCCCTCCGGTGGCCAAAAACAAGTACAACAACGACAGGGAATTTAAAACCAGCGCTACACTCTCCCCCTCCTAGAACTCTTGGGTCTCTCCAAGGAGGTACAACAGTTGCATTACATTTCAACACATATTAGGCAACATATACAGGCTCAGCAGCAAGCATACAATGGGTTAGATACACTTCCTCAAGTTGACTCATGCTTTGGACTACCTCAGCTAACATAGCAGACACTTCGGGCAACCTTCGCACTGTGGTGACGGCCTCTTCAGTGCTATGTCCTGGTGAGTCGTAGGTGAGTCTCTGGGGCGGTCGAACAGAGCGTTTTGGTTCTGGCTCAATCAGTTCCTCTTCAGGTGGAAGTACTATTGGTTGCGGGTTCAGTTCTTCTTTCTACCACTGGAGCAGACATCTCTTCGGAGTATGATCCTTCCAGTGAAGGCATAGAACTGTAGTCATAAGATTCAGCTTCAGGAACTACAGGGATTTCAATAGTCTCGAAGACTTCTAACTGAAACTCAGGAGCCTCAGGCCTCAAATTACTTTCCCACCGTTCAGGGACTGAGACAATCTCTTCCGGCTCTGGTGAGTGCATCCAGTCCAGACAAAAACTTTCTTCTTCACTGTCCCTTTCGCTCTCTTCGACAGCCCGGGTCTGCTGAGACCGAGTAACGGGAGTCAAACGTGGAGCAGGCGGATTCGGCAGAGAAAGTTCGTCCCCAACTGATATCCTCACAGCCTCTCGCAAAGGTAATAAATGATTCCGGTGCCAGTTCTTAAGAGGCCCAGCCTTTCCATCCAGCCGGATTTGATACACCGGCAGACCTGGCAGTTGCTTGCAGACAATGTAGACCTGAGAACTCCATCTATCCGCTAACTTGTGCCTTGCAGCAGCACCCAAGTTCTTCAACAAAACCCTATCACCGGGTTGTAGATCCTGTATCCGAACTTTCAAGTCATAGTTCCGTTTATTCCTTTGTTCCCTGTTTCCTGAGGTCAAACGGGCCTGTTCAAACGCAGAGGCCAGATTCTTTCGAAGTCTATCCACGTAATTTCTATGGGAAGCTACCGACGTCTGGTCCAGAGATAGCCCAAATGCCAAATCAACCGGCAGTCGAGCTTCTCTTCCGAACATAAGACGGTACGGTGAGTATCCAGTGGTGTCACTCTCCGTACTGTTATATGCATGTACTAGCGTAGCTATGTGGCGACTCCAGGTCTGCTTCTCTGTGTTTGACAGTGTCCCCAGCATATTTAGCAGCGTGCGATTGAACCTTTCGGGCTGAGCATCACCTTGAGGGTGATATGGTGTAGTTCGGGTCTTTTGGATTCCCAGCAGTTCCAGTAATTGCCCAACAAGCCGGCTTTCAAAGTCTCTACCCTGATCAGAGTGTATTCTCCTTGGTAGGCCGTAGTGAACAAAGAACTTTTCCATCAGAACCTTCGCCACTGTCGGAGCGCGCTGATCTTTTGTAGAAAAGGCTTGGGCGTAACGTGTGAAGTGATCAGTCACTATTAGAATATTTCCCTGCCCACTAGCATCCGGCTCTAAGCACAGGAAGTCAATGCACACCAAACCCATGGGTCCTTGACTTTGCAGATGGCTCAATGGAGCGGTTTGGGTCGGTAGGGTCTTCCTTTGAATACACCTCAGACATGAATGGCAGTAACTTTCCAATTCAGCTCTCATGCAAGGCCAATAGAAATTGTCTCGCACCAGCTTAAAAGTCCTTTCCGCGCCCAAATGTCCATGCTCATCATGTAGCGATCACAGTACACTCTCCCTATGTTTAGTGGGAAGGAACAAATGTTGGGTCTCTTCAGCATTGGTTGAGGGGCCCCTTCGGTAGACCACCCCATCCAACATCTTCAACCGTTGCCACTCTTTGTAGACCAATCAGGCTCCATCTGGGGAATTGGTCAGCAGAATTTCCCGTTGGTTCGCAGTTAGGGCCTTTATGGTTAACGCAATTAAAGGGTCTCTAGCCTGATCAGCTTTCAAGTCCTGTTTTGAAAAGGTAGGCAGACTTTCATCCCTCAACTGTGTAGGGTTGCAGTAGAACTCCGGAACAGCTGCAGCCATGACTCCTATGGCCTCCGCTTCAATCCCTCCCTTGACCCGGCGCTCTGCCCCTTGACACAAAGCTTGTACCCCGTCTGGAGTTAACTGAGTACATTCTGTAGTGTAGGGTCTTCTCAACAAAGCATCAGCATCTCGATTATTCACCCCAGGGCGATACTTCAGGCTGATCCGAAACCCTGACAGAGCGGCCAACCAACGATGCCCCGTTGCGTCCAGTTTTGCAGTAGTAAGGACGTAGGTAAGAGGATTGTTATCCGTCTTTATTACAAACTCGGCCCCATACAGATAGTCCTTTAGCTTGTCTACCACCGCCCACTTTAAGGCTAGGAACTCCAACTTGTGGGTAGGATAGTTCTTTTCGGAAGGCGTAAGGCTCCGCTCACATACGCTACAGGCCTCAGCAATCCACCATACTCTTGATATAGGACTCCTCCTAGACCTTCTCTGCTGGCATCCACATGTAGCACGTACGGCTTGTGAGGGTCCACATAGGCCAAGACAGGAGCTCGAGTTAAACTCTCTTTCAGCTTCGTAAAAGCACCTTCGCATTGACTGGTCCATTCTCCCTGGATGGACTCTCGAGCTTTCCTTGGCCCTGGAGCTGACGGATTTCGTTCAGAGACCTTTTGGCCTTCTTCTGTGCTTTCCTTCTGTAGGAGCTTGTTCAGTGGTTGAGCAATTTTTGCGAATCCTCCTACAAATCTTCGATAATAAGAGCAGAACCCCAAGAAAGATCTAAGTTCAGTAACGTTTCGGGGTCTAGGCCAAGAAGCTACGGCCTCCAACTTCCGGGGATCTGTCGAAACGCCTTCTGCTGAGACCACATGTCCCAGATACGTAACAGACGGTAAACAGAATTGACATTTCTCCAGAGACAGTTTCAATCCCTCTTCATGGAGCCTTTTCAAGACCTTCTCAAAACGTTGCTCATGTTCTTCCAGAGTCTTCCTGAACACAATAATATCATCCAGGTACACTAATACTTCGATCAGGTTCATGTCCCCGACTGTCTTCTCCATCAACCGTTGGAACGTGGCTGGAGCCCCCGTAAGGCCTTGAGGCATTCTGTTGAATTCGAAAAACCCCAATGGGCAGATGAACGCAGTCTTCTCCTTGTCTTCAGGATGCATTGGTATCTGGTGATACCCACTTCGCAGGTCTAGTACACTAAACCATTTTGCTCCAGACAAACACTGTAAGGCATCTTCTATCCGAGGAGTAGCATATTGATCTGGGATGGTTCTCCGATTCAGCGTACGATAGTCTATGCATAAGCGGACAGAACCATTCTTCTTCCGGACCATTACTATTGGAGATGCATATGAGCTCCTGGATTCTTGGATCACCTTGGTTCTTTGCAGTTCATTCAGCTGTTCTCGTAGATCATCCAAGTCTCCCAGCGGAACTCGTCTTGACCTTTCATGAAACGGCTTGTCCTCTTGTAATTGAATGCAGTGCTCAGTACTTTTAGCTAGACCCACGTCGAACTCATCTTTCGAGAACAAGTCCCTCCACTTTAGGACTTGGGACTGAAGACGTTTCTTCCATTCAGGTGAAATGGGAGCGTCCTTGGGGTAGAACCTTTCGTCTGGAATCTCTTTATCCACTCCCCCTCCTAAATCGGTAGAGAGGGGCGTAACGGACGCTACTTGCCCGATAGGCATTCGTGCTTTAAGGACTACTGGAGAATCAGACACATTGCACACGCTGACTGAGACTCTTCCTCGTGTTCTTTTCAAAGCTTTAGTGGAGATTATTTCGGGGATTACTTCTACTCCGGCTTCACTCCCATGATTAAAATCGGTTTCCAGTACCACATAGGGGCCTGGTTGCGATCCGTTCAACTTGACTGAAGCCCGGAAACTCGTTACTTCTCCTGCTTGTAGAACCTTCTCTGTTCCTTCCAATCTCCACAGGCGCCCCACTTCAGCAGGTGCCTTCTGTTCTTCGACCATTCTCTGATAGACTGGACGTAACATTGGGTGTACTCCTTTAGTAGAACCTTCTTCCAGTACGAAAGGTGTCAGGAGACATCGCACCAAATCGGTATTTGTCCCCACTATCATGGAACTCCTGTTTGCCCCTCACAGGCCGAGGACACACAATGGCCAATGCATCACAACCTCCGGACTATCCAATGACTTTGGATCCGATCTCCAACTTCACCTGTAGATACCCGTCATAGGGGAGTTTCTCAGTTCTGATACCCCAGATTTCCAGATCCTTCAATTTCTGTAGAGGTATGTGCTTCAAGTGTCTCTCATAGAAATCTCTGTAAATCAATGTCACTTGAGCCCCTGAGTCCAACAGAGCTTTAGTGTAGACTCCCTCCACTTGGATTGGCACAATAGGGGAAGGACCTATCAGCTGGTCAGGAAACTTGGTGGTGGCTGTCACGGAATGGCCCAGCACCCTCAGCCAGGGGCGATTCATAGTGGCAGTTATACCCATAGACACTTAGGTGCTGTGGCACCCACGGAGTTTGAGTATTTTATTTTAGATGTGGATTTGTGTGTGGTGTAATAAAGTGTCCCCCGTTGGTATTGTGAAATGTAATTCCCTTTGTCTGCCTTGCCCGCCGCCATTTTCTGATCGCCTCGTGGTTCCGATCAGAATACTCGGATCGTAAAATGGCCGAATCGGCAACTCCCCGATTCGTAACGGCCAATACGAATCGGGGCCAGGGTGCCTCCTGCCAGCGAGGGCCAATGGGACTTGTGTGGGCGGGCAGGGATTCCCATTGTTCTGATATTGGTGTAAAGTTTATAAATGTATGTGATGTGTAAAATAAACCCAGATTTACTAGTGCATCCAGCCCCGCCTGATGACTATTATTTTCGGCCGTATTTGCTGAGGATCCAGCGCGGTCTCAGAGTACGGTTCCGAACCGAACCACCTTAAGATCCGAATATTCTTCCGGCCGTAAGATCAGAATATTCCTCCGCCCGTAAGATCCGAATATTCCTCGACGGAGATCGCTAATCAGATCCGAAGATTCCCGAGATCCCTTAAGATCCGAATATTCTTCCGGCCGTAAGATCAGAATATTCCTCCGCCCGTAAGATCCGAATATTCTTACGTGGGAAGTCCCGATTCCCGAATTCGCACGGCCGCTCCGCAGACGTTCCCACACTCACAAGGTCAGTGAACCAGCTGCTCGAGACGCTGAGTGCCGTGTTGCTCAGTGGTCGGGCTGGTTCCACGCAGGGGGTCCCCTCCACCGCCCGCTAACCCTTCCCCAGGGTCACTCCAGGCCGCACGAGACGCCGAGTGCCGTGTCACTCGGTAGTCGGGCCAGCGGTAAGCGCCGGGGGCACGCAGATAGAGCACACCCGCAGGCGGACAACATCCCATTCCGTCATAGTGGCAACAGGACATTTAGACCCAGTTTGTTGTACCCTGGCCTTGTTCTTGGCCCGGGCAGGTTTTGGGTGTGCATTGCTTCCCCATGACGTAGGACCGGATGCTAAGGGAGTGACTCTTTCAGTCCTGGCAGGCTCGGCAGTTGACCAGACTTTGGGCCCTCTCGCCCTCTTAGTCCTGGCTTGATTTTTGGAGCGGGTTTCAGCCTTCGGGCACCTAGGTTGCTCCTTCACTTGTGCCCTCTGGCGTTTCCCGCCGGTGAGGTAGATAACAGCCCTTCCAAGGCTTTCAAGAACTCCTCAACTCTATTTCCTTCAGGCTTTTGGCTTTTGCATTGTGCGCGGAAGTGGCCCATTTCTCCACAACTGAAACATCTCTTCTTTGAAAGCGGAGACGCAGTCGCCTGCTGTGATTCGGTTGAAGGACCCTGGCTAGACGCCACAGCAACTCCGGTTGTCTGCATGTCTGTAAGGAACTTCTGCATCTCTGTCTGTGTCTCTGTCACCTTCAACAATACTCGGCACAGTTCCGCGTGCGCCTGTTGCAATTCAGCTTGAGCTTCTTGTACCTTCTTAACAGTTTTGTGCAACTCACCATGTGCAGAGAGGTTTAATACTTTGACAGCCTTCTCTGTGGATTTAAAAGCGATCGGATGCTCTTGTTCGTCCACGTCAGATCCATAGGTTTCCAACGAGTCACTTTCAGGCTGCAAACATTCATTATGCCTCACAGGTTGCGCGTAAGCTCTTTCTCCTCTCCTGAAGGATTTTTCTTCCAGCAAATCCTCCTCCTCTCTGACAGCTCGGATCAGTTCCAGGTACTTCAGTTCTCGACTACCTTCCCTGCTTCTTAGCTGCAGCATCACTGGATCTAGAGGTTGAGCGCCCCTCAGGATCTGCTGTATTCAGATCTTATCTACTTCGGCTGGTTCGGCCCCTTTCTTGAGGAGTATCTGGTGCAGAATCTTATCTAGGCGCCTCATATATTCGGTCATTCTCTCACCTTTCCGCTGGTAGGTGTGTTCATACTGATATACGAGCTCTGCGACCTTTTCCGTTAGCCCAAAAACTTCCTCCAGAACATTTAGATAATCTAAAGCAGTGCAGTCTTTCTTACTCAATTTTAGGTTTCTTACAGCCTCTGACGCAGGTCCCTTTAAGCTCTCAGTAATCCTTTGCTTTTTCTGTGCTTCAGGGACGTCCCACTCATCCAGAGCCTGCATCACCTGTTCCACCCATTCTTCAAAGGTTTCTTCTCCCGCCGGAGTTGGTACGTTTCCTGTAAAATTTCTCAACCGTCGATAACCAAAGTTAGTGTGCGGAGGGCTTGTTCTTTGGCATTTAGCCAGCAAATCTCCGATAGCCACTATAAATTCAGGCCCGATCATGGCCAACGGACTGGGCGTGGGAACACTCGCGGATTCGCCACGTGGCGCACTTGGCTGAATCAGTTGGACTTCCACCTCATCGGTCAGCTTCACGCTCACGCCCTGAAAACACACTGGAGCACCCTTTCTCCACTTAAAAAGAACATACGTGTGAGAGGTATCTGGGTTCTCTTTAATGTCCAGGATTAACCCCCGATGATCTGGTGTCAGCGCAGCCACATCCTGGCGAATCTGATATTCGGCCCAAGTGTCCGCTGGAATATCTAGGACTATACACAATTCTGTCTGACTACTGTGCTCCTCACACCATTTGGCAGTAGTGTCTGGATCCATATTTAACCCTTTAAATGCGATTTTTTCCAGAGACTGGATCCTGGAAACGAGCCCCCACGTGTAGCGCTCACTCCCGGAGGAGCCGCTGAATTTGAACCTTGGGTCAGTCTCCCCGCACTAGGGAATAGATATACTCCAGCACCGTCGTGGATGTTATAAATTATATAGTTTACTGAATAAACGGGCATATAATGAGTAACACGGTATATGTATATATTTTTACAGTACTTCGTAATACGAGAAACACGCAGCGGAAAAAGAAAAATACAGCACTTCGTATTGCGAGAAACGCGTAGCGGAAAAGGAAAAATACAGCACTTCGTAATGCGAGAAACGCGCAGCGGAAAAGGAAAAAAAAATATTTTTAACCCCTTAGTGGTTGGAGTGTGAGTCTCGTACAGGTTATGTCCCAGGTGTATGCGTGTATTGGTACCCGGGTACAATATTCAACTGGCCAGTGAATTATTTAGGAGGTATCTTCGACTAGTCACGTTGGGGCCCTGTAGGTTTTGGAACAAGCTGTAGTGTGCTTTAGTATTTCACCGTGGCCTGGAAGGCCTCTCACCCATCCGCCAGATACTCGGTGCTCCGCTCGACCCAGGACGTCTCTCCGCTCGATTTTGACTGGGGTTCTCTGTGTCACCGGATCCGCTGTCTTGCTCCTCTGTATCGGCCACAAGATGTCCAGCTCACCGCAGTTCTCCTCACTCGGGGTCCTTCAGCTTACTCTGTCTCAGCATGGGTTACTGGGTCTTAGTTAAATAGGAAGGGAAAACCCGATCTCTAGCTCCGCTTGGTCGCACCTGCGCTCTGGCCTGGTCGAGATCACTTTCTGCTACACTGCATCTTGCTCCTCTCACTCCTCGGCACGCTCTGCCAGCTCTTTCCACGAGGCTGCGGATCTCAGTCTCTCTCTCCCACCCACTTCCTGTCCCCGCCCGCAAAGCATGCTGGAAAATGTAGTCCCAATGTTCAGTGTCTTACATCGTGCTTGTCTCCCTCCGGTGGCCAAAAACAAGTACTACAACGACAGGGAATTTAAAACCAGCGCTACTTATATTTTTAGCAAATTTATAGGGGAAGGTAAGGGCAGGTATGATATATATATATAAATATATATATATATATATATATATATGATACATATCAATATTCTTATAAATATATATATCCAGACTTGTTTTACTCACACATTTTGGCAACTAATTGCCCCCCCCCCATTTGGCTATTCCCTCCAGAAGAAATGTTGAACCCGATAGAGCAGAGAATAATATATATATTTTCTGCTCTGTCGGGATCAACATTTCTTCTGGAGGGATCAGCCAAATGGGGGGGGGCATTTAGTTGAGATTGTCCACATGCCACTCCCCCATGTGCGTATGTGTATATATGGTCTGAGGTCTGTGGGTCAGTGTATATATATATATCTGCATGTTGATGTATACGTATATATTGGTCTGCGTATTGATATATACGTCTATGTTTGTGTGTGGTATGATATCAATGCATCCCTACTCTATACACAGCGCTCCGTGTCCCTATATTATATATGATCAGGGGTTAAATTTTTTTATATTTTTAGATTATTCCTATTAAATTAACAGTAATTTTTGATGTATTTTATTGAGTAGAACCTTTTTTTTGACTATATAACATGTGCTTTGTGAAAATAAAACGGTTTTGTGTGTACATTTTAATTTAGTTAGTGGATTCCTGTCCAGTGCAGTGAGAAGCAAACGTAATGCAGTGTAGACACGCTGCGAGGCGGAGCTGTGCGTCGCTACACGCTCAGTGTGTCTCAGCCTTTATTCCCACATCGCTAGCTTACCGAATCAGTTTGTATACTTGTTACTGACCCTGCTTGTTCTGTTGCCGACTTTGCCTGCCATTTGACTATTCTCTCTGTGTATTCCCTGCCTGTTCTGTTTGCTTCCTGTTGCTACAGGTGTGCGCCGATTCTCACCATATACAGTAGCGCAGTACAAGTGCCTAAACATTGCTGACCAGGTTTTGTTATAGCTGCTGATGTAACTGAATAGATCGGGGATCTCTTCTGCATTACCAAAACCTCCACCACTGCACTCTTCCACAATACCTCAGAGGAGTTACGGTGTGAAGGCACTTGCTGCCACTAAAAGGCAAAATATTTGGGTGCACTGACGCCTATACCAGATTCATATCATTTTAATATTTGACCACAGGGTCCAACCCTGCACTCTTCCACAATAACACAGAGGGGTTACGGTGTGACGGCACTGTTGCCGACACTAAAGGCCCAATTTTAAAGCACCTATTGTTACTTTCATCCAAAGCCTGCATAGGTTTCACCATAATTTAGCCCAAAAAAATTACTAAACTTGTTCCGCGTGTCCTAAAACGTCTCTTTTCATACAGGCTGCCGCCCCAAGCAGTTGTTTGTGAATAGATTAAAGGAAAATCATTTACCGTCATTTGAAACATAATTTTTTTGTTTTTAAATGTTTCTATACATCCTACAAATCCGCCACTTCACAGGCAGGTTATGGGGACCTCCTAGGCACGATATTTGAAGGAATTTTTCGTTTTTATTCTTAACCTTTATTTCATGGAAAACTCACTGTTCCTTTAAAAATGATTTTTTTTTAACTTTTTGTCCTTGTTTCCTGTCCCCCAAGGCACTACCCGGACCCCCATACACCTTTTATGGCAAATATCTTGCATATATGCCCTCTTGGAGGGCACTCTAAAAATCGAACTTTTGAGTCCCATTGACTTGCATTGAGTTCAGTTCGTGTTCGCGTTCGAACTCAAACTTTTTAAATTGTTCGAGTTCGAAAGCGAACCGAACACAGACACAGGGGTGTTCGGTTCATCACTAATCCTCGCTACCTACATCTCCTAATCCACATAGACCCTCACTATCTACATCTCATGTAACAAACACTTTTATATTTAGTTACAGTTACAAGTATTTATAAAGCACCAAAAAATTCCTTAGCGTTGTACAATGGGAGAGACAGAATAACAAATGTACATACACATTACACACATGGAACGGAAGGAGGGAGGACCCTGCTCAATAGTTTACAATCTAGCTCAGCCAGCTCCTAGCTCTTCGTGACCTTTTGCCCTCAGCTTCCAGTGCCCTCCTGTCAGCAGTTTGTGTATCTGTCTTTTCCTTAGTATTAATAGTATTTTGTTATCCATAGTCATGTTTATCCCCTTGTCCTATTATTGTCTTAATAGTATAAAACCCTTGCGCTGTACCCTTTTATTCTATTTATTTTGGTTTCACTGCATATTGGGCTGAGCACCCTGTACATCCGTGATATTTCAAAATGGACCCTTCCAAACTGTCAGCTCTTTTGGAATGGCCTCTTCCCCAAGGACTCAAAGCTATTCAGAAATTCTTGGGCTTCCCAAAGTACAATCGTAGATTCATAAAAACATTCCACTATTGTGGCCCTGATCTTCAGTATGACAAAGAAGGAATCTAGAAATCAAATATGGAACTCACAACCCTTACAAGTTTTCAATAACCTGAAACAGGCATATACCACAACACCAGTTCTTCAACATCCAGATCCAAGACATCCTATTGTCTTGAGGACGATGCATCAAAAATAGGAATTGGTGCTGTTTTGTCACAAAGAGAGTCACCAGAAAAACCCTTACATCCTTGTGGGTTTTATTCTCTTAAACTTACTCCATCTGAGCGGAATTATGACAAAAATAGAGCCCTCTGACTGTATCACAGAGCTCCACAGTAATAAAACTCACAGTAATGTGCAGTGTGTATGAGCTTATCACAGAGCTCCACAGCACTAAAACTCACATACTGCCCCCAAGACACACAAATATAATACTGCCTGCACCCCTCCCCATACACACACATACTGCCAGTCCCCTTCCCATTCACACATATTGCCAGCCCCCTCCCCATTTACACTGCCAGTCCCCGTGCCCATATACACACTGCCAGCCCACTCCGCATACACACTCTCACACTGCCAGCCCCCTCCCGATACATGCACACACACTGCCAGCACCCCTACCCATACACACTTCCAGCCCCCCTCCCCATGCATGTTAATTTCGGCACCTATTAATTTTCATCAAAGACTTAGTTGATTTAATTTTTATTTGTGATTAAAAGTAGATTAAAACAAAATAAAAACCAAGGTTTTTTTTACTAAAACTATGATGAAAATCCATTGACAGTTTAGCCAACTAATAAAAACTGAAGACTGAAATGTTAGGTTCTCTTCCCAGATAGCCCCTCCCTATCAGGGGTAAAATTATGAATGTTCTATATTCAGATAAGATATTTGCTCCAGGAGTATATAATGAGTGCGGAAATTCTAGCAAAATACTTAAACACTGCATAATACACTTTAAACCTATTACATATTAGTTACAGTCATGGCCGAAATTGTTGGCAGCCCAGTCATTTTTCCAGAAAATCAAGTATTTCTCACAGAAAAGTATTGCAGTAACACATGTTTTGCTATACACATGTTTATTCCCTTTGTGTGTATTGGAACAAAACAAAAAAGGGAGGAAAAAAAGCAAATTGGACATAATGTCACACAAAATTCCAAAAATGGGCTGGACAAAATTTATTTATTTATTTATTTACTAGTTGTAAAGCCTGCCCAGAGGGCAGTCTATTGTGGATATACTGCCCCTGCTCATGTATACTGCCCCAGCTCGTGGATACTGCCCCAGCTCGTGGATATTGCCCCAGCACGTGGATACTGCCCCAGCACGTGGATATTGCCCCAGCACGTGGATATTGCCCCAGCACGTGGATATTGCCCAGCACGTGGATATTGCCCCAGCTCGTGGATATTGCCCCAGCACGTGGATACTGCCCCAGCACGTGGATATTGCCCCAGCACGTGGATATTGCCCCAGCTCGTGGATATTGCCCCAGCACGTGGATACTGCCCCAGCACGTGGATACTGCCCCAGAACGTGGATACTGCCCAAGCACGTGGATACTGCCCCAGCACGTGGATATTGCCCAGCACGTGGAGATTGCCCCAGCAAGTGGATATTGCCGCAGCACGTGGATACTGCCCAAGCTCGTGGATACTGCCCTAGCACGTGGATATTGCCCCAGCACGTGGATATTGCCCCAGCTCGTGATACTGCCCCAGCTCGTGGATACTGCCCTAGCACGTGGATATTGCCCAGCACGTGATGGATTTGCCCCAGCACGTGGATATTGCCCCAGCTCGTGGATACTGCCCCAGCTCCTGGATATGCCCCAGCACGTGGATACTGCCCCAGCACGTGATATTGACCCAGCACGTGGATATTCCCTATCATACTGCCCTAGCACTGGATACTGCCCCAGCACGGATATTGCCCCAGCTCGTGGATACTGCCCCAGCACGTGGATACTCCCAGCACATGGATATTGCCCCAGCACGTGGATTGATACTGCCCAGCACGTGGATACTGCCCCAGCACGTGGATACTGCCCCAGCACGTGGGATATACTGCCCCAGCATGGATACTCCCCAGCACGTGGATACTGCCCCAGCACGTGGATATTGCCCCAGCTCGTGGATACTGCCCAGCACGGATACTGCCCAGCACGTGGATATTGACCCAGCACGTGGATATTGCCCCAGCACGTGGATTTGCCCCAGCACGTGATATTGCCCAGCACGTGGATACTGCCCCAGCACGTGGATATTGCCCCAGCTCGTGATACTGCCCCAGCACGTGGATATGCCCCAGCACGTGGATATTGCCCCAGCACGTGGATATTGACCCAGCACGTGGATATTGCCCCAGCACGTGGATATTGCCCCAGCACGTGGATACTGCCCCAGCTCGTGGATACTGCCCCAGCACGTGGATATTGCCCCAGCACGTGGATGGATACTGCCCCAGCACGTGGATATTGCCCCAGCTCGTGGATACTGCCCCAGCTCCTGGATATTGCCCCAGCACGTGGATACTGCCGCAGCACGTGGATATTGACCCAGCACGTGGATATTGCCCCAGCACGTGGATATTGCCCCAGCACGTGGATACTGCCCCAGCACGTGATACTGGCCCAGCACGTGGATACTGCCCCAGCACGTGGATATTGCCCCAGCTCGTGGATACTGCCCCAGCACGTGGATACTGCCCAGCACATGGATATTGCCCCAGCACGTGGATTGATACTGCCCCAGCACGTGGATACTGCCCCAGCACGTGGATACTGCCCCAGCACGTGGGTGGATACTGCCCCAGCACGTGGATACTGCCCCAGCACGTGGATACTGCCCCAGCACGTGGATATTGCCCCAGCACGTGGATACTGCCCCAGCACGTGGATACTGCCCAGCACGTGGATATTGCCCCAGCACGTGGATATTGACCCAGCACGTGGATACTGCCCCAGCTCGTGGATACTGCCCCAGCACGTGGATACTGCCCAGCACGTGGATATTGCCCCAGCATGTGGATATTGACCCAGAACGTGGATATTGCCCCAGCACGTGGATACTGCCCCAGCACGTGGATACTGCCCCAGCACGTGGATACTGCCCCAGCACGTGGATATTGCCCCAGCTCGTGGATACTGCCCCAGCACGTGGATACTGCCCCAGCACGTGGATACTGCCCCAGCACGTGGATGGATACTGCCCCAGCACGTGGATACTGCCCCAGCACGTGGATACTGCCCCAGCTCGTGGATACTGCCCAAGCTCGTGGATACTGCCCAAGCACGTGGATACTGCCCCAGCACGTGGATACTGCCCCAGCACGTGGATACTGCCCCAGCTCGTGGATACTGCCCCAGCACGTGGATATTGCCCCAGCACGTGGATATTGACCCAGCACGTGGATACTGCCCCAGCTCGTGGATACTGCCCCAGCACGTGGATATTGACCCAGCACGTGGATACTGCCCCAGCACGTGGATATCGCCCCAGCTCGTGGATATCGCCCCCCCCGCTCGTGGATATGGCCCCCCCGCTCGTGGATATGGCCCCCCCGCTCGTGGATATACTCACCTACATCGGCCCTCCAGCGATGGCGGTCCCGCGTCCCGCTTCAAGCGTCCTCTCTCGCTCCGTTGGTCGCCGGGATGACGTCACGAAAGCCTTTGACCCCCGGGTCAAAGGCTTTCGTGACGTCATTCCGGCGAACAACGGAGCGAGAGAGGACGCTGGAAGCGGGACCGCCATCGCTGGAGGAGCTAAGGGCCGATGTAGGTGAGTATGTGTCCCCCTACATTGCCCAGAGCCTCAGCGGTGGCTGTCGCAGGCTGCTCGGCCGGCCTCCAGGCTTAGGCGAGCCCCCGGCTCGGCTGGGCCTGTAGGCCCAAGCCAAGCGGGGGCTCGCCTGAGCCTGGAGGCCGCCGAGCAGCCTGCGACAGCCGGAGGACAGTCACCGCTGGAGCTCATGGCTAATGTAGGTGAGTATGTGCTCTCCACACCCACCCTGCTTACTCGGCCGGTATCCAAGCTTAGGCGAGCCCCCGGCTTGGGCCTAGAGGCCCAGCAGAGCCGGGGACTCGCCTGAGCATGGAGGCCGGTCGAGTTGCATGCTCGCCATCCTCCAGGCTCAGGTGAGTCCCTGGCTCGGCTGGGCCTCTAGGCCCAAGCCAAGCCGGGGGCTCGCCTGAGCCTGGATGCCAACCAAGCTTAGGCGAGCCCCCGGCTTGGCGTGGGCCTAGAGGCCCAGCCGAGCCGGGGACTCGCCTGAGCCTGGAGGACGCCCGAGCATGCAACTCGACCGGCCTCCATGCTCAGGCGAGTCCCCGGCTCGGCAGGGCCTCTAGCCCAAGCCAAGCCGGGGGCTCGCCTAAGCTTGGATACCGGCCGAGCAAGCAGGGTGTGTGTGTGTAGAGCACATACTCACCTACATCGGCCTCGAGTCCTCCACCGGTTCCACACATACTCACCGACATCGGCCCTTAGCTCCTCCAGCGATGGCGGTCCCGCTTGCAGCATCCCTCTCTCCGTTGCTCGCCAGGATGACGTCACGAAAGCCTTTGACCCCCCGGGGTCAAAGGCTTTCGTGACGTCATTCCGCGAGCAACGGAGAGAGAGAGGATGCTGCAAGCGGGACCGCCATCGCTGGAGGAGCTAAAGGCCGATGTCGGTGAGTATGTGTTAGGCAACATCGGCCCTGAGCTCCAGCGGTGACCTCCTCCGGCCGAGCAGGCTGCTCGGCCGGCCTCTACGCTTAGGCGAGTCCCCGGCTCGGCTGGGCCTGTAGGCCCAAGCCAAGCCGGGGGCTCGCCTAAGCCTAGAGGCCCGCCGAGCAGCCAGCGGCAGCTGGAGGAGGTCTCCGCTGGAGCTCAGGGACGATTTTGGGGTGTATTTTTTGGGAACTTCGGCCCCGATCCTCCAGCGGTGACCTTCTCCGGCTGCCGCTGGCTGCTCGGCGGGCCTCTAGGCTTAGGCGAGTCCCCGGCTCAGCTGGGCCTGTAGGCCCAAACCGAGCCGGGGGCTCGCCTAAGCCTAGAGGGCCGCCGAGCAGCCAGCGGCAGCCGGAGGAGGTCTCCGCTGGAGCTCAGGGCCGATTTTGGTGTGTTTTTGGAACTTCGGCCCCGATCCTCCAGCGGTGACCACCTCCGGCTGCCGCTGGGTGCTCGGCGGGCCTCTAGGCTTAGGCGAGTCCCCTGCTCGGCTGGGCCTGTAGGCCCAAACCGAGCCGGGGGCTCGCCTAAGCCTAGAGGCCTGCCGAGCAGCCAGCGGCAGCCGGAGGACGGTCACCGCTGGAGCTCAGGGCCGAGTTAGGGGAGTATGTTTTGAACTTCGGCCCCGATCCTCCAGCGGTGACCTCCTCCGGCTGCCGCTGGCTGCTCGGCGGGCCTCTAGGCTTAGGCGAGTCCCCGGCTCGGCTGGGCCTGTAGGCCCAAACCGAGCCGGGGGCTCGCCTAAGCCTAGAGGCCCGCCGAGCAGCCAGCGGCAGCCGGAGGAGGTCACCGCTGGAGCTCAGGGCCGATTTAGGGGAGTATGTTTTGGAACTTCGGCCCCGATCCTCCAGCGGTGACCTTCTCCGGCTGCCGCTGGCTGCTCGGCGGGCCTCTAGGCTTAGGCGAGTCCCCGGCTCAGCTGGGCCTGTAGGCCCAAACCGAGCCGGGGGCTCGCCTAAGCCTAGAGGGCCGCCGAGCAGCCAGCGGCAGCCGGAGGAGGTCTCCGCTGGAGCTCAGGGCCGATTTTTTGGGGTTGTTTGTTTGGAACTTCGGCCCCGATCCTCCAGCGGTGACCACCTCCGGCTGCCGCTGGGTGCTCGGCGGGCCTCTAGGCTTAGGCGAGTCCCCGGCTCGGCTGGGCCTGTAGGCCCAAACCGAGCCGGGGGCTCGCCTAAGCCTAGAGGCCGCCGAGCAGCCAGCGGCAGCCGGAGGACGGTCACCGCTGGAGCTCAGGGCCGAGTTAGGGGAGTATGTTTTGGAACTTCGGCCCCGATCCTCCAGCGGTGACCTCCTCCGGCTGCCGCTGGCTGCTCGGCGGGCCTCTAGGCTTAGGCGAGTCCCCGGCTCGGCTGGGCCTGTAGGCCCAAACCGAGCCGGGGGCTCGCCTAAGCCTAGAGGCCCGCCGAGCAGCCAGCGGCAGCCGGAGGAGGTCACCGCTGGAGCTCAGGGCCGATTTAGGGGAGTATGTTTTGGAACTTCGGCCCCGATCCTCCAGCGGTGACCACCTCCGGCTGCCGCTGGGTGCTCGGCGGGCCTCTAGGCTTAGGCGAGTCCCCGGCTCGGCTGGGCCTGTAGGCCCAAACCGAGCCGGGGGCTCGCCTAAGCCTAGAGGCCCGCCGGCAGCCGGAGGACGGTCACCGCTGGAGGATCGGGGCATCTGGCCGTTAGAACACACAGGTAGCTGCGCGCGGCTCGTGCCGTTTTTTTTTTTTTTTTCACGCGGCCGGCACGCGCAGCTACCTGTGTGTTCTAACGGCCGCTTTCAAATGTCCGTCGCGCATGCGCAGTAGGGTTTTGGCGACGGACAGTTTTTAGCTTATCCTTTTATAGTATAGATAAAGGATTTTACCAGGAAGGATACATTGAGATTTCTCTCCTTTTCAAGTATGTCCTGGGTTCAAGAACATTGAAGTGTTACAGTTACAGAAATACAAAGTAATACAATGCAAGATATTAAAAAAAACAACACAAATATACAGATTAACAGAAAATAAATATGTAAGAAATATAGTCACTAGGTTACATGTTTACAGGTGCATTCCGTATTGAGGTATGTTTAAAGGAGCTCTTGAGTGACTTAAGACTGGGGGAAGATTTGATGGTGTCTGGGAGGTTATTCCATAATTGTGGTGCTCTGTAGGAAAATGAGGACCGAGCCACTGTCTTTTTGTATTGTGGTATTGCAAGTAAGGTGCTGGTCCTGGATCGGAGGTTATAGGATGAGGGAGCTGCTGGGGGAAGCAGTCTATTCAGGTAGGGTGGCAGCTTCCCAGAAATGCTCTTAGACACCAGGCTGGAAAGGTGAAGGGTGCGTTTAGACTCTAGCGATGGCCAGTTTAGCTCTTTTAACATGTCACAATGGTGGGTCATGTAGTTACATTGTAATGCAAAGCGGCAGAAGGAGTTATACAATGTAGTAAGTTTCTGAAGGTGTGTTTGCTGCATACACTACATCTCCATAATCAATAGCCGGCATAAGCATTTGTTGTACAATCTGTTTCTTACCGCGGGGCTCAGGCAGAATTTGTTTCTGTACAGGGCACCTAGTTTGGGGTAAAGTTTAGATGAGAGTTTTTCAATGTGGGGGCCAAAGGATAGATTAGGGTCCAACCACATACCTTGATATTTGAGAGAAGTGACTGTGGTCAGCGTGCCATTTGATTTTGTCCCAACACATAGATGGGGATTTTGCAATTTGTGTAATTTAGGTGCTGTTCCAAAGAGCATCGTTACAGTTTTGTCAGTAATTAAAAAAAGTTTGTTGTGTTTCATCCACTTTTCTACCTCTGTGAATTGTTCTTGCAGCACGGCCTCCAGCTGCGGGAGATTTGGTTTGCTGGTATAGATTACAGTGTCGTCTGCGTACATATGTACAGTTGAGACTTTGCAGACGTTGGGCAGAAAATTTATGAATATTGTGAATAGCAGGGGGCCTAGTATTGAGCCTTGGGGTACACCGCAAGTGACTGGGAGCGGGAGGGAGGAGCTGCCAGAAGATGACACATATTGTGATCGGTCGGATACATATGATTGAAACCAGGTTAGGCACCCTTTCAAAATTGTGGATAAATAAGATTGTTTCAAGCATGTGATGCTCCTGTAAACTTACCTGGGGCAAGCTACAGGTGTGGGCAATATAAAAAACACACCTGAAAGCAGATAAAAAGGAGAGAAGTTCACTTAGTCTTTGCATTGTGTGTATGTGTGTGCCACACTAAGCATGGACAACAGAAAGAGGAGAAGAGAACTGTCTGAGGACTTGAGAACCAAAATTGTGGGAAAATATCAACAATCTCAAGGTTACAAGTCCATCTCCAGAGATCTAGATTTGCCTTTGTCCACAGTGCGCAACATTATCAAGAAGTTTGCAACCCATGGCACTGTAGCAAAATTGATGAAAGGTTGCAACGCAGGATAGTCCGGATGGTGGATAAGCAGCCCCAAACAAGTTCCAAAGAAATTCAAGCTGTCCTGCAGGCTCAGGGAGCATCAGTGTCAGCGCGAACTATCCATCGACAATTAAATGAAATAAAACGCTATGGCAGGAGACCCAGGAGGACCCCACTGCTGACACAGAGACATAAAAAAGCAAGACTACAGTTTGCCAAAATGTACTTGAGTAAGCCAATATCCTTCTGGGAAAACGTCTTGTGGACAGATGAGACCAAGATGGAGGTTTTTGCTAAAGCACATCATTCTACTGTTTACCAGAAACGGAATGAGGCCTACAAAGAAAAGAACACAGTACCTACAGTGAAATATGGTGGAGGTTCAATGATGTTTTGGGGTTATTTTGCTGCCTCTGGCACTGGGTGCCTTGAATGTGTGCAAGGCATCATGAAATCTGAGGATTACCAAAGGATTTTGGGTCGCACTGTAGAGCCCAGTATCGGAAAGTTGGGTTTGCATCCGAGATCTTGGGTCTTCCAGCAGGACAATGACCCCAAACATACGTCAAAAAGCACCCAGAAATGGCAACAAAGCGCTGGAGAGTTCTGAAGTGACCAGTAATGAGTCCAGCTCTAAATCCCATTGAACACCTGCGGAGAGATCTTAAAATTGCTGTTGGGAAAAGGTGCCCTTCCAATAAGAGACCTGGAGCAGTTTGCAAAGGAAGAGTGGTCCAAAATTCCGGGTGAGAGGTGTAAGAAGCTTATTGATGGTTATAGGAAGCAACTGATTTCAGTTATTTTTTCCAAAGGGTGTGCAACCAAATATTAAGTTAAGGGTGCCAAGAATTTTGTCCAGCCCATTTTTGGAGTTTTGTGTGACATTATGTCCAATTTGCTTTTTTCCTCCCTTTTTTTGTTTTGTTCCAATACACACAAAGGGAATAAACATGTGTATAGCAAAACATGTGTTACTGCAATACTTTTCTGTGAGAAATACTTGATTTTCTGGAAAAATGTCTGGGGTTCCAACAATTTCGGCCATGACAGTAAATCTACTTTAGATTTAGTCAACTAAAATCTTGTGACCTTTAGTCGACTAAAACTAAAACAATTCAGATGACTAAAATGTGACTAAAACTAAATTTTAGACAGAAGACTATGACTAAAACTAAATTAACGGGGGACTTCTGGGAGGTGGGCCAAGTGAATGGCCGCTTTCACCTCGAGCTCTGCCCAGCAATTTGATCAAACCCGCTTGATTAGGGATTTTCAGTGCCCGTCAGGGATTTTTACCAGACAGCAGCTCATTTTATTCATTGCTGCAACACTTATATTGGTTCAGGCTGGTCCTGGAATCCACTCTCATCCCTGGAGTCACCAGGCTGAATCTCGGCTGACCATCCTGGGCCATAAAGGTCCGGGCTTTTGGAACCCCAGTACCTCCTTTGCAGGAAATCGAACTGGAAGACTGGACCAGGTAATCCTACCACGACGACCACAACCCTTCTGCTGACAGGGTGAAAACCACTCTTGCTAATTGCCTGGAGCGCGGGATAGACATCGAAGGCCGCCATCTTGCTGAAGCCGCGTGGTGGTGCCGCAGCCTAACTGTAAGTGCTACCAGAACAGGACAGTCACCTCCCTCGGAACTCGCGGTACTACGAATGATCTGGAGGAGCAGGTAAAGCATTCCCCTCTAATTTTCCAGTCCCGGGATCTTTCCTGGGGCGCTTGTTCTCGAACTTTGTGGCTGCTAAAAGGCCCTCTCCTCTGTTATCACCACTAGGAATGAGCCGAACACCCCCGTGTTTGGTTCGCATTCGAACTCGAACAATTTCAAAAGTTCGAGTTCGAACACGAACCGAACTTAATGCAAGTCAATGGGACTCAAACGTTTGGTTGTTAGAGTGCCCTGCAAGAGGGCATATATGTAAGATATTTGCCAAAAAAGGTGTATGGGGGTCCGGGTAGTGCCCTGGGGGACAGGAAACAAGGACAAAAAGTAAAAAAAAACATTTTTAAAAGAACAGTGAGTTTTCCAGTGAGTTTTCCCAGGGTTAAAAATAAAAACAAAAAATTCCTTGAAATTTTCGTGCCTAGGAGGTCCCCATAACCTGCCCGTGAAGTGGCGGATTTCTAGGATGTATAGAAACATTTAAAAACAAAAAAATGATGTTTCAAATGGCGGTAAACAGTTTTCCTTTAATCTATTCATAAACAACTGCTTGGGGCGGCAGTCTGTATTACAAGTGGAGACCTTTTAGGACACGCAGAACAAGTTTAGTGATTTTTTGGGCTAAATTATGGTGAAACTTATGCAGGCTTTGGATGAAAGTAACAATAGGTGCTTTAAAATTAGGCCTTTAGTGTCGGCAACAGTGCCGTCACACCGTAACCCCTCTGTGGTATTGTGGAAGAGTGCAGGGTTGGACCCTGCGGTTCAAAAAATTAAAATGATATAAATCTGGTACAGGCATCAGTGCACCCAAATATTGTGCCTTTGGTGGCAGCAAGTTCCTTCACACCGTAGCCCTTTTGTGGTATTGTGGAAGAGTGCAGGGTTGGACCACGCGGTTAAAAAAATGTAATTGATATAAATCTGGTAATATAGGCGTCAGTGTCAGTGCAGCCAAATATTGTGCCTTTGGTGGCAGCAAGTGCCTTCACACCGTAAGTAACTCCTCTGTGGTATTGTGGAAGAGTGCAGGGTTGGACCCTGCGGTCCAAAAAATAAAAATTATATAAATCTGGTAATATAGGCGTCAGTGTCAGTGCACCCAAATATTGTGCCTTTGGTGGCAGCTAGTGCCTTCACACCGTAACCCCTTTGTGGTATTGTGGAAGAGTCAGCATCAAGGGATTGATAGCTGCTGATCCAGGACTGATTCATTTTTATAAATGTCAGCCGGTCTACAGAGTCGGTGGACAGATGCACTCTTTTGTCTGTGACAAAACCTCCAGTGGCACTGAACGTCCTTTCAGAAAGCACACTGGATGAAGGGCAACCTAGTAGCTGCATAGCATATTGGCTAAGTTCTGGCCAGTGATCCAATCTCAACACCCAGTAAGCCAGTGGATCATCTGCTGGAAAGGTATCCAGGTCTGCCCTTGCCCCTAGGCAGTCCTGCCCCATACGGTGAAGACGCTGGCAATGGGTGCCTACATTTGACGTCCCTGGGCATCATGGACTAAAAAAATGAAAAAAGGCATCATTTAAGCGGCCCCGGCCTTCACCACTATTCCTCTGATCATCTGCAGCCTCAGAAGCACCTGTGTCATAACTTGGTAACCTACCAGTGCCTGGAAAGGTGTTACACAAGTGTCGCTTTAGAGCGTTCTCAAGTTTTTTTCATCCTGTGCTCCCTCTGTGCGGGCAGGATGAGCTCTGCAACTTTACCCTTGTATCGTGGATCAAGAAGGGTTGCCAAGCAGTAATGATCCCTCTCCTTGATAGCACGAATCCTGTGGTCATTTAGCAGGCTTTGCATAATAAGGGAGCCCATGCAGCGTAGGTTGGAGGTGGCATTAGCTTCCGAGTCTTCCTGCTCAATGAGGAGGATGACCCCATCGTGCACTTCCTCCTCCCAGCCACGTACCAGTCCTTGTGTTTCTGGGCACACAAAACCCTCCCTTGAGGAATCCCCACCTTCAATGCCCCCACTACTCAAATATTCCTCCTCCTCATCCTCCTCCTGTCTGATCTGAGGAGGACCCGCTGGAATGCTGTCTGCGGAAAGACTGGAGCCTTCAGAGCTAGGGAAGGCCTCCTCTTCCTCTCGCTGCTCTGCCTCTAGAGCCACATCTATGATTCCCCGCAGACTGTGCTCCAGCATGAACACTAAAGGAATTGTGTCACTGATGCATGCACTGTCCCTGATCACCATCCTCGTTGCCTCCTCAAATGGTGACAGTACAGTGCATGCATCCTTGATCATCAGCCACTGCGGGTGGGGGGAAACCATGTTGACCTGAACCTGTCCTTGTGCCATACTCACACAGGTACTCGTTGATGGCCCTCTGCTACTTGTGCAGATGCTGCAGCATTGCTAATGTCGAGTTCCACCTGGTGGGCATGTCACAGATCATACGGTTTGTGGGAAGGTGTAATTCTCTTTGAATTTCTGCCAGGCGAACGCTTGCTGGGAATGACCGTCTGAAGTGGCTGCAGACTTTTCTGGCCTGGCTGAGAAGCTCTGCCAGCCCTGGGTACCTGGTTAGGAAACGCTGTACCACCAGATTTAGGACGTGTGCTAGGCATGGTACATGCATCAACTTACCCTGGCGTAGGGCGGAGAGAAGGTTGCTGCCATTATCACAGACGACCATTCCCAGCTGAACCTTGCATGGTGTTAACCATCTCTGCACCTGCCCCTGCAGAGCTGACAGAATTTCTGGCCCGGTGTGACTCCTGTCCCCTAAACAAACCAGCTCAAGCACAGTATGGCATCTTTTTGCTTGAGCCATTGCGTAGCCCCTGCCACGCGTCGGTTTAACTGCCACTTCACCATAGACACAGAGGAGGAGGGAGAGGTGGTGGTGGAGTAGACAGACCTCATACAAGCAGCTTGCTGGAGGCGTGGTGGATGAACAAGCTCCAGCACAGAGCCCCATCTTGGATCCCTCCCAGCTGCAATCAGAGTTACCCAGTGTGCCGTAAAGGAAATGTAATGACCCTGTCCATGCTTGCTGGACCACGTGTCTAAAGTCACATGCACCTTGCTGCTGACTGCCTTTCCCAATGACTCGATAACATTGTCTTCCACGTGCTGGTATAGTGCTGGAATGGCCTTCCATGAAAAGCAGTGGCGTTTTGGAACATGCCACTGTGGTACAGCACATTCAGCAAATTCACGGAAGGGAGCATAGTCCACCAGCTGGAAAGGCAGCAACTGTAATGTGAGTAATTTTGCTAAACTGGCATTTAGACACGGTGCTTGGGGATGGTTGGGACTATATTTTTCTTACGCTGCAGCAGCTGGGGCAACGTAATCTGACTGCGTAAATCTTCAGCTGATGGAATTGTCAGTGCTTTGGATACGGATATTTTAACATCTGTAAAAATAAGATAAAATTCTCGTGCCTCCAGCCAATCTTATCGATTAAAATCTTGAGCGATTGTGATTGGCAAAATAATTAAAAATGTATTAAGTTCGTTGTTTTCTCTGGAAATCTTATTGAAATAAATATAGTAGGACTTGTGAATGGGTAAGAGAAATCGATAGCATTTATTGTAATTAAAAAAAAAATCCCCACAGACAATGGTACGCCACAAATGAAGACAAGCAATCCCACCACAGAATACACAGTGATACACTCAATAGACCTTTCTTTGTCAGAACGTGGGGTAGATGGACTAAGTAGTGATAAGCAAGAAGGAAAAACCACGATGCTAGTAAAAGGACAAAAGCTATTTAGGTGTTCGTGAATGAAAACTGGTATGGGATAGGATGTAAAAAAGGGCCGCAGGACCTCCGGGGTTAACGCGGTATTCTGATCAGATGTGACCCAGATCTTTGGACTCATAAAGGTTGTAATCCTGCAAAAATAGGGGTATCAGAGACCCAAAGAGTGTCGGAATTCGATTATCTCTGCAGAAGAAAATCTTTTTCCGACTTCTATGAATTTTTACTCTATGGCAAGAAGGCCTACAATCATAATTGATCCTGGTCACTGAAACACATCTGATTTACTACCACCTATAGGGAATTAATCAAATAGTGATAACAAGCTATTAGGCCTGGGTTACGTTGTATTGCGTCTATCACCAAGCGTTATGCTCACTAAGAATTATTAGATCATATACCTTACCAATCCCAGATGTAGGTCTATTTTCGGGGTGGAGATCAGGAGCTCGATGGGGTTCCTCTCTGGCTCTGTAGAGGGCGTGGTTCTTAAGATGGGCTCCTGGTGGACTGTCCTCTGGAGAGAGTGGAGAGTGAATCCTGTGAGTCAGTCTGAGTTCCCTAGCTGTCCCTCTAGCCTGCTTTTAAACTGTCTTTTTGTTTGTTTGGCATCTCATTATCCTTGCGTACTAAGTCCTGATTGGTGCCTTTGGAATCCTGCCAGGAGGTGCAGTGACTTCCTTCGACACTTGGGGGCGCTAATGGACAAGGAATGGTATATCTGGGATGGCTAATTTTTACTTTAAGAGAGTGGCCTACGTTTTAAAGACTTTTATCTACTTACTTTATAAAGTACTATGGGGAGTTTATGTCAGTTATATTTTATAAAATTGCATATACCAACACTTCATTCGCTTATTTTAAACATATATCTACTTCTTGATATTGCAAATCACTTTAAAACATCATCCCGGTGTGGATTATACAACAATGGGAGCATATTCTTAAAATTTACCCTGGATAAAACTATAAATCAATGTATAATTATTTGCATGACATTATTCCTGCATAGTATAATAACAATTCCATCATTCGTTAAAACAAACGCTTTCAGTCGAGATTGGTTGATTTAAACGGATTTCAGGTCTAAATACTTCCGGCTTTAGAGCGTGAAAGAAAGCTTTAGCCTACATGGACGTTTACCTAATTCATTATAAGATTGCCTTAAATTGATAGGTGAATCAACAATAATTATTATCGCGCGGGTCTTATGTCCTAAATTTCACATTTTGGACCATAATTCTGTTGATTGATATTGTAAACCAAATGAATTTGTGAGTTCCTCGGTCCTGTTTGATTTACATGTCATATTCGCTTCCTTTTGATAAGTCACTTCTCTCGTCCCAATATTTACGTCTGTGATGTTGCGTGTTTACAGTTAGTCACAGTTGCATGTATTTTCATGAAGCGCCAACAGATTCCGTAGCGCTGTATATTGGGTGACAAACTGACAAGTACTCAGACTTGAAAGATATGCTGGACATTTTGGACTTATTCTGTTCGTTGATCCATTCCATATCGAGCCATCTTACGGGGAACCGGTAGGGAATTCCCGATTTTACTTGATATCAATTTTTATATTAGGGATTTCCTTTTGGGCATATACGGATCTTTAGTTAGAATCTGTCTCTTTCCATGCAGCTGTGTAAATAGAGCGTTTGTTTGTAGTCCCCAGGCCTTACACGATGGGACAATGATTTCCTGGGCTAGTTGATCTCCAAGGACTTCCCTCTTGCGAAACTTATTGTATTCCACTCGTCCCTGAGTTGATCCACAGCTTGGGGTCCACTTTGATTTCCTCGATCTTTTGAAGCTCACCCATTAGTCTTTAATTTATGCTGAGGTATAGCTCCAAAGCTAGTCAATGATTCAATAACCTTGATATCTCTGAGTGGATGGAAGTGAAGTTTGGAGCTTGCACAAGGAATTCCATGGGTTGTTTATCTCTATTTGAGTTAGATGTCCTCTGGTCCGTTTTCACCATACATTTGTATTCACATATTCAGGCATTCTTTTTGAGAAACTAATTGTCTAAGGCTTTTGGGTTAGAATTCCCAGATATTTTGTAGAAATGACTGACCCCCAAAATTGCTGGTGGCAGTGAGAACACAAAGATTAGAACAATTCTCAGATATTTTGTAGAAATGACTGACCCCCAAAATTGCTGGTGGCAGTGAGAACACAAAGATTAGAACAATTCCCAGATATTTTGTATAAATGACTGACCCCCAAAACTGCTGGTGAAGGTGAGAACACAAAGATTAGAACAATTCCCAGATATTTTGTAGAAATGACTGACCCCCAAAACTGCTGGTGGCAGTGAGAACACAAAGATTACAACAATTCTCAGATATTTTGTAGAAATGACTGACCCCCAAAATTGCTGGTGGCAGTGAGAACACAAAGATTAGAACAATTCCCAGATATTTTGTAGAAATGAGACCCCCAAAATACTTGGTGGCAGTGAGAACACAAAGATTACAACAATTCCCAGATATTTTGTAGAAATGAGACCCCCCCAATAGCTGGTGATAGACTGGCAGGGAGAACACACACTAACACAACAATCTCCTCTCAAAAAACACGTGTTGAAGGCTGTGTGAAGCCTTATATAGTGTGCTGCGGGACTTAGCTCTGTGAGCCCATGATTGGGCAAAATTTGCCCAATCAGGACTCTGAGCCGTGATTGGCATAGTCTTGAACCTGTCTTGCACCTGACCTGTGGTCAGGTGCAAGGCTGTAGCCAATTACAAGCTTCAGGCCAGTGGAAAAGTGCATTGTGGTCCATTGTGGTGCATTGTGGGCGAACATGCGGCGAACACGCGGAAATGTTCATAGTTTGCGAACATGCGAACAGGCGATGTTCGAATCGAACTCCGAACAGCTCATCCCTAATCACCACCAGCACCGGAGCCAATTATAGTTGCAGGACTGGGGGGTTTGTTTTTCTCTCTTGCCTCTGTAAGACAGTGGGCTGCTGCCCAACAGCTTCTTACCATCGGACTGCAGGGACATTTTCCCCAATTTTTCTGAGTCCCGGGATCCTATGGGGCGCCCCCCCCTCACACTTCTTTTATTACGGTCAGGCATATTCCTACCTGGCTGTGGGTCCCCCCTGACGATACACCTTTGCACGTTACCTGGCTCTCATTTTTTTTTTTCTTTTCCCTCCTCTCAATTTTTAAAGCCCCAGGGACCCCGGGGGCGACTTATTGTGTTTTGTCTCCCCAGTTAATTTTTCTAAGTCCCCCTGAGAAGGGGGGCGACTCTTATTAATTTTTTTGGTCCCTCTTGCCGGGGGGGGGGCATTCTTCTGTTTCATTCATTGCATTCCCTTCAGCGGATTGCCGCAGATACTAATTGAGTAAATTTTTCTCAGTCGGGGGGGGGGGGGGCGAACTTCTGCAACTACCCCCTTTTCCTTTTTTTTTCTTCTGACTCCTGACTCTATTCACCATGGAAAAATTTGTTTCCTCCACTAAAGCGAACAAGAAGACCATGGACAAATCTACACCCAAAGTCACTTCCAAATACCCTCCACGGCCACATGCTCTGTCCTCGCCTTCCAATACCCTCATGGATTCCTCACTGGACGCTTCGCAGTCTGCGCAGACAGCCTCTCCATCCTTGGGACACGCTTTTGAAGGATCCCAATTGAGTGTGGCAGACATCTCGGCAGCGTTGTCTCCTCTACTAGATGAAAAGCTTGGGAGGCTTTTCGCGACCATTGAAACTGTCCTGACGCAGTTAACAGCTCAGGCTCTTCGCATAACTGAGGTGGAGGAGCAGGTCTCAACTTTAGAAGATGATCTCCAAACATTGCAAGCCCAACTTGACAAACAGCTATCAATTATCCATACCTTAACTGAAAAGCTGGATGACTTGGAGAATCGGAGTTGTTGCAATAACCTTCGAGTGGTCGGCCTGCCAGAATCTGTGAAAGGTCGGGCCCTAGAGGAGTGGGCTGCTACCTGGTTGCCCACCCAATTGGGCTTTAAGGCCCCTCAACTTCCCCTGGAATGTGTCCACAGAGTGGGTCTCGATCTTAACCCACAAGCGGGGCACCCCCGAGTTGTCATTATGAGACTTCTTAATTTCATCGATAAATCTAAGCTTTTACAAGCCTTTCACCAAGCCCATTCGTTGGATTATCAAGGAGCCTCTCTTAGGCTTTTTCAAGACTTCTCAGCTTCCGTATCACTGAAAAGAAGAGCGTTGTCGCCTTTATGCTCAGAATTGGTGGAGAAAGACATACGTTTTTCATTGTTGTATCCAGCGAGCCTGAGAGTTAATTTTAATGGCGCAACACACTATTTTGATTCTCCCAGCAACGCAAGTTTGGCTCTCCTTCCTAAATCTCCTCCTGAGACTTCCCCTTCGCCTAAGCCTCAACGTGCCATGTCGACCACATTCCGCACAGCGAAGCTCTGAGGTTTCTGGCTTCAGACTTCTTGACAACGTGTCTAAGATTTATAGCAATGATATGGTCTACTATTATACGAGAATTGTTTTTTCTCGTCTCCCTTAGAACGTTACTGTTACTGTGGCCAGGCCAGTGGAGACTGGTCGGGTCTGTTGTTTGGGCCCTGTTGGCCCTCTGGTTCTATTTTGGTTGACTATTCAATATGTTACATGTGTTTTGGTTACGTTTAAGGCTGGGGTCAGACCAGCGCACTTTTAACGTGCGTTCTGGCGCACATAATTACGGCCGCACTAGCAGCAGATGACGGGCAATGACAGCCAATATACGATGTACGGCCGCACAAAAGTCCGGCCGTGCAACGCAAGTGGAATTTGAACGCATTTTTTTGAGAACGCTGAACCGCTAGTACTGACGTACTGAGTGCGCAGCTGCGGCATAGCGACATGTGTGCTAGATCAGGAGATGTCAGACACTGCTAATGTCCAGCCTACATAACGTCCAGACGCAAAAAGAGTTTTATTGATGATCCGTACAAAATTACGCCCGAAAATGCGCGTCGTCTGACTGTTTTTGCGCATTCCATGATAAAATACGTCAATGCGTTCGGAAGCACTTTTTCACATTCGCGGGGAAAAATGCTTTCGTCTGACCCTAGCCTTAAAGTGAAAAAAGCTTGACACTTAGATTTAGGTTGACTGACTCACTCTATGTTCCCTACGTAGGGTCCCGGGGTTGCAGCTGGGACGGTCCTGGTCCCCCTTTCAGAAGAGGCTCCGCCTCGCAGTATTGCATAGGCGCTGATTGGCGCCCATTTAGTTTTTATATATTCTCATGACGTCCATAGAACCTTTGAATAAAACCTCCCTTAGACTCCTCTCATGGAACGTAGACGGATTGAACTCCCCAGTCAAGAGAAAAAAGGTACTCTCACACCTAGCTAAATTAGAAGCTGATGTTGTTTTTCTTCAGGAGAACCATTGGACATCTCCCAAACATCACCTCTGTGCTCCCTGGATTGGGTACCAAACCTCTGCTCCTTTTGGAGGTAAGAGGAGGGGTACTGCTATCCTTTTAAATAAATCCCCTCCGTTCGAGGTTCTCGACGAAGCTAATGATGTTTCTGAACGATTTTCCATTCTATTAGTGTCGGTATTGAGAGAGATTTATCTACTGGTAAATGTTTATGCTCCACATCCTACTCATCTCCATTTTTTTCTGACCTTTATTCGATTCTTCTTCAATATACCTTTACCCATTGCATAGTGGGTGGGGATTTTAATGCAGTTCTGGACCTGGTCTTAGACCGCTCACGATCAGGTGCCCGTCCCGCGGCCTCGCAGACTGCCGAAGGCACAATTTTTAAAAAAAATCACCTAGATTTGTTTGACGCCTGGCGCTCTCTATATCCGGAGGGCAGAGACTATTCCTTTATCTCCCACCCTCATAATTCCTTCTCCCATATAGATTTGTTTCTTCTGTCCTTGACACTACACCATTCCGTTGTGGAGGCAGCCATAGACATGATTCATATTTCGGACCATGCCGCGGTCACGGTGGACGTACAGCTCAAAACTCCCCTCCCACGCTCCCGTAACTGGCGCTTCCCTAGCACCCTCCTGCATTCCGAAGTTTTCCGTGCACACGTTGAATTTAGTTGGAACAATTACCTAGATGATAATCTGGAACATATAGACAAAGAGAAATTGTTCTACGAAGGAGGCCAGACCGGTCATGAGTGGTTGCATAATAGAATACATGTCTCGCAAACGTAGGGAAGTTAACCAGCGGTTACTGACTGCACTTTCTTCCCTGGTACAATCTTATGGTCAGCATGTTGCTCATCCCACCCCTGCCTCAGCGGAATGGTACAGAGCGGACAAACACTGTTATGCAGCATTAGTCGAGGAAAAGGCCCAGTATTCTTGGCTCCACCAGAAGAGTCGCTTCTTCCGTTGGGGTAATAAACAGGGGAAACTTGGCCAATCTCTTGAAATTACAACGCCCGTCAACTCCTCCAGTAACTAAAATTAAAATGCATAGCGGCGATTGTGTAACTGACCCAATGGACATCGATACATATTTCCGTAACTATTTCGATGCTTTCTATAGAGCGGAAAATGATGATTGGAAAGTCCAGGCTAAGTTCTTTTTGGCAGCTGGGATGCCGGAGTTAGCTCCAGAGGTCAGGGATAAATTGAATGCACCTATTAGTACACGAGAAATTTCTGATGCTATCTCCCGCCTCCGTCCCGTAAAGACGGCCCGGATGGTTTCTCGGCCGAATACTATAAATGTACCGGCTGGGTGGAGTAGAGGTAATGTCACTGCTCTGCATGGAGAGAGCCTGTGAAGACATGGGTTCGATCCCAGCGAGCAACCTCTCCAGTAAGTGTCCTTGGCAAGACACCTAACGGTACATACTCGCCACCCAGGACATACTTGAAAACAAGAGAAATCTCAATGTATCCTTCCTGGTAAAATCCTTTCTCAAAAATAAAAATTGCTAGATGGTCATTTGGTCCCTCACCTCTCTACCCTATTCAACAATATTTTACAGGGCAAACCTCCCCCCATCCTTTAATACATCTTGAATAATAGTACTTCCTAAACCAAATAAGGACCCCTTATTAATCACTTCATACCGCCCAATTTCCCTTTTGAACATTGATCTGAAACTTCTGTCGGCCATAATGGCTTGCCGTCTACAAGCTCCGCTAACTCAATTTATCTCCCCTGCCCATACAGGATTTTTGTCGGGTCGCCACTCTACTCAAAACGTTAGGAAGGTCCTAGCAGCAATCTGGTCGTCAAATGGCCGCCCAAATTCATCTGATTTGCTCCTTAGTTGTGATGCCGATAAAGCCTTCAACCGTATTTCCTGGTCTTACCTACAACGATTCCTGAAGTACCATTCTTTTGGTGTTCCTGTCCTTAATCTGTTTAATGCTTTATACCATACCCTTCCGCCATGGTGACGACCAATGGTCTTAACTTTCATCTTGGAGAGAGGTACGCGCCAGGTTGCCCATTGCCCATTCTCCTGTTTAATTTGGCCCTGGAGCCACTCTTAAGAATATTGCTATCGCACCCTGACTTCGCTGTGATCAAGGTGGGTTCTAGAGCGGTCCGCGTGGTTGCTTTCGCAGATGACTTCTTCAAAATCAAAGTAAACGGGTCTCAGGCAGCTAGAATTTATTCATGGGAGTAAAATCCCCGAGGAGAAATCGTGACGTTTCGGCCTCAGGCGGCCTTAATCATACATACATAGTGGGCAACATACCTGTCTTTTAAACCCATGCTAGCCAATCACAAACCCTATCTCCTTAATCAACAGGTGTACAGCATTGTCCACTTCAAAACACAAGTTATTTAACCTAAAATGTAAATATGCAAAAACAAGTTAAAAATAACCTATAGAAACAGAATTATATAATAATATGAAGACAAACAATAAATAAGAAAAGCATATAGACAAATAAAAGGAGCTCATACTCTACCGTACTCAGATGCAGCGCGGTATAATAGGGGCCCTATCAGATGATCTGTGGGAACATGAAGCAACATGAATATATATATATATATATATATATATATATATACATAGCCAAATGAAACGAAAATTTAGCCATATGAAACAAAAATTTACTTCATATAGTAACAAAGCACACTAGTAACAATGATGTAAATCAAATTTCCTGTTAAGGCCCCTAGGCCACAACGTATCTAATCTGTGTATCCAGCGCTTTTCTTTTTGTTTTAACAATTTAATCCTATCCCCTCCTCGCCGTGACACTGGGACATGGTCTATAATCTGAAACCTGAGTTGTGCAACGTTATGTGTATGTTCAAAAAAGTGTTCAGGTACCGGCAAATCACTACGGTCTGTCCTGATGGTGGATTTATGTTTTGAAAAACATTCTTTCATTTTTGTCGTGGTTTCCCCTACGTATAGTAAGCCACAAGGGCACTTCAATACATAGACCACATACGATGACTCGCATGTGAAAAAGTCCCGAATCCAGATTTTATCGCCCGTATGGGGGTGTAACAAAACTCTCCCTTGATAACTGCGTTGCAAGAGGAACAACCAAGGCACGGGAACGTGCCTTTTTTGGGGGTACCCGAGAATTTTTGCTGTTTTACCTTCATGGGACCAATATCAGCTTTAATCAAATGATCCCTTAAGTTTCTATTGCGTTTATATGCAAAAATAGGGGGATTATGAAAAAATGGAATCTCTCTGTAAACTCTATGTAACATACCCCAATGTCTCCTAATAACGTTGTTAATACGTCCACTAGCTTGGTTAAATTTGCTAACAAACGGGATCCGTGTTTTGTGGCGATGCTTAGGTGTTCGCCCTGAGATCATGATCATCCTATCCAAACTCTCCACCCTTTGTAATTCTCGTCGGAGGAGGGGTGCTGTATAACCCCGTTTTTTAAATTTATTAATCATACCTTCTAATCTGTCCTTACGGACCTTGGGGTCTGATACATTCCTAGCCACCCTCAACAATTGGCTATGTGGTAAAGATCTAAGTGTGTTTGCTGGATGGAAACTCCGATAGTGTAGTAAACTATTTCTATCAGTGGGTTTGGTAAATAAATCACTTGACAAACGTTCTCCTTCTATTATAAGTGTTAAATCTAGAAAATCTATCCTCTCTCGACTATATGTCATAGTAAACTTAATGTTCTCATTAACCCCATTAACCACTTGGCTGCTATGGACGCGCTCAGCGCGTCCAGCCAAGTGGTTCTCCTGTGCTACGGACGTGCTGAGCGCGTCCAAGCACAGGAGGCAGCAATCCGCCGGATTCCGGCGGATTGCTGCGCCACCCCCAGTGCGGGCTGACATCTTGGATGTCAGACCGTCAATCCGGGACCCCGGCGGGGACATTAGATGTCATCGCGGCGACGCGATGACATCTAATTCAGGTGCCCCCCCCCGCATGTGCGGAGGAGGCGCCTGAAAGGGAGGGGGTGAGGTCCTTCGGACCTCTCTCCCTCCCGATCGCCGGGGAGTAGGGAGTTAATACAGGCACCGCTTGGAAGGGCACAGCCTGCACTTCCAAACGGTGGCTGTCATTAACCCCTGGGGAGCCGGATCACGAATCGGCGCTGAAAACGCCGGTTCATGATCCTTTCCCGGAGCTGGCCGACATCTTGGATGTCGGCCAAGCCTCCGGGAACTCCTCCTGAGGATACCAGCTGAAGAAGCTCTGAGGAGCGAAACGCGTTCTGGTAATATCTATTTTGATTTTATGTATTAATAAATTTATTTTATACTACTGCTGCTTCCTGACACGTGATTTCCAAAAGAAGTTTTTTTGGAATTTCCTTATAAATTCCTACGTGAGGTCTTGGAGCCAATGCGGCTCACTTACATGTGAGTGCAATATTTAAATTGACCTATTGTCATTATATCTTAACGATATTGCACTAGGGGAGTGCATTGTTTTTTCTTTCCGTGATTTACTACAGAGGAAAGTCGTTGAAGATTACCATCACATTGGGGGTATATGGGCACCTGAAATATCTTTGAAGACCCAAATTGATATTCATCCTAGAGCCTAGGTTAGGCTCATCAATATGTGAGCAGGACCATCACCCCCTTACCTTCCTCATATGGTGCATCAACGTATTGCGCGATTATATTTTCTCTTTTGTAGAGATGCCTTATTCAAGAATTTTTGGGAAGATTGAGAAGATTTATTGAAGGACATGTAAAGTGACTTTTCGTATTTCCAGTCTTGTACTGGCGCTCCATTGACTGTCTACTATTTGTTCAATATAAGTTCAAATTTCTGACAATATGCAGAGTCATCTGAAAACAGAGTAGGTCTTAATCGGATGCGTAATCCCCGTGGAATCCTTTTCACTTTAAAGTACTCAGTTAGTGTGACACAATGTAATTTGTAGCTCACCAATCTCCCCTTCATCTTCTCCATTTGCGCTTTGACTGTTACTTCTCCCGGACAACTCAAGAAGCACTCCTCGATGGTGGAAGTGCCCACTATCCGCGCTGCATCCTCTGCGGTGTAAGAGAAAACTCCTTCGAGGGTAGATGCGTCCTCTCCCATCTTAATTCTCTGAACATACCCGCGAGTGTGTATCCACTCGTCTACTTCCGGGTATCGGGGCTCAACCACGTGATCGCGGCTATGGCAAGCAATGAGATCATATACAAGTGCCGCAATCTCAAAAGCATCGGGAGCCCACCAGGTCTAGCGCCGAGTCACCGTGTGTGGGGGCGCCGACAGCCCCCCTCCTCATCCAGAAAATCAAAGTAAACGGGTCTCAGGCAGCTATAATTTATTCATGGGAGTAAAAACCCCAAGGAAAAATCGTGACATTTCGGCCTCAGGCCTTTGCTGTTTTACCTTCACGGGACCAATATCAGCTTTAATCAAATGATCCCTTAAGTTTCTATTGCGTTTATATGCAAAAATAGGGGAATTATGAAAAAATGGAATCTCTCTGTAAGCTCTATGTAAAATACCCCAATGTCTCCTAATAACGTTGTTAATACGTCCACTAGCTTGGTTAAAGCTTGGATCCGTGTTTTGTGGCGATGCTTAGGTGTTCTCCCCGAGATCATGATCATCCTATCCAAACTCTCCACCCTTTGTAATTCTCGTCGGAGGAGGGGTGCTGGATAACCCGTTTTTTAAATTTATTAATCATACCTTCTAATCTGTCCTTACGGACCCTGGGGTCTGATACATTCCTAGCCACCCTCAACAATTGGCTACGTGGTAAAGATCTAAGTATGTTTGCTGTATGGAAACTCCGATAGTGTAGTAAACTATTTCTATCAGTGGGTCTAACCCACTGATAGAAATAGTTTACTAAGGAGATAGGGTTTGTGATTGGCTAATATGGGTTTAAAAGTCAGGTATGTTGCCCACTATGTATGTATGATTAAGGCCGCCTGAGGCCGAAATGTCACGATTTTTCCTTGGGGTTTTTACTCCCATGAATAAATTCTAGCTGCCTGAGACCCATTTACTTTGATTTTCTGGATGAGGAGGGGGCTGTCGGCGCCCCCACACATGGTGACTCAGCGCTAGACCTGGTGGGCTCCCGATGCTTTTGAGATTGCGGCACTTGTATATGATCTCATTACTACTGTTCTTGTCCAGTCCAGATAGAGCGATCCCGACCTTACTGACATATTTAGAAGATTTTTGCTTGGCCTCAGGCTTTAAGATAAATTAAGATAAGACTTTGGCGGTGCCTTTGGGTACAGCCAGTGAGGGGTCGTTTCGGCTCCAGTCTCCCGTTTTTTGGTGCTGTTCTGGGGTGGTTAAATATTTAAATATCTCCTACCGACTGATGTAAAACGGCTATATGAGGTTAACATCCCGCCCCTCCTGGCTCAACTCAGGGTTCTGCTAACATCTTGGGCAAAACTCCCGCTGTCCTACCAGGGAAGATGCGGTCTTATTAAAATGGTTGCCTTTCCACGCTTTCAAATGCTACCAATTCTTCTTAAACAAAGGGATATAGCACTTGTCCATTCATTGTTCACTAAATTTATAAGGGGGGAGGGTGCGCATAGCATTGCGTAAACCTCAGCTTCCTTATAGTATGGGAGGGCTGAACTTACCCGACATCTATTCTTATAACATTGCTGCTCTGTACCGTTTAGTGGCGGATTGGATCTCTGATAAATCCAGATATACTGATTGTGAGTTGGATCGAGCCATGTCTTTTCCATCCTCCCTGTTGGCTTTTCTTCATTTACCTATTCATATGATTCCTCCGGCCTTGAGATATAACCCCCCCCTGCTTTTTGCTGGCCGTGAGGCATGGTATAGGGCCCGTAAGTCACTGGGCCTGTCTTGGAAGACTTAGATTTTCCAGCCATTACTTCGCAACCCTGTCTTCCAGAACGTCTCAGCGGCCCCAGCGTTTAGAGTTTTGGCGGATAAAGGCTTTACTCAAATAGGTCATTTGTTATTATAGCCCTCACATTCCCTTATCCCCTATAGGGATCTCTGTACATTGACGGCCCCTATGCCCCTTCATCAGGTATACTATATGCAACTCTCGACGTTTGTCTCCACGCAGCTGAGCCTCCTACAACCATGTGATTTCCTTAACCCCCTTGACAAACAGGCAGCCTTGGGTCTGTCCATAGTAGCTTTTCGGGCTTTGCTGAGGCCTCAATTTGACTGGACTGTAATGACCACAGGGCTAGCTAAGTGGTGTGTGCACCTCCCCAAACAATCCCCCTATTCCTTGATGGCGGCCACTAATAAATTGCGTAAGCTGATCCCCTCCGCCCAATATAACAATGTTTTTTCAATTATTACATGGCGCTTATGTTGCCCCAGATAGAGTGGCCCTCATAACACCCCTCAGCTCAGGCCGGTGTCTCAAATGTTTGCATTCTAATGCTGATCTTTTTCATTGCTTATGGTCCTGCCCATTTATATCCATATTTTGGGACTCCATACTGAGATTTGGCTCACAGATTCTGAAATTGGCAGCACCATCTAAACCCGACTGGGCTTTGTTTAATCTTTTCTCTGAGGGCAAGGCTTGAGGTATGACTAAGTGTCAGAGAACTCTGTTGGGCGTCCTGTCGGCGCCAGGCAAAAAAGCCATATTGGGACAATGGATTGCCACCCTCCCCATACGTTCGCTATGTATTACTCTTGTTTTTATGCTATCTTTCAGCATGATTGGGTGGAAGTCACGCTCCACAAGGAAGAAAAGGTTCAAGAGTTTTTTGATAAGTGGTTACAATTTATGTCAAGTTTGCCAGAGACTGTGATTTCAAAATTGAAAAGGGATTTTGGTTCTACGTGTTGGTACCTGACTCGTTCCCTGTTAACCCCACCTTTACTACCCATCCCTCGCCCACAATTTTAAGGGGAATATTTTGATGTGATCTCTACATATTAAAGTTTTCCTTTATTTATGCTCCCCTTGTTTGATAGGTAAATTACCTAGACGTAATTGTAGGATATGGAATTGTGAGTAATTTTGCATGTTTTCTCGGGTATGTTCTGTGATATATACTGTAAACTGAATCTGTCAATAAAAAATTTCTTTAAAAGAAAAATAAATAAATTAACATTTGCTGTCAGAATGAACATTGGGTGCAGCCTGCGCCTGCTGCAAGTATCGCTGAAGCCTCAAGGTGGTAGGGCTGTGGAGGTTGTGCCCTCCTGAATTTTTGCACCCCCTGCTGCCTGTGCCACCTTACGTTATCGCTGGCCCTGGATGACGTCAGTGAGTGGGGGGAGGTCCCATAGGTAGGGCTGACATCCAATATGTCATCCTGCTATGTGAGAAGTCTATGACTGGCACTGAACCGCTGGACTTCGATGATGCGCTGGACACATCCTCCGCAACCTAGTGGGAAAGCAGAGAACACATGCGTGCGGCGCGTTGCTTGCGGCCAAGCAGTTAACCATTTGTTCAAAAAATACACAGACATACTCTAATCTCATGCTTATCAAAAAAAAGTAAAAACAACACTTTTTTAAATATATGCGTGGCACATTTTTGGCTCCCTTCTCCAGATTCTACTACATTTGCCTCTCTTATACAAAGTATAGGAAGTTTAAATGTACAGTAAGTTATCATTGTGGCTTAGCTTGGAATAGGATGGGAGCTATTAACATAAGTGGGTCTTTAAATACTTAACGGCTCACTTGTTAATGTGGAAAAGGGACATATTTTGCTCAGGATCATCAATTATGAAGTATAATTTAGCCAAATGCTAAAAAGAACCAAATTATAAACAAACAAAACCAAACCAATTATATACCATCAATCCTTGAATGATTACATTATACAATTATTCATATTTCCTATTGCATTTTATGACAACTCTGTCTTGCATAATAACATGTATTTACCATATAATGAATAAATGAGCAACAGTATTGGAGAGATTGCTACTGAATAGACAGCATTTATGTTTTCTGTTATTACCATTCATTTTGCAGTCTCTTATCAGCATGACAGGAATTTAAGGGATTATTTACAAGAATAATGCAAGGTTTTATTAGTATCAGTATTTTGTTTTTATAAAAAATAAACAAGACATAAGAAACAACAAAAGGTTTTCCAAAGAGGCCTACTTGTCTTTTTTTTTCTTTATTCCATATCTGATTTTAAATAAAATCACCATAAAAGGGTAAAAGTATATACACAGGTACTGGACCCCTAGAAGTATATACACAGGTACTGGACCCCCAGAATTATACACACAGGCCCCAGAATTATATACACAGGCACAGGACCCCCAGAGTTATATACACAGGCACTGGACCCCCAGAATTTTATACACGGGCGCTGGACCCCAGAATTTTATACACTGGTAATGGACCCCCAGAATTTTATATACAGGCACTGGACCCACAAAATTATATACACCATGCGCCATGTATTGAAGCATGTATAATTGATGCAGCATTCTTCATACAATGCACCGAAGGCACAATAAAATAGGCATGAATAATATGGCTTATGGATACTGGAAGATACAGGTTGATATCTCTTATGTGTTATCTACTACATTTCAATCTTTAGGTGTCAACATTGAGATAGCTGTGACTCCTCTTTCAATCTCTTGCTTTAGTATGCACTGAAACAACAAAAATTCATACCTCAGTGCACCATCAAAGAACTCTTCTTCTATAATATCACACAAGACATCAATGAAATGGACCTGAGACTACAGTCAGTGGCGTAACAATCAGGAGGGCAGCCGGTGCTGGTGCCCCGGGTGCAGGGTAAAGGGGGGCACCGTCCACCGGCACACCCTCCCCCCCGGATATGCCACTGCCGCCGATATTGCCCAGAGACCTGGGGACAGGGCTCGAGTCCTGCGGGAATGCAGGCTCTCGCTGTGGCCCAAGCCTGACAAAGTGTAACACTGGTGAGCGCACAGCATGCTGCCGCTGGCCTTCTGAAGGAAAGGATGCGGCCTACAGGTGAGATCCCACAAGATCTCGCGAGAGCGCATCAACAGCCTTCAGAAGCCGGCGGCCGTGTGGAGAAGCATGCTGGCGCGCGCGGGTCCCCATCTGAATCTGAGGTCTGTGAGTGAATGTGCTGCTGGCTGGATATATAAAAATCTAGGGGTCCAGTGTCTGTATATTAAAATCTGGGGGTCCTGTGCCTGTATATAAAAATCTGGGGGTCCAGTGCTTGTATATAAAAATTGGGGGTCCTGTGCCTGTATATAAAATTCTGGGGGTCGAGTGCCTGTGTATATAATTCTGGGGGTCCAGTGCCTGTGTATATAATTCTGGGGCCTGTGTATATAATTCTGGGGGTCCAGTGCCTGTGTTTATAATTTTGGGGGTCCAGCGCCTGTATATAAAATTTGGGGCGGCCACTGCCTGTATATAAAATTCTGCGGGTCCAGTGCCTGTATATTAAATTTTGTGGGTCCAGTGCCTGTATATAAAATTCTGGGGGTCCAGTACTGGTATATAAAATTCTGGGGTCCAGCGCCCATGTATAAAATTCTGCGGGTCCAGGAGCCTGTATATTAAATTTTATGGGTCCAGTGCCTGTATATAAAATTCTGGGGGTCCAGTACCGGTGTATAAAATTCTGGGGTCCAGCACCCGTGTATAAAATTCTGGGGGTCCAGTGCCTGTGTATATACTTCTGGGGGTCCAGTGCCTGTGTATAAAATTCTGGGGGAGCAGCACCTGTATATAAAATGCTGGGGGTCCAGTGCCTGTATATAAAATTCTGGGGGTCCAGCATCTCTGTATACAATTCTGGGATCCAATGTCTGTATATATGATTCTGGGGTCCAGCGACTGTATATATAACTCTGGGGTCCAGCGCCTATATATAAAATTCTGGGGTCCAGTGCCTGTGTATAAAATTCTGGGGTCCTATATTTTCTCTCAGTCCAGGCCTGCTTATAACCAGAGTGGATGTTTATATAATGGGGGGGGGATTCTGCCCCGGGCGCCCATAACTCTGGTTATGCCACTGACTACAGTATAAAAACAAATCTATGATTGAGATGAGCTGTAAGACCTTCAAGGAGGGAGAGAGGGGATAATGTTGTTCACGAAACTTCTTGGAGTCTATGGAGAATGTCATTATAATAAGTACTGAATCCTTCATTGCCCTCCTACTTCTTCTCCCACTCTATTTTTACATCTCCCATTTACCCCTTTAACCTCTATTTTTTATCCATCCTTCCTCTTTTTTGTCACTTCTTCTGCTTTTTCTGCTTTCAATTAATACTTTTGTTTCCAAATTAGAATCTTTTTTTCCTCTACATTTTTTCTGACTGTTTGATCAATCTCAGTTTATTTCCATTTTATAGCAAACTACTGCTTCTTGTATGTTAATGCTCCCTACTTCTTTATGCTTGTAAGCCTTAATAAAAACTTTGAATTATAGAAACGTTCACAAATAAAAAAGATTTCAGTCTTATTACTACTTTCATGGCTTTATTTCTAAATAGTATGTTATTTGAAAGTATGGCAGGTTTTTATGAAAATGTTTTTTTGTGAAATATAGTCAATAGCGAACATGAAACAAGTTGGGTACAGCCGAAAACCAACAAGTAGAAAATGGATGTAAGAAACAAAGGCAAGATTATTTCACTTCAATGAGCATTTTTGAATTGCTGTACTGACATTGATTAATATTAACCATTTTGCATAAAAATTATCCAGAGTAGTGGGCTATATAAGCAATATCCTTAAATGGTATATTGCTCTCTCTAGTGGTACCAAATGTCAGTGAAGTTCTATAATGAGCAAAAAAGTCATAATGAAAAAGTTGCTAGCTCAGAATTTATGACAGTGTTTAATACTCACAAATTAACTATTCAGTGCTTTTCCCATAAAGCTCTAGGCATGTATCAGTTCGTCAAGTTTGTGTTTCCCACATTAGAGATAAATTTCATTCAACTGCCACAAAATTCTGTAAAACTGTGTTGCAAATATAGATGTGAATAAATCAGTTCACCATTGCTTAGCCCTTTCACTACCGATATTGAAATATCTCAGGCTTCAAAGGCATCTGGTGTCCCAATATTGAGATATCTCGGTATGCTGATCTGCATTCCAAAAGCAAATTAAATTTGTTTGCCGCAAACAAATTTTGTTTGCTATAGTCCTGCAGAAGGTGCCCTCAACGTTTTAGCACTGTTGGTATAATGCTCAAAGAGCTAAAACTATAAAATCAGCTGCTCAAAGCTCTGAAATATCAGGCTTTCAGCAGCTGATGCAGGAAAAAATTAAGAAAATAAACCAGCCGCTCAAACTACTAACACAATTTGGCAGTAGATGGCGCCATCTACTGGCCAAAAATAGGTTATTTACACTAAGAAATACAATGGGCTCTATTATGCTCTTCGCGTTAAAACACGGGCACGAAGGGAGGAAAAACTGTGCCCGCAGTTTTCCCCCTTGCGCCCGCGTTTTAACGCTGGATTACAATGCAGGTGCAAAAAATGCTGCCTGCATTGTTTCCGAGCGTCAAATCAGGGATGCTCGTGGCAGCGTTGAGCGCAGCCGCGAGCATCCACTCTCTGGAGTCCATAGGACTCCACTCGCTGGAGTCCATAGGACTCCATTGAGTTCTTCCCTGCCGGTCACGTGACCAATTATAAAACAGAAAAAATGGGGATGGAGTCTAAAGAGAGACAAAAAGGCAGATCATGGTGCAGAAAAACAACAGATTGGGTACAATTAGGCCCCCTTTTTATAGATTGCACTCACAGAAAGTGAATAGATATTGCGCATATATCTTAGTTACCACTCCTTAGGATTGATACAGCCAGACCAAACACCCTGCCGTCACAGGAGATAAGAGCCAGAAGCCGGTTCCAATGGTAGTAAAAAAGTATTTAATTAAAATATAAAAGCCAACGCGTTCGTCCAAACAAACAGTGGACTTCATCAGGGCAAAAGTAAATGGTCACGTGACCAGCCGGATCTCGCCTCGCGAGATCCGGCCCGTCGGCGTAGTGATACGCAGGGAGAGACTGGGGGGACTTTTTCCCCCAGTCTTTCCCTGCTCCCGCCGGCCAGAGGAGGCGGTTGGAGCCGCGGTCCTTGCCGAGGGACAGAAGGTGAATATTAGATACGTTTTTTATTTTTTAAGCCTGGTGTTAACGGATTCTGCAGAAGCAAAATCCGTTAAAACAAGTCCTGGCTCTGGTTAACTTTTCGCTGACGTTAATCAGCACTGGGACTTTGTAATCCAGCGCTGATTAACACTTTGTGCTCCCCATGTTAAGTATAGGGAGCACAAAGTACAGTAACCTCGCGCTGAGAAGCCCAAGGTAACAAACGCAAACGTTTTTTTAACCCGTTTGCGTTTGGATTGTAATATGCGGTAAATACCGCAACAAACGTTAATGCTCACGCAAGTAAGCGTTAACATTTGCGTCAACATTGTAATAGGGCCCAATGTGTATAAACTCAAATATTTCTTACTTTATAATTAATTAAAAATGATTTTTCAAAAACAACACTGGATTCTGACAATGATTTTTTGGGAAATCACTTGGTATTGAAGGGGTTAATATCTTATACTTGTTAGGTTATTCACAAAGAGCTGATGTTTGCCAGTGTTGCAAACACCAGTGAAAATTCCTGGTATTGCAGTTCAGACAAACATCGGCATTTCACAAGACTGAAAATCAAAGAGAGACAGTAGAATCTTTACTCTGAAGCTTCCGCTGTCAGTCTTTGGATTTTCGAAACATGCATAAGTTTAGGTCAGGACAGAGAAGGTCAGCCATAGACACTTCTTTTAAAATTAAGGCATTGATTAAATAATGTAAATTAGTAAAATATTGTTTTTACATGTTATACTGATTTACTTTGAGTTCAAACTCAACCAATTAAATGGACGATTACATTAAATAAATATACAAACTGGAATTGATGTTAATTTCTATTTAATATATTTCCAAAATTCTCTTTTATATTTAATTTTTTTTTTTTTAGCTGGTGTTTTTTTCCACAGTCATGGATGACAGATAGGTGACTCTTCTGTCATCTAAAATGTTAATGCAAATGTTTGGAACACTTTATCTTATGTTTGTCTACTTATCTATGAGTTGATATTTCTCTTATCTTTTTTGTCCTAGGGGAAGCAAATGTCTTCAAAAGAGACAAATAATCCAATTTTCATTTCATGACTCATTAGCAACCTGCATGGGTAGTTTTAATGTGTTCAAATTAGAAACCTTGTAAGCTAATTTGTACAAACTACACTGCGTGGCTCACAGCAGGGAACTCTAAACATCAATAACCTCTTAAAAGTTTGGTAGCAAGTTATTTCTGTCGGAGTCTTTTATCCATTAAACTCTGATATTGTTAGGAACACATCTAAACATCACTCGCTTGTGCCGATATTCAAAGCATTAAATGATGCATCCTCATTCTTTTTGCTACAAAATGTCTGATTTTTACAAGACAAACAAGTCTTTATGCTCTTGGTTGTTATAAAAATCCCTAGGTGAAATCTTGTATAATTGTCATATTTATAGATCACTCATTCAGGTATTTTGCTTGAAAGTCATCTTTAGAAAGTTTTTCATCTAATTGTGTCAATACACTTTTAAAATAGAATTAAGGACATCTACGTTGTATCCAAGATTGAACAGTTTTAGGGCAAAGTTCTAAAATTGAAGCTTTCACTATGGAGATAATGGAAACCCAAGGTGTGTTCTCACTGACTTTTTTTATTTTTAGAGCATTACCTAGAAATGATCATTAACCCTTACCTCTCTGGGTTCAAGGTCATCTGAAATTATTTTTTCTTTCTTTTCCATAAACTTGCCACCATAATTACCCCAGTAGCATATAACTAACATAATTTATTTCCAAGTTAAAATTACTGAAGTCACTGGATTTTACTCTGTGGACTACACAACTCAATGTTTAAGGTTTTTTGTTTTTTTTAATTTAATTTTTATTTTTTAAAAGTCAAAGGAAGGATACAGAAAGGAAAAAAGGGGGTCAGTGGTTTCATCAATATGGTAACACAAGTACATATAAAGGAAAGTACAATAATACAGCAAACAAAAGAAAGAAAAAAAAAAAGATAGAGAAGATGGCACTCAATTTTTGTTATCAGCTTATTTTACACAGTATCAAACAGTGATGGTATACGGAAGTTCTCGCCCACATTCCAATTCTTACTTGTCATAGGCATTTTTTTTTTAATTCTTATATCATTATTTATATATTTATGAACACTTTACACAGTCAGAGGGTGATCCTACCGAAAATCTCACATAGTATTACATAGAACGCAGGTCCCACAGTACCCATGGATCCTCCGATGGTGCCCTCAACTCTAGAAGTCGCGTTGCTATTTGTTCATACGTACGAAACGTAGACACGGTATCTGTCACATCTTTTAACTCCGGTACCATAAGTGACTTCCAGTTACGTGCTACTAACAACATAGTTGTGGTAATTACATGATATAACACCGTTTTGTGTTTTCGACCTAGCCGTTGAGGGATCGCCCCCAATAACATTGCGTCAGGGGTAAATGGAAGGACTATGCCCAATACTTTTTCAAGAAGGGAGTGAATTTGTTTCCATAGCGAATACAACGGAGGGCAGTTCCACCACACATGGATATAGTCTCCCACCCCACCTTGGCATCTCCAACACTTCTCAGTATTATTTGGCTGAAATTTGGCCAATCTAGCTGGCGTTAAGTACCATCGGTATAAGAATTTTCGTCTCGTCACAAGTAAGGTCACATTTATTGTTGCTTTAAGATCAAACCAGTAAATTTGAGTCCATTGTGACTGTGTCAAAGTTAAATTAAGGTCTTTATCCCAAGCTTTTTGATGGGAGAATGTAGATGGGGACATATCTGTCATCAGTGTCATATAGCTAGTTGAAATTAGTCCGGGCGGTGGTCCATTCCAAGTCGTAAGAGATTCCACCCCAGACAATTGAGCTTTATCTACCGAGTAGTGTGGTAAAATTCCCACCGCCCGCATCCAATGTTGAATTTGTAAATAGGAGAACAAGAACCCCCCTGGAAGTTTGTATAAAGTCTGTAGTTGCGCAAATGAATGCATACCAGTCTTAGAGAAAAAGTCTCGGATATGTTTAACCCCATGTAATTCCCATTTAGACACCGGGAAGGTTGGTAAAATGTTTAAGGTTTTGAAATTTCTTTTACCCCTCTGTGGTCCGCAGCCTCTCACATCCACTTGGTGGTATATCCCTTCCCACCTTTGTGATACAGAATCAAGGGAAAATGTGCAGAGTTGGTGCTTCAGATGCTCTGTTGGTGAAATATTTGCTGGATCTTGCTTCTGGGGTCTTCTGTATCCCTTAAAAGCAGAAATCATATATGGCGTAGCACAGTTTGAAATAAAAGTGCAGGTATACCATAATTTATGCTACTCACATTTACTGGTGTCTCAGAGCTCAGACACCAGATTTGAAGGCAGCCAGTGATATTATCTAGGTGGACCACAGACACACCAACTGATGACGCTATTTAAGGCGAAACGCGTATTGGTGTACTGGTAATTTACATGTTATAATTTCATTATTAAGTTTTAATAAAACCACCACGTTTTTATCCTATTTGGGTCCTGGCTGATTCACATCGACCAAGGAGGTGGCTGAGGCTGATAGGTGATCCGGTGCACATAGATAATATCACTGGCTACCTTCAAATCTGGTGTCTGCAATCCTGCAAATATTTCACCAACAGAGCATCTGAAGCGTCAACTCTGCCACATTTTCCCTTGATTCTGTAAAACAAAATTCATTTGTTTCATAAACTCATTTGCTTACTATTACTTGTATTGTAAATTAAGATCAATTCGATAGTTGATATCAATTTGATAGTTCATTTCAAATTCCATAGTTGATATCAATTTGATAGTTCATTTCAAATTCCATAGTTGATATCAATTTAATAGTTCATTTCAAATTCCATAGTTGATATCAATTTGATAGTTCATTTCAAATTCCATAGTTGATATCAATTTGATAGTTCATTTCAAATTTCTATAATTGATATCAGTTATTCAAAGTTTTCTTTTATGATGATGACACAGTGTAAAATGAAATAAATTCGTTATATACCGTTTCATTTTGAATTCGTATCGATTCGATATTCGGAAGAACTTCCGAATACGAATTAGCAAATTTCACTAAATGTAAAAGATGCGTTGTATGGTTAAACTGGCTTGCTTCAGGGAAACGTGAGAAGATGCATTGTATAGGAAAACCTGCCATGTGCGAATCCCATAGGATTCAATGTAAAAAATATCATCGCTTTCATCCATTTTTCATTCAACCGTTTATTTTTTTTAATCCGCAGCAAAATATCTTTTTATTTATTGAATTTTTAGAATTTACTAGGTATTTTTCTAGATTTGTCAGGCGAAATTTGGGGTTCTGATTTTTTTTTTACAAAAAAAAAAAAATTTGTTTTTCCCCCACTGGAACTTTTTTATTTATAACCATACAATGCATTAGCTCTGGTTCTCAGACCTGGGCTTAGCATTTCCCTAGTGTGTGCTAATGAATCTTGTACACGGTCTACCACGGACACGGTGATCTGTTGGTGGGTTGACAGGTGCTACCTTTTAGCGACTCGAGCTAGATTTTTCATATAGCACTGTCGTTTTAGCTCACACCAGCTGATAGAGCCCTTTACCTTTAAAACAACTTAAATTCTTCTAGGTGCACTGACACATACATCAATTTTATAATTCATTGGCAACAAGGATAAAGATGTGTGTATGTATGTAAAATACTAAGTATTATGGATAAATTATATATTCAAGGGTAATTTTTGTGTTTGTTTTTGCTAGTGTACGCTATTTGATAATTGAACATAGGCTAAAAAAAGTACCATGGGAGATCCACTAGTTGAAATATTTTATTGTCATAATCAATTTGTAATATTTAGTATGAATGTTATATATACAACCAGCTATCTATATATGTTGCGTTATACATCATTGAAGTCTTTATCTTCTGCTTGAGATACAAATGAATTCCAAATCTGATGTATCCATGGAGATAAGTGTCTTGGAGCTTCCTCCCTGTGTCTGGGTGAATCTGCCTATTCTTAAATGGTGTGAATGGTAGTCATACATAGCTGCCTTCACACAAATCTGACTTAATGTTCCTTATTCAAACAAAACGATACACCATTTCCACTTTTAAAACACCACATTACTTTCATGATTGCATGAGACAATCCATCAGAAAAAAATAGGCATTAAAATTAAATGGTAAGAAAGCTACACAACCCACTTAAGAACACTCATTATTATTGCCCTTGCAACCTCAGGCCGCTGGAGAATTTATAATTTAGTCAGCATTATGCAGTTTGAAGTGTTTCATGTTCTGCATGGGAGAAGGTTGCAATTCAAATATCAGCGGCCATAAAAAATATGCACATACGTTTAGTATTAAAATCTCCAAGGGCATAGAGTAAAAGACTGGCACATGTTGCTATGTGCAATGGAGACTTTGGTGGAATCAATCATTTGGACAAAATTTATCACCGTTTTAGTTTCGCGAAAGACATTTCCCTTCCATTTGTTGAAGAGTTTTATTATTCATGCTCATCTTGGAAGGTAATAAGTTTCAAAACCTTTGATGCTTAAAGCAACACACCATTGTTAGATTCAGTTATGGCATATACAACCTCCCTACTGACAGTGCATTTCAGATAACAGGAGTAATTGCTTATTTTACCAAGTTCATGGAATAAGGCTCATTTTCCCTCCCTGCCTATTACATCAGTCAGGAGGGTGTTATCTTTCATTGAACCCTCTCATTAAAGGTGCCAAGTCTACCAATTGCTGACTTATTTAAAATCACTTTTAACAGTCGTCATGCACTACACTATGCCTAATCATTTCATTACCTGTGGTTTATCTTTCCTTTTTTTGCTATGTAAAGAACTCAAGTTCTGCTTCAATATAATCAACAATGGACTGTTACTGTTTATTGCATCATAACAATAATTTAACCATATATAAATTCAAAGCAACCTTTTATAACTTTATATGTATTGATTTAAGAATTTTATTTACTTTTTGCTATATTTAGTGCATGGAAAGGGGCATATGTTTCTGCGTTACTGTTTAGAGTGCTGTTTGTAACTTTGAAGATATGGGTTACTTGCCCAATAATGTATAGAATAGTTTCTAGAATATAATCTGTGGGTCAATAGGACAAAACTACTGTGTTTTCCTAAATTATGGATTTTGTAATTTCTCACAGGTTTCACATAAGTTGGACTATAGATTGCAGCAGAAAAAATATCAAGATGCCTTTGAAATATATATGATATGGTGTAGGAGTATATATTTTTCATGTAATAGCATTTATAATACAGTCCAGTGTTGTGCCTTGAAATACAAAGTAGAATAAATATACACATTTTAAAACCTCATACCTCTATCTTACCCTAAATAAATGCAAATAATAAGATGTGATTTAAAAATTTAATATGAAATGTATGGGAAGGGGATATTTTGCATTGCAGCATGCAGAGAACATTGTCTTACACCATCTCTCCTTTTGCCTTGTAGATGGTTTGCACCATCTAATCCTGTCATTGCTCAGAATCTAATGGAAATAAAACATAGATGAATTAGTTTAAAATGCACACTTTAGTATTTTGTTTTAAAAACATAAGGTCCACGCAGGGGCGTAACTAGAAATCACAGGGCCCCACAGCAAAATGTTGTATGGGGGCCCCCCACCTGCAACCTACCCCCCCCCCCGCAGTCTACACCCCACACAAAAAAAATTAACTACTGCAATTGAGCAAGACATTACTGCACTCATGTGGCACACTAGCCAGGTACATTAGAGCACTACAGCAATAACACTCACAGTAATGTGCGGTGTGTATGAGCGTATCACAGAGCTCCACAGCAATAAAACTCACAGAAATATGCGGTGTGTATGAGCGTATCACCGAGCTCCACAGCAATAAAACTCACAGTAATGTGCGGTGTGTATGAGCGTATCACCGAGTTCCACAGCAATAAAACTCACAGTAATGTGCGCCGCATGTCTAATGTGCGGTGTGTATGAGCATATCACAGAGCTCAACAGCAATGCACAGTGTGTATGAGCGGATCACAGAGCTCCACAGCAATAAAACTCACAGTATTGTGCAGTGTGTTTGAGCATATCACAAAGCTCCACAGAAATAAAACTCGCAGAAATGTGCAGTGTGTATCACCGAGCTCCACTGCATAAAACTCACAGTAATGTGCGGTGTATGAACGTATCACAGAACGCCACATATCCCGGGCCCACTGTCACACACATCCACATCCAGTAACACACACAGGCACACACCCAGGCACACACACAGACATACACACAGGCACACCCACACAGGCACACACACACCCAGGCACACATACACGCACACATCCAGGCACGCACGCAAATCCAGGCACAAACACACATCCAGACAAACATACACACACACACACATCCAGGCACACATACACACCCACACATCCAGGCACAGTCACACACACACACACATCTAGGTACAGTCACACACATACAGGCACACATACACACACATCCAGGCACAGTCACACACAACCACATACAGGCACAGTCATACACAACCACATACAGGCAAACACAACCACATACAGGCACAGGCACACACATACACAAACTTGCCCACACAGTGTCCTGGTCGCCGGCCCACTGGAGGGCTTGCTGGATGATGGTGGGCCTGGTCGAAGTTGGGCTCCAGCTCGCTTGAGGGCCTGGTCAAGGTCTGACACGCTGTAACACTTATTAGAGGCACAGGTTGGGGCCTGGCCAAGGCCTGGCTCCGTTGGGCCTGGCCGGCAGGCTGGTGGGGTTCAAAAAGGATCGGGCCTGGTCGAGGTCTGACCACTGTAACGCTTCTTAGAGGCTGGTTCGGGCCTGGCCGAGGCCTGGCTCCGTCGGATGCCGTAGGGCCTGGCCAGCAGGCTGGAGGGCTTAAAAAGGATCGAGCTTGGTCTGCTGAAAGTGGCGGGCTCCACCTGCCGCATCGCTTGAAGGTGGGCTGTCGCCACTCTGCTTGAGTGAAGGGGGGAGGTCACCGCTCTGTGTGGCTGAGAGGAGCGGGTGCCGACCGGCTGAGAGGAGCGGGTGCCGGCCCGCTGAGAGGAGCAGACGCAGCCTGGCTTCGGATCCTGGTGGAGGAGGGCCGTACGTGCCTCATCCTCACCGGGACCCACTCGGCTGCAGGCCCCATAACATCTGTGTTGATCGCCATGGTGGTATTTCCACCACTGGGTCCACGTGATGGCTAAATTCGGCATGCAGGTCCCATGTATTAGACCCAGGGTGACCATCATGCTGCAGAAAGCTCGGATTTTGCTCTTGATGAGTTCTGACTGTTCAGAGACTCAGCAGGAGCTGCTGTCTGGCCAGACAATCACTCTCATAGAGATTGTCACGGCCAAGATACATAATAAATGAGTAAACATTTACTATACATCTTTTCTCTGACTCTGTGTTATCCTCACTGAATACAAAGAATCAGGGAATGTGAAATCCGCAGTCCCTCCAAGTGTTTCAATAAAATAAAAGTTGTCCCCCCCTTCATACCAATTGATATACATATTCAAAAAAAACAAAACACATAATCAGGTACAATACTGAATGTTACCTGACATTATGGTAGTGAGTTAAAAAGACGTCTACATCGAGTCCCTCCTTTATAGTGTTACACTACTATAAAAGAGGAACCCAAGTTATAGTGAGTCCTTGCACTATAACCTGCACCTAGATTACCTTCTCGAGAGATCATAGACTCCCTCGGTCCTCTGTAGACCATTAAGTCCAGAGTGGTTGAGAGATTAAACAGCAAACGAGCTCACACAAACTGTACATTACTGTACGTTCTACTTCTATGGAGTTCTGAGATGCACTCATACACAATGCACATTACCGTATCAGTGCTCCACAGCAATATAACTCACAATAATGTGCAGTGTGTGAGTGTATCACAGAGTTCCACAGCAATACAACTCCTACTCATACACAACGCACATTACTGTGAATTTATTGCTGTGAATCTCTGTGATACACTCATATGCTGCACATTACTGTGAGTGTTATTGTTGTACAACGCTTTGATACACTGATATACACTGCACATTACTGTAAAATGTATTTCTTTTGGAGCTCTGTGATATGCTCATACGCACTGTACATTACTGTGAGTTTTTTTACTGTGGAGCTCTGTGATACACTTTTACACACACACACACACTGCACATTACTGTATCACACGGCTCCACAGCAATAAAATTCACAGTAATGTGTGTGGTGTGTAGATATGGCACGTAAAAAATTCACTTTGAAATCAGTTGACTTGATTCAGAATATTGTAAACTTCTATTTTGGTATCAGATCAATTCAGAATATTGGAAGCATATTGGCAGGACACCTAGCTACTTCCTGTAGCTGGCTGTCTGTTCTGCAAGAAGCAAGAGAAAATTCATGTCATCGGAAATAAAATTACATTTTGTCTGTTCCTGATATTTTAAACCATAATTATTATTATTGATCTTTATTTATAAAGCGATGGCATATTTAGCAGCGCTGTACAATAGGCACAGTATAGACAGGGTTACATTACATTGAACAACATTTGACAAACAGTACAGGAGGAGATGAGGGCCCTATTCCCGTAGGAACTCACAATCTAGAAGGGTTGGGGGTTGGAAACAGGAGGAGAGGACTGCAAGGTGAGAGTGATTGATGGTTGCATCAGTGAGTTGGGTGGTAGGCTTCTCTAGATAGGAACATTTTAAGGGAGCATTTGAAGGTAGAGAAATAAGGGGAAAGTCTGACAGTACGAGGGAGAGCGTTCCAGAGAATGGGGGCTGCGCGTGAGAAGTCCTGCAGTCTATCATGTGAAGAGGTGATGCATGGAGAAGCTAGGCGCAGGTCACTGTTTGATCTTAGGGAGCGGGCTGGGCTGTATTTGGTGATTAGTGAGGACAGGTAGTGGGAAGCTAAGTTAGTGAGAGCTTTGTAGGTCAGGGTAAGGATTTTAAATTTAATTCTGCAGTGGATGGGGAGCCAGTGAAGGGACTCACAGAGGGGAACGGCAGAGACAGAGTGGCGGGTGAGGTGGATGCGCCTGGCGGAGGCGTTCAGAATGGATTGTAGGGGGGAGAGGCGGGAGAGAGGGAGGCCAGATAAGAGATTATTGCAATAGTCAAGTCGACAGATTACAAGGGCGTGGATGAGTTGTTTTGTGGTGTCAGCGGTAAGAAATGGCCGACATTGTACAAAAGTTTTTTTAAAAATAACAATGTCACGTCCCATGTCCAGGAAATGGAGGAACCACAGGAAAAGTCATGTCTAAGCCGATGTTGTTTGAATCTTAACCTTGGTGCATGGCAGGTGCTACCCAATCTTGTCCACACCTTGCATATTTGTTCCTGGGTTTGCTGTGTTCCAACAGAAAAAGGAGCTGCAGGTGTGTCCTCTCTAGCTGCTAATGGGAACTGCATTTAAGATTCCCCCTATGAGCAGTACTTCTGTAGTCACTCAGCATTTGGTGCATGTTAGCCCCATTCTGGCCATGTTTCAAAGAAGTCTCCAAGTTTACCTGCCTGTGTCTCCCTATACTTAATATCACTTGACCTTTTTGCGCCTGTCTGTCTCACTGCATGTTGGGCTCTCACCTGTTACACTCGAGCCTTCTGTGACAAACACACAGACAGACGCATGAAGTGTTCCAAATTGACACACAGAATGAAGAATATGCTCCAAAGTGATGCAGGCATTGAAGCATATCCTCTAAAAATGATGAACAGTATGGAACATCTGCTCCAAAATGACACACAGAACGACAAATATGCTCCAAAATGATGCACAGAATGCTGCAAAAATGGCTCCACAAATGACACAGAATCGTACATAGGCATCAAGATACGTGGAGCAGCATTACCTATTCTTACAATTACTTTTAATATTGTAAATTAATCCAAATATATCTAACTAAATTCTGTGACAAGGTGAAGGGCAGAATTATCGCCCTTCACGATTATTGCACAGGATTATCATCTAAAAGTGATATGCTCATACACACCTGTTTTTGTTCAATATCAGAGCTACAGAGGAATAAAACTCACAGTAGTGTACGATGTGTGTAGTATAAAGAAAAGAAAAGTGGGCTGCTCGGTCCAAAATGCCTGGGCCTATATTTTGCCCCAGTCCTGGCCTGCCACTGATAATCCATCTTCTTATTCTGAACTTGGTGCAAAACACGACAAACTTAAGACTCCCGTTATTATTTTTGTTAATAACTACTATCACAGTTATCCATGGATGTCTCTATGGTCATTATCCATCTCTGGTACAGACCACCATAAGAGTTCATGCTCCTTGCATACATTATGGTTCAAGAAAGCACAATACCCATCCTCCCTATTGTCCTTGAATTATAGTCCTTGCAATTTTCAGAATGACTTTTTTTTATACATGTTCACACTTTTACTCCAACATTTCAGAGAAATACAGGATTCAGTCTGGTGCATAGTATGGATGTATATGTTCAGCATTCCCATTTAGAATATTTAACCTCTGTATGCTGACTAAGGTGTAGGGGCCTTGAATCAGTTTTTTGCAGGCAGGGATAGAATGGTCTGTCTCTTTAAGGGGAGGAGGGGCATGACTAGCTGGACTGAGGCAAAGACTGGGGCATTCTCAGGCCAGTTGAGATACACTGGTGGCAATTGTAATTCTGCAGTCAGAATTACAAGCTATGGTAAAACTTTCTACTTTATTACATAATAGTTAAAATAGAGCATTTTGGCTGCACTCACCCACTCAACCTAAACAAGTATTACAGCTGAGTGATTCTAAGACTAATAAATACAACATGCAAGGAAACCGTATGATGGGGATGCTCACAAAAGACCAGGATCTGGTTGGAATTGCAGTCAAACAATTGCAAACTGGTTCTTGACCGATTACCTCCTGCAGGAGGGAATATGTCCAGTTACAGTTACTTATATAGTGCCAACAGAATCCGAGGCGCTTTACAATAAGTGACTACATACATGAGACATACAGTGTTATTGAAAGAGCACTGAAATTCCACCAGAATTCCGGAGCTCTTTCCCTCCCCACGATTCGGGGAATCAAATTCCCCAAGCATGCGGTGAGTTCAGCATTCACTGAAGTGCTGGGAAAAGCTGCTGACCGCATCCGAAAAACCGCCGCGAAAACGGCCAAAATGAACAGAGAAACTGCAGAAAAAATGTCAAACACACCCGACAATCTGCCGCAAAACCCCGAATGCATCCGAAAAAAGCAGAAGATCTGCCGAACAGAGCGCCAACTAGCCAAAAAGCCGTCGAATGGGGTAAATATTTTTTTTTTAAAAAAAACACTGCAACTTTAAAGGCTATTTGCGAAAAACTGCTGCAAGAAAATGCCTGAAAATTACATATAAGGTCTTATGAATAATAATAAAAAGCTCTGTTACAGAAAGAAAAAAAAAACACTTCTATTTAAAAAAAATCCCGAAAAATGCCTAAAAAAATCAATAGACTTTTTGCTGCAAATTAAAAGAATAAACGGTTTAATAAATAGTGTTAATGAAAACGGGAATATTTTTTACATTGAAACCTATGGGATTCACTTGATTAAACTTGTCGAATGAAACCACCGATCATCAGGTCATTTCACTGACATTTCTCTGCTGTTGGTGTTCTCTGAACAAATTAACCATTCTTAACTTCTCTATAAGAAGTTCACTGTCGTCGAACAGCACTGTATTTTGCTTGCAATTTGCCAATATTTGGTGGACTACCTGCTTTTTAAATAGCTGAATGACCAGAAAATTGCACCGTACGGAGAAATTCACTGTTCGGTGCAATTTCAGAGCCAATTCGGCTCTCTTTGAATAACCCCTATAATAAAAACACATAAGGAACAGACAGCCCTGCCCCTAGGTCCACTGTGTGTATACATATAAACTGTATATATAAAATAAACTGTAGATAAGAACTTGGATTACTTTGATTTGAAATGCTAGCCTTTTCAGAAGGTCATCTTTGAACTTTACATACAAGTACCTCAGTTAAGGTCTGCCTCTTACATTCACATTTAACTTCCTTTCATTCAATGGCCTTTATTAGTTGGGCTCCCACAGCTTGTAGCACATTTTAAACAGCACCAGTAGGAGATTGTAAATGCAGAATAATGTATCAGGACTCAAATTTGCATGGTCAAATGTCAAAAAAATTAGGCCTTCTCCAGAATCATGTCAAGAGAAATAGCATAAGTGGCCAGCTCAACAGCAGGCATGCCATTATCAGTTAGTTCAAGCTGTCATCACTGACTGTGGGTGGAAATAGTGGTCATTAACTGTATCTCTGCTGTCCCTGCACACACTGATGCAATATTTTTTTTCCTATTATATTTTACATACACACATGCAAAATGACAAGGACTCAAAAAAGCACCAATATTATGTTGTTTTACTGCAAAGTAAATGGAAGGCGAGTTGGAGAAAATCCATTATCTTCCCATGTTAGAAAATGTGCTGGAGGAAAGATGAGGAAATGGGTAGCTGGGAAATACAGTTGCAAATTCTAGCAGATAAATACTCATTTTGAATAATCACTTTATTTCAACCCTGTAATGACATTAACAAGCTTGGAATACAGGGAATTACATAAGTCAGAACACATAATTGAAAATTCCACTGCTCCACAATGTAGAGACAAGTCTGACTTATTGTCATGCTGCTTCTGTAGTCAACGCAAGCATGCAATTAGATAATAAGCTTAAACAGCAGAAAATTGGCACCATGGTTACCATGTAAAATACAGTTCCTTGTAAAACTAATACTAAATGTGTCACGTCTGCAAAATTCAATATTTTTTTTTTCTTTTGAGGCAATAGAAGATGATTTTCCATTACATTACTTGGAAAATAACCTTCATTTTAAAATAACATCGTGAAAACAGAACGATTAATGAAAACCGTGTCACTGAAGATTACATTTTTTCTAATGAAAGGGTAAATATAATGCAGGACTTCATATCTCGGTAAGGTATCAACTTTGTGGGTTAATCAGATCAGTAATTACATCAAGTGGCAAAGTCAATGGACAAATCAATCTATTGAATATACATTAAAGCATGCATGTATTTTCTTCCACGCCAAATTACTATTCTAATATTCTTCCAAAATGTTACTGTTGGAAGAGAATTAACAATCCAAAAATTGCATACACAGGGAGATGTGTCAAACTGTCTAATAATAATATGGGTTCTGTTGAAATATCAGTGAAATTTTGATGACTAATGAGCACGTCAGATCTCTAGCTGTCTAAAATAAATAAAAAAAGGGAAAAGGGAGAAAAGTAAGTTTAATTTTTTGACACACTGTCACAAGCTTCAGAAGAAAAAAAAATACATTTTTTCACCCTGATCTATAACACTTTCTTAATAATGGCATAACATTGTTTGATTGTGACTAGCTGAGCTTCACATTTTTGGATTACCCCCTGCAGAGGATGTGATAAAATATGAGATTCTATATTGAACTCATGTACTCTCCAACAATGGTTTGCACCTGATGTAAAACTTCTAATGTGATAAAGAATTTTGTTGAAAATAACAACGAACCCTTAAGCTAGAGAATGTATCAGATCCTAGATCAAAATATTGCAAGCTTTAATACAAATATATAATATACACTTACAGTCTGGACTCTGAATTTTATGTTACTTATCAGGACTCTACTTTTTGCACTGTTAACTCATTGTAATGCATGATACCGTTTTCAAAGCCATTTACCTATGAGAAAAAATTTGAAAAGAAGATCTTGATTTACACAGTATACGTAAGTGGGGGTCCTGAATTAAACATATGTGGGCAATCAGTTATAACCTGACACAATTTGACATTTTGAAGATGAAGCAGTCATACTAAGAGGGACACTCTCTAACCACAATGAATGACCAATTAAGCCCCCTTAAGTGGTTATGGTGATAGAAGTGCCTTCTCACCACTTCTATCCTTGGCAATTGTGACAGGTCTTCAAAGCAGGCAGTCATACATCAGTGTTGAAGGCTGTCAGTCAGCAGCAGCTGTTTGATTTTCTCGCACTTTGATGCACAAAGATTCCTATTCTAGTATGAGGAGTTGGCAGGTTTAAGTACGTCCCACTGTCTCATAATGTTTCTCAATTCATCTGCTTGTCATGTATGTACAAACTGCTTTTGGCAGGACACCTACCTACTTCCTGTAGCTGGGTGTAGCTAATGTGCAGTGCATATGAGCCAATCACAAAAGCTCCACAGCAATAAAACTCACAGTAATGTACTGTGAGTATGAGCGTATCACAGAGGTCCACAGCAATAAAACTCACAGTAATGTGCTGTGTGTTTGAGCGTATCACAGTAATGTGTGGTGCGTATGAGCGTATCACAGAGTTCCAAAGTAAAACTCACAAATAATAAAATAAAATATGAAAATAAATAATATATTCTAATAATATTTAATTTATTTAAATGCAATTAATAAAAAAATATATTAACATAATTTAGATTTAAAAATATATATAATGTTTACCTTTCCTAACTCTTTTTGCAGGGAGGGGGCTGAATTCTTTTTTGTCCAGTAGAAAGCCTAGCCAAGGCAAAGGCTGGCCATGCAGCCCAGACAATGCCCCAGTGGCCGATTGTGGGCCCCGCAAAGTAGTAGTTACACCCCTGAAAATATTGGTTCTGTATAGTTATTTATATCTAAGATTGCCTGGTTTAATACCCTGCAGGCACTTTATACAAAATACTGTAAGAAATGTATTTATACTGCAGATATTCTCTCATCATGAATTGTCGTGACCAAGTGCACATTCTTTCTGCCTGTGAATTTCACAGCCAGCAGTATACCACAGCAAAAGGCTGCGGTTTTGCAGTCTTTTGCTGTCAGAACATATACAGTTGCAAGAAAAGGTATGTGAACCCTTTGGGATTACGTGGAGTTTTGCATGAATTGGTCACAAAATGTGCTCTGATCTTCATCTGAGTCACAACAATTTGAAAAACACAGTCTGCTTAAAATAATACAAAACAAATATGATATGTTTTTATGTGTTTATTGAACATAACATGTAAACATTCACAGTGCAGGGTGGAAAAAGTATGTGAACCCCTAGCCTAATGATTTCTCCAAGAGCTAATTGGAGCCAGGAGTGAGCCAACCTTGAGTCCAATCAGTGTGATATTATTGGATGTGTTTCTGAAAGCTGTCCTGCCCTTTAAAAACACACCAGTTTTGGGTTTACTGGTTTCAAGAAGCACTGCCTGATGTGAACTATGCCTCACAGAAAAGAGCTCTCAGAAGACCTACGATCAAGAATTGTTGACTTGCATGAAGCTGGAAAGGGTTACAAAAGTATCTCCAAAAGCCTTGATGTTCATGTGTCCACGGTAAGACAGACTGTCTGCAAATGGAGAAAGTTCAGCACTATTGCTACTCTCCCTAGGGAGAGCACAGCGCAGAATGCTTAATGAGGTAAAGAAGAATCCTAGAGTGTCAGCTAAAGACTTACAGAAATCTCTGGTACATGCTAACATTTTTGTTGACACATCCACAATAAGGAAAACATTAAACAAGAATGGAGTACATGGGAGGACACCAGGGAGGAAGCCATTGCTGTCCAAAAAGAATATTGCAGCACGTTTGAAGTTTGCAAAAGAGCACCTGGATGTTCCACAGCACTACTGGCAAAATATTCTGTGGACAGATGAAACCAAAATTGAGTTGTTTGGAAAAAACACACAACACTATGTGTGGAGAAAAAAAGGCACAGCACACCAACATCAAAACCTCATCCCCACTGTAAAACATGGCGGTTGGAGCATCATGGTTTGGGGCTGCTTTGCTGCCTCAGGGCCTGGACGGATTGTTGTCATTGATGGAAAAATGAATTCCAGAGTTTATCAAGACATTTTGCAGGAAACCGTAAGACCATCTGTCCACCAACTGAAGCTCCGCAGAGGATGGGTGATGCAACAGGACAATGACCCAAAGCATACAAGTAATTCAACAAAAGAATGGCTTCAACAAAACAAAATACGCCTTCTGGAGTGGCTCAGTCAGAGTCCTGACCTCAACCCGATTGAAATGCTGTGGCATGACCTTAAGAGAGCGATTCACACCAGACATCCCAAGAATATTGCTACACCAAAACAGTTTTGTGAAGAGGAGTGGTCCAAAATTACTCGAAATTGTTGTGCAGGTCTGATCTGCAACTACAGGAAACGTTTGGTTGAGGTTATTGCTGCCAAAGGAGGGTCAACCAGTTATTGGAGTTACACTTGACTCTGCTCTTTCCTTCATCCCCCACATCCAGTCTCTTTCCTCCTCCTGCCGATACCAACTGCGTAATATTTCCAGAATTCGGCCATTTCTTACCGCTGTCACCACAAAACAACTCATACACGCCCTGGTAATCTCCCGACTCGACTATTGCAATAATCTCTTATCTGGCCTCCCTCTGTCCCGCCTCTCCCCCCTACAATCCATCCTGAACGCCTCCGCCAGGCTAATTCACCTCACCCGCCATTCTGTCTCTGCCGCTCCCCTCTGCGAGTCCCTTCACTGGCTCCCCATCCACTACAGAATTAAGTTCAAAATCCTTATCCTTACCTACAAAACCCTCACCAACTCAGCGCCCCACTACCTGTCCTCACTAATCACCAAATACACCCCAGCCCGCTCCCTAAGGTCAAACAGTGACCTGCGCCTAGCTTCTCCCCGCATCACCTCTTCCCATGATAGACTGCAGGATTTCTCACGCGCAGCCCCCACTCTCTGGAACGCTCTCACTCGTACTGTCAGACTTTCCCCTAACTTCTCTTCCTTCAAACGCTCCCTTAAAACATTCCTATTTAGGGAAGCCTACCACCCAACTCACTGACACAACCATCAATCACTCTCACCTTACAGTCCTCTCCTCCTGTTTCCAACCCCAACCCTCCTAGATTGTGAGTTCCTACGGGAATAGGGCCCTCATCTCCTCCTGTACTGTTTGTCAAATGTTGTTCAATGTATTGTAACCCTGTCTATACTGTGCTTATTGTACAGCGCTGCGGAATATGCCGGCGCTTTATAAATAAAGAATAATAATAATAATAATATTAAGTCCAAAGGTTCACATACTTTTTCCACCCTGCACTGTAAATGTTTACATGTTCTGTTAAAAAAAACATGAAAACATATAATGTTTGTGCTGTATTATTTTAAGCAGACTGTGTTTTTCAAATTGTTGTGACTTAGATGAAGATCAGAGCACATTTTATGACCAATTCATGCAAAACTCCACGTAATCCCAAAGGGTTCACTTACTTTTTCTTGCAACTGTATGTCAGAAAGCCTCTCCTGTTGGCACATACTGTGCCACAGGCCCCAGTGTCTTTCCTGGACAAAAATTTGCAGATTGGCATCCCGCTATAAAGATTATCCATGTAAACATGGTAACCATTATTATATAGTGGGTAAACTAGATTACACACTATTTTCTTAGTTGTAGAATGAGAGGGGGGCAGTCATGGGGGCCAGCTGTGAGTCTTTGCCATTGTATACACGAAAATGGTAAGTGTATCCACTGGAGCTCTCGTAGGGTTTGTAAAGTTTGATACTGCAGTGTGCTCTCTTTGAAGGGGCGTAGTGCTTAAAACAAATACCTACCTTAAAAAGGAGCAAAGATTCGTCGATCGACAAGTCTTGCCTGGAGTATAACACTCTGCAAATTTTGCCATTAAATGGTCAAGAACATGCCTTAACTTAAAAAGTCAGTCATGCTCTGGGTGGTCTCGGGGAAGGGCATTTGCCTTATCATAATAATGCAAAAATTTAAGGAGTTGTTGATATCTGTCCCTACTCATTGTAGCAGGGATGATAGGGGTGGTTGTGTGCATGGTTTCGACCAATAAGAGGCTATGCTGGGTTTTTGCACGATCTCCATTTGTAGAGTGAGGCTCCAGAATTTCCTCATCTCTTGCAGATTGGTCGTGGTCCATTGGCGGCCCCTGGCACAGGGCCCCAATTCAGCACCAAGTCCTTGAAAATATTGATCAGCATATAAATGTGCCTTCTGAACAATAAACTCCAAAAACCCATCATCTATAAACAATTGAAAATAGTTGATGGGTTCTTAGTTTGACGTGTCCACCAAGACACCAGCATTGCCAGAAAATTGTGGCATTTCTGGTTGGACCATATAAGGAGAGATCCAAATAGATCTTGGTTCTGGTTGCAGTGCAGACTTTAGGGAAGTCGCAAAAAAAGGAGGTCTCCTATTCTTCTAATAGGACTTTCAATCATTAAAAATGTGTCAAAATAATAAAAAAGATCCTTTAAAATATATTAAAAAATAGTGGGATACATTACATTCCTTGTGCTGAAACGGCGACGCTAGGGAAAAAGAACTGCGCCCGTAGTTTTCTCCCTAGTGCTCCCGTTTTAGCACGAATTACAATGCAGGTGCTTAAAAAGCTGCCTGCATTGTTACCGGGCTCTAAGCCCCAGGATGTGCTAAGCACCGCTGCGAGAATCCACTCGATGGAGTCCATAGGACTCCATTGAAGCAGACTGTGGCGGTCACATGATCTTGAATTGAAATACCTAAAATCAGGGCATTTCACCGGAATTTCTGTGCAATTCAGCGGTCTGTAAATAGAAGACACGTTAGGCACTGATCCTGACAATAGAAGACTGTCAGGATATGTGCGTATACATTATCTGCATGTGGGCAGGAACTTGAAAACTGCTGCCTTCAGTCTAATCAGCACATTCATGGTTATTCACTCTCAAACACCAAACACACACCACACCCTCCTGTCTGGTAATAAAAGAGTCACCCCCCCCCTTATGCAACCTGACTTTGCATTGAGAGTCATACCTTGTTAGTGTCTAGACCTATTGCTATACCTCTGCTTTACTGTGTACCACCTGCATTGCCCACTGACTCTGCCTCCTTTCTGCCAGCCATTGTGCCATGGACTGTCTGACTACTCTCCCTGGATACCCTCATGTACCGTGCTATGGATTCACCCATGTATCTGTCTGCCTACCCAAAGTTGCACCCAGTGTATCCCCGCACACGGGGCTCAGACCCACTGAACCTGGGTCCCACGATGGTATATGCCAGGTACCACTCTGACATCTATGGGACAATAACTGTGCTGCCAAATGCTGCAGAATTATGGCAAACTGTGGCAAATTTCACAATATTTGCTGCCAATTCTCCTGTGTTTGGCAAATTGACAGCTTAGTGAATAGACAAGTTGACCTGGAATTGATCATTTACAGTATCTTAGCAAGTTTTTTTGGGACTAAATACAACCCAATAATTTATAGTGAAGTTCATATATATTTAAGCAGTGAATACTGCATATCGGAACACATCCACTAAAGATCTCTACCAATCAATTTTGCTGATCTTAATATTTAGTTCTATTTCCCACTTATTTAAAGCAGTAGGTAAACTCTCCTTTCTGCATTCCCTGATAACATTATGGCACTTTGCAGCCAGTCCTTTTTATTCACATCTTTTATCAACCTCTCTATTAAATCTGCTCTTCTGTTACTTTTTATACTAATAGTGTGTTTATCCACAAATGATCTTACTCTTAAGTAATTAAATATTTTGCTATTCCGATATTCCGCAGTTTACAGGGTAGCCAGACGTGGACCCCTTGCTCAATGTGCCTAGAGTGGTGTCAGCTATACCCTCCTGTCGAGGCCTAATAAGGCCGAAGCAATCGTTGCGGGTTGCTGCACCTCTCGTGCAGGGAAGACGTCCTTGGCATTTCAGTACTGGCCACCCTTTTTGGGTGTAGCAGTCTGATTTGCATATGGAGCAGTTGCCCCTGTAATGGCAAAATCGAGCTAAAATCTTGTGAGACCTGAGTGGGCACCCACTGTAGAGCAGGCCATTAGTGCCATTGCTCGTTCTCAGGATCCTCACAAACAGTGGCGTATTATAATATAATTGTGAGTTTTATTGCTGTGGAGCTCTGGGATACACTCATACACACCGCATATTATTGTGAGTTTGATTGCTGTGGAGCTCTGTGATACATAAAGCTTCATAGGAAACAGGTGGGCCCCTGGGAGTCCTGTCAAGACACTCTCGCTCCTGCTGCTGCATCCGAAGGTGTGACGATGAAATGACATAGTAAACAAAACTGGAAAATAATAAATGAAATGGTGGCATAATAAACTAAATTGGAATACAGTTACTGAAATAGAGGCATAATAACTTCAAACTGAAGCCTAGTAAATGAAATGCGGTGCATACCACATGAAATAGGGGTGTAATAAAATATATGGAGACATTACAGATATTTATAAAGCTCTAACAAGTTCTGTAGCGGTGTACAATGGGACGAAAAGACAGAATAACAAATGTCCATACAAGTTAAACACATAGAACAGTAGGTGAGAGGACTTATTAAATTTAACAGAGTTAAAGAGATTCAAACTTTTTATTCCCCGCACTTCGGGGCGATTTGGCGATCCTAATTTGCCGACGCTGCGTGTATTCAAGCACCGCAGGGCCCCCGTAGTGCAGGGAAAACTTGCCGCAAACACACTGAACACTCCGCGCAAACCCGCCGAACACTCACCGAACACTCACCAAAACCCACAGAAACAGCTGGATTAACCACACCGAACACGCTGGAGAAACCCGACTAGCCACCGTCGCGCCGATCACAGCGCAGAGTAGCCGCCGGAAAAACCTGACATGCAGACAAAATGAAAAAAAAACAAAAAAACAGCTCGCTGGAAAGTTTGAAAATTGAAACGCTATTTGCAAAAAAACTACTGAACGAAAATGTCTGGAATTTACATTTAAGATCCAATGAATAAAAAGGGCTGTTACAGACAAAATAAAAATTGATGTAAAAAAAAAAAACGGAAAAAATAGTTTTCCAAAAAAATCCCCAAAAATGCCTAAAAGATCCTAAGAAAATATATGAATAAGGAGACTTTTTACTGCAGAATATTATAATCAATGGTTTATTACTTATTGGATTAAAACTGGAAATTTTTTAACATTGAAGCCTATGGGATTCTCGTGAATAAACCTGTCGAATGAAACCACCGAACAGCAATTAACCCTGTTAATTAGTGCAGTTTGGTGTTTTCTGAATAGATTAACCATGACTTCTCTATGGGTCAACTTCACTGCCACGAATCATGGTTAACAGCACCATATTTAGCTGTCAATTCACCAGTATTTGGTGAATCACCAGCTTTCTGAATAGCCAAACTGCCACATAATTGCACTGAATGTTTTGGTGCAATTCAGTGGCAAGTTCAGTGTTCTTTGAATAAACCCTTCAATCTACACACTATTATATTAGATTTATATTTGTGTGTGGGTTTTTCTTTCCATGGTCCATGTTTGGTATCATTAATAAGGCATTGTGAATTATTTTCTTTAAAAAGATCTTCACAAGTTTAGAAATATTTAAGGGGTTATTCACTAGGTGCCGAAATTGCCACTGAATTGCACAAAATGGTGAATTTCCCTGTGCAGTGCAATTTCAGGGCTATTTTTCTATTCACCACACTGGGGGGGGGGCGCGATTCTTGCCTTGCCTTGGCGCTTTCAACCCACGCTACGCCACTGTTCAAACCTCTCCCTTTCTCACTAAGTTTACAGGGTATCCAGACTAGGGATGAGCGTTCGGTTCAATTCGAACGTGAGTTCGAATTGAACATCAGCCGTTCAAGTGTTCGGCGAACGCCAAACATTATGGGATGTTCGCGGTTTGTTCGACCGCGGACACTCCATAATTAAAAAATGCGTCCACAACAGGTCTCCTAAATGTACCGGCGGCGGCTGCCGGTACATTTAGGAGACCTGTGGCTGCGGCCCCCGGCCCCCGTATCTCACCTTTCCTGCAGCTGTCCCGGCCTCCTGTTCCCCGGTCCGACAGCTCCTCCGGTCCGCCTGGCTGTGGCTCTTCAATGCCCCACATCTTCATGCTGAATGATCTGATTGGGCAAAGTCCTGCGCCTGACCTGGACTTTGCCCAATCAGGGCTCTAATTCAATATTGAGCCCTGATTGGGCAAAGTCCAGGTCAGGTGCAGGACTTTGCCCAATCAGAGCTCAGCGTGAAGATGAGGCATGGGGCAGAGCTTTAACCAAGCTCTGATTGGTTAAAGTCGGTGAAAGACTTTTAACCAATCAGAGCATGGTTAAAGCTCATCTTCATGCTGAGCTCTGATTGGGCAAAGTCCTGCACCTGACCTGGACTTTGCCCAATCAGGGCTCAATATTGAATTAGAGCCCTGATTGGGCAAAGTCCAGGTCAGGCGCAGGACTTTGCCCAATCAGATCATTCAGCATGAAGACGTGGGGCATTGAGGAGCCGCGGCCAGACGGACAGGGGGAGCTGACAGACCAGGGAACAGGAGGCCGGGACAGCTGCAGGGCAGGTGAGTTACGGGGGCTGGGGGCCGCAGCCACAGGACTCCTAAATGTACCGGCAGCCACCGGTACATTTAGGAGAACTGCAAACACATTTTGCGTGTTCGGCCCCCATTGGTTTACATTGTGTTCGAGTTCGTATTCGAACATTTCGGCCGTTCGGCTGTTCGAATACAAACCGAACACGGGTGTTCGGCTCATCACTAATCCTGACGTTGACCCCTTGCTCGATGTGCCTAGAGTGGTGTCAGCTATACTCTCCTGATGAGGCCTAATAAGGCTGAAATGATCATCAGGGGTTGCTGCAACTCTCGTGCAGGGATGACGTCCTTGGCATTTCAGTAATGGCCACCCTTTCTGGGTGCAGCAGTCTGATTTCCATATGGAGCAGTTGTCCCTGTAATGGCACAATCAAGCTAAAACCTTGTGAGACCTGAGCGCACCCACCCTAGAGTAGGCCACTAGTGCCGTTGCTCATTCTCAGGACCCTCACAAACCTCTCCCTCTTTCCTTATTCATCTCTTAACACTTGAAAGGGTTAAATTTTATTTTTGTATAGTAAATTTTATATATATATATATATATATGTGTATATATATATACAATGCCCTTATTCACCCAGTTGTTGGCTGAAAATGAATCCATAAGATCATTCAGCACATTCATGGAAACACAAGGGACCTTATTTTCAAGTTTAGAGTTTTTTTAATGCATAGTGCATATACCAGAAGAGTAAAATATGTTTTAAAGATGTAACTACTATTTTACTAATTAATCTTCTGTATTCTGGTTCCTTAAGCCAAAAAATAGAAAATAAATCCGTATATGGGGTAATTTTAGTAAGTTTTTCTCCCAAATAAATTTTGAAATTGCAGATTGAATCATATGACACCAGCTTAATGGTAATTTCATAGGTATCAGTCTTAATATATATGCTAACGTAGGCACCCCATACAAGTTGATAGTATTTAGCCTACCTAACCAGGATATATCAAGGTTTTGCCATGAATTTAATTTGGTGTTAATATCTTTAATAAACTTCATAAAATTTGTTTCCAGCCAATTATTTACTTTTGATGTTAGTCTGTTCCCCAGGTATGATATAAAATGTTTTGCCCATGCTAAATCAAATTCCTTGGCCAAACTGGTTGTCTCTTCCTGGTTCATAAATACAGAAAAAGTGGCGTCGCGCCCATACTCACCGGAGCGGCAGCAACTGCCAGGAGTAACAGCCTAGTTAATGTATAAAACATAACAAGGAAAAAAGGTGTCATCTGCGCTTGTTTCTATGTGTTCCATGTACAACAAAACTGAGGTTTTTGTTTGTTTCAATGGCCATTGCAACGTAAGCTCACTCGCCACTTCACGGCACCTCTTTACAGAGTGAGTACCTAACAAATGTAACCAAAAGGCAGCTCTACTGAGCAGCTCCAAGCCCCTCCTGCTGCTTTTCAGCCAAGGAGAGGCAAAGATATGGTGGGTTTTATTTATACCACTGGTGTATTTTGGCCTAGGCCAACAAGGCCTAGGGTGGCACTTTCCAGGGGGCGGCGGCCCGCCGGGTGGCCCCACCCCTAAAAAAATAATTATTTTTTATTTTTTTACTTTTCCAAACTATTTTACCAGGAAGGAAACCTTGAGATGTCACTAATTTTCAAGTATGTCCTGGGTAGGCAAGGCCTAGGCTTTCGCTTTCCAGGGGGCAACAAAAAACCTCACCACTAATTGGGTTACTCACAGAGCACCGAAATGACGCCAACATTTTGGTGTTCTGTTGTTCCCTGCACTTCGGGGAATAAAATTTCCCGACGCTGCAGTGAATTCACCATTCACCGCAGGGTCCCCAAAGTGCATGGAGTTGGCCGCTGTATGCTGCCACCGCAAACCCATGGCCTGCTGTTTTCAAAAGAACTGCTGAACGAAAATGTCTGGAATTTACATATAAGATCCTATGATTGATAATAAAAAGTTCTGTTACAGAAAAAAAAGAACCGCTATTCAAAAAAAGGGGGGAGAATTTTGCCAAAAAAATTCTGAAAAATTACTAAAAGGTACTAAAAAAAAATCAATAAATAAAGACTTTTTACTGCAGATTAAAATAATAAATGGTTTATTAGATATTGCATAAAAACGGGAATATTTTTAACATTGAAACCTATGGGGTTCGCCTGAATAAACCTGCTGATTGAAACCACCGAACATCAGGGCATTTCACTAACATTTCTCTGCTGTTTGGTGTTCTCTGAATAGATTAACCATTAATTCTCTATGGGGATTTGCACTGCCTTCAAACAGCACCGTACTTGCAGGCAGTTCGCCAAACTTGTGTGTGAGCATATCACGGAGCAGTGGTGTACTTAGAGGAGTGGCGGAGGGCGGGCCGCCCCAGGTACCAGTGATTATTGGGGTGTCATTAGGGGGTACTAGGAGGTGCCAATGTCACTGTGTGTCAGCTTTGAGCTGTGTTCTCAAACAACGAGCAGCGGAGCATGGTGTTTGCATACGGAATAAAATCGAATAGAATAAAAATCCTCCTCTCCTCCCTCCATAGCTCCTCCCCTGCTCCGCAGCAGCTCTAGGAGAGGGGATGTGGATGTGATTTGTGTCCAGAGAGAGACGATGACAGTAAACGGCAGGTAAAGGGGGGGTATCAGCAGAATATGAAGCCCTGTCTGCTTACTGCTGTTTAAAGTGGACCTTTCCTTAACCAGCACTGCAGTGATAGAAATTTGTCATTGAGCTGCCTGGCTCCTGGTGAGGCTGCGTGCGTGCAGGTCACACTCGGTCCGGCCAGTTAGGTGGTACTGAGTCTCAGTACCACCTGACTGGCTGAACCACGTGACACGCACGCACACACGCAGCTGCCCGCCCTTTCGTTAACATGGACTGTCACTCTATTCTGGACTGAACACCCACCGGGAAGGGAATCAAAGCCATGGTGCACCCTCTGGCACCCCACTGCTGACAAGATGGCTCCACGCACAGGCACAGCCGCGATCCTAACGTGGCCTGGAGGGACCTCCTGCTGAGTCTGTACACAGTCCCTGCTGACTCTGCACACAGCCCTACCGTGGACGGAGGCCGGTAAATGTAGAATAAATAATTGCTGTGTGCTCATATACACTCAGTTTGCTGGGAGTTTTATTGCAGTGGATTCTGATGCACTCATACACACCACACATTGCATTGCTGGGAGTTTTATTGCTGTGGATTCTGATGCACTCATACACACCGCACATTGCATTGCTGGGAGTTTTATTGCTGTGGATTCTGATACGCTGACACACACCAAACATTGCATTGCTGGGATTTTTATTGCTGTGGATTCTGTGATACACACTGCATAGTACTGTGAGTTTTATTGCCCTGGAGCTCTGGGATACACTCATACACACTGCACATTACTGTGAGTTTTATTGCTGTGCAGTTCTGTGATATGCTCATACACAGTGCACATTTCTGTGGGTTTATTGCTGTGCAGCTCTGTGATACGCTCATATGCATTGCACGTTTCTGTGGATTTTAGTGTTCAACCAATTAGAAAGGCTGTGATCCAGTATACTAGACATGCGTGGCTGTTCTTTGTAAAAATGCTTGAATTTAAACATTTCATAATTTTATTTATCTCAATAGATACATTTGAAATGGTATACAAAATATACAAGTAGGCACTTGGTATCCACTTTTAATATAAAGAGAGGAAAAGGCGGAGCTCTAAGAGGAAAAAGTGGAGCTTAAAGAGGAAGGGTGGGGATTAACCAGGAAGAGGTGTGCCCTTGACAGGAAGGGGTGCCTCAAATTTAAATTAGGGGGTGCACGAGTTTAGTCAGGCCTAGGGCAGCACAAAACCTAAATACACCACTGATTTATACACGCACCAAACACTTCCCATTTGGGATTAAAAACAAAAACATGGAAAGAGGAACAGCTGCAGAACAACGGACTGGTGTTACAAGCATGATATACATAAATACAGAAAAAATGGCGTCGCGCCCATACTCACCGGAGCGGTAGCAACTGCCAGGAGTAACAGCCCAGTTAATGTATAAAACATAACAAGGAAAAAAGGTGTCATCTGCGCTTGTTTCTATGTGTTCCATATACAACAAAACTGAGGTTTTTGTTTGTTTCAATGGCCATTGCAACGTAAACTCACTCGCCACTTCACGGCACCTCTTTACAGAGTGAGTACCTAACAAATGTAACCAAAAGGCCGCTCTACTGAGCAGCTCCAAGCCCCTCCTGCTGCTTTTCAGCCAAGGAGAGGCAAAGATATGGTGGGTTTTATTTATACACGCACCAAACACTTCCCATTTGGGATTAAAAACAAAAACATGGAAATAGGAACAGCTGCAGAACGACGGACTGGTGTTACAAGCATGATATACATAAATACAGGAAAAATGGCATCGCGCCCATACTCACCGGAGCAGCAGCAACTGCCAGGAGTAATAGCCCAGTTAATGTATAAAACATAACAAGGAAGAAAAGTGTCATCTTCATTATAAGATTCTGCAGTAAAGAGTCTCTTTATTTATAGATTTTTTAGGATACTTTAAGCATTTTTCTTAAATTTTTCCGATTTTTTTTTTCTAAAGTTTTCTTCTGTTTTCTGTAACAGCCCTTTTTATTATCATTCCCTGGACCTCATATGTAAATTTCAGACATTTTCGCTCAGTAGTTTCTTTGCAAACAGCGTTTCACTTTCACACATTCATACAAACTCTTTTGCTAATTTATTCACTGCCTCGTCTGTGGTCTCGGCTGCTTCCCTGCGTGTGATCGGCTCCTGCTCGGTTTTTTTAACGGGTTAATCCAGATGTTTTTGCGGGTTTTCGGCGTGCATTCGGTGGGTTTTGCGGTTAGCTTTCGTCAGGTTTGCGGTAGTTTTTCCCTGCAATTCGGGGACCCTGTGGTGCTTGCTGAATACACCGCAGGGTGACCGTAATGGGATCGCCAAAAAGAACCGAATTGAAGAGAACAAAAAGTCACCGAACGTGCGGTGACTTTTCGAATCTCTTTGAATTACCCTGATAGTGTTGTGTGTTTTTTCCAAACAACTCAATTTTGGTTTCATCTGTCCACAGAATATTTTGCCAGTAGTGCTGTGGAACATCCAGGTGCTCTTTTGCAAACTTCAAACGTGCTGCAATATTCTTTTTGGACAGCAATGGCTTCCTCCGTGGTGTCCTCCCATGTACTCCATTCTTGTTTAATGTTTTCCTTATTGTAGATGTGTCAACAAAAATGTTAGCATGTACCAGAGATTTCTGTAAGTCTTAAACTGACACTCTGGGATTCTTCTTTACCTCATTAAGCATTCTGCGCTGTGCTCTTGCAGTCATCTTTACAGGACGACCACGCCTAGGAAGAGTAGCAATAGTGCTGAACTTTCTCCATTTGCAGACAGTCTGTCTTACCGTGGACACATGAACATCAAGGCTTTTGGAGATACTTTTGTAACCCTTTCCAGCTTCATGCAAGTCAACAATTCTTGATCGTAGGTCTTCTGAGAGCTCTTTTCTGCGAGGCATGGTTCACATCAGGCAGTGCTTCTTGAAACCAGTAAACCCAAAACTGGTGTGTGTTTTTAAAGGACAGGACAGCTTTCAGAAACACATCCAAAAATATCACACTGATTGGACTCAAGGTTGGCTCACTCCTGGCTCCAATTAGCTCTTGGAGAAGTCATTAGGCTAGGGGTTCACATACTTTTTCCACCCTGCACTGTGAATGTTTACATGTTATGTTCAATAAACACATGAAAACATATCATGTTTGTGTTGTATTATTTTAAGCAGACTGTGTTTTTCAAATTGTTGTGACTCAGATGAATCGAAGATTGAAATGCTGTGGCATGACCTTAAGAGAGCGATTCACACCAGACATCCCAAGAATATTGCTACACCAAAACAGTTTTGTGAAGAGGAGTGGTCCAAAATTACTCCAGATCGTTGTGCAGGTCTGATCTGCAACTACAGTAAACGTTTGGTTGAGGTTATTGCTGCCAAAGGAGGGTCAACCAGTTATAAAGTCCAAATGTTCACTTACTTTTTCCACCCTGCACTGTGAATGTTTACATGTTATGTTCAATAAACACATAAAAACATATCATGTTTTTGTTGTATTATTTTAAGCAGACTGTGTTTTTCAAATTGTTGTGACTCAGATGAAGATCAGAGCACATTTTGTGACCAATTCATGCAAAACTCCACGTAATCCCAAAGGGTTCACATACCTTTTCTTGCAACTGTATATGTTCTGACAGCAAAAGACTGTAAAACCGAAGCCTTTTGCTGTGGTATACTGCTGGCTGTGAAATTCACAGGCAGAAAGAATGTGCACATGGTCACGACAATTCATGATGACATGATGAAAGAATATCTGCAGTATAAATACATTTCTTACAGTATTTTGTATAAAGTGCCTGCAGGGTATTAAACCAGGCAATCTTAGATATAAATAACTATACAGAACCAATATTTTTAGGGGTGTAACTACTACTTTGCGGGGCCCACAATCATCGGCCACTGGGGCATTGTCTGGGCTGCATGGCCAGTCTGTGCCTCGGCTAGGCTTTCTACTGGACGAAAAAGAATTCAGCCCCCTCCCTGCAAAAAGAGTTAGGAAAGGTAAATATTATATATATTTTTAAATATAAATTATGTTAATATACTTTTTTATTAATTGCATTTAAATAAATTTAATATTATTTGAATATATTATTTATTTTCATATTTTATTTTATTATTTGTGAGTTTTACTTTGGAACTCTGTGATACGCTCATACGCACCGCACATTACTGTGATACGCTCAAACACACAGCACATTACTGTGAGTTTTATTGCTGTGGACCTCTGTGATTTGCTCATACTCACAGCACATTACTGTGAGTTTTATTGCTGTGGAGCTCTGAGATATACATAGTGCACATTACATTAAAAACAAGGTGAACTGAAGTGGTCATAGTGGAACCTGTAATAAAATGGGACGCTGACTGTCTGGAGTCGACATTGTGGACCTGGTGGGGGGGGGGGCTTTATGGATTTCTGCACCTGGACTCTGAGGTTGTTTCTAGTTACGCTTCTGAATATTTTTATATTAATGACTGGGAAATTGGTAATAAGGGGCTGCGAGAGGATTTTGGTGGACTGAAGGAAGCCTGATATTGTGAAAGGCAACTACCAACCCCCTAAAAACTGTTACCCCTTACTGAGACCGACCCCATTTTCTTCCATCCTAAAAGTAAAAATTTTATTTTATTTCCGGTGACATGAATTTTCTCTTGCTTCTTGCAGAACAGACACCTAGCTACAGGAAGTAGCTAGGTGTCTTGCCAAAAGCAGTTTGTACATACATGACAAGCAGATGAATTGAGAAACATTATGAGACAGTGGGACGTACTTCATCCTGCCAACTCCTCATACTAGTATAGGAATCTTTGTGCACCAAAGTGCGAGAAAATCAAACATCAGCTGCTGACTGACAGCCTTCAACAAAAAAAGCAAAAATTAGCTCAGGACACAGAGGTGGAATGGTTTAGCAGTGAAAGGGTTAATGCTTTCCTGTGGGAGGACGAGGTCCCTTCGATGGAAATGTTGACAGCCAAGATAGTGGTCATTCCTAAGGAGGAGAAAAACCCCACTCCTTGTGGCAATTATAGACCCATCTCCTTCATCAATGGTGATGTAAAGATCTTTACCAAACTGCATGCCAACTGACTAGGGACTTCATTTCCCAAGTTAGTCCACTTGGACCAGGTGTGTTTTGTCCCAGGGAGGGAAGCCCATGATAATATCAGGCGGTCGCTGGACCTCCTTCAGGTTGCAGCAGTGGGGGCGCAGGGACCTTGCTGCTGTCATTAGATGAAGAGAAGGACTTCAAAATGGCGGTCTGGCCAGGAGGTTATGCGGAAAGCGGGAATGGGGAGCCAATTCTTAACAGAAGTTCAAGCCTTATACTCTGCTCCAATAACTCGGGTGGACATGGTGGTATACTTAATGGACCCCTTAGCAATACAGAATGGAACTAGCAGCGGTGTCACTTTTCCCCTCTACTGTTTGCGCTTTCTAATGATTACTTAGCAAGTTATGTACGGAACTAGGACAGCATCAGATGGATGGAGGTGGGGGTGAGCAGTACAAAATCAGCCTTTTTGGTGATGATGTCCTGCTCTCTCTGACTTTGCCTGTCCTTTCCCTTCTTTGTTCGGAGTTTGCTTTGGGGAGGTTTGGGATATTATCCGAGCACAAGATAAACCTCGTGAAAAGTGAGGCTCTAAACCTTACCCTCTCCCAAGAGATGGTCTCCCATTATTAGGAGACTTTCCGGTATCAATGGCAACCGAGGTCCTTTGCAGTATCTTGGAGTCTATATCACGCCCACGGTGCCCAGCCTTGATGCAGAATTATTGAATACTACTCCCACAGTTGCATGCAATTTATTAATAGTGCTCCAGGCTCCATCTTTCGATGTTCAGTAGGGTGAACTCGGTAAAAATTACACTTCTGTTCAGAACCCTGTCGATCCCAATAAACAGTCAGACATCCTTCACATGCAGAAGGTGATATACTCCTTCATATGGGGGAAGGAGATATAAACGCCTTCCTAGACCTGGGGCTTACCCTGCTAGATCTGGGGGGAAAATGGGTGCCCCTCACCTACAGTGGCAAGAAAATGTATGTGAACCCTTTGGGATTACGTGGAGTTGTGCATGAATTGGTCATAAAATGTGCTCTGATCTTCATCTAAGTCACAACAATTTGAAAAACACAGCCTGCTTAAAATAATACAACACAAACATATGTTTTCATGTTTTTATGTTACATGTTACAGAACATGTAAACATTCACAGTGCAGGGTGGAAAAAGTATGTGAACCTTTGGACTTAATAACTGGTTGACCCTCCTTGGGCAGCAATAACCTCAACCAAACGTTTCCTGTAGTTGCAGATCAGACCTGCACAACGATCTGGAGTAATTTTGGACCACTCCTCTTCACAAAACTGTTTCAGTGTAGCAATATTCTTGGGATGTATGGTGTGAATCGCTCTCTTAAGGTCATGCCACAGCATTTCAAATCAGGTTGCGGTCAGGACTCTGACTGGGCCACTCCAGAAGACGTATTTTGTTTTGTTGAAGCCATTCGTTGGTGAATTACTTGTATGCTTTGGGACATTGTCCTGTTGCATCACCAATCCTCTGCGGAGCTTCAGTTGGCGGACAGATGGTCTTACGTTTTCCTGCAAAATGTCTTGATAAAATCTGGAATTCATTTTTCCATCAATGACAACAATCCGTCCAGGCCCTGAGGCAGCAAAGCAGCCCCAAACCATGATGCTCCCTCCGCCATGTTTTACAGTGGGGATGAGGTTTTGATGTTGGTGTGCTGTGCCTTTTTTTCTCCACACAAGGTTTTGTGTGTTTTTTCCAAACAACTCAGTAATGGTTTCATCTGTCCACAGAATATTTTGCCAGTAATGCTGTGGAACATCCAGGTGCTCTTTTGCAAACTTCAAACGTGCTGCAATATTCTTTTTGGACAGCAATAGCTTCCTCCGTGGTGTCCTCCCATGTACTCCATTCTTGTTTAATGTTTTCCTTATTGTAGATGTGTCAACAAAAATGTTAGCATGTGCCAGAGATTTCTGTAAGACTTTAACTGACACTCTAGGATTCTTCTTTACCTCATCAAGCATTCTGCGCTGTGCTCTTGCAGTCATCTTTACAGGACGACCATGCCTAGGGAGAGTAGCAACAGTGCTGAACTTATAATCATAAGCGTGGGATAATCATATACGGCGTGTAAAGTAGTTTTTTCACATTTTATCATCCGAGCTTTTGCGGTTTTATAGTCTACGGGGTATATTTGTTGAAAAAATTAGAAATGGGAACTTGTTACTTTTTTTTTCTGGGAAATTATGTGATTTTTTTAGCTAAAGCACAAAAAATAAAAATCAATAGCGCAGCATCATTGTTCACATTATAATTGAAATGCGAACAATAATGCTGCATTAATAAAAAAAACACACAAAAAAATGTTTTTATTTTTTTATTTTATTTTTTATTATTTTCTATTACTTTGAACATGGTATGATTTGGACTTTCAAATGATACCACACATGCCCCTCTAGCTGCCACCGATCGGGAGATTCGGGGGTTCAAAGGAACCCCCTATCTCCACCATAGGATTTGCTTAGGAAAACCCTGGGCAGCTAGGGGTTTCCTGACTAACTGACATTATTGCGCCATGCGCGATGATGTCAGATGACAAGGGGGGACCCGGAGGTGGAGCTTCCATCTAAGATGGGGGCCCCCACCGGAACTAGGCTGCGATTCGGCGCCGAATGGCACTGCCCTTCCAAGCAATGCCTGTCTTTAACTTCTACCTCCTCCCAATTGGGAGGGAGAGGGAACCGAAAGGAACCCCCCTCCTTTCAGGCGGTCTTCCAGCTTTGCCGGACTTCAAGGAAGTCAGAACGCCACGGGACCCCGGAGGAGAGAGGTGAGAATAGCCAGGAGCTCCCGGGTAGCGGAAGACGTGTGGGGAACGTCCTTTGCATACAGTGGGAGACTCCTATGAAGATCCCCACACGTCTTCTGCAGTGAAGGGGTTAAAGAAGTTTAAGTTGTGGCTGAATGATATCTGCCATATTGATATGGTAAGTCACCAAGAATCCATCCAGGCCCGAAGCTTTAGATTTCTAGAGAGATTTCAAGGTGTGAGACACCTTGTCCCCTGTCACAGGCTTGTTCAGATGTTCCTGCTGGGGTCTCGACAACCTTGGTAGGTCACAGGTATTCAAAAACCCTCTGACCTTATCCGCTGTAGGCCTGTAGTACCCCCCCCACATAACCCCACATAGTACGACTGAAAGAGGTCGGAAATGGTTTTAGGGTCATACGTCAACCCCCCCATTTGTCTCCCTGAGAGCGCGGACTGTTCTGTCTCCTATATGTTGTTAAAAGCACCTAGCCAATAGGGTATCAGGATTGTCTCCTTTCTCAAAAAAACATTTGTCCTGTCCATTGAAGAGCTACTTGAACCTGCCTAGAATGTAGGAGGGTAAGCTGCCCTCTCAGTTCTGTTAACTGAGGGAGAAGATGCAGGTCCCCACAGCGTGATGGGTCCCCTCTAGCTTCCAGCACCCTTACAGTCAGTGTCACACGTTCCTTATGTCTCTCCTGCTTTCGGTGGGAGGCCATCCTAATCACCTGTCCTCTAATGACCGCCTTGTGTGTCTCCCAAAGGGTCACCAAGCATATATCAGGGGTTTGATTTAATGCATAAAATTGCACCAGGTCCGCACGCAGAGTGTTCTTAATCCCAGGATTGAGAAGAAACAAGTCATTAAATCTCCAGGTCAAATGGAGAGCTATATAGCAATGCCTAGGTGAACAAGCAGTACAAGAATAAAACTTAACTTTTAATCAGATAAACAAGTAAAAATCCCTCACTACATAAGTGGAGATATCAGCCAGGTGGCTCAAAATAAAAGAGCAACAGTACAACAAAAAATGAGAATAAGCCAGTCATCAACCAAATGGATCCATTTATGAAGTCTGCTTGCAGTGTACCTATTACTTATTTTCCTCTCTTTTCTTTGCTATAAATACAATCCCACAAAGGTTTGTTTTCTTGCTTATTGAGGCGCTGTGATTACAAAGCATTTGGGCACTGCTACAAGTTATACAGACTCACATATATATATATATATATATATACATTTTTTCCTTGACAAATCCAGAGTACTCAGGGAACTGACTTTTAATATTGTGTTTCTTTGTTATACTTGTATGTGCTTATTTATTTTATTCACTGGCTTATTCTCATTTTTTGTTGTACTGTTGCTCTTTTACTTTGAGCCACCTGGCTGATATCTCCACTTATGTAGCGAGGGATTTTTACTAGGGATGAGCTGTTCGGTTCGATCGGTTCGGAGTTCGATTCGAACATCGCATGTTCGCGAACTACGAACATTTCCGCATGTTCGCTGCATGTTCGCCCACATTGCACCACAATGGACCACAATGCACTTTTCCACTGGCCTGAAGCTTGTAATTGGCTACAGCCTTGCACCTGACCACAGGTCACGTGCAAGACAGGTTCAAGACTATGCCAATCACGGCTCAGAGTCCTGATTGAGCAAATTTTGCCCAATCATGGGCTCACAGAGCTAAGTCCCACAGTACACTATATAAGGTTTCCCACAGCGCTTCAGCATGCGTTTGAGAGGAGATTTGAGAGGAGATTGTTCTTGTGTTAGTGTGTGTTCTCACTGCCAGTCTGCCACCAGCTACTGGGGGGTCTTATTTCTACAAAATATCTGGGAATTGTTCTAATCTGTGTGTTCTCACTGCTAGCAACTATTTTGGGGGTCTCATTTCTACAAAATATCTGTGAATTGTGGTAATCTGTGTGTTCTCACTGCCAGCAATTATTTTGGGGGTCTTATTTCTACAAAATATTTGGGAATTGAGGTAATCTGTGTCTTGTTACTGCCACCCTGAATTTTGGGGGGTCAGTAATTTCTACAAAATATTTGGGAATTGAGGTAATCTGTGTCTTGTCACTGCCACCCTGAATTTTGGGGGGTCAGTAATTTCTACAAAATATTTGGGAATTGAGGTAATCTGTGTCTTGTCACTGCCACCCTGAATTTTGGGGGGTCAGTAATTTCTACAAAATATTTGGGAATTGAGGTAATCTGTGTCTTGTCACTGCCACCAGCAACTATTTTGGGGGTCAGTAATTTCTACAAAATATTTGGGAATTGAGGTAATCTGTGTCTTGTCACTGCACCAGCAACTATTTTGGGGGGTCAGTAATTTCTACAAAATATTTGGGAATTGAGGTAATCTGTGCCTTGTCACTGCCACCAGCAACTATTTTGGGGGGTCAGTAATTTCTACAAAATATTTGGGAATTGAGGTAATCTGTGTCTTGTCACTGCCACCCTGAATTTTGGGGATCAGTAATTTCTACAAAATATTTGGGAATTGAGGTAATCTGTGCCTTGTCACTGCCACCAGCAACTATTTTGGGGGGTCAGTAATTTCTACAAAATATTTGGGAATTGAGGTAATCTGTGCCTTGTCACTGCCACCAGCAACTATTTTGGGGGGGTCAGTAATTTCTACAAAATATCTGAGAATTGTGGTAATCTGTGTGTTCTCACTGCCACCAGCAACTATTTTGGGGGGTCAGTAATTTCTACAAAATATTTGGGAATTGAGGTAATCTGTGTCTTGTCACTGCCACCCTGAATTTTGGGGATCAGTAATTTCTACAAAATATTTGGGAATTGAGGTAATCTGTGCCTTGTCACTGCCACCAGCAACTATTTTGAGGGGTCAGTAATTTCTACAAAATATCTGGGAATTGTGGTAATGTGTGTTCTCACTGCCACCAGCAACTATTTTGGGGGGTCAGTAATTTCTCCAATATCTGGGAATTGTGGTAATCTGTGTCTTGTCACTGCCACACAGTATTTTGGGGGTCAGTAATTTCTACAAAATGTTTGGGAATTGTTATAATCTGTGTCTTGTCACTGCCACCAGCAACTATTTTGGGGGGGTTAATAATTTCTCCAAAATATCTGGTAATTGTGGTAATCTGTGTGTTCTCACTGCCACCATCAACTATTTTGGGGGTCAGTAATTTCTACAAAATATTTGGGAATTGAGGTAATCTGTGTCTTGTCACTGCCACTCAGAATTTTGGGGGGTCAGTCATTTATACAATTATCTGGGAATTGTTCTAATCTGTGTCTTGTCACTGCCACCCATCAGGGGGTCTCACTGATTTATAGGAGGTTTCTGGGATTTGTAATCTGTGTCTTCTCACTGCCAGCTATCAGGGGGTCCCACATACTTCTAGCAGATTTCTGCGAATTGTAATCTGTGTCTTGTCACTGGCATCCATTAGGGGGTCTCACTGATTTATAGGAGGTTTCTGTAAATTGTAATATGTGTCTTGTCACTGGCTGCCAGCTATCAGGGTGTCTCACTGAGTTATACCAGAGTTCTGGAAATCTTTAATCTTTTTACCAGAGTTGAATCAGAGTTCTGCATATATTTAATCTATATATCACTCGCCATGTCAGAAAGACCAAAAAGGACAGGCAGACGCTCCCAGACACAGATAAGAGGCCAAGCAGCCTCTTTGTCGGGAGGCTGTGCCTCTGGTCATGGTGGATGTGGTGCATCCTCTGCAGGGGCACGCTTGTCCTTTCTAACTGGTGCTGGCCGTCTTAAGCAGCAGCAACATACAGAGGATTTGGTGGATTGGCTAACCAGGCCATCCTCATCCTCCGAGTCCTCTGCCAGCCAGGCTTGTAGTGCTTTACAGTCCACCTCAGCTGCCAAAACATCTAATGCAGCCTCCATGTCCACAGCTACTCGTGCCGTAGCCTCACTATCACACACGGAGGAGTCAGCTGAATTGTTTGACTACAATGACAGTGACATGCTGCTTGAGGATGCGCAGCAAGTACAGTGCTCTGATTCAATCTTTGAGGTTGAGGAAGGGAGTATAATCAACCTAGAGGAAGGGGGTGCCAGTGATGACACACAAATAACTAGCACTCATGTTGCCCCAGCAGCTGCAGCATACTGCTAAGTTGGCTCCAGTGATGAGGAGATAGGGGTGATGACAATGATGATGAGGTCACTGACTCTACCTGGGTGCCTGATCGAACAGAGGAGTCAAGTGAGGAGGAGGAGGAACAACAAACACGAGGCACAACATCCTCTATGACCAACCGTAGCACTAGCCAGTCCAAGGCATAAGATGCCAGAGCTGCTCAGGTGCAGAGTGCTGTTGTCTCAAAGCACACATCCAGGAACTCTGCTGTCTGGGAGTTCTTTAAGAAATGTGCAGCAGACCCCACCATTGCTATTTGTAATCTATGTCAGATGATGCTCAAGCGCGGGAAAGACACCGGACGCTTGGTTACCACGTGCTTGAGGTGACATATGACCACCTGCCACGCATCATGTTGGTGCAAAACTTTGCGTAGGTCCTCCTCCTCCTCATCTGTCTCTACCCCCACTGTATGTCCTGCCATGTCAATGCCTGCTACAACCTCCACTGACAGGGATGATGCTACAGTAATGGATGTACCATGTCCTTCCTCACAATGTGATGACATCCCATTAGCTGAAGATTTACACAGTCAGATTACGTTGCCCCAGCTGCTGCAGCGTAAGAAAAATTATAGTCCCAACCATCCCCAAGCACAGTGTCTAAATGCCAGCTTAGCAAAATTACTCACATTGCAGCTGCTGCCTTTCCAGCTGGTGGACTCTGCTCCCTTCCGTGAATTTGCTGAATGTGCTGTACCACAGAGGCATGTTCCAAAACGCCATTACTTTTCACGGAAGGCCATTCCAGCACTATACCAGCACGTGGAAGACAATGTTATCGAGTCATTGGGAAAGGCAGTCAGCAGCAAGATGCATGTGACTTTAGACATGTGGTCCAGCAAGCATGGACAGGGCCGTTACATTTCCTTCACGGCACACTGGGTAACTCTGATTGCAACTGGGAGGGATCCAAGACGGGGCTCTGTGCTGGAGCTTGTTCATCTGCCACGCCTCCAGAAAGCTGCTTGTATGAGGTCTCTCTGCTCCACCACCACCTCTCCCTCTTCCTCCTCCTCCTCCTTCTCTGTCTCTGTCAAAGTGGCAGTTAAACCGAGTTTAAGTGGCAGAGGCTACGCAATGGCTCAAGCAAAAATATGCCATACTGTGCTTGAGCTGGTTTGTTTAGGGGACAGGAGCCACACCGGGCCAGAAATTCTGTCAGCTCTGCAGGGGCAGGTGCAGAGATGGTTAGCACCACGCCAGCTTCAGCTGGGAATGGTCGTCTGTGATAATGGCAGCAACCTTGTCTTCGTCCTATGCCTGGGTAAGTTGACGCATGTACCATGCCTAGCACACGTCCTAAATCTGGTGGTACACCGTTTCCTAACCAGGTACCCAGGGCTAGCAGAGCTTCTCAGCCAGGCCAGAAAAGTCTGCAGCCACTTCAGATGGTCATTCCCAGCAAGTGTTCGCCTGGCAGAAATTCAAAGAGAATTCCATCTTCCCACAAACCGTCTGATCTGTGACATGCCCACCAGGTGGAACTCGACATTAGCAATACTGCAGTGTCTGCACAAGCAGCAGAGGGCCATCAATGAGTACCTGTGTGAGTATGGCACAAGGACAGGTTCAGGTCAACTTGATTATTTTCCCCCCCTGCAGTGGCTGATGATCAAGGATGCATGCACTGTACTGTCACCATTTGAGGAGGCAACGAGGATGGTGAGCAGGGACAGTGCATGCATCAGTGACACAATTCCTTTAGTGTTCCTGCTAGAAACAAACTCTGCGGGGAATTATAGATGTGGCTCTAGAGGCAGAGCAGCAGGAGGAAGAGGAGGCCTTTCCTAGCTCTGAAGGCCCCAGTCTTTCCGCAGACAGCATTCCAGCGGGTCCTGCTCAGATCAGACAGGAGGAGGATGAGAAGGAGGAAAATTTAAGTAGTGGGGGCATTGAAGGTGGGGATTCCTCAAGGGAGGTTTTTGTGTGCCTAGAAACACAAGGACTAGTACGTGGCTGGGAGGAGGAAGTGCACGATGGGGTCATCCTCCTCATTGACCAGGAAGACTCGGAAGCTAATGCCACCTCCAACCTACGCTGCATGGGCTCCCTTATCCTGCAAAGCCTGCTAAAGAACCCTAGGATTTGTGCTATCAAGGAGAGGGATAATTACTGGTTGGCAAGCCTTCTTGATCCACGATACAAGGGTAAAGTTGCAGAGCTCATCCTGCCCCCACAGAGGGAGCACAGGATGAAAAAACTTGAAGGACCCTCTAAAGCGACACTTGTGTAACACCGTTCCAGGCAGTGGTAGGTTACCAAGTGATGACACAGGTGCTTCTGAGGCTGCGGATGATCAGAGGAATAGTGGTGAAGGCCAGGGCCGCTTGACTGATTCCTTTTAAAAATTTTTAGTCAACGACGCCCAGGGACGTCAAATGTAGGCACCCATTGCCAGCGTCTTCACCATATGGTGCAGGACTACCTAGGGGCAAGGGCATACCTGGATACCTTTCCAGCAGATGCTCCACTGGCTTACTGGGTGTTGAGATTGGATCACTGGCCAGAACTTCGCCAATATGCTATGCAGCTACTAGGTTGCCCTTCATCTAGCGTGCTTTCTGAAAGGACGTTCAGTGCCGCTTGAGGTTTTGTCACAGACAAAAGAGTGCGTCTGTCCACCGACTCTGTAGACCGGCTGACATTTATAAAAATGAATCAGTCCTGGATCAGCAGCTATCAATCCCCTGATGCTGACGTAACGGAATAGATCGGGGATGTCTTCTGCATTCACAAAACTCCAGCCCTGAACTCTTCCACAATACCACAAAAGGGTTATGGTGTGAAGGCACCTGCTGCCATGAAAGGCACAATATTTGGCTGCACTGACACCTTTACCAGATTCATATCTTTTTAATATAGGACCGCATGGTCCACCCCTGCACTCTTCCACAATACCACAGAGGGGTTACTGTATGATGGCACTTGCAGGCCTGGCACCAAAGGCACAATATCTGGGTGCACTGACGCCTTTACCAGATTCATATCTTTTTAATATAGGACCACATGGTCCACCCCTGCACTCTTCCACAATACCACAGAGGGGTTACGGTGTGACGGCACTGTTGCCGACGCTAAAGGCACAATTTTTAAGCACCTATTGTTACTTTCATCCAAAGCCTGCATAAGTTTCACCATAATTTTGCCAAAAAATCACTAAACTTTTTCTGCGCGTCCTAAAATGTATTTTCATACAGGCTGCCGCCCCAAGCAGTTGTTTATGAATAGAGTAAAGGAGAAGCATTTACCGTCATTTGAAATGTCATTTTTTTGTTATTAAATGTTTATATACGTCCTAGAATTCTGCCACTTCACGGGCAGGTTATGGGGACCTCCTAGGCACGATATTTGAAGGAATTTTTTTGTTTTTAGTTTTAACCCTTATTTCATGGAAAACTCACTGTCCCTTTAAGGCTAGGGTCAGACGAACGCATTTTCACGTTGTCTGTGAAAAAGTGCGTTCGAACGAATGGACGCATTTTTTCACGGAGTACGCGATAGCGGTCATACTATGCGCATTTGCGTTCGTGATTTTGTACGGATCATCAATAAAACACTTTGTGCATCTGGACGTTATGTTGGCCGGACATTAGCAGTGTCTGACATCTCCAAATCATGCACACACGCCGCTATGCGGCCGCAGCGCACTCTGTACAACCGTACTAGCGGTTTTACATTCTCGACAAAATGCGTTCGTTTGCCACTTGCGTTGCGCAGCCGGACTTTTGTGCGACCGTACTTCGTATATTGGCCGTCATTGCCCGGCATTTGCTGCTACTACGGCCGTGATTAGGTGCGCCTGCACGCGCGTTCGCACTGCCTCAGTCTGACCCCAGCCTAAAAACGTTTTTTTAAAAAAACTTTTTGTCCTTGTTTCCTGTCCCCCAGGGCACTACCCGGACCCCTATACACCTTTTATGGCAAATATCTAGCATATATGCCCTCTTGGAGGGCACTCTAAAAATCGAACTTTGAGTCCCATTGACTTGCATTGAGTTCGTGTTCGAGTTCGAATTCGAACTTTTCAAAAGTTCGAGTTTGAATGCGAACTGAACTCGGGGGTGTTCGGCTCATCCCTAATTTTTACTTGTTTATTTGATTAAAAGTTAAGTTTTATTCTTGTACTGCTTGTTCACCTAGGCATTGATATATAGTTCTCCATTTGAATTTACGGGTTACCCCCTTGTTGCATTAGGTGTCTTTATTTCTTTTTTTTTTCCCTAATCAGTATCACTGAGAGACTTACTATTTCATTTCTCCATTAAATCTCCAGGTCATCCCAGTCCCTCTCTCTCCTCCACTCTGACCCATGTGTTTACTGTGGCATGGTCAGACCAAGAAATCTAATAAATTCTCGAGGAACAAAGTCAGGGTATCAGATCTCTGCTACAGAAAATATAGTCCAATCAGGAATACATCTCATGGGGGTGTGAGTAGATAGTATAAGCCATGTGTCATAGAGGTTCACATCCTGGATAAGATTGCGGAGGGGTCTAACCCGGTAGTTAGAGGAAGCTCCCAGGTTGCAATCCATAAAGGGTGGTGAGTGCTACATTAAAATCACCCCCACAAATACGTTCTCATTAGGTAAACATGTCAATCTATGTTCCAGGTCTCTGTAAAACTTTGCGTTTGGTGGGGAAGGGGAATAGACATTAACAAATGTATAGTTACATCCCGCCACTCTCCCATCAACACACAAGTATCTACCGTCAATGTCAGCCTTTGTATCTATGTGTTGCAAGCGGAGCCCTGCACGGATTAGGATGGATACTCCACTCCTGAGGGTAGGGCCCATGGAGTGGGAGTGCATGGTAAAACCACAGACCCAAAAAGTCAGAGTGGTCGCCAGCGAAGTGGATCTTCTGCAGGAGGATGACATACGCCACCAAAATCTTATAATGCCTAACAGCCATAAGTCTTTTCTGTGGGGAGCGGAGGCCCAGCGCATTATGCATGAGCATTAGGGATGAGCTGTTCGGTTCAATCAGTTCGGAGTTCGATTTGAACATTGGCCATTCGAAAGTTCGCGAATTTCGAATTTTCTGGGATGTTCGCCAAAAGTTTTTAAAAAAATTTAGATTTTTTTTAAAAAAAAAAATCTTAACAAATTCTAAAGAATCTAAAAATAAAGAGACTCTTTACTGCAGAATATTATAAGCAATGGTTTATTAGATATTGAATTAAGACGGGAATATTTTTAACATTGAAGCCTATGGGATAAAACATTCTTGTTGCTAAAACATCAGGCAGATGAGGCCCTCTAATCAGGCACTGTAGAGGGCAGCCTGCTGCAGCCTCCCTCCCAAGGACCCCTTGAGGAGCATGCGGCCGCAGGATGACAGAGCTGCGACTGTACGGGCTGGCCAGCCGGGTGCATGTGCCAGAGAGGTGGAGCAGGGACTCCAGGGAGGGAGCCATGGCAGACCCCCCTTCCCCACAACCAGGATCCAGGGAGCCCCCACTGACCACCAGGCTAAGGTATGGTGACATATTTTTAAAAAAAATAAATCCAAGGACATTTTTAAATGTCCCCAGCAACATAATTTTTTTTTTTTTCTCTTTCTAATACTCACCTGATTCCTGGATCCACAAACTGTAGAGGTGCTGCCTGGGAGTGTGCAGAATCATATTCTGCATTAATTATACTGTAAGGCTTGGTTCACACCTGCAGTTTTTGCGCAATATGCGCAAACGTAAAAAAACCATGCGAACGCGCATTGCAGCGCGTTCACGGCCATAGACTGCAGAGTGAATGCGCTGCAATATGCTTCAAAGAAGCTCCTGTACTTCTTTGGGCGTAGGATGTTTTACAGCGTGTTCCTGTGCGCTGTAAAATGCCCAGGTATGAACGGGTCCCACAGCAAATAATTGGATTTCCCTGTTTATGCGTTTTACAGCGTGCAGGAATGTGCTGTAAAACGCTTAGGTGTGAACCGGGCCTTAAGGTGCTGCCCGGTAGTGTGAGGATTCATATGCTGCATTAATTATTCTTCTTACAAATTTGGTTACTTAACCTGGTTGCGTTTGGATTGTAATATTGTGACATCCAGGGCCCGGGTGGCGATCGGGGGGGGGGCCCGGACGCATGGTGCTACCAGCTGGTCGAATGCCAGGAGCTCCGGCGGCACCCGGCGCAGCTGTGAATGATCAGGGGGAAGGGCGCGGCGTGATGACGCAGAGCTGCCGGGACTGGTGTGCGCCAATTCTCACCATATACAGTAGCGCAGTACTAGTGCCTAAACATTGTTGAGCTGGTTTTGTTATAACAACTACTCTCGCTCTGTGCCCCTGTCTGGTATATTCCGCTGCTTGTTACTGCTGGCGCGCTTCCATCCTGTCATACACTATAACACAGTAAAATTTGGGTGCACTGCCACTGACGCGTGTACCAGATTCATATCATTGTAATATTTGACGGCAGGGTCCACCCCTGCACTCTTCCACAATACCACAGAGGGGTTACGGTGTGAAGGCACTTGCTGCCGCCAAAGGCAAAATATTTGGGTGCACTGACGCCCGTACCAGATTTATATCATTTTAGTATTTGGCCGCAGGGTCCAACCCTGCACTCTTCCACAGTACCACAGAGGGGTTACTTACGGTGTGAAGGCACTTGCTGCCACCAAAGGCACAATATTTGGGTGCACTGCCACTGACGCCAATACCAGATTCATATCATTTTAATATTGGACCGCAGGGTCCAACCCTGCACTCTTCCACAATACCACAGAGGGGTTACGGTGTGACGGCAATGTTGCCGACACTAAAGGCCCAATTTTAAAGCACCTATTGTTACTTTCATCCTAAGTTTCACCATAATTTAGCCAAAAAAATCATTAAACTTGTTCTGACAGTCCTAAAACGTCTCCTCTTTTCATACAGGCTGCCGCCCCAAGCAGTTGTTTATGAATAGATTAAAGGAAAACCATTTACCGTCTTTTGAAATGTCATTTTTTTGTTTTTAAATGTTTCTATACAGCCTACAAATCCTACTTCACGGGCAGGTTATGGGGACCTCCTAGGCACGATATTTGAAGGAATTTTTTGTTTTTATTCTTGACCTTCATTTAATGGAAAACTCACTGTTCCTTTAAAAATGTTTTTTTTTAAAACTTTTGTCCTCGTTTCCTGTCCCCCAGGGCACTACCCGGACCCCCATACACCTTTTATGGCAAATATCTAGCATATATGCCCTCTTGGAGGGCACTCTAAAAATCGAACGTTCGGGTCCCATTGACTTACATTGAGTTCGGATCGCGTTCGAGATCGAACTGGAACTTTTGAAATTGTTCGAGGTTGAAATCGAACCGAACACGGGGGCATTCGGCTCATCCCTAATGAGCATCCGAAGATCCTCAGAAGTGTCCCCTGTGACCTCCCCACATCATGGCAATGAATAAAGAAGCCGGAACATCCTCGGCACCTGCGGCCCTTCATGGGGGGTCTGGACACCCGGCGGCATCACTGGCTGGCCGGGTGCCAGGAGTTCTGGCTGATTGTTCTTCACCTGGAGGGCCGGGGCCTGGCGTGGTGACGTGGAGCCACCGGCCTTAAATGCAGGGTGTGAGAATCAGCTCATCGCCCTGACGTGGAGTTATTCTCGCATCGCCTGGTGTATCCACTTTATCGTGTTTCACTGATTTCCTGCTCTGTTGCCGACCTGCTATTGTATGAGGACCTTGCTTGTTATTTGACCCGTACTGCCTTCTCGACCATTCTCCTTCTATATTGTTATTTTGCCTATCGCGATTGTTGGAGTCTCAGTGTGTATTAGACATGTGCATTCGTTTTAGTACTAAAACGATTTAGTCCGAATTTTGGGATAATTTAGTTTTAGTAAGACTCAAGAGATACGAAACTGCTCAGTACAAAAAACGAAAGAAACTAAAATAAAATGCACTACATTTTAGTTTGTCCTTTTTGTAATATTACATGGATTGAAGGAGACCAGCAATGAAGAGCGCAACATCGCAGAGCTACAGAAAAGGTTTGTATGCGTAATCCTTCCCGACCCCTACCTGAAAATCTGACAGTGATAGAGCTCCAGAATACTTACTCGCAGCACAGACAGCCAGCACAGGAGAGAAAACCTTTAATTAACCCTTGCATGTCTATGAGACAGACAAGATGATAAAAGCAGCTGGAGTAGGAAAACATTCAAATAAATCACACTGAAAGCTAATGACAGAGGAGGGCTGGATAGTAAAAACCCCTTTATAACAAGCAGCACTGGGAGATGAGAGGGACTTTATAAAACGTGTGTTATCTCCCCTCCCGCTCTGCATAATAGGGGCTTAGGTCTGATACATTTTATATTATCCAGGAGCACTATCCCCCTTTCCTCATCTATAATACACATTTTATATAAAGTCCCTCTCCTCTCCCAGTGCTGCTTGTTTATAAAGTTCTTTTTACATCTGATACATTTAGTATCCAACTCACAGTTACTCTGTCATTGTGAGCGGTCAGTGTGATTTATTTGAATGTTTTCCCTGGATTTAAAGTGCTTTATTTTATTATAAAAATAAATTTGCACCAGACATCTCTTCTCTGAGCTTTCAGACCGATTTACGTTAATATGTGCCCTCTCCCCTGCTTTTATATTCCTGTCTCTCTCCCCTACAGAGATGCAAAGTTTAAGTAAAAGTTCCCTCTCCTGTGCTGGATATGCATTGCATTCCGAAGTTCTGCACCCTCCATATGCCAATGCAGTAGGTCCTACTGAGTAGGATGTTCTATACAGAGAGGGGCATTAATTAATGCAGGAGGATGTTCTATACATTATACAGAGAAATGTATAAATTGAGGATGATGTTCTATACAGAGAGGGACATTAATTCAGGAGGAAGTTCTATACATTATACAGAGAGGGGTATTAATTAATGCAGGTGGATGTTGTATACATTATACAGAGAGGGGTATAAATTACTGCAGGAGGATGTTATCTACATTATACAGAGAGGGGTATTAATTAATGCAGGAGGATTTTTTATACATTATACAGAGAGGAGCCTCTTTATTAAACCTTTAAATCCAGTGGCTGTGAGTGCTGAGATCGGCTGCTTGTTATATTATCTCTCAGTACAATGTATCAGGCTCAGCTGTTACAGTAACTGACTGTAACAGTGCTCAGAGTTTCAGTAAAACAAGGAAATAATATTGTTATAACCTCTTATATATAAAAATATTATTTCCTAGTTTTACTGAAACTCTGAGCGCTGTGATGAGCAGCAGTCAGTTACTGTAACAGCGTTGCCTGACACATTGTGCTGAGAGTGAGAGATACTGTAACAAGCAGCGATCTCAGCCCTCTGAGGAGCCACTATAATAGTAATTGTATCCACTGGTTTTCGGATGAAAGAAATTAGTTTTCATACTAAAGAACTGAAAACGAATTTCTTTAGCAACTAAATAAATTACATTTTAGTACTAATCCATTAGTTCAAAACGAAATTTTGTGCTGTGCACATGTCTAGTGTGTATATGCTGTGGTACCGCGCTTATTCCTATTTACATGCCTGTTTTGTTTAACGCTGAGTCTAAGAAAATCAGTGTCCTGGCAATTACAAAACCTGTCGCAACACTCATCAATGAATCACTGGCAACCCAAACTCTGGAAGACTGCGACAGTGGTACCTATCCATAAAATTGGTGACAGTACTTTGGTATCCAACTACTGTCCAATCTCATTGCTCCCCGTTATGTCAAAATTTTTGGAAAAATGCGTGTACACACAATTACGTGATTATTATCAATCTTCAAACTATTTAACCCCAGATCAATCCGGCTTTCGTCCAAATCACTTAACTACAAACGCCCTTTTAAAAGTTTGCAATGATACCCAAGCTGGCATGCAACAAGAAGACCTAACTGGAGCCATCTTCCTTGATTTTGCTAAGGCCTTTGACACAGTATACCATGGCATCTTATTACAAAAACTTAAAACTGGTTTGAATCATATGTATCCAACTGATCGCAACATGTGTCCATCTCTGGCAGCTCCTCCCTCCCCCTCCCAGTCACGTGTGGAGTATCCCAAGGCTCAATACTCGGCTCCCTACTATTCACATTATTCATAAATGATCTGCCCAACGTCTGCAAAGCCTCAACTGTACACATTTTATTATTATTATTCATTATTTATAAAGCGCCAGCATCTTCCGCAGGGCTGTACAATAAGCACAGTATAGACAGGGTTACAATACATTGAACAACATTTGACAAACAGTACAGGAGGAGATGAGGGCCCTATTCTCGTAGGAACTCACAATCTAGGAGGGTTGGGGTTGGAAACAGGAGGAGAGGACTGTAAGGTGAGAGTGATTGATGGTTGCGTCAGTGAGTTGGGTGGTAGGCTTCCCTAAATAGGAATGTTTTAAGGGAGCGTTTGAAGGAAGAGAAGTTAGGGGAAAGTCTGACAGTACGAGGGAGAGCGTTCCAGAGAGTCTGGGCTGCGCGTGAGAAATCCTGCAGTCTATCATGGGAAGAGGTGATGCGGGGAGAAGCTAGGCGCAGGTCACTGTTTGACCTTAGGGAGCGGGCTGGGGTGTATTTGGTTATTACTGAGGACAGGTAGTGGGGAGCTGAGTTGGTGAGGGTTTTGTAGGTAAGGATAAGGATTTTGAACTTAATTCTGCAGTGGATGGGAAACCAGTGAAGGGACTCGCAGAGGGGAGCGGCAGAGACAGAGCGGCGGGTGAGGTGAATTAGCCTGGCGGAGGCGTTCAGGATGGATTGTAGGGGGGAGAGGCGTAATCTATATGATATAATGACATAATGACACCGTAATCTATACCAGCAAACCAGATCTCACACAGCTGGAGGCCGTGCTGCAAGAACAATTCACAGAGGTAGAAAAGTGGATCACAGATAACAAACTTTTTCTAAATACTGACAAAACTGTAACAATGCTCTTTGGAACAGCACCTAAACTACATAAACTGCAAAATCCCCATCTACATGTCAGGACAAAATCAAATGGCACGCTGACCACAGTCACTTCTCTCAAATATCTAGGTATGTGGTTAGACCCAAATCTATCCTTTGGCCCCCACATAGAAAAACTCTCATCCAAACTTTACCCAAAACTAGGTGCCCTGTACAGAAACAAATCCTGCCTGAGCCCCGCGGTGAGAATGCAAATTGCACAACAAATGCTTATGCCGGCTATTGAATACGGAGATGTACACACCACAAACACACCTTCAGAAACTTACTACATTGTATAACTCATTCTGCCGCTTTGTGCTACAATGTAACTACATGACCCACCATTGTGACATGTTAAAAGAGCTAATCTGGCCGTCGCTGGAATCTAGACGCACCCTTCACCTTTCCAACCTGGTGTTTAAGAGATTTTCTGGGAAGCTACCACCCTCCTGAATAGGATGCTTCCCCTAGCAGTTCCCTCATCGTATAACCTCCGATCCAGGACCTGCACCTTACTTGCAATACCACAATACAAAAAGAAAGCGGCTCGATCCTCATTTTCCTACAGAGCACCGCAGTTATGGAATAACCTTCCAGACACCATCAAATCTTCCCCCAGTCTTAAGTCACTCAAGAGTTCCTACTAGCATATCTCGGTACAGAATGCACCTGTAAACATGTAACATAGTAACTATATTACTTACATATTTATTTTCCATGTTAATCTGTATATTTGTGTTTTGTTCTTAATATCTTGCATTTATTACTTTGTATTTCTGTACCGACTGTACAATTTCAATGCTCTTGAACCCAGGACATACTTGAAAATGAGAGAAATCTCAATGTATCCTTCCTGGTAAAATCCTTTAGAAATAAATAAATAAATATATAAATAAGTACCGTTTTACTTACCCTGTTGTCAAACTGGAGTGTATGAGAACCCTGCCTGTTGCCAAACCGGAGTGTATATCTGACCACGATGCTTCTTATACCGGCTGTATAAGTTTACTTAGGTGGCCTGACTCAAGAAGCTCCCAAGCTGTCAGCAAAATTACTGTAACCCTTTGTATCCCAGTACCCACCCGCTCTTGAAACCTGCTGCCTCCTGCTTATACACAAAATTCCTGGTGTATCTCCCTGGCTGGGAGTGATAGGGTTAGCGGTCCCAACCATTTCAAGGATCGGAGGGATAGAAGTCTGTCCAAAAGGATCCCCACCGCGGTTGTCAAGGGTGAGCGGGACAGCGAACGTGACAAACACTCAAAAAAAAAGGGAAAAGGGGAGGAGAAAGAGGAGAGAAGATGCCAAGTGAGAGAGATGCCAAGTGAAAGAAGCTACCAGAGCCCAAAGCAGCTAGGCCTTGACTTTCATCTCGTAGTCAAGGACTAATGTAAGGCGGAATATTGAAATAAGGGTGAAGACCATATTTGTCAGGTGCCTGGTTAAATCCTAGACACTAAGGTATTCACAAGGGAACATAAGGCGAGCCCAAACAATCAACATTCCATCACTCCCATATGTACCAGCCACCTCATAGTTACATAGTTAAAAAGTATGAATTCCACCAATAAAATAAAACATCAACATCAGCTCCTCAAATCAAACTCCCAAAACCTAGGCGTCTAGGCCCCTCCCACCTCCCCAAAAAGGCCCCATCCAGTAAAATCTCAATGGGCCGCATATATGTACTTTTTAATTATTATTTATTATTTATTAAGCGCCAACACATTCCGCAATCTATGTAACCTATCAGGAAACCTATCAGGAAAAACAGAAGAATAAAATAAGAAACTCGCAATAACAGCATACTAATCAACAGCATGTTCGACTTGCTACCACTCAGCAGCAAACCAAAAACCTGAGGCTAATGTTCAGGGGAAGAAAAAAAAAGATTCAGTGCAAATGGGGCGGTCGCCCTTTGTATTCTCAGGTGCAGGTTATTCACCCCCTCCACCACTCCCTGGGACCCTGGTTATGGGCTCAGCTGTGTAGAGTCCTAACATCTCTCTGGTCAGGTGAATAAGTTTGAAGGCGTCCTCTCAACAAGGGATCACGCATCCCGTAGTGCTGAATGTTGTGGTCCGTATGTCTAGTCGTCTGTGGTGGACAACGTTGTGGGTCTCTATAATGCATTCATATATCAGACAATGGGTGCTGCAGAGATTGTGTCTGCAAAGAGGAGCTTAGATATCTACGGGGGCAATGCAGAGGCAATGTTCTGCGTCGACCCCTGCTTTCATAAGGGTCAAGAAGGAGGAAGAAGGGTAAAAAAGGGCTAAAATAGGAAAAAGGCAGATATGTAGGCCATAAACCTCTTCTGTAACCTTCAGAAGGCCGAGTGACAGGAGACTTCAATGCCATGGGAAACCTCCTGCTCCAGGTCTCATCTGAACTCAGCTGTGTCTCTCAGCTGGGTCAAAAGAGGTTGGGAGCATAGGGATCCCCAGAGCCTCTAGGAGCTATCTGCTGGGGTATGGCACATCGAGAACACAACGTTATGTGGAACAAGGAGGTGAAAATGGAAGCACTAACAGTAGCAACTCTGTCAGCAGCTACAGGGCTTGTGCTTCTGGAGCGTGGAAGGTGCTAAATCATAAAATATATGAGGTGTTACCCAATCCAAAGCAGGTTCAACCGTTAAAGCTTGCAGAATCACCTACTTTGTGGCGAAGTATCGCCATTTGATAACCCTAGGAGTGTCTCTCACACTCGGCTTAGGGCATGGAACTTTGAGCTCAATCCAGTGACAGCTCATTCTCTGGAATGTCAGGGAACAGAGCTTTGAGATAACAGTAGAGGAAGGGTTTACTGTAGACCTCAAAAGCACAGGTTTGAGTGGCTGGACCTATTATCAAGGTTCTGAGCACTCTAGTCTTCAGCAGTGCCTCATACCTCACCTGCAGTCCTCTCTTGTTGCTGCGGGCTGAGGCCTGGTCTGCTTCTGCAGTCTCCAGTCGGTGCTCCATGGTCCCCAGGGCCCCTATGTCTGACTCTGTACAAATGCATTCTAGGCCGGACCTCTGGTCAGCCTGGAGGTCATCTTTAACTTTGAGCAGGAGCTATTTGAGGTCCTGCACATATCTCCTCGTGCAGAGGTCTCCCGATATGCCATCTTGGAGGGAGTCAGGCGAGAGTCGCGCAGCTGGGAGAAGCAGCCTGCCAGCCAGATTTGAGGGAAGATCTGTTCCTGGGCATATACCAGCCCAAAGAGAGGAGAAGTGCAGTAGATTGAAGCAGTTGGGCTGGCGTATACTGGATTAAGGAGTGGGCTGGATGTAGAGCTTCACTCACAAGCCACCATTTTGGAGCCAAACCACACCCCAGGGGAAAGAAAATCATATTTTTTTTAGTAGGATTGTGACGGAATTTGACGTGTACACAAAGTAATGATATATTTTTAATCTCCTGAGTCCGCAGAAAAAGATGATATATAATTTGTCTTGGTCCTATAATAAAACATGAGTTCAAAATATGTTTAACCATGATGTGCACAAAACAGTCAATATGAGCTCAGCTCCTTATGTTAGAAATTGAGGAGGCTTTGAATATTTTGAATTACATTACCAAATTGACCTAACCCCACTCATTATGTGGGCAGCTAATAAACCCGTCCTATAAGGACATTAGATGAGAATCTCAAGCTAAGAGGGAGAGGGGGCATATGTCCTTTCTTTATGACATGAAAACCCACTAATCTACACCAGACCAAATGGCCATTCAATTATCTGAAAAATATTCCTCTTTACAAGATTTAATGGGATGAGAAACTTTAATGAGTGGAAGCTCTTAAGCATACAAAGCAAAAATTTCTTCATAAGGCCAATAAACTGTGGCTAGCTGTGGAAGGGAGTGAGTGTGTTCCTACGGAGCTCCACTGTATGGAGCCTTGTTATTTTGGTTTTCGGCTGAAATCCTCTGTCATTTCCCTTTATTTGGGGTCCCTCTGTGGCTGGCAAATGGGTGGCTTGGTCTGGAGCCCGCTTTGTCCCCACCTCCAGACCAGATGCTTGGGATTTGGCGGCTGGTTCCTGTCTTTTTTTCACCTGAAGGCAATCTTGCGGCCTACTTTGAGGTTGGGAGCCCTACCTGGCTGGTTCCCCTTTCCTTTGGAGGATTTCCTCCCTGAATATGCCCCCTGTGCGGACTGTGGAGATGGAGTTCCGTCGTCTTCCGTCAGTTCGGGATGTCGCTGCAGCAAATGGGGACGAGAAGCTTGGATGGCGGTGGCGGGGCGCCTCCCCCTTGCAGAGCTGTGGATACCGTGATTGCGAGCCTGGATGCCTGCTTGGTACTACTAACGGAGGAAGATGGCAGGCTGCTCACAAGAAGAGAATTGCACCATCTGATGGCTGTATTTTGGGGGTGCCATAATCCGGAATCATGTGACATCGACTGCCTCGTCCCTGGAGCTTGCCGACGGCCTGACATCTACTGTGGCTGAGGGGGAGCGCTCTGTTGCGGACAACGACCCAAGTGGTATGTGGCTGCCAGATTTTGTGGCGACTATGAAACTGGGAACTGAAGTGGTACCAATGGTCTGCTGGCCTGCTGTGGAGGTCATCGGGATGGCCAAGCTTAACTCCCTGTCACGGTTCCCAGATCCCACCACGCAGTACTTAACACCCCACACTCCACAGAGCCCAGAAGCTACCAACAGAGTAGCCGTGAAAGATCTCTAACTGTCTGGTCCTTAGAATTGGCCAGGTAAACTAGCTAGACAGAAAGGGTTAACAACACGGGGAGTAGTCAGCTGAGCCAGAATCAGGAATACAGAGTTCAGAATGGTCAAATGGAATAGCCGGGTCGATATCAGAGCAGTGGCATAGTACAAGAAAATGGTCTAGGGCAACAGAAGGCAGAATAGTCAGAAACAAGCACAGGTCAATAACGGGTTAATTCAATATAGCAGTCAGGTACAAGGAGCTCAGGTATGGATAACCACGATCTGGCAACTGCTGAGAATACACTGAGGGTTTTTAAAGACCTGCACCAGGCCACGCCCCCCACTCAAGCCGTGCCTCATGCAACCACCTCCCTGCCTGTCTCCATTTAAACCGGGCATTGGTCAGCAAGCAGCATCAGACATGCTGCCCTCAAGCACACAGGTAGGGCTGGAAGCTCCCAACGTTACAGTACCCCCCTCTCCACGGGAGGCCACCGGACGACCAACAGGACGAGCGGCAGGACGACCACCAGGGCGATCGGGGTGTGAGGCATGGAACGCCCTGACCAACCTAGAGGCAGACATGTCGGAAGCTGGAATCCAGGACCGGTCTTCTGGACCATAACCCACCCAATCGACCAAGTACTGCAGAGCGCCCCTGCACAGCCTAGAATCCAAAACCCTCCTAACCTCATACTCAGATTCACCATCAACCTGAATAGGTGGAGGAGGAGGAACGACCCGCGTGTACCTGTTACACAACAATGGCTTCAGTAGGGAGGTGTGGAAGACGTTGTGCATGCGAAGATGTTTAGGAAGGGCAAGAGCATAAGCCACAGGATTAACGCGGCAAATTATCCTATATGGACATATAAACCGAGGTGCCATTTTCATAGAAGGCACCCGCAACTTCACGTTCCTAGTGGACAACCAAACTCTATCCCCCACGTTATAGGAGGGAGCTTGTAACCTATGCCTGTCAGCCTTGCGTTTCTGGACAGCAACATTGCGCTCCATATTTTCTCGAATCTGTTTCCAAATCTCTTGCAGTTGAGTGAGATGGTCATCGAGAGCCGGGATGACCTGTTCAGTAAACTGAAGCGGTAGAGCCGGAGGGAAAAAACATAGATGGCAGAAAAAGGAGAGTGGCCAGTGGTCTCGTTAATGGCGTTATTACGTGCATACTCAGCCCAGGGCAACAACTCCGACCAATTGTCTTGTTGTTGTGTGGTAAAGCAACGTATGTACTGCTCGAGACCCTGATTTGCCCTCTCTGCTGCCCCATTGGTTTGTAGATGAAGAGAGAAGAGAAGGCCAATCGCACCCCCATCTCTGCATAGAAAACCCTCCAGAAACGAGAGACGAACTGGGCTCCTCTGTCAGAGACTATTTCAGATGGAACCCCATGTATTCGTACAATCTCTCTAGCAAATACAACCGCCAGTTCTTTGGCTGTAGGAAGCTTAGGTAGAGGGACAAAATGAGCCATTTTGGAGAAACAGTCTACAACTGTCAGAACCCTTGGACTTTGGCAAGTCCACAATAAAATCCATAGATAGATGAGACCAAGGCCTCTTAGGCATAGGTAAAGGCTGCAATAGACCGACAGGCAAGGATTTACTGGTTTTGCTTCTGGCACAGACTTGACAAGCCAAAACAAACAGATGTACGTCCTGTCGCATGGTGGGCCACCAGAACTGTCTGGAGATACTGGTAAGAGTCTTAGTAATACCAGGATGACCTGCTGGTTTAGAATCATGAAACATTATGAGTAATTCTTGTCTTTCCTTTTCAGGTACAAACAACATATCTGGAGGCTTGTCAGGTGGAGCCCGTACTTGAACTGCCTGGAGACGTTCCAGGAAAGGCGAGGAGACAGACAAGACTGTGGAAGCCACAATACGTTCAGGAGGAACTATAGGATTGTGGTCTTGTGTATTAGATTCATACGGGTCATATTGACGAGATAAGGCATCAGCCTTTACATTGCGGTCACCTGGTCTGTAAGTCAATACAAAATTAAACCGAGACAGTAGCAATGACCACCTGGCCTGTCTCGCGTTCAAACGTTTAGCATCCCGATGTACGTAAGGTTCTTATGATCAGTAATTATCAATAAAGGGTCAAGAGTACCTTCCAACAAATGTCTCCATTCTGATAGGGCAGACACAATAGCAAGCAATTCTCTGTTACCGATATCATAATTGCGTTCTGCTGGTGATAGTTTTCTTGAAAAGAACCCACAAGGATGTAGAGGTTTTCCTGGAGACTCTCTTTGAGACAGGACAGCCCCAATGCCTATCTCGGAAGCATCAACCTCAAGAACAAACGGAATCCTGGGATCAGGATGCCGTAACACGGGAGCGGAAGTGAAAGCTTGTTTGAGGGCTTCGAATGCTTGTTTGGATTGAGAAGACCAGATCTGGTTCTTCAGACCTTTACGTGTCATATTAATGATAGGGGAGGCTACAGTGGAATAATTCTTGATAAATCTCCTATAATAGTTGGAAAACCCCAGAAACCTCTGTATGGCCTTGAGACCTTGAGGGAGAGGCCATTCTGAGATGGCCGTGAGTTTAGAAGGATCCATCTCAAAACCTTCTGGAGTGATAATATACCCAAGGAATTTCACAGTAGTAATGTCGAATAAACACTTCTCTAGTTTGCAATAAAGACCATTGTCCAGTAATTTTGCTAATACCTGTCTGACATGTGCATGGTGGGTTTTCAGATTGGGACAGTAAATCAATATATCGTCTAGGTATACTATAACAAAGGTTTGTAAGAAATCTCTGAGCACATCATTAATAAAATCCTGGAATACCGCTGGAGCATTACAAAGACCGAAAGGCATGACCAAGTATTCATAATGCCCACTCCTGGTGTTAAATGCTGTTCTCCACTCATGCCCCTCTTTTATACGTATCAGGTTGTAAGCTCCTCTTAAATCAAGTTTTGTGTATACTGCTGACCCCCTTAACCTGTCGAACAGTTCTGATATGAGAGGGATAGGGTACACGTTCTTAATGGTGATCTTGTTAAGCCCCCTATAATCGATACACGGGTGTAAATCTCCCTCTTTTTTAGACACAAAAAAGAACCCAGCCCCTGCTGGAGAAGAGGAAGGTCGGATAAAACCTCTCTCCAAATTCTCCTTTATGTACTCTTCCATAATTTGGTTCTCCTTTATGGAAAGAGGATATACTTCGCCTCGAGGAGGCATGGTACCAGGATGAATATCTATGGCACAATCATATGGTCTATGTGGAGGCAGTTTCTCTGCCTCTCTTTTATCAAATACAGCCCTGAGGTCGGCATATTGGTCAGGAACCTCTGTAGACAATGGAGGAGCTGTGGGTGTGTTCAGGGCACCGACATGCTGAATGGGTATTAAACAAGTCCCAAAACAAGCAGGACTCCAAGACAGTATCTCTCCCTTAGCCCAATCAATAACAGGATTATGTTCCCCCAACCAAGGGAAACCAAGTACAACAGGATTGGAAGGTGAATGGATAACTTGAAATATGATTTCTTCTTTATGCAAGAGACCAGTGGTAAGAACCACTGTAACCGTATCGTGAGTAATCCTAGGGCAGGATAACGGTCTGTCGTCTATGGCTTCGACGGCTAAGGGTGTCTCTCTTACAACCAGAGGTAGAGAAATGGAAGAAGCGTAGTTAACATCGATAAAGTTGCCAGCAGCCCCAGAATCCAAAAAAGCGGTAGTATGTGTGGTCTTGGTCTCCCAAGCCAAGGATACTGGTAACATAAGTTTAGTGTCTTTGACAGGAGACATACACGTCACACCCAAGGCCTGTCTCCTCAGCTGCCTTAGGTGCGGTAGTTTTCCGGCTTATCATGCATCTTAGGACGAGTAGGACATTGAAATCGTACATGTCCCCCCAAACCACAATACAGGCACAATCCCTCATGAAAACGCCTTGTTCTCTCTTCCTCTGTAAGCCTAGTACGGCCTAGTTGCATAGGCTCAGAGGGAGGAGATAACTCTCTTGGTGGTGCCTGAAAGACAGGGGCCAACCTAGGTTACGGTCTCTTGGGCTTCTCTCTTGGAGTCCTTTTGTCCCTTATCTGATTATCCAGATCTATACAATAATCAATGAGTTCACACACTACCTCAGGTAGTTTACGTGGAGCCAATTCATGCATCAATGACTCTGATAACCCCTCCATAAAAGCCAGAACCCGTGTCTCATTTGTCCAGTTCACATCAGAGATCAAGGTTTTAAATTCTATGGCATAATCAGAAACAGTCCTGTTCCCTTGACGTATGCGGAACAAGGATTTGCCAGCTACCGTGGCCTTTCTGGTAGGATTAAATGTACGTTGTAACTCGGCTATGAATTCTTTATAATCCCGTATGATAGGCTTCTCTGCCTCCCATAACGGAGTCGCCCATGTCAATGCTCTGCCAGACAGATGATTAATAATGAACCCCACTTTGGCAATGTCAGAGAAAAACATCTGTGGATTTAATTTAAAATGAATATCCACATGGACCAAAAATCCCCGGCACTTTGAGGGAGTACCGTCAAACCTCATAGGAGCGGTCATGTGTACCTGGGATGTCTGAACGACAGGGGACACAGGTATATCAAGCGGGGGTGCAACCCAGCTGGTTCCAGGTGAGCCGTACGAGTCAGGATAGTTTGTAAGGCAATAGCAAACTGATCCATCCTATGATCCTGCTCATCCTGTCTGGATACAAAGTTAGCCAAGTGCTGTGTTAAGTCTGCGGGATCCATAGTGTCCAGATCGTAATGTCACGGTTCCCAGTTCCCACCATGCAGTACTTAACACCCCACACTCCACAGAGCCCAGAAGCTACCAACAGAGTAGCCGTGAAAGATCTCTAACTGTCTGGTCCTTAGAATTGGCCAGGTAAACTAGCTAGACAGAAAGGGTTAACAACACGGGGAGTAGTCAGCCGAGCCAGAATCAGGAATACAGAGTTCAGAATGGTCAAATGGAATAGCCGGGTCGATATCAGAGCAGTGGCGTAGTACAAGAAAATGGTCTAGGGCAACAGAAGGCAGAATAGTCAGAAACAAGCAGAGGTCAATAACGGGTTAATTAAATATAGCAGTCAGGTACAAGGAGCTCAGGTATGGATAACCACGATCTGGCAACTGCTGAGAATACACTGAGGGTTTTTAAAGACCTTCACCAGGCCACGCCCCCCACTCAAGCCGCGCCTCATGCAACCACCTCCCTGTCTGTCTCCATTTAAACCGGGCATTGGTCAGCGAGCAGCATCAGACATGCTGCCCTCAAGCACACAGGTAGGGCTGGAAGCTCCCAACGTTACACTCCCCTTTGGAAGAGATGGAGATTGCGGTGTCTGAGTGGGGGATGCACACCCAATGGGACTCTTTACTGAGCAATCAAGGGAGTAGTGATTAGAAATAATGAGTTTAATAATGATATTTTCTATATGCTGACAAAGTCTCTCTCACTCTCACAGAACCCAATGTCTCAAACCCAGCCCAACAAAATATAATTTAGCACTTCCGACATTTCTGGATATAAATTGAATCTAAATGTGAAGATCTTCCAATTCCCTTACAATGTGGAGATTTAGACACTCCGGATTTCCATTACTTTGTACTCCTGGTCTATAGTGTCACGTCTCGGCCTTGCCCCCTGCTGGTGGTAGCAGGGATTCCTGTTTGTTTTTGTTTTCAGGCTGCAGGCCATCTGTTGGGCTTATTGGTCTGCGGTCACATGACCTGTTCTGCCCTATATGTAGGACCAGGATTCCCCTTGATCCTTGGACCAGGATAGTCTTTCTTGCCTAGTCTCTGTGTGCTGTTTAACTTTGATATTCTGTGTATGACCTCTGGCTCATGTGTTTAGGATCTCTCTCTTGTCTGACCCCTCAAGTTATGATATTCCGTGTTTGACCTTTGGCTCTTGTATTTGGATCTCTCTTCTGTCTGTCCCCTGTACCGTGCTTATTTATCCGTGTAATACCTGCATTCATTGTATGTCTGGTTTATGTTTTATACACCTTGCAGACCTAACTAAGTTAGTATTTCGAGACCACCTTTTCAAGGATCTCAGTCAGGGCTTCGGGATCTTTCTAATTCCTGTAATATCCTGGTTTGTTCCCTGGAATCTGTATACCTGCTCTAAAGGCTTCAATCTCCGCAGATTGGGGGCTCCCCATCACCCTATAGGGGGCTCATCGTTACATATAGCAGCTGTACCTGGCACTCAGCCTGTGTTTACACATTTCTATATATTGTCTCATGTCTTTTTTATTTTTGAAACTCCATAAAACAATATGACATAAATAATGTAGACCACATGGGTAGGAGTCACCATGAGAACCATGGGCCAGCCCTGTTTGTAGGTAGAAAATATAGAAATCCTTTCAACTGCTAAAATGCTTATGTAATGATTATATATATATATATAATCGCCATAAAGGACTGGTAATAGTTTGTGTATATGAATTAAAAATATAACGCAGCTGCCTAGGCAAGCCTGATTTTCTGAAGTGTTCCCAGGAAGTAATTAGAATGTGAATAGCCTTCTGGCCTTGTCTCCAGTAATGTCCTTTGAAGCTATGAAAGGTGTGAATGGGAAATGTAACTGCAGGATGGAAGAACTTGCCCATTTGTTCTGCTCACCAGGGGGCGAGGTGCACTAGCTCAAATCGAAGGGAAAAGCCAGTCGGAGCGGCACCACTGTGACCAAAAGTGCATTTCAAAGAAGCGGGCATATCCTTTGATAGCTAGAGACAATCTTTTGATAATTGTTATGATACCTTTTGATAATTGTTATGATACCTTTTGAATTAAATTAAATAAGAAATTAACTGAGCATGCCCACGAAATAACAGGAAGGGGGATTCTGGGAAATGTATTGGGCGGGCTGTACCATCTATGGGCTGTACCTTGGAGGAGCAGGGAAACTGTATATATATTCTGCAATGAGCCATGTGGCTTTGCTTATTTCTTTAATCGAAAAATTGAAGAAATATTGCCATGTCCTACTAGAACCCCTCTAGCGACCGATCCTCCAGCATATATTGTAAGTAACTAGGATTGGTTGTTTATCTCCCTTTAATTTTTCTGCTTGTGTGTGTAATTATTAATTATCATATTTATTTTTTCTGTAAAGAAAAGCACTGTGACCTAATTTTCTGTCATAATAAATATAAAAGTTATTAAGATCTGCTTCTGCCTGATATTCGATCCACGCTAACTGAAGGACTGGATTATCATAGAGATTTGCCTTTGTTTAAACTTGAGTCGATCTACTAAACAGTGAGTTGGGGTGAAGTCAGTCGTTCAGACTGACTATGCACCCCAAAATAGGAAACCGACTCAGGCCAGCTCTGGTTCAGGTATTAGGCATCCTGGGTAAAACGTCTTGGACTGTGGTGGTAGCGTTGAAAATTGCAAGGAAAGTGGGTACAGGGATTGTGGGCAACTTAGTCATTATTCTGGGTCTAGTGTAGACGGATAGTGAGTTGCAACCCTGTGACCACTTTATCACGTTGCGTGCCCTTCTGGAGTGAAGGCGTTGCCCGTTACAGTTAGGCAAGTGCGCGTGGGAGATTGTAGGCCACGTAGTCATTATTCTGGGTCTAGTAGATGGATAGTGATTTCTAACCCTGCATTTCCTTTGCCACGTCGCGTGGGCGTGACAGCTTATATTTCCAGATTGTTTTACTAATATTTACACTTAAAACCACTGGATGACCCTTTTACTATGAATACCAAAGCAATTAGAAACAGTAATTAGGGGGTGACTTAATACTATCATTCTTAGTAAATTAAAATCAGAAATCAGTATTGTTTGGTAAATTTATATATCAATCACTTACGCTCAAATACTTGATTAAGTATAGTTAAATAAGCATTGCTATATTTAGTTTGACATGTTTGTCAATTTCAATAAAACAATTCTGAAACAAAAATAAAATGTCTGAAGAACAATCTTTGCTCATTTAAAATGCCTATTTAAATCTCTGCCTGGTGTTTCTGAATTTAGCCACATTCCTTATGTGGATCTTTCACTGAGTGAATTGCCTGTTTTGTAAGCTAGACTGAACCTGTAACATGCGGGATTGAGTTAGAAATGACAAGGAGACAAGCACAAAGCACATTATCTTGACAAACTCAGCCTCTGAAAATTAGCTGATGTCTGAATTATTGAAATAACAAGGAATATTTCCCTCAGTTGTGCAGAAATATTCCTAATTGTCCACTTTAGCCAACTCTTTATAGCTTTCACCATCAGTCAGTTTAAAGTATGACCAAAGCTTGCAAATTTCTGAACTCATTTTAGAAGACTGACTAACAGCAACACATCCCACCCTCATTTATTTTAATAACCTGCCAGACAGTCATGAACACGTTAAAACAGTTTGACAGAAACCTGAATTGGCAGAGCCACATTATAATCCACTCTAAATACTTTCTTTCTGATTTTCATGTATTTTAACTAAACCTCTTTTTTGTTATATGACTAATGCAGTCATTTATCTGAATTGCTATGAATAATAAGTCATATATGGTTTGTTCATAAAATCATTTTAAGCGGGTTTTGTACTTAATTATAATTATAGTTTATTGTATTTCAACTTTACTTAGTTGTGCTTTAAATCCTTCAAAGTTGAGCCATTTCATGACTTGTGCTGACCTCATTTTGACCATTTTTTGCTCGTCGGGTATACCCTCAATTTGAAGTCATGTTTTATTGAAATACCCACACAAATTATATATTGGGTCAGCATATTTAAAATATACTATGTGTATATGTCATGTCATTCCGAAAGACTACAACAAAAAGTGTCAGAATTGTACAATTTTATTTGGATTTCAATATTTTACAACATGTACAGTTTTGATCACACTTTATCATTCAAAACTTTATGGTCATGTATTCTGTTAGTGATACAATGCTGGCAATCAACCGTCCGTTGATTGTCTGATTGTCACATAGGACTAATGTCAAGCGAACGCAGACTGAGCGCACTCTGCGTGCGTGCATAATGGGCAGACGTATTGACGGAAGATACTGTAGACACCACACGATCCGTTTTTCTTGACGGACGTAGGAAAAAAGGGAACTATGGGAAATAAAATTAATATGAAAAATGATAAAAATTTGAAAAGGATATGAAAAGTCATTTTGTGCGTCAAGGTGAAGGATGTCGCAAATGCGCTGCGTCCCACATCTCCCTATCACTCACACAGAATGCTACGTGGACGTGGCGCACTCTGCGCATCCGTCTAACGGTTTTACGTTCTTGCCTAACTTGCGTCCGTTTGCCACGTGCGTTGTGCGTGCGCAGTTCGGTGCGCACGTACTTTGTGTGAGGGTCTCTATTGCTCATGATTCTATGCTACAACGGATGTTAAACTGTGTGGCAAGTGCAACACGGACGTGATCACTGCGTTCATCTGACACGGGCCTTAAAGGGGATCTTCAATTGTGCATAGGAACCTCGACCTTCCTTGGCGATACACCCATGCTTTTGCCTGAACCTTATCTGGGCGTCTGGCTTTGCCCCCACCCACTTCTTGTGTCTGTGCCGATATTGGGATGCAGAAATCAGACATACACACGATTATGTTATCCTCTCTGCTTGCCGCTTACAGCTTGCACACATCTTTTATTGAAACGTGAGCGGAAAGGGAGGGATTGTTACGTAACAGGACCCAAGTAATATTCATGCTTAAGATTGAACCTCCACAAGTTGTACGTGTTGTAGTAATCTGAATGTCCTGCACAGCGGAAAGAGGGAGTTTATGTTTCTGAACATTTTATTATGGAAACATCCTGATACAATCAAGCTGAAAACACATTAATTCTAAGGCAGAGTTTTTAACTCTTTGCTATGTCGCCATGCAATTACTCTTATTAAAATAATCCAAAAAATAGAGAATGTATTACTGAATTTGTTATGAAAATAAACAATTTTTTTTTAAAAATTGCAAAATAAATACTCTTGCTATATTTTTGCATATTGTGTTTCATGAAAAGTGTAAGTATGTAAAAAATGTTGAGATTTAAAAATTGAAATGCCAATTCAAAGTATACACAAATCCAAAACCAAAGAGGGGTTAATACACTTTTTTTGGATCATGAAGTTTATTATCTGTTTTATAGAAGGATACACACAGACAAAAGTGTAGTAGAATAAGCAGAGACAGTCCACTACAGACATCAAGCTCAGGTAGACTTAAAAGAATTAAGGTTCTGAATATTTGAAAAATTTAATTGAATATTATTATTATTTTTACAATTATTTCCAAAGCGCCAACATATCCTGCAACACGATACAATGGGTTGAACAAAAATAAATACATTTATATATATATACAGTATATACTGTGTATATATATATAAGCGAAATGCCACTCACGCGACATCACAATTAGGGATGAGCCGAACACCCCCGTGTTCGGTTCACATTCGAACTCGAACAATTTCAAAAGTTCGAGATCGGACTCGTACACGATCCGAACTCATTGCAAGTCAATGGGACTCGAACGTTAAATTTTTAGAGTGCCCTGTAGGCTTGTGCACCGATTTTTTTTTCGGTTCGATTCGGTTCGATTTTTCGGATTTTTAAACTTTTCGATTCGGCTCGTTTCGACCGATTTCGGTTTCGATTCGATTCGGTTCGACCCGTTTTTCGGGTACATTTTTTTTCGGAATTTCGACCATTTTTCGTATTTTCGTGTCACTGTGCTCAGTTTTTGTATCGACTTTTCGTTTTTTCGAAAAATTTTCGTTTTTCAGAAAATTTTCGTTTTTACAAAATTTTCTTTTTTGGGAAAATTTTCGTTTTTCGGAAAATTTACGTTTTTCGGAAAATTTTCGTTTTTCGGAATTGCACATTTTTCGGCATATCGACCATTTTTCGTATTTTTTGTGTCATTTTGCCGTTTTTTTTGTATCGACTTTTCGTCTTTTCGAAAAATTTTCGTTTTTCAGAAAATGTTCGTTTTTAAAAAAATTTCGTTTTTCGAAAAATTTTCGTTTTTCCGAAAATTTTCGTTTTTCGGAACATCTGTTCTCCTCGTTTGACACATTTCAAGCCCATTCGAAAAATCCGAAAATATTTCGTTTCGGCTCGGAAAACATTTCGGATCTGAACTTTTCGGATCTAAAATTTTTCGGAAATTCGGCCGCATCCGAAAACACGAATCGGGAAATTTCGTGAAAATTCCGAAATTCCGAAACCCGAAACGCACATCCCTAGTGCCCTGCAAGAGTGCATATATGCAAGGTATTTCCCATAAAAGGTGTATGGGGGTCCGGGTAGTGCCCTGGGGACAGGAAACAAGGAATTTTTTTTTAAAACCGGAAGTTTTTAAAGGAACAGTGATTTTTCCATGAAATAAAGGTCAAGAAGAAAAACGAAAAATTCCTTCAAATATCGTGCCTCGGAGGTCCCCATAACCTGCCTGTGAAGTGGCAGATTTGTCAGATGTATAGAAAAATTTTAAAAGAAAAAAATTACATTTCAAATGACGGCAAATGTTTTTCCTTTAATCTATTCATAAAAAACTGCTTGGGGCGGCAGCCAGTATGAAAAGAGGAGACGTTTTAGGACACGCAGAACAAGTTTAGTGATTTTTTTGGCTAAATTATGGTGAAACTTATGCAGGCTTTGGATGAAAGTAACAGGTGCATTAAAATTGGACCTTTGGTGCCAGCTAGTGCCTTCACACCGTAACCCCTCTGAGGTATTGTGGAAGAGTGCAGGGGTGGACCCTGCCGTCAAATATTAAAATGATATGAATCTGGTACACACTTCAGTGTCAGTGCACCCAAATATTGGGCATTTGGTGCCAGCTAGTGCCTTCACACCATAACCCCTCTGAGGTATTGTGGAAGAGTGCAGGGGTGGATTCTGCATTCAAATATTAAAATGATTGGAATCTGGTACACGTGTCAGTGCACCCAAATATTGGGCCTTTGGTGCCAGCTAGTGCATTCACACCGTAACCCCTCTGAGGTATTGTGGAAGAGTGCAGTGGTGGAGGTTTTGGGAATGCAGAAGAGATCTATTCAGTTACATCAGCATCAGGGGAGTGATAGCTGCTGATCCAGGACTGATTCATTTTTATAAATGTCAACCGGTCTACAGAGTCGGTGGACAGACGCTCTGTATGTATATTATGCTTGTAACACCAGTTAGTCATTTTGCTGCTGTTCCTTTTTCCATGTTTTTTTTTCAACCCCAAATGGGAAGTGTTTGGTGCGTGTATAAATAAAACCCACCATCTTTCTGCCTCTCCTTTAGCTGAAAAGCAGCAGGAGGGCATGCAGTTGCTCAGAGGAGCGGCTTTTGGTACATTGATTAGGTACTCACTCTATAAAGAGGTGCCTTGATGGGGCAAGTGAGCTTACGTTGCAATGGCCATTGAAACAAACTAAAGCCTCCTGATAGTGTTTTGTTGTACATGGAAATACATAGAAACGAGCACAGATGACACCTTTTTTCTCTTGTTATGTTTTGTACAGTACGGGCGCGTCGCCATTTTTTCTGTATAGATGCATTCTTTTGTCTGTGACAAAACCTCCAGCGGCACTGAACGTCCTTTTAGAAAGCACGCTGGATGAAGGGCAACCTAGTAGCTCCATAGCATATTGGCTAAATTCTGGCCAGTGATCCAATATCAACACCCAGTAAGCCAGTGGATCATCTGCTGTAAAGGTATCCAGGTCTGCCCTTGCCCCTAGATAGCCCTGCACCATATGGTGAAGACTTTGGCAATGGGTGCCTACATTTGATGTCCCTGGGCGTTGTGAACTAAACAAAATTGGAAAACGCATCAGTCAAGTGGCCCACTTCACCTCTCTTCCTCTGGGGGGAGGAGGAGGAGGAGGTTCCCACTCTTGATCCTCTTCCGACATAGCTTACAAATAGCAATGCTGCAGTCTGCTACACATGTCGTGAAGAACTCCCAGACAGCAGAGATCCTGGATGTGTACTGCAAGACAACAGCGCTCTCCACCTGAGCAGCTCTGACATCTGATGCCTTGGACTGGCTATGGTTGCGCATAGAGGACGTTCTGCCTCCTTTTTGTTGTGCCTCCTCCTCCTCCCTTGACTCCTCTGTTCGATCAGGCACCCAGGTGGAGTCAGTGACCTCATCATCGTCATCACCCCCTATCTTCTCGTCACTGGAGCCAACTTGGCAGTGTGCTGCAGCTGCTGGGGGAACATGAGTGCCTGTTCTTTGTGTGTCACTGGCACCCCCTCCCTCTAGGCTGATTATATTCCCTTCCTCAACCTCAGAGTTTGAATCAGAGCACTGGAGTTGCTGCGCATCCTCAAGCAGCATGTCACTGTCACTGTAGTCAAATAATTCAGCTGACTCCTCCGTTTATAATAGTGAGGCTACAGCAGGAGTAACTGTGGACATGGAGGCTGAATTAGATGTTTTGGCAGCTGAGGTGGACTGTAAACCACTACAAGCCTGGCTGGCTGAGGACTCGGAGGATGAGGATGGCCTGGTTAGCCAATCCTGCAAATCCTCTGTATGTTGCTACTGCTTAAGACGTCCAGCACCAGTTAGAAAAAAGGACAAGTGTGCCCCTGCAGAGGATGCACCACGTCCACGTCGACCAGGGGCACAGCCTTCAGACACAGAATCTGCTCGCCCTCTTATCTGTGTCTGGGAGCGTTTGCTTGTCCTTTTTGGTCTTTCTAACATGGTGAGTGATATATAGATTAAAGATATACAGATTTTCCAGAACAATGCTATACGTCATTGATACACCCTGATAGCTGGCAACACCCAGATTCTACTCTGAATAGAGAAACAGATGAACTCTGATTAAACTGTGTTATTGTATGGTATTTAGAATTGAATTAAAGATATACTGATTTTCTAGAACAATGCTATAAATCAGTGATACAGCCTGATAGCCTGGCAGCAGCTGGCAGTGCCAACACACAGATTACAATTCCCTGATATCTGATAGACGTCTGTGAGACCCCAATAGCTGGCAGTGAGAAGACACAGATTACAATTTCCAGATATCTGATAGACGTCTGTGAGACCTCAATAGCTGGCAGTGAGAAGACACAGATTACAATTCCCAGATATCTGCTAGAAGTATGTGGGACCCGCTGATATCTGGCAGTGAGAAGACACAGATTACAATTTACAGATATCTGCTAGAGGTCTGTGAGACCCCAATAGCTGGCAGTGAGTAGACACAGATTACAATTCCCAGATATCTGCTAGAAGAAAGTGAGACCCCAATAGCTGGCAGTGAGAAGACACAGATTACAATTCACAGAAATCTGCTAGACGTCTGTGAGACAAACTGAAAGAACAATCTCCTCTCACTCCTGCAAAGAAAACATGTGCTGGGGCTGCGGGGAAGCCTTATATAGTGTGCTGCAGGATTTAGCTCTGTGAACCCAGGATTGGGAAAAATTGCCCTCATTGGCATAGTCTTGCACCTGTCTTTCACCTGACCTGTGGTCAGGTGCAAGGCTGTAGCCAATTAGAAGCTTCAGGCCAGTGGAAAAGTGCATTGTGGTCCATTGTGGTGCATTGTGGGCGAACACGCAGTGAACATGCGGAAATGTTCGATGTTTGCCGAACGGCCGAGCGGGCAATGTTCGAATCGAACTCATGTTCAGATCGAACCGCCAGCCCATCCCTAATCACAATATCTCCAGATCCGTAAAGCCTACAAACTTGAAATTCGGCACGTATGTTCCTCTCGGCTTCTAGGTGCTCACTAAGAAAGGATTTTTCGAAATGACCATCAGAGCATTAGTTATTATAACACTCTCTGATACTTAGAAGTTATACTCCCCCCTCCCCACCTGAAAATAAATCTGTTCCAGCTGCCACTTGCCTCACATGCCGTTTTCTCAGTTCAAACTGGCAGATGTTGCACTCCTTCACTCAGGAGCGGTCTGGGGATCCTTACAGCACTAAATATCGCTACCTCACCAACATGTCCACACCTTCCACCTATGGAACTGCTTCCAGACTCAAGGTGGCGGGGAATATATTCCCTTACGAGTTTCAATCACCCACCAGCACTGAACCAACGGATTGTGAACCAAATTTCTCCTGCATAGTGTCCCATCCCCAAATCACTTCTTACTCTCAACCTGAATCATTCTAAATATACACTTTGTAACATCTCTATGCAGAATGACATGGCTCAGGTGCTTCGAGAAGCCAAACTTATCATGTGGGATGAGTGCACCTTGACTCACAAAGGAGGTATTGAGGCTGTAAACAGGACACTCCAGGACATTTGGTGCAGCAACTGTCTTATGGGTGGAGTTATGGTGCTTTTGGCTGGTGACTTAAGACAAACGTTGCCTGTTGTGCCGCCACAAGGGACATGTGCAGATGAAATCAAGGCCTGTCTCAAGTCATCCATCTTATAGCCTTATGTCAAAGTCCTGACCTTGACAGTTAACAAGCTGGTCCATCTTCAACGTGATTTGAGGGCAGAAGAGTTTTCTAAATTATTACTTGATATTGGTGATGGCAAGCTTTTGGAGGAGGAGGGAAGAATAACTATTGCAAGTAACCTTTGAGATGTTGTGATCGGATCAGCTTAACTGACAGAAAATACCTAGACATTAATCAGGCTGGAGTGGATTGCAGTTCATGAATGAGGGAAAGAGCTATTCTCACTCCAACATTGACTTAACCCTTTCCTTCACTGTTGGCTAACATTTGCTTCTACAGATTGAGCAGTGTTGGCACATACGAGTTGCCACATACCATGTACTGCACTTTGATCGCTGACTAAGCTAATTCTGTTTACATGGTGAAACCAAACCGTAACCACAAGGGTACCCAAAGGTTTTGTATCTGTGATATATTTACCTAGCCACTTCAAACTGTTTTTTTCACCAGTTTTAAACAAATATTCTGCATGGTGAACACTATGTCCTTATATGTATATGTTCAGCTGTTCTGTAATGTTTACATTGCTGTGCATGACTGTGCAAAAGGGTCCAAACCATCCTATATAACCCTCAGTAAAACTTGGGTGGGGCAGAAGAGCCCACAGACTATCATGCTGTGTGTTTCATTTCTTCATCCGTGGGCTATTCTCCGTTGCAACGTAAACTTGATGTTTCCTCTTCCGAAGCTGATAAAATACCAGGCTAGATCAGGGATCTAGAGGAGAAGCGGATTTACCGCTAACAATTGGGGGCTGGTCCGGGATGGTTGCTAGGGATGAGCCGAACACGTCCGAGTTTGGGTTCGTATTCGAACTCGAACTTTCCAAATGTTCGGATCCGAACCCGAACTCGAACTCCATACAAGTCAATGGGGCTGAAAATTCGGTTTTTAGAGTGCCCTCCAAGAGGGCATATATGCTAGATATTTGCCACAAAAGGTGTATGGGAGTCCAGGTAGTGCCCTGGGGGACAGGAAAGAAGGACAAAAAGTAAAAAAAAAAAACGTTTTTAAAGGGACAGTGAGTTTTCCATGAAATAAAAGGGTTAAAAATAAAAACGAAAAATTCCTTCAAATATCGTGCCTAGGAGGTCCCCATAACCAGCCCGTGAAGTGGCGGATTTCTAGGATGTATAGAAACACTTAAAAACAAAAAAATGACGTTTCAAATGACGTTAAATGCTTTTCCTTTAATCTATCCATAAACAACTGCTTGGGGCAGCAGTCTGTATGAAAAGAGGAGACATTTTCGGACACGTTGAAAAAGTTTAGTGATTTTTTGGCTAAATTATTGTGAAACTTATGCAGGCTTTGGATGAAAGTAACAATAGGTAATTTAAAATTGGGCCTTTAGCGTTGGCAACAGTGCCGTCACACCGTAACCCCTCTGAGGATATGAATCTGATACAGGCGTCATTGGCAGTGCACCCAAATATTGTGCTTTTGGTGCCAGGCCAGCATGTACTATCATACAGTAACCCCTCTGTAGTATTGTGGAAGAATGCAGGGGTGGACCATGTGGTCCTATATTAAAAAGATATGCATCTGTTAAAGGCGTCAGTGCACCCAGATATTGTGCTTTTGGTGCCAGGCCAGCAAGTACTATCATACAGTAACCCCTCTGTAGTATTGTGGAAGAATGCAGGGGTGGACCATGTGGTCCTATATTGAAAAGATATGAATCTGGTCAAGGTGTCAGTGCACCCAGATATTGTGCCTTTGGTGCCAGACTGCTAGGCCAGCAAGTACAATCATACAGTAACCCCTCTGTAGTATTGTGGAAGAATGCAGGGGTGGACCTTGTGGTCCTATATTAAAAAGATATGATTCTGGTCAAGGCGTCAGTGCACCCAGATATTCTGCCTTTGGTGCAAGACTGTCAGGCCAGCAAGTATCATCATACAGTAACCCCTCTGTAGTATTGTGGAAGAATGCAGGGGTGAACCTTGCGGTCCTATATTTAAAAGATATGATTCTGGTAAAGGCATCAGTGCACCCAGATATTTTGCCTTTGGTACAAAACTGCCAGGCCAGCAAATACTATCATACAGTAACCCCTCTGTAGTATTGTGGAAGAATGCAGGGGTGGACCATGTGGTCCTATATTGAAAAGATATGAATCTGGTCAAGGTGTCAGTGCACCCAGATATTGTGCCTTTGGTGCCAGACTGCCAGGCCAGCAAGTACAATCATACAGTAACCCCTCTGTAGTATTGTGGAAGAATGCAGGGGTGGACCTTGTGGTCCTATATTAAAAAGATATGATTCTGGTCAAGGCGTCAGTGCACCCAGATATTCTGCCTTTGGTGCAAGACTGCCAGGCCAGCAAGTATCATCATACAGTAACCCCTCTGTAGTATTGTGGAAGAATGCAGGGGTGAACCTTGCGGTCCTATATTAAAAAGATATGATTCTGGTAAAGGCATCAGTGCACCCAGATATTTTGCCTTTGGTACAAAACTGCCAGGCCAGAAAGTATCATCATACAGTAACCCCTCTGTAGTATTGTGGAAGAATGCAGGGGTGGACCATGTGGTCCTATATTGAAAAGATATGAATCTGGTCAAGGTGTCAGTGCACCCAGATATTGTGCCTTTGGTGCCAGACTGCCAGGCCAGCAAGTACAATCATACAGTAACCCCTCTGTAGTATTGTGGAAGAATGCAGGGGTGGACCTTGTGGTCCTATATTAAAAAGATATGATTCTGGTCAAGGCGTCAGTGCACCCAGATATTCTGCCTTTGGTGCAAGACTGCCAGGCCAGCAAGTATCATCATACAGTAACCCCTCTGTAGTATTGTGGAAGAATGCAGGGGTGAACCTTGCGGTCCTATATTAAAAAGATATGATTCTGGTAAAGGCATCAGTGCACCCAGATATTTTGCCTTTGGTACAAAACTGCCAGGCCAGCAAGTATCATCATACAGTAACCCCTCTGTAGTATTGTGGAAAAATGCAGGGGTGGACCATGTGGTCCTATATTAAAAATATATGCATCTGTTAAAGGCGTCAGTGCACCCAGATATTGTGCTTTTGGTGCCAGGCCAGCAAGTACTATCATACAGTAACACCTCTGTAGTATTGTGGAAGAGTGCAGGGTTGGACCCTGCGGTTCAAAAAATTAAAATGTTATAAATCTGGCACATGCGTCATTGCAGCCAAATATTGTGCTTTTCATGGCAGTAAGTGCATTCACACTGTAACTATTTTGTGGAATTATGGAAGAGTTCAGTGCTGGAGGTTTTGTGAATGCAGAAGACATCCCCGACCTATTCCGTTACATCAGCATCAGGGGATTGTTAGCTGCTGATCCAGGACTGATTCATTTTTATAAATGTCAGCCGGTCTACAGAGTCGGTGGACAGACGCACTCTTTTGTCTGTGACAAAACCTCCAGCGGCACTGAACGTCCTTTCAGAAAGCACGCTAGATGAAGGGCAACCTAGTAGCTGCATAGCATATTGGCTAAATTCTAGCCAGTGATCCAATCTCAACACCCATTAAGCCAGTGGATCATCTGCTGGAAAGGTATCCAGGTCTGCCCTTGCCCCTAGGTAGTCCTGCACCATATGGTGAAGATGCTGGCAATGGGTGCCTACATTTGACGTCCCTGGGCGTCGTGGACTAAAAAAATTTAAAAATGCATCAGTCAAGCGGCCCTGGCCTTCACCACTATTCCTCTCATCATCCGCAGCCTCAGAAGCACGTGTGTCATCACTTGGTAACCTACCAGTGCCTGGAAAGGTGTTACACAAGTGTCGCTTTAGAGCATCCTCAAGCTTTTTCATCCTGTGCTCCCTCTGTGCGGGCAGGATGAGCTCTGCAACTTTACCATTGTATCGTGGATCAAGAAGGGTTGCCAACCGGTAATGCTCCCTCTCCTTGATAGCACGAATCCTGGGATCCTTTAGCAGGCTTTGCATTATTGGGGAGCCCATGCAGCGTAGGTTGGAGGTGGCATTAGCTTCCGAGTCTTCCTGGTCAATGAGGATGACCCCATCGTGCACTTCCTCCTCCCAGCCACGGACTAGCCCTTGTGTTTCTGGGCACACGAAACCCGCCCTTGAGGAATCCCCACCTTCAATGCCCCCACTACTTAAATATTCTGCCTCCTCGTCCTCCTCATCCTCCTCCTGTCTGATCTGAATAGGACCCGCTGGAATGCTGTCTGCGGAAAGACTGGGGCCTTAAGAGCTAGGGAAGGCCTCCTCTTCCTCCCGCTGCTCTGCCTCTAGAGCCACATCTATAATTCCCCGCAGAGTGTGCTCCAGCAGGAACACTAAAGGAATTGTGTCACTGATGCATGCACTGTCCCTGCTCACCATCCTCAATACAGAAAAAATGGCATCGCGCCCATACTCACCGGAGCGGCAGCAACTGTGTCACGGTTCACGCCGTCGCCGCCGTGGCAAGAAGGCCAAAGGTGGTACTGCACCCTCCTGAATGGATCAATACAGCATCTCTCTGGCTACGCCACTTTGCACTTTCCCTCAGGCTGTGTGAACTTCAGGTGCTACCACTAATAGACCTGTCATTCCCTTTATAAGGGTGGAGCACCCATGATCCAGTGCTGTATTGTCTCACTTATTCCCTGGTAGCCTTCCTTCTAGACCTGTTCCCATCCTCTGCTATTATTGATTACCCGTGTACCGACTTCTTGCTTTGAATATTGACCACGTTTGCCCGCCGCCTGCCTCGACCTATTGCATGGACTATATGACCCACGTATACTGCCTACTGCTACCGAACATCCAGTGCCCGCTGCTGCCAAGCATCAAGTGCCCGCTGCTACCAAGCATCCAGTGCCCGCTGCTACTGAGCATCCAGTGCCTGCTGCTACCGAGCATCCAGTGCCCGCTGCTACCGAGCATCCAGTGCCGCTGACAAGCATCCAGTGCCTGCTGACAAGCATCCAGTGCCCTGCTACCAAGCATCCAGTGCCGCTGACACCGAGCATCCAGTGCCCGCTGACAGGCATCCAGTGCCCGCTGACAAGCATCCAGTGCCCGCTGACAAGCATCCAGTGCCCACTGCTACCAAGCATCCTGTGCCCGCTGACAAGCATCCAGTGCCCACTGCTACCAAGCATCCTGTGCCCTCTGCTTCCAAACCTCCAGAGCCCTCTATTTCCTGTCTCGTGTTGTATGTAAGTCTCCTGCTGTGTTTTCCCTCAGTGTCTCCCTGTATCTGGTTCCTCCCTGCATTGCCTCCCCAGACATCTCCATTCCTGCATTGCCCATATTGTTGTATATTGACAATAAACCCCCTTTTTACTTTATCTACGTGACTCAGCTTGTTTATCACCGCACACCGGGCTCATACCCTATTCCCCTCTGCCAGGCCGTAACAGAACAATGCAGCCATTACAAATTCAGCCCGCGGTGATACAGGTCCTTACAGGGTTAATCCACAAAGCCTTCCATGAACTGTGTAGACACCTGGTGGACCTGTTTAACGAGCTGTTGCAGAAGTTTTGGAATCCCTCACCTAATGTGTGTATGCAAACACCCCAATCTAGGCACAGAGACCCATTGTCTGCTGATGAACAAGCCAGAAGGCGTGCTGCCAACTTGTGCCTGTACTGTGGGGATAGCCGGCATTGGATATCACAATGCCCACTGCGACCACCCAAAAGCCTTGTTTCCATGCCCCAACCAGCTCCTATGCCAAAGCTGGCTTCCTTCCCTGAATCTACCCCTGTGTCAGAGTCTGCTCCCAAGAAATCCACCCCCAAGAACTCCTCACCTCCCAAGGCTGGTACACCCTCCAAGACTAAGGCCTCTACCAGGCCTAAGACCTCTGCCAAGCCTAAAGCTGCTGTCCCTGCTAAATCCAGGAGATCCTTATCCCTGGATCATGTAAAAACTTTGCTTGAAGAAATCATGCAGGAGACTCCTAAGGGTGGTTCTGAAGTGAACAATATTCCTATTGTGCCCATTGAGACTGAACCAACCCTGCCCGAGGAGTATGACCCTACCGTGCCCATGGAGTTGGAGTCTGATTATGCTGAACCCTTGAATGTTATGTCCCTCCAGACAGCAAGTAAGAAGACTACCACTCCCACAACTCTCAGGCAGCAGTCTAAAGCATCTGTCTCCCCTTCGTCTCCAGTCTGTATGTGTGCTGTGGCATCTGAACCCAGATCTCTGGAAGCTGATCCCGGTCCTGCTGGCGTTGAGGATAACCAGGTGGGTGAACCTGAACTTCCTGAAACACCCGCTGCTGAGACTTCGTTCCCCATGGAGATGCCATCTGCGGAGGTGCCACAAGCCAGGACTGTTGCTACTGAAGTATTGTCTGCAGAGAATGCTGCTGAGACCTGTCCCCTTTTACCCAGTTCTACCTCCACAGTGCCAGCCTCTGATACTGCTGCCCTGACTTTGAAAGACCCAGCGAATATTGCCACCGTTGCTGCCCTCGCTACCCAGGTCGGTACCCTCCTCCAACATGTACAGGACCTGCAACGCAATAATGCATCCCTGCGATCACAGCTACAGGACACTCTGGTCTCTGTTTATATGCCAACACCAGAGCCAACTACTACCTCCAGTACCTCCCGTCCTCAATACCCGGAGGAGGTGTCCCTTATATCTGAGACACCCACAGAAGCTGAATGGGACACCGACTCAGATGATGAACCCTCCCTACAAACAGCACGGCGCAGCCAAGGACCGCCTGGCCCAGGAAGGGCTTACCTTGGCACAACCAGTGCTGTGCCATGCATTAATCCAGCCGCTTCCATAAGTGACACTGTTACTCCCAAGAGTTCTAGTGCGGCTGATGTGGACTTTATTTTTTCTCGCAGTTGCTTTTTACCTGATGAGACCGATGATGAGGCCTACATGGCTTATGGTTGCCCTGGAACTTGTATAACGACGAGCCAAAAAGGTCCAGAACTGCCTGGACAACGAACTTTATTTGCTGGCACGATTATCACAGATGCTGACCCCTTGCCGACGAACTGTGTGCTTGCTTCCAATGGAACTGTTGTACGCCAGGAGGACTTGCAGGCCTTTGAACAGGCTCTGTCCGCACGGAGTACGTCCTTAGAGAGGGGCATCTGTCACGGTTCACGCCGTCGCCGCCGTGGCAAGAAGGCCAAAGGTGGTACTGCACCCTCCTGAATGGATCAATACAGCATCTCTCTGGCTACGCCACTTTGCACTTTCCCTCAGGCTGTGTGAACTTCAGGTGCTACCACTAATAGACCTGTCATTCCCTTTATAAGGGTGGAGCACCCATGATCCAGTGCTGCATTGTCTCACTTATTCCCTGGTAGCCTTCCTTCTAGACCTGTTCCCATCCTCTGCTATTATTGATTACCCGTGTACCGACTTCTTGCTTTGAATATTGACCACGTTTGCCCGCCGCCTGCCTCGACCTATTGCATGGACTATATGACCCACGTATACTGCCTACTGCTACCGAACATCCAGTGCCCGCTGCTGCCAAGCATCAAGTGCCCGCTGCTACCAAGCATCCAGTGCCCGCTGCTACCGAGCATCCAGTGCCCGCTGCTACTGAGCATCCAGTGCCCGCTGCTACCGAGCATCCAGTGCCCACTGCTACCGAGCATCCAGTGCCCGCTGACAAGCATCCAGTGCCCGCTGACAAGCATCCAGTGCCCGCTGACAAGCATCCAGTGCCCACTGCTACCAAGCATCCAGTGCCCACTGACACCGAGCATCCAGTGCCCGCTGACAAGCATCCAGTGCCCGCTGACAAGCATCCAGTGCCCACTGCTACCAAGCATCCTGTGCCCGCTGACAAGTATCCAGTGCCCACTGCTACCAAGCATCCTGTGCCCTCTGCTTCCAAACCTCCAGAGCCCTCTATTTCCTGTCTCGTGTTGTATGTAAGTCTCCTGCTGTGTTTTCCCTCAGTGTCTCCCTGTATCTGGTTCCTCCCTGCATTGCCTCCCCAGACATCTCCATTCCTGTATTGCCCATATTGTTGTATATTAACAATAAACCCCCTTTTTACTTTATCTACGTGACTCAGGTTGTTTATCACCGCACACCGGGCTCATACCCTATTCCCCTCTGCCAGGCCCGTAACAAACTGCCAGGAGTAACAGCCCAGTTAATGTATAAAACATAACAAGGAAAAAAGGTGTCATCTGCGCTCGTTTCTATGTGTTCCATGTACAACAAAACTGAGGTTTTTGTTTGTTTCAAAGGCCATTGCAACGTAAGCTCACTCGCCACTTCACGGCACCTCTTTACAGAGTGAGTACCTAACAATTGTAACCAAAAGGCCGCTCTACTGAGCAACTCCAAGCCCCTCCTGCTGCTTTTCAGCCAAGGAGAGGCAAAGATATGGTGGGTTTTATTTATACACGCATTTGGGATTAAAAACAAAAACATGGAAAGAGGAACAGCTGCAGAACGACGGACTGGTGTTACAAGCATGATATACATAAATACAGAAAAAATGGCATCGCGCCCATACTCACCGGAGCGGCAGCAACTGTGTCACGGTTCACGCCGTCGCCGCCGTGGCAAGAAGGCCAAAGGTGGTACTGCACCCTCCTGAATGGATCAATACAGCATCTCTCTGGCTACGCCACTTTGCACTTTCCCTCAGGCTGTGTGAACTTCAGGTGCTACCACTAATAGACCTGTCATTCCCTTATAAGGGTGGAGCACCCATGATCCAGTGCTGTATTGTCTCACTTATTCCCTGGTAGCCTTCCTTCTAGACCTGTTCCCATCCTCTGCTATTATTGATTACCCGTGTACCGACTTCTTGCTTTGAATATTGACCACGTTTGCCCGCCGCCTGCCTCGACCTATTGCATGGACTATATGACCCACGTATACTGCCTACTGCTACCGAACATCCAGTGCCCGCTGCTGCCAAGCATCAAGTGCCCGCTGCTACCAAGCATCCAGTGCCCGCTGCTACTGAGCATCCAGTGCCTGCTGCTACCGAGCATCCAGTGCCCGCTGCTACCGAGCATCCAGTGCCCGCTGACAAGCATCCAGTGCCTGCTGACAAGCATCCAGTGCCCACTGCTACCAAGCATCCAGTGCCCGCTGACACCGAGCATCCAGTGCCCGCTGACAGGCATCCAGTGCCCGCTGACAAGCATCCAGTGCCCACTGCTACCAAGCATCCTGTGCCCGCTGACAAGCATCCAGTGCCCACTGCTACCAAGCATCCTGTGCCCTCTGCTTCCAAACCTCCAGAGCCCTCTATTTCCTGTCTCGTGTTGTATGTAAGTCTCCTGCTGTGTTTTCCCTCAGTGTCTCCCTGTATCTGGTTCCTCCCTGCATTGCCTCCCCAGACATCTCCATTCCTGCATTGCCCATATTGTTGTATATTGACAATAAACCCCCTTTTTACTTTATCTACGTGACTCAGCTTGTTTATCACCGCACACCGGGCTCATACCCTATTCCCCTCTGCCAGGCCCGTAACAGAACAATGCAGCCATTACAAATTCAGCCCGCGGTGATACAGGTCCTTACAGGGTTAATCCACAAAGCCTTCCATGAACTGTGTAGACACCTGGTGGACCTGTTTAACGAGCTGTTGCAGAAGTTTTGGAATCCCTCACCTAATGTGTGTATGCAAACACCCCAATCTAGGCACAGAGACCCATTGTCTGCTGATGAACAAGCCAGAAGGCGTGCTGCCAACTTGTGCCTGTACTGTGGGGATAGCCGGCATTGGATATCACAATGCCCACTGCGACCACCCAAAAGCCTTGTTTCCATGCCCCAACCAGCTCCTATGCCAAAGCTGGCTTCCTTCCCTGAATCTACCCCTGTGTCAGAGTCTGCTCCCAAGAAATCCACCCCCAAGAACTCCTCACCTCCCAAGGCTGGTACACCCTCCAAGACTAAGGCCTCTACCAGGCCTAAGACCTCTGCCAAGCCTAAAGCTGCTGTCCCTGCTAAATCCAGGAGATCCTTATCCCTGGATCATGTAAAAACTTTGCTTGAAGAAATCATGCAGGAGACTCCTAAGGGTGGTTCTGAAGTGAACAATATTCCTATTGTGCCCATTGAGACTGAACCAACCCTGCCCGAGGAGTATGACCCTACCGTGCCCATGGAGTTGGAGTCTGATTATGCTGAACCCTTGAATGTTATGTCCCTCCAGACAGCAAGTAAGAAGACTACCACTCCCACAACTCTCAGGCAGCAGTCTAAAGCATCTGTCTCCCCTTTGTCTCCAGTCTGTATGTGTGCTGTGGCATCTGAACCCAGATCTCTGGAAGCTGATCCCGGTCCTGCTGGCGTTGAGGATAACCAGGTGGTGAACCTGAACTTCCTGAAACACCCGCTGCTGAGACTTCGTTCCCCATGGAGATGCCATCTGCGGAGGTGCCACAAGCCAGGACTGTTGCTACTGAAGTATTGTCTGCAGAGAATGCTGCTGAGACCTGTCCCCTTTTACCCAGTTCTACCTCCACAGTGCCAGCCTCTGATACTGCTGCCCTGACTTTGAAAGACCCAGCGAATATTGCCACCGTTGCTGCCCTCGCTACCCAGGTCGGTACCCTCCTCCAACATGTACAGGACCTGCAACGCAATAATGCATCCCTGCGATCACAGCTACAGGACACTCTGGTCTCTGTTTATATGCCAACACCAGAGCCAACTACTACCTCCAGTACCTCCCGTCCTCAATACCCGGAGGAGGTGTCCCTTATATCTGAGACACCCACAGAAGCTGAATGGGACACCGACTCAGATGATGAACCCTCCCTACAAACAGCACGGCGCAGCCAAGGACCGCCTGGCCCAGGAAGGGCTTACCTTGGCACAACCAGTGCTGTGCCATGCATTAATCCAGCCGCTTCCATAAGTGACACTGTTACTCCCAAGAGTTCTAGTGCGGCTGATGTGGACTTTATTTTTTCTCGCAGTTGCTTTTTACCTGATGAGACCGATGATGAGGCCTACATGGCTTATGGTTGCCCTGAAACTTGTATAACGACGAGCCAAAAAGGTCCAGAACTGCCTGGACAACGAACTTTATTTGCTGGCACGTTTATCACAGATGCTGACCCCTTGCCGACGAACTGTGTGCTTGCTTCCAATGGAACTGTTGTACGCCAGGAGGACTTGCAGGCCTTTGAACAGGCTCTGTCAGCACGGAGTGCGTCCTTAGAGAGGGGCATCTGTCACGGTTCACGCCGTCGCCGCCGTGGCAAGAAGGCCAAAGGTGGTACTGCACCCTCCTGAATGGATCAATACAGCATCTCTCTGGCTACGCCACCTTGCACTTTCCCTCAGGCTGTGTGAACTTCAGGTGCTACCACTAATAGACATGTCATTCCCTTTATAAGGGTAGAGCACCCATGATCCAGTGCTGCATTGTCTCACTTATTCCCTGGTAGCCTTCCTTCTAGACCTGTTCCCATCCTCTGCTATTATTGATTACCCGTGTACCGACTTCTTGCTTTGAATATTGACCACGTTTGCCCGCCGCCTGCCTCGACCTATTGCATGGACTATATGACCCACGTATACTGCCTACTGCTACCGAACATCCAGTGCCCGCTGCTGCCAAGCATCAAGTGCCCGCTGCTACCAAGCATCCAGTGCCCGCTGCTACCGAGCATCCAGTGCCCGCTGCTACTGAGCATCCAGTGCCCGCTGCTACCGAGCATCCAGTGCCCGCTGCTACCAAGCATCCAGTGCCCACTGCTACCGAGCATCCAGTGCCCGCTGACAAGCATCCAGTGCCCGCTGACAAGCATCCAGTGCCCACTGCTACCAAGCATCCAGTGCCCACTGACACCGAGCATCCAGTGCCCGCTGACAAGCATCCAGTGCCCGCTGACAAGCATCCAGTGCCCACTGCTACCAAGCATCCTGTGCCCGCTGACAAGTATCCAGTGCCCACTGCTACCAAGCATCCTGTGCCCTCTGCTTCCAAACCTCCAGAGCCCTCTATTTCCTGTCTCGTGTTGTATGTAAGTCTCCTGCTGTGTTTTCCCTCAGTGTCTCCCTGTATCTGGTTCCTCCCTGCATTGCCTCCCCAGACATCTCCATTCCTGCATTGCCCATATTGTTGTATATTAACAATAAACCCCCTTTTTACTTTATCTACGTGACTCAGGTTGTTTATCACCGCACACCGGGCTCATACCCTATTCCCCTCTGCCAGGCCCGTAACAAACTGCCAGGAGTAACAGCCCAGTTAATGTATAAAACATAACAAGGAAAAAAGGTGTCATCTGCGCTCGTTTCTATGTGTTCCATGTACAACAAAACTGAGGTTTTTGTTTGTTTCAAAGGCCATTGCAACGTAAGCTCACTCGCCACTTCACGGCACCTCTTTACAGAGTGAGTACCTAACAATTGTAACCAAAAGGCCGCTCTACTGAGCAACTCCAAGCCCCTCCTGCTGCTTTTCAGCCAAGGAGAGGCAAAGATATGGTGGGTTTTATTTATACACGCACCAAACGCTTCCCATTTGGGATTAAAAACAAAAACATGGAAAGAGGAACAGCTGCAGAACGACGGACTGGTGTTACAAGCATGATATACATAAATACAGAAAAAATGGCGTTGCGCCCTCCTCAAATGGTGACAGTACAGTGCATGCATCCTTGATCATCAGCCACTGCGGGGGGGAAACCAAGTTGACCTGAACCTGTCCTTGTGCCATACTCACACAGGTACTCGTTGATGGCCCTCTGCTGCTTGTGCAGATGCTGCAGCATTGCTAATGTCAAGTTCCACCTGGTGGGCATGTCACAGATCAGACGGTTTGTGGTAAGGTGGAATTCTCTTTGAATTTCTGCCAGGCGAATGCTTGCTGGGAATGACTGTCTGAAGTGGTTGCAGACTTTTCTGGCCTGGATGATGAGAAGCTCTGGCAGCCCTGGGTACTTGGTTAGGAAACGCTGTACCACTAGATTTAGGACGTGTGCTAGGCATGGTACATGCGTCAATTTACCCTTACGTAGGGCGGAGAGAAGGTTGCTGCCATTATCACAGATGATCATTCCCAACTGAAGCTGGCGTGGTGTTAACCATCTCTGCACCTGGCCCTGCAGAGCTGACAGAATTTCTGGCCCGGTGTGGCTCCTGTCCCCTAAACAAACCAGCTCAAGCACAGTATGGCTTCTTTTTGCTTGAGCCATTGCGTAGACCCTGTCAGGCATCGGTTTAACTGCCACTTCGCCAGAGACAGAGGAGGAGGAGGAGGAGGAAGAGGGAGAGGTGGTGGTGGTGGAGCAGACAAACCTCATACAAGCAGCTTTCTGGAGGCGTGATGGATGAACAAGCTCCAGCACAGAGGCCCATCTTGGATCCCTCCCAGCTGCAATCAGAGTTACCCAGTGTGCCGTGAAGGAAATGTAACGACCCTGTCCATGCTTGCTTGACCACGTGTCTAAAGTCACATGCACCTTGTTAATGACTGCCTTTCCCAATGACTGGATAACATTGTCTTCCACGTGCTGGTATAGTGCTGAAATGGCCTTGCGTGAAAAGTAATGGCATTTTGGAACCTGCCACTGTGGTACAGCACATTCAGCTAATTCAAGGAAGGGAGCAGAGTCCACCAGCTGGAAAGGCAGCAGCTGCAATGCGAGTAATTTTGCTAAGATGGCATTTAGATGCTGTGCTTGGGGATGGTTGGGACTATATTTTTTCTTACGCTGCAGCAGCTGCGGCAACGTAATCTGACTGCGCAAATCTTCAGCTGCTGGGATGATGTCACATTGTGAGGAAGGACCTGGTACATCCATTACTGTAGCATCATCCCTGTCAGTGGAGGTTGTAGGCAATGACATGGCAGGACATACAGTGGGGGTAGAGACAGATGAGGAGGAGGAGGACCTACGCAAAGTTTTGCGCCAACGGGATGTGTGGCAGGAGATCATATGTCGCCTCAAGCACGTGGTATCCAAGTGTCCGGTGTCTATCCCACGCTTCAGCCTCATCTGACATAGATTACAAATAGCAACGGTGGGGTCTGTTGCACATTTCTTAAAGAACTCCCAGCAGACAGCAGAGTTCCTGCGTGTGTGCTTTGAGACAACAGCGCTCTGCACCGGAGCAGCTCTGACATGTGATGCCTTGGACTAGCTAGTGCTACGGTTGGTCATAGAGGATGTTGTGCCTCGTGTTTGCTGTGCCTCCTCCTCCCCCTCTTCCTCACTTGATTCCTCTGTTTGATCAGGCACCCAGGTGGAGTCAGTGACCTCATCATCATTGTCATCATCATCCCCTATCTCCTCGTCACTGTAGCCAACTTGGCAGTATGCTGCAGCTGCTGGGGCAACATGAGTGCCAGTTATTTGTGTGTCATCACTGGCACCCTCTTCCTCTAGGTTGATTATACTCCCTTCCTCAACCTCAGAGATTGAATCAGAGCACTGTACTTGCTGCGCATCCTCAAGCAGCATGTCACTGTCATTGTAGTCAAACAATTCAGCTGACTCCTCCGTGTGTGATAGCGAGGCTACGGCAGGAGTAGCTGTGGACATGGAGGCTGCATTAGATGCTTTGGCAGCTGAGGTGGACTGTAAAGCACTAGAAGCCTGGCTGGCAGAGGACTCGGAGGATGAGGATGGCCTGGTTAGCCAATCCACCAAATCCTCTGTATGTTGCTGCTGCTTAAGATGGCCAGCATCAGTTAGAAATCACAAGCGTGCCCCTGCAAAGGATGCACCACATCCACCACGACCAGAGGCACAGCCTCCCGACACAGGGGCTGCTTGCCCTCTTATCTGTGTCTGGGAGCGTCTGCCTGTCCTTTTTGTTCTTTCAGACATGGTGAGTGATATATAGATTAACTATATACAGAACTCTGATTCAACTCTGGTATAAAGATTAAAGATTTAAAGAACTCTGGTATAACTCAGTGAGACACCTTGATAGCTGGCAGCCAGTGACAAGACACAGATTACAAATCTCAGACAGCTCCTATAAATCAGTGAGACCCTCTGATGGGTGGCAGTGAGAAGCCACAGATTACAAGTCTCAGAAACCTCTTATAAATCAGTGAGACCCCTTGACGGGTGGCAGTGAGAAGCCACAGATTACAAGTCTCAGAAACCTCTTATAAATCAGTGAGACCCCTTGATGGGTAGCAGTGAAACCTCCTATAAATCAGTGAGACCCCTTGATGGGTGGCAGTGAAACCTCCTATAAATCAGTGAGACCCCTTGATGGGTAGCAGTGAAACCTCCTATAAATCAGTGAGACCCCTTGATGGGTAGCAGTGAAACCTCCTATAAATCAGTGAGACCCCTTGATGGGTGGCAGTGAAACCTCCTATAAATCAGTGAGACCCCTTGATGGGTGGCAGTGAAACCTCTTATAAATCAGTGAGACCCCTTGATGGGTGGCAGTGAAAAGCCACAGATTACAAATCTCAGAAACCTCTTATAAATCAGTGAGACCCCTTGATGGGTGGCAGTGAAACCTCTTATAAATCAGTGAGACCCCTTGATGGGTGGCAGTGAGAAGCCACAGATTACAAGTCTCAGAAACCTCCTATAAATCAGTGAGACCCCTTGATGGGTGGCAGTGAGAAGCCACAGATTACAAATCTCAGAAACCTCCTATAAATCAGTGAGACCCCTGATGGGTGGCAGCCAGTGAGAACACACGGATTATAACAATTCCCAAATATTTTGTAGAAATTAGTGACCCCCAAAATACTTGCTGGCAGTGACAAGAGACAGATCATCTCAATTCCCAGATATTTAGTAAAATTAGTGACCCCCCCAAAATACTGCGTGGCACTGGCTGTGTGACAAGACACAGATCACCTCAATTCCCAAATGTTTTGTAGAAATTTGTGACCCCCAAAATACTTGCTTGGCAGTGACAAGACACAGATCACCTCAATTCCCAAATGTTTTGTAAAAATTAGTGACCCCCAAAATACTGCGTGGTACTGGCTGTGTGACAAGAGACAGATCACCTCAATTCACAAATGTTTTAAAGAAATTTGTAACCCCCAAAATACTTGCTGGCACAGTGACAAGACACAGAAGATCACCTCAATTCACAAATGTTTTAAAGAAATTTGTAACCCCAAAATACTTGCTGGCACAGTGACAAGACACACATCACCTAAATTCCCAGATATTTGGTAGAAATGAGACTCCCAGACCCCCCCAGTAGCGTGGCAGACCGGCAGTAAGAACACAGAACAACAATCTCCTATGAAATCTCCTCTCAAATGTGTGCTGAAGCTATGCGTGGAAACCTTATATAGTGTGCTGTGGGACTTAGCTCTGTGAGCCCATGATTGGGCAAATTTGCCCAATCAGGACTCTGAGCCGTGATTGGCATACTGTTGAACCTGTCTTGCACCAGACCTGTGGTCAGGTGCAAGGCTGTAGCCAATTACGAGCTTCAGGCCAGTGGGAAAGTGCATTGTGGACCATTGTGATGCATTGTGGTCGAACTTGCTCCGAACACCCGGAAATGTTCGGAGTTCGTGATCTAACTGAACAGGCTAAGTTCGGCCCGAACTCCGAACCGTCCGAACCGAACAGCTCATCCCTAATGGTTGCCTAAGAGTGGTGAGTATGTCCGTTTGTCTTGTCTGACAGCGTACTTTACTGTCTGCCTTGGTGGTAGCCATACTCATTTTTTTTATTTGGGGAAAATAATCCAAACCTGGTAGGTCTTATACGGCCGGATGTCCTGGGGACATAGACAATATTAGGAATATTGTGATAAGACATAGTCAGAATAGACAATATTAGAAATATTGTGATAATAATATAGCCAAGGAAGAGGAGAATCGAGTATTTTTTGTACTATCTTTCCTATGTCTATATATTTGTTTGTGTGATCTTTTGGTGGGGTCTGAGTGGTAAGGAATTGACTCCAGTCACTGTTATATTATCAAGTTTGTATTTGATTGTATTGCTGAATTGAGAATTCACTGTTGAAACGAATTATGGGAAAAACATCATCCAAATTCCCTGTCCCTTTTAGTGGGAGAAAATTGTAAAGAATATGTTTGTAGAGTCAGTGACACAGAATCATACTATGTGGTCCCATGGATTGATCACCTAGCGGGATGGACCGAGGTGATGGGGAGTTGTAGTCCGTTCCACGCAATGGTGAGAATGACACGTTCCACATGGATATGATAAAAAGTCTGTGCCTTCTTGACACAGACGCTTGGCCCTATTTCCCGCCAGACCCACAATGGGATAAAGATTATATAAAACAAGGTGGAATAAATTGGTTAAATTTGCCCCAGGGTGGTTCCCCAAAGGAATAAAGACAGATACTTTAAAATCACATGTTGCTAAAGTTAACAAACCCGAGAATGTCACCCGTCAGGCAAACAAGCATAAAATCGAACAGACTATAAAAAGAATGTTACCTAAAGCCCCTATTAATAAAACTCCTATGAAACAGGGTCCCCCACACCCATATCTACCGCCAATGTTCCTATATCCCTCACTGACCGCCGAAGATATAGAAATCCTGGCATCCACACATGCATTAAGGTCACATAAACTAGAAAACAAAAGTCCACATAAAATGGAATTTCTGGAATCAACCATGACAGGTAGTCAGACGCCACACATTCCCGGGCACTGTGTCCCTAGTCCAAAGCAACAACTGTATACCCTTGTCCCGGGTAGCCCATACTGGTCCGAACCCAAATAACAACAACCAAAACAACCATACCAGAAAGACAACAACCCCCTTCTATCGACAAGATGCTGACTTTAGATAATATAGACATTAAAGCAGACACAGAGGACAATGATTACGACACAAAGGGCACGACGAGTGAGACACAAACAGTGAAAAGAACAACTGGCAGAGTAACTACACAACCAGAAAGACTAGGGATAGAGGTCAGACAGTATCCTTTCCTAACAATCGGAAACGAATTGATAAAACAAACAATGGCAATTGAAGATATAGACAGAGTAGTCAAACGTTGCCCTAAACCCACGATAGCCCCAGCTGGCACCATTGCCTATTTAAAAAAAGCCTGTAAAGGGAGAAACTACACACAGGAAGATATGCGCCTCATTATTGACGGCATTGTCGGTTCCAATGCTGTCTGGGACTGGACGAATATCCCTATTATAGATACACTTCAAACCCCCAATACTAGTGCCGCTGACTATATTCTAAATAGATCAGAAGGACAAGTTCTTATGTGGGAACAGTTATCCACATATATGATTAAACTTTTCCAGCCCAGTGCTTCCCTCCCCCTTGCCATCGCATGTAAACAAAAGCAGACTGAATCAGTCCTAGAATTCTGGAACAGGTTCAGTGATGCATGGGAACATGATGCAGGGCTGTCCAAGAAAAGGGATATGCACACCCTTCTCATATCCACTTTTATCAATAATTTCAAACCACACATAACCACCCCAGTGAAACAGATGATGCCTGAATGGGCATCGTGTGATTCGCCACAGTTCCAAGACCGCATCGCCCAATGCAAAGCTGCGGGCTGCTTTGATATACCTCAACCTAAATCTACCTTCCCTGCCCAAACGCAACTGTACCAGGGATGCGGTCGCAGCCGCGGCCGAGGATTTAGGGGTGGACAAGTACCCAACCCAGGTCCAAACACAGCAGGTCCCAACCCTACACCAGACACGTTGTACACGCCACACAAACCTCAACCTTGCTTTAATTGTGGAGCGCTGGATCATTGGGCCAGGGAATGCCCATGGCCCCGTAAACCGCGACAATCAGTATTGCAATCAAACATCGCACACCAGTCTCCAAACGCCCAATATCAGTCATAAGATCAGGGTCCACAATTTCCCTTGGAATGGGATTCCCAAAGGCGTGCATGAAGCTGCCCGAGGGATCTTGTCCCTATTTTTCCAGAGATCACAACAACATGCAATGACGAACCTTTCATTCTTCTGAGTATAGAATGCACTCACTGGCCATTCCTTGTTGATACTGGTGCCACCCGCAGTACATTATGTGCCACTGCATACAAAGGACCTCTGGAGAAATCAGAATCCTCTTTGGCAATAAATGGGATTCTCACCAAATCATACCTCACACAACCTTTAAAAATACGTGACCATAACATAGCAATGCTAAACCATAAATTCACAATTATCCCAGATTGTCCAGTTAATCTGTTAGGCAGGGATCTTATTCATGCTTTACAGATTACCATAAAAACTTTGCCAGGAGGGGGCATGCATGTCACATCCCCCCAACTGGACATCAAACCAAATATGATAGACTCACAACTTGGATATTTCTACTTGACACATGAGAAAGATTTCCATGAACCTAAGTTCCCGACCACTGTCTGGGCCACGTCTGATTATGATGTGGGTTGCATCTCTTGTACCCCATATAAGGCACACATTAAACCAGGAGCAACTCCCGTGTATCACAAACAATACCCAATCTCCAAAGAGAAAGAGGAGGGGATTGCACCCCTCATTGACTCCTTTATACACCAACAGATTATCGAACCTATAATCTCACCATACAACACCCCCATCAACCCCATTAAAAAACCTGATGGAACCTACAGATTCATCCAAGACCTTAGAGCTATCAACAGTCTCATAACGCTCATTGCACCTGTAGTTCCTTATGTCCCGTCAATGTTGTCTTCTATCCCTTGTGAGGCTAGCCATTTCACAGTGATTGATTTAAAGAACACGTTTTGTTCTGTCCCTGTGGACAAAGAGACTAGGCTACTTTTTGCATTCACTTTTCGGGGTCGCCAGTTTAGCTGGGCCCGTATGCCTATGGGGTTTGTGGATAGTCCGGTTGTGTACACCATTGCCCTCCAAACCATGATCCAAGCCTGGACTGCCCCCTGTGGTTCTGTCTTGTTACAGTACGTGGATGATCTCCTCCTCTGTAGCAAGTCTATGGATGCCAGCCACACAGATGGTGTTAGTCTGTTGAAATGGTTGCACAAATGTGGGCACAAAGTGTCTAAAAAGAAATTACAATGGTGTCAAGAAACTGTACAATATCTAGGATTTGTGTTGAGGCAGAGGGAACGAAGGGTCAGTCAGAAGAGAGCTGCGGCTCTAGTGGGTCTGGTCCGCCCACACACACGGAAGGATTTGCTCACCTTCCTCAGCATGATTGGTTACTGCCGACAATGGATTCCTGACTGTTCCCACTATAACAACATTCTGAGACAAGCCACTATGGGCGAATCTCCAGATATACTCAAATGGTCTGATAAGATTATTCATGCATATGCTACTCTTAAATGCGCTATGGTCACCAGCCCAGGGCTTGGCATGACCGAGGACTTTACAATACAATTACAATATCATCGCGCAAAAAATGTGCGTTAACGTCTACCGCGGGTGAACCTGCGCAAACCCTGCGTGACCGTAATGTACTACGCGCGACCTATACTTAACATTGTGAGCGCAATTGCGTTTGTGCGCTGGTACGCGGATGGTATTATAATCTAAGTGCAAAATTTATTTAGGATTAAATTTGAAAAATGCGTGAAAGCGTGAAAAAACAGTCTGCACACCGATTTCTGTGCGCAACGTTAATGCGCACGCGTTTTTGCACGCGTTATTTTTTGACGGATGAAATAATGCACTAGGATTGTAATACCAGCATTGATTTACGTGCGTTAACGTTTAACGCTGGGCGCAAAACTTCACGCGTTTACCGTGCATTTTTGCGTGAAGAATGTAATAGAGCCCATAATCTTTGTGAAAGCAAACATGTGTTTCACCATTTTCATAAAATCCAGTTAAGGCTGGCGGCACACGACCGTTTGGAGATAAAGGAAGGAAAGTCCATGAAAGTGGGCGTTCCTTCCACTCTCTGCGCTCAGCGTACAAAGCGCGATCCTCCTATGGAGAATCGCGCTTTGCATCCTGTCAGCGTCCGTTTAGCTTTTTGACGGGAGGGCTTTTTCACGTCCGGTGGATGGCCTTCCCGGTCAAAAACGCACGGATGCAGGGAAGTGCGGGCGCACATGAGCCATAAATACGCTCGTGTGCCGGGGGCCTATGGGGGGTGGGGTAAAGGGGTGTGGATACTTTTATCGGTATACCTATATGTCAAAAAACAATGATGTTACAGGTGTGAAATTTTGTATTTACAATCTCCTTGAAAAATAAAAACAACACGTATTTTGCCATTTTCCAAAAATCCAGTTGGTACACTGGATGAGCAGATCAGAGGGATGCTGTTCACACAGAATGGAGTCTCTATGCAGCTCCTCTCACAGCCAGACCTCCCACACACCCTCACTGCTCCAGAATGTCTGCTTCCCTCTCACAGACATGGCTTGCACACTCCCTCAGTGCTCCAATGTGTCTGCTTTTCTCTCACAGCCAGGCCACACACTCCCTCACTGCTCCAGTATGCTTGCTTCCTTTTCACAGCCAGGCCTAACACACACCCTCAATACTGCAGCGTGGGGGAACCTGTGATATTATTGCAGAACCTCAGCCCACCTAAGCTACGTAATGGCACCAGATTGCAAGTAAAAGCGATCCACTGAAATGTGATTGAGGCTACGGGGCTAACAAATAGGGATGAGCCGAACACCCCCGAGTTCGGTTCGCATTCGAACTCGAACTTTCCAAATGTTCGAACTCGAACTCGAACTCAATACAAGACAATGGAACTCAAAATTCGATTTTTAGAGTGCCCTCCAAGACGGCATATATGCTAGATATTTGCCATTAAAGGTGTATGGGGGTCTGGGTAGTGCCCTGGGGGACAGGAAAGAAGGACAAAAAGCTTTAAAAAAAGTTTTTAACCACTTGGCTGCTATGGACGCGCTCAGAGCGTCCAGCCAAGTGGTTCTCCTGTGCTACGGACGCGCTGAGTGCGTCCGAGCACAGGAGGCAGCAATCCGCCGGATTCTGGCGGATTGCTGCGCCCCCCGGTGCGGGCTGACATCTTGGATGTCAGCCCGTCAATCCGGGACCCCGGCGGGGACATTAGATGTCATTGCGGCGATGCGATGACATCTAACGCAGGCGCCCCCCCACATGTGCGGAGGAGGCGCCTGACAGGGAGGGGGGGAGGTCCTTCGGACCTCTCTCCCTCCCAATCGCCGGGGAGTAGGGAGTTAATACAGGCACCGCTTGGAAGGGCACAGCCTGCCCTTCCAAACGGTGGCTGTCATTAACCCCTGGGGAGCCGGATCACGAATCGGATGTCTTGGATGTCGGCCAAGCCTCCGGGAACTCCTCCTGAGGACTGGCGTCATCGTGCTATGGACGATGACACCAGTCCTGGAGTTAACCCCTAGCTGCCACCAACGGTGGAGATAGGGGTTCCAATGAACCCCCTATCTCCCGATCCGTGGCAGCTAGGGGTTAATGTTTGGTACTGTTGGATCGGCCAGAGCATGGCCGTTCCAACGATACAAAACACCACTGTGAAAAAAGTTTTTTTAAAAATTAAAAATTAAAAATTAAAAATTAAAAATAAAAATAAAAAAATATTTAAAAAAAATTCTAAAAAAAAAAAAAAAAGTTTTTATTTTTTTTGTGTGTTAATGCAGCAATAGGGTTCCCATTTCAATTATAATGTGAACAATGATGCTGCACTAACGATTTTTGTATGCGGTGCGTTTGTTAAAAATCGTGTAATTTTCCCCAAAACAAAATGTAACGAGACCCCATCTCTAATTTTTTTAACAAGCGCACCCCATACAAAATATAACCGCAATTGCTCGCATGTTAAAATGTGAAAAAAAACACTTTACACGTTGTAAATTATTGAAAATTCATATTTTATTGCATTTTTTGTTATAATATACAGACAGGACAAGACGTATACATATAATAATGACATATTATGAATCTGCCGAGTCTGACGGAAAGAACGATATATAATATGTCTGGGTCATATACTAAAATAAGCCTTCAAAACACGTTTAAACATGATGAGCAAAACCGGTAAAAATGACCTCAGCACAGAGGCGTGAAACGCCTCAGCAGCGAAAGGGTTAAAGGGACAGTGAGTTTTCCATGAAATAAGGGTTAAAAATAAAAACGAAAAATTCCTTCAAATATCGTGCCTAGGAGGTCCCCATAACCTGCCCATGAAGTGGCGGATTTCTAGGATGTATAGAAACATTTAAAAACAAAAAAAATGACATTTCAAATGACGGTAAATGCTTTTCCTTTAATCTATTCATAAACAACTGCTTGGGGCGGCAGCCTGTATGAAAAGACATTTTAGGACACGCAGAAAAAGTTTAGTGATTTTTTTGGGCTAAATTATGGTGAAACTTATGCAGGCTTTGGATGAAAGTAACAATAGGTGCTTTAAAATTGGGCCTTTAGCGTCGGCAACAGCACCGTCACACAGTAACCCCTCTGAGGATATGAATCTGGTACAGGCGTCAGTGGCAGTGCACCCAAATATTGTGCCTTTGGTGCCAGGCCAGCAAGTGCATTCATACTGTAACCCCTCTGTAGTATTGTGGAAGATTGCAGGGGTGGACCATGCGGTCCTATATTAAAAAGATACGAATCTGGTAAAGGCGTCAGTGCACCCAGATATTGTGCTTTTGGTGCAAGGCCAGTAAGTGCATTCATACAGTAACCCCTCTGTAGTATTGTGGAAGAGTGCAGGTGTGGACCATGCGGTCCTATATTAAAAAGATATGAATCTGGTAAAAGGCGTCAGTGCACCCAGATATTGTGCTTTTGGTTCCAGGCCAGCAAGTGCCATTATACAGTAACCCCTCTGTGGTATTGTGGAAGAGGGAAGGGGTGGACCATGCGGTTCTATATTAAAAAGATATGAATCTGGTAAAGGCGTCAGTGCACCCAGATATTGTGCTTTTGGTGCCAGGCCAGCAAGTGCATTCATACAGTAACCCCTCTGTGGTATTGTGGAAGAGTGCAGGGGTGGACCATGCGGTCCTATATATAAAAAAGATATGAATCTGGTAAAGGCGTCAGTGCACCCAGATATTGTGCTTTTGGTGCCAGGCCAGCAAGTGCATTCATACAGTAACCCCTCTGTGGTATTGTGGAAGAATGCAGGGATGGACCATGCGGTCCTATATTAAAAAGATATGAATCTGGTAAAGGTGTCAGTGCACCCAGATATTGTGCTTTTGGTGCAAGGCCAGCAAGTGCCATTATACAGTAACTCCTCTGTGGTATTGTGGAAGAGTGCAGGGGTGGACCATGCGGTCCTATATTAAAAAGATATGAATCTGGTAAAGACGTCAGTGCAGCCAAATATTGTGCCACCACGCCGCGGAGGAGAGCAGCTGGGGCGGCACGCATCACAGCATGCCGCTGCTTGCATCCCCATTGCAATATGACCGCCGCGGACCAAGGCATGTCCCAGAAACCTCCCGTAGCAGTATGTCCCCGGCATCCACCTCATGCTTCAAGTTCTGACTCGCAGACACAGTCAGAGGCTTTAACCGTCAAAGCATCTGCGTCAGAGCAGGCTTTGACAGTCAAAACCTCTGACGGTGTCTGTAAATCAGAGAACTTGAAGCAGGAGGTGGATGCCAGGGACAAACTGCTGAGTTGGTCTCTGAAACATTAGGCTTATATACCCATGTATGAGCTGGGGCAGTATATACCCATGTATGAGCTGGGGCAGTATATACCCATGTATGAGCTGGGGGCAGTATATACCCATTTATGAGCTGGGGGCAGTATATACCCATGTATGAGCTGGGGCAGTATATACCCATGCATGAACTGGGTTCAATGTATATCCATGTATGAGCTGGGGACAGTATATACCCATGAGTTTGCAATCTAAGGGGTCCCATGAGCTTGCAATCTAAGGGGTCCCATGAGCTTACAACCTAAGGGGTCCCATGAGTTTACAATCTAAGGGGTCCCATGAGCTTACAATCTAAGTGGTCCCATGATCTTACAATCTAAGGGGGTCCCATGCGCTTACAATCTAAGGGGGTCCCATGCGCTTACAATCTAAGGGGGTCCCATGAGTTTACAATCTAAGGGGTCCCATGAGATGGCAAACTAAGGGGTCCCATGAGCTTACAATCTAAGGGGTCATAAGAGCTTACAACCTAAGGGGTCCCATGAGTTTACAATCTATCCCATGAGCTTGCAATCTAAGGGGTCCCATGAGTTTACAAGATAAGGGGGTCCCATGAGTTTACAATCTAAGGGTGTCCCATGAGCTTGCAATCTAAGGGGTCCCATGAGTTTACAATCTAAGTGGTACCATGAGTTTACAATCTAAGGGGTCCCATGAGCTTACATCTAAGTGGTCCCATGAGTTTACAATCTAAGGGGTCCCATGAGCTTGCAATCTAAGTGGTCCCATGAGTTTACAATCTAAGGGGTCCCATGAGCTTGCAATCTAAGTGGTCCCATGAGTTTACAATCTAAGTGGTCCCATGAGCTTGTAGTCTAAGGGGTCCCATGAGTTTACAATCTAAGGGGTCCCATGAGCTTACATCTAAGTGGTCCCATGAGTTTACAATCTAAGGGGTCCCATGAGCTTGCAACCTAAGTGGTCCCATGAGTTTACAATCTAAGTGGTCCCATGAGCTTGAAATCTAAGGGGTCCCATGAGTTTACAATCTAAGGGGTCCCATGAGTTTACAATCTAAGGGGTCATAAGAGCTTACAATCTAAGGGGTCCCATGAATTTACAATCTAAGGGGTCCCATGAGTTTACAATCTACGGGTTCCCATGAGCTTACATCTAAGTGGTCCCATGAGCTTACAATCTAAGGGGTCCCATGAGTTTACAATCTAAGGGGTCATAAGAGCTTACAACCTAAGGGGTCCCATGAGCTTGCAACCTAAGTGGTCCCATGAGTTTACAATCTAAGTGGTCCCATGAGCTTGTAATCTAAGGGGTCCCATGAGTTTACAATCTAAGGGGTCCCATGAGCTTGCAATCTAAGGGGTCCCATGAGCTTACAACCTAAGGGGTCCCATGAGTTTACAATCTATCCCATGAACTTGCAATCTAAGGGGTCCCATGCGCTTACAATCTAAGGGGGTCCCATGAGTTTACAATCTAAGGGGTCCCATGAGTTTTCAATCTATCCAATGAGCTTGAAATCTAAGGGGTCCCATGAGTTTACAATCTAAGGGGTCCCATGAGTTTACAATCTAAGGGGTCATAAGAGCTTACAACCTAAGGGGTCCCATGAGTTTACAATCTATCCCATGAGCTTGCAATCTAAGGGGTCCCATGAGTTTACAAGATAAGGGGGTCCCATGAGTTTACAATCTAAGGGTGTCCCATGAGTTTACAATCTAAGGGGTCCCATGAGTTTACAATCTACGGGTTCCCATGAGCTTACATCTAAGTGGTCCCATGAGCTTACAATCTAAGGGGTCCCATGAGTTTACAATCTAAGGGGTCATAAGAGCTTACAACCTAAGGGGTCCCATGAGTTTTCAATCTATCCAATGAGCTTGTAGTCTAAGGGGTCCCATGAGTTTACAATCTATGTTGTACCATGAGTTTACAATCTAAGGGGTCCCATGAGTTTACAATCTAAGTGGTACCATGATCTTACAATCTATCCCATGAGCTTGCAATCTAAGGGGGTCCCATGAGTTTACAGTCTATCCCATGAGTTTACAATCTAAGAGGTCCCATGAGTTTACAATGTAAGGGGGTCCCGTGAGTTTACAATCTAAGTGGTCCCATGAGTTTACAATCCCATGAGTTTACAATCTAAGGGGTCCCATGAGCTTGCAATCTATCCCATGAGCTTACAATTTAAGGGGTACCATGAGTTTGTATTCTAGGTGGTCCCACGAGTTTATATTCTAAGGGGTCCCACGAGTTTACAATCTAAGGGGTCCTGTTCCCGTGAGCTTACAATCTAAGAGGGGCCTGTTCCCGTGAGTTTACAATCTGAGGGTCCTTTTCATGTGAGTTTACAATCTAAGAGGGTCCTGTTCCCGTGCGCTTACAATCTAAGAGGGAAGAGGAACCTGCTCTAATATATAAATGCCTTTGTAATGCGCTGTCAGCTGTGCGCGCACCCATCAGAGCTGCTCACTTGGCCCTCCTGTTGCGGATGGGACAGTGACGGACGCATTACACATGCATTTATATAGAGAGATACTCTTGGATAGGACACTGAAAAACAAATATGTGGACATGAATTCTGAGCTGGCGACAACAATAATAGACTGCCCTCCGGGCAGGCTTAACAACTAGTGTAGTTTATAAAGAAATACTCAAATAGTTTTATTTTCTTTGTTCCAGAATCCAGATGCCTAAAAAACTAAATAAATTTTAACAAATTGTCGGTCTCATTGTCGGTTTGTATTTACAACACAAAAAAATTTATGGATGCATATGAATGAAACAACTTTGTTTTGTAGCCAATATACCCCGACTAACGTCTGCATTAAACATTACTTATTACTTTAAGACATCAACCTGTAAATTATATTTTGTACAGCTTGAATGAAAAACCTCGGGCTCTATTACATTCATTGAACAAAAACGCTTGCGCATCGCTATTTTTTTTGCACGCAGCGTTAAACGTTAACGCTCGTAAATTAACGCTGGTTTTACAATTCGAGCGCATTTTTTCATCCGTCAAAAAATATATTTTTATATACTATACTATGCTGTATCTATTTTTTCAGGCTGGTGTACTTGGTTTCGGGCAGGACGTTCATATTTTCCATTGCCACCAGCTTTTCAAAGACGTTAAAATTATGTTACGTTGTCCGTAAAAAATTGCGCATAGATTGTAATACCATCCGCACACCAGCGCACAAACGCATTTGCGCTCACAATGTTAAATATAGGACGCGCAACGTTCATTACGCTCACAAAGGGTTCACGCAGGTTCACTAGCGGTAGATGTTAACGCACATTTTTTGCGTGGACATTGTTATACGACGTTCTGCGCAAAAGGTTTTGTCCCTCGCGTTAATGTGTTTTTTGCGCACGCGTTAATGTTTGCGCGAAGAGTGTAATAGTGCCCCTCATGTTTCCTTTAAAAACAATTTTAACAAATCCCAAAATCCACATGAGCGAAGCCGCGGGCAAAAGCTAGTATAAAATAAACAAAGAAGTATGACACAAAAAGTACAATAGGAAAAAGGTCCCTACTCAAATAAACTTAGTTTAATCAATGTGAAATATCATGTTTTTTCTTTGTAATAAATTTTTGCAAATCTGTTTGGTTTTGGTTTTTTTGCATTGTCATTTTAGGGTATTAAGTGTAGATTGATGTGAAAAAATTTGCAAAAATATTGTAGCGCAAGAGTCCAAAATAATATAGGGAACTAATTAAGGGGTCTCTGGATGAACTGAACTGTATGAGTCTTTTTTCTTTCAGCACATTGTGATTGAGCCAAGTGCTTCTCTTAAGCACCGGAGCTGACATGACAACAATCCACAAAGCATAGAAGTCCTTAACAGAAGTGATAAAATAAACAAGCATTGATTCCTTTATTACTTGAGTAAACAAATACAGCTTTAATTCACATGCACTTTGCCTTAAGGTTACTATGTGCCTATCTGTCAGCAGTAATACCATGTAAATGAGCCAGTGAGCTTTTTCTGCTATGTCCTCTCTAATCTTTTTCCATTCCGTTAATCAGTCTACACACACAAACCAATATCTATTTTCATCTAGCAAGATGCAATCTCTTAAGGAATTAAGTGGGTTTCCACTAACTCCATAGTAGGCTGAGGCTTGCCTGTGATCTAAGGCTTTAGGGATTTCTTATTAGGCATCAGTGTTTGGATCGAAAAACTGAGTTCTAGCTAGTGTATTTTTAATCCTCTCATGGCACATGTTAGGAGCTTGAGTTATTTAGGCTTTTTGATTAGTCAAGATTGAGCTCTTTGATTGGGAAAACTTCTGACGGATCTGTGCAGTTGTGAATTCAGGTTAGTGTTTAAATATGTGGATAATCAGACGGTTTGTTTCCAAATATGTTTGCTTAATTGACACTTCAATTTGTAAATACATAAACTAAAGATCCTCTACCAGAAGTCTTTGTGAAATAGTCAATGATATTTTGCAAAAAAAACTTTCAATACACGACAATAACTTTTTTAAGTTTATGAATTAATATGAGTGATATGTAAATTATTCATATAATTTTTTTTTATTTGTAATGTGTTATGCAAAATTTGCAGAGCATATGTATTGTAGACATGTGCGCAATGAAAAAATTTGTTTAGTTTCGGATCGATGTTTTACATTTTTTAGTTCATTTCAGTGCATTCGTTATATTACTGTGATTACTTTTTTTGGACCACTTCGTTACTTCGGGAGATTGATAAGTCATCTTTTGGATTGATTCGTATTTTGGTTTTATTAGTTATTTTGTTTTTAATACTTATTTCGGAATGTGAAACAGATGAATTAATTACTTAGATTATGGTAAAAAAGATACATAATCTCCCTGTCCTTGGTGCTGAAATTTATTCAGCACCAAGGACAGAAGCTCTGCGGGGCTCCGGAGCAAAATATTGCCCTTTCATTGGTGCTGAAACCTATTCAGCACCAATGACAACAGCTCCACGGGGCTTTAGAGGAAATTTCTCTCTGTCCTTGGTGCTGAAACCTATTCAGCACCAAGAACAACGGCTCCGCGGGACTCCAGAGGCCCGTGGTGCTGCCATCCTTGGTGCTGAATAGGTTTCAGCACTAAGGACAGCACCCAGCAAACAAAAAATCCTCATTGTTTTAAAATATTTAGGAATCCAAAAATTTCACCTGAAAAATGCCTATAAAATCCTATAAAATAAATAGACTTTTTGCTGCAAGTGAAAAGAATAAACGGTTGAATAAATATTGAAGATGGGAAATATTTTTGCATTGAAAGCTATGGGATTCACTTGCTTAACCCTTTCGCTGCTGAGGCATTTCCCGCCTCTGTGCTGAGGTCATTTTTACCGGTTTTGCTCATCATGTTTAAACGTGTTTTGAAGGCTTATTTTAGTATATGACCCAGACATATTATATATCATTCTTTCCGTCAGACTCGGCAGATTCATAATATGTCATTATTATTTGTATATGTTATGTCCTGTCTGTATATTATAACAAAATATGCAATAAAATGAGAATTTTCAATAATTTACAACGTGTAAAGTGTTTTTTTTCACATTTTAACATGCGAGCAATTGCGGTTATATTTTGTATGGGGTGCGCTTGTTAAAAAAATTAGAGATGGGGTCTCGTTACATTTTGTTTTGAGGAAAATTACTCGATTTTTAACAAACGCACCGCATACAAAAATCGTTAGTGCAGCATCATTGTTCACATTATAATTGAAATGGGAACAATATTGCTGCATTAACGAACCAAAAAAAATAAAAAAAACTTGTTTATTTTTTTTTTAGAATTTTGTTTTTAACCCTTTCGCTGCTGAGGCTTTTCCCGCCCCTGTGCTGAGGTCATTTTTTACCTGTTTTGCGCATCATGTTTAAACGTGTTTTAAGGCTTATTTTAGTATATGACACCGACATATTATATATCGTTCTTTCCGTCAGACTCGGTAGATTCATAATATGTCATTATTATATGTATACGTTATGTCATGTTTGTATATTATAACAAAAAATGCAATAAAATATGTATTTTCAATAATTTACAATGTGTAAAGTGTTTTTTTTCACATTTTAACATGCGAGCAATTGCGGTTATATTTTGTATGGGGTGCGCTTGTTAAAAAAATTAGAGATGGGGTCTCGTTACATTTTTTTTTGGGGAAAATGACACCATTTTTAACAAACGCACCGCATACAAAAATCGTTAGTGCAGCATCATTGTTCACATTATAATTGAAATGGGAACAATATTGCTGCATTAACAAACAAAAAAAAAAAAAAAGTGTTTATTTTTTTTTTTAATTTTTTTTTTAATTTTCTTTTTCTTTTTATTTTTCTTTTTTTTTTTTTTTTTACAAATTTTTTTACTTTCATGTTTGGTATCGTTGGAACGGCCATGCTCTGGCCGATCCAACCATATCAAAATTTAACCCCTAACTGCCACGGATCGGGAGATAGGGAGTTCATTGGAACTCCCTATCTCCACAGTTCGTGGCAGTTAGGGGTTAACTGTAGGACTGGCGTCATCGTGCTGCGCACGATGACGCCAGTCCTCTGGGAGTTCCCGGAAGCTTGGCCGACATCCAAGATGTCGGCCAGCTCCCGGAAGGATCGCGAATCGGCGCTTTTCAGCGCCGATTTGCGATCCAGCTCCCCAGGGGTTAATGTCAGGCATCATTTGGAAGGGCAGGCTGTGCCCTTCCAATGATGCCTGGGTTAAGCCCCTGTGTGTCGCCGATCGGGAGGGAGAGAGTCCGAAGGACCTCCCCCCCCTCCCTTTCAGGCGCCTCCTCCGCACATGCGGGGGGGCGCCTGAATTAGGTGTCATCGCGGGGGCGCGATGACACCTAATAATGGCGGCCGCTGCTCCGGATGCCGGCTGACATCCAGGATGTCAGCCCGCACCGGAGGGGCCAGCGATCGGCGGAACCCGGCCGAACGCTGACCCCAATGCGAGGACGCGCTCAGCGCGTCCTCCGCATACCAGCGGTAATGCTGAGGACGCGCTGAGCGCGTCCTTAGCATTGAACTGGTTAAAATAATTTTTTTTTTTTTTTTTTTTTTTTTAAAAACTTTTTTCATAGTCATGTTTGGTATTGTTGGTACGGCCATGCTCTGGCCGATCCAACAATATCAAACATTAACCCCTAACTGCCACGGATCGGGAGATAGGGGTTTCATTTGAACCCCCTATCTCCACCATTGGTGGCAGTTAGAGGTTAACTCCAGGACTGGCGTCATCGTGCTATGCATGATGACGCCAGTCCTCGGGGGGCATTCCCGGAAGCTTGGACCACATCCAAGATGTCGGCCAGCTCCGGGAAAGGATCACGAACCGCCGCTTTTCGGCGCCGATTCATGATCCGGCCCCCATGGGGTTAATTCCAGGTACCGTTAGGAAGGGCAGGCTGTGCCCTTCCAAACGGTGCCTGGATTAACCCCCTGCACCCCGGCGATCGGGAGGGAGAGAGGTCCGAAGGACCTCCCCCCCCTCCCTTTCAGGCGCTTCCTCCGCACATGCGGGGGGGCGCCTGAATTAGATGTCATTGCGCTGCCGCGATGACATCTAATTGTGCCGGCGGCAGTTCCGGGTGCTGGGCTGACATCAAGGATGTCAGCCCGCATCGGGTGGCACAGCGATCAGCCGGAACCCGGCCGATCGCTGGCCCCAAAGGGAGGACGCGCTCAGCGCGTCCTCCGCAAGGAACGCTACCTGCGGGTGGATGCGCTGAGCGCGTCCTCCGCAGCGAAGGGGTTAAACCTGTCGAATGAACCATCGAAAACCAGGGCATTTCAGGGACATTTTAGTGCTGTTCGGCATTCTTTGAATACATTAACTTGGCATTACTTCTCTATGGATTGAATTTGACTGTTTCCGAAGGCTGAAGAATTGCACTAAATGGCACCATGGCGCTGTCCATGGCCTGTGTTGCTGAATATATTTATATATTTTACAGCCCTCATAGACACCCACTCCCGGAACCCAAAACGTCTGTTCATCACCTTCAACTCTCTTTTCTGTCTTGCTCTGGCTGTTCCTCACACTGACCTCAATGCCGAAGACCTAGCATGCTTTTTCACAGCAAAAATTGAACAGAAAAGAACTGAAATCTCCACAATGCCATCTTCACCCATGCAGGAAGATGCTAACCATGTCTATCCTCACATGTTTAACTCGTTCCCTTCAGCTACTGAACAAGAGGTCCTTAAACTACTACGATCCTCTCATCCCACTACTACCTGCCCCCTCGACCCCGTTCCCTCACATCTTGCCAAAACACTTTCTGCTTCTCTTGTACCATCCTTGACCCATACCTTTAATCTGTCTTTAAACTCTGGGGTCTTTCCTGCTCCCCTCAAACATGCCACAGTAGTCCCAATCCTACAAAAAACATCTCTGGAATCGACTGCTCCCTCCAACTAACGCCCCATTTCCCTGCTCCCTTTTGCCTCCAAACTCCTCGAAAAGCTTGTGTATGCCCGTCTGATTGACTACCTCAACACCCACTCTCTCCTTGACCCTCTGCAATCTGGCTTTCGCTCACTGCACTCAACAGAAACAGCTCTTGCAAAACTAACCAATGAACTTGCAACTGCTAAATCCAATGGGTGCCACTCACTGCTGATCCTTTATTTATTTTATTTATTTATAAAGGATTTTACCAGGAAGATCCTCAATCCTCCTTCAAACTCTTAGTGATATAGGCCTTCAAAGTACTGTTCTTTCATGGTTCGCTTCCTACCTGTCCCAATGATTGTTTTTTGTCTCATTTGCTGGAAGTATCTCCTCCCGGCCTGTCTCTGTTGGGCTGCCCCAGGGTCAGTACTGGGCCCTCTACTTTTTTCAGTCTACACTGCCTCTCTAGGAAAAACTGATCAGCTCTTTTGGATTCCAGTACCACCTATATGCTGATGACACTCAAATTTACCTCTCCTCCCCTGATCTCTCTCCAGGTCTCCTGGATCGAGCAACTGACTGTCTCTCCGCTGTCTCAAATTGGGTGGCTTCCCGCTTCCTTAAACTCAATCTTGCCAAAACTGAAATTCTCTTCATTCCTCCCTCCAAGAAGAACCCAACACCACCTGAGTAAATGGAACACCCATTAGCCCAACACACCAAGCTCGCTGCCTTGGTGTCACTTTTGACTCTGACCTAATGTTCTCTTCCAACATCCAGACAGTGACCAAATCCTGTTAATCCTTTCAACTCAAAAACATTGCCTGTGTCCGCCCCTTTCTGACACAAGATACTGCAAAAGTGCTGGTTCATGCTCTTGTCATTTCACGACTTGACTACTGCAATTCGCTCCTTATTGGCCTCCCCAACTCCCGTATTTTTCCTTTACAATCTGTAATGAATGCTGGGGCCAGGCTTATTTTTCTCACTAAATGCACCTCGCGTACTTCCCCACTCTGCCAGTCCCTCCATTGGCTAACTGTATGTTCCAGGATACAGTTTAAAATACTGATGCTCATCGCTTCTCGGCCTTTTGGCTAAGATCAAGTGTAGTATCTGTTCTTATCAGTTTAATATCTGATACGCCCCCTATCTGGGGGCCATATATTAAATGGATTTTTAGAACAGGGAGATGGAAGAAGAGCTTGCTCTGTCCACTCCACGCATTGACCTGGTATTGCAGTACCTCCAGGACTGGTACACAAAAAAAAAATACTGATGCTCACTTTCAAATCACTCAATAACTCAGCTCCTCCCTACGTGTCTTCATTACTCCGCAAGCACGTCCCATCTAGACAACTCTGTTCAGCAGGTGTTCTCCACCTGTCATCGGTCTACACATGCACAGCCAACTCCTGCCTCCAGGACTTCTCAAGGGCAGCACCAATCCTGTGGAATGACCTGCCTCCCCCTATCAAACTCTCCCCTGACCTTCAGGCCTTCAAGAAATCCCTCAAAAGCCATCTCTTCAGATTAGAGTACCGCATCACTGATGCAACTCATCCCTCTGCTCACCTACTCACACTTGATTGAAGTGGCTTCTATGGCCCCACAGTTCCCAAATCACTGGCACTAATGATCCTGCTATCTAGTGAAATTCCTCTTGTCTTCCTCAACCCCAATTCCTCTAGACTGTAAGCTTCTATGAGCAGGGCCCTCTACACCTCTTGTTTTCATTTTATGTCCGTTTATATGTATTTTGTTCCCTTTGGTTATTGTAAAGCGCTGCGGAAATTGTTGGCGCTATATAAATGATGACAATAATAATACAACAGATTTAGCACCACGGCCAATGGACAGGGATGCAGTGCCGAGTCTAAGTGAAATGGTCTAACGAATTGATCCATAAAAAATAAATCGAATCATTATATACTGTTTTGTTTTTGTTCCGGACAGAACCAATTCATAATTCGGAAGCACTTCCGAAATATGAATCAGTGATTCATCCAAACTTTGATTTGGACCGGAACGAAACACACATCTCTAATGTATATTATGTTAATATTGTCCTCTTAGAAGTAAAGAGTAGGGATGAGCCGAACACCCCCGAGTTCGGTTCGCATTCGAACTGGGGCTTTTCAAAAGTTCGAATTCGAACTCGAACACGAACTCAATACAAGTCAATGGGACTCAAAGTTCGATTTTTAGAGTGCCCTCCAAGAGGGCAAATACTGTATGCTAGATATTTGCCATTAAATGTGTATGGGGGTCCGGGTAGTGCCCTGGCGGACAGGAAACAAGGACAAAAAGTTAAAAAAAAATGTTTTTAAAGGGACAGTGAGTTCTCCATGAAATAAGGGTTAAAAATAAAAACAAAAATTCCTTCAAATATCGTGCCTAGGAGGTCCCCATAACCTGCTCGTGAAGTGGCGGATTTATAGGATGTATAGTTCACATGTAGATATATTTGCCCCCAGATTACATGGGTATACAGTATATTGCCCCAGCTCATATAGAGATATTTTCCCCAGCTCATATGGAAATATTTCCCCCCAGCTCATATGGGCATTTGCCCCCAGATCCCATGTGGATATATTTGCCCCAACTCATGGATATATTTGCCCAAGCTCATGGATATATTTGCCCACAGCTCATGGATATATTTTCCTTCAGCTCATGGATATATTTTCCTTCAGCTCATGGATATATTTGCCCCCAGCTCATGGATATATTTGCCCCCAGCTCATGGATATATATATATATTTGCCCCAACGCATGGATATATTTGCCCCAACTCATGGATATATTTGCCCCCAGCTCATGGATATATATATATTTGCCCCAACTCATGGATATATTTGCCCCCAACTCATGGATATATTTGCACCCAACTCATGAATAAATTTGCCCCAGGTCATGGATATATATATATATTTGCCCCCAGCTCATGGATATATTTGCCCCAGCTCATGGATATATATATATTTGCCCCAAACTCATGGATATTTTTGCCCCCAGCTCATGGATATATTTGCTCCAGCTCATGGATATATATATATTTGCCCCCCAACTCATGGATATATTTGCCCCCCAGCTCATGGATATATTTGCCCCAACTCATGGATATATTTGCCCCCAGCTCATGGATATATTTTCCCCCAGCTCATGGATATATTTGCCCCTAACTCATGGATATATATATATATTTGCCCCCAGCTGATAGATATATTTGTCCCCAGCTCATGGATATATATATATATATTTGCCCCAACTTATGGATATATTTGCCCCCAACTCATGGATATATTTGCCCCAGCTCATGGATATACATATATTTGCCCCCAGCTAATGAATATATTTGCCCACAGCTCATGGATATATATATATTTGCCCCCAGCTAATGAATATATTTGCCCCAACTCATGGATATATTTGCCGCCATTCATGGATATATTTGCCCCAACTCATGGATATATTTGCCCCTAGATCACATGTAGATATATTTGCCCCCAACTCATGGATATATTTGTACCCAGCTCATGGATATATATATATTTGCCCCCAACTCATGGATATATTTGCCCCAGCTCACGGATATATATATATATTTGCCCCCAGCTCATGGATATATTTGCCCCCAGCTCATGGATATATATATATATTTTTTCCCCTTAACTCATGGATATATTTGCCCCCAGATCACATGTGGATATATTTGCCCCCAACTCATGGATATATTTGCCCACAGCTCATGGATATATATATATTTGCCCCCAACTCATGGATATATTTGCACCCAACTCATGGATCTATTTGCCCCCAGCTCATGGATATATTTGCCCCCAGCTCATGGATATATATAAATTTGCCCCAACTCATGGATATATTTGCCCCCAACTCATGGATATATTTGCCCCCAGCTCATGCATATATTTGCCCCCAGGTCATGGATATATATATATTTGCCCCCAGCTCATGGATATCTTTGCCCCAGCTCATGGATATATATATATATATATATTTGCCCCCAACTCATGGATATATTTGCCCCCAACTCATGGATATATTTGCCCCAGCTCATGGATATATTTGCCCCCAGCTCATGGATATATGTATATATTTGCCCCCAACTCATGGATATTTTTGACCCCAGATCACATGAGGATATATTTGCCCCCAATTCGTGGATATATTTGCCCCCAGCTCATGGATATATATATGTATATTTGCCCCCAGCTCATGGATATATTTGCCCCCAGCTCATGGATATATTTGCCCCCATATCACATGTGTATATATTTGCCCCCAACTCAAGGATATATTTGCCGCCATTCATGGATATATTTGCCCCCAACTCATGGATATATTTGCCCCCAGATCACATGTGGATATATTTGCCCCCAACTCATGGATATATTTGTCCTCAGCTCATGGATATATATATATTTGCCCCCAACTCATGGATATATTTGCCCCAGCTCATGGATATATATATATATTTGCCCCCAGCTCATGGATATATTTGCCCCCAGCTCATGGATATATATATATATTTTCCCCCTAACGCATGGATATATTTGCCCCCAGATCACATGTGGATATATTGCCCCAACTCATGGATATATTTGCCCACAGCTCATGGATATATATATATTTGCCCCCAACTCATGGATATATTTGCACCCAACTCATGGATCTATTTGCCCCCAGCTCATAGATATATTTGCCCCCAGCTCATGGATATATAAATATTTGCCCCAACTCATGGATATATTTGCCCCCAACTCATGGATATATTTGCCCCCAACTCATGGATATATTTTCCCCCAGCTCATGCATATATTTGCCCCCAGGTCATGGATATATATTTGCCCCCAACTCATGGATATATTTGTCCCCAACTCATGGATATATTTGCCCCCAGCTCATGGATATCTTTGCCCCAGCTCATGGATATATATATATATATTTGCCCCCAACTCATGGATATATTTGCCCCCAGCTCATGGATATCTTTGCCCCCAGCTCATGGAATATATATATATTTGCCCCAACTCATGGATATTTTTGACACCAGATCACATGAGGATATATTTGCCCCCAACTCATGGATATATTTGCCCCCAACTCATGGATAAATTTTCCCCAGGTCATGGATATATATATATATATTTGCTCCAGCTCATGGATATATTTGCTCCAGCTCATGGATATATATATATTTGCCCCCAACTCATGGATATATTTGCCCCCAACTCATGGATATATTTGCCCCCAGCTCATGGATATATTTGCCCTATCTCATGGATATATATATATTAGCCCCAACTCATGGATATATTTGCCCCCAGCACATGGATATATTTGCCCCCAACTCAAGGATATATATATATATATTTGCCCCAACTTATGGATATATTTGCCCCCAACTCATGGATATATTTGCCCCCAGCTCATGGATATATATATATTTGTCCCCAGCTAATGAATATATTTGCCCACAGCTCATGGATATATATATATTTGCCCCAACTCATGGATATATTTGCAGCCATTCATGGATATATTTGCCCCCAACTCATGGATATATTGGCCCCCAGATCACATGTGGATATATTTGCCCCAGCTCATGGATATATTTGTCCCCAACTCAAGGATATATATATATTTGTCCCCAGCTAATGAATATATTTGCCCACAGCTCATGGATATATATATATTTGCCCCAACTCATGGATATATTTGCAGCCATTCATGGATATATTTGCCCCCAACTCATGGATATATTGGCCCCCAGATCACATGTGGATATATTTGCCCCAGCTCATGGATATATTTGCCCCAACTCATGGATATATTTGCAGCCATTCATGGATATATTTGCCCCCAACTCATGGATATATTGGCCCCCAGATCACATGTGGATATATTTGCCCCAACTCATGGATACATTTGCCGCCATTTATGGATATATTTGCCCCAGATCACATGTGGATATATTTGCCCCAGCTCATGGATATATTTGTCCCCAGCTCATGGATATATATATTTGCCCCCAAATTATGGATATATTTGCCCCAGCTCATGGATATATATATATATATATTTGCCCCCAGCTCATGGATATATTTGCCCCCAGCTCATGGATATATATATTTTCCCCCTAACTCATGGATATATTGGCCCCTAGATCACATGTGGATATATTTGCCCCCAACTTATGGATATATTTGCCCCAGCTCATGGATATATATATATTTGCCCCAACTCATGGATATATTTGCCCCCAGCTCATGGATATATTTGCCCCCAACTCATGGATATATTTGCCCCCAGCTCATGGATATATATATATTTGCCACCAACTCATTTATATATTTGCCCCCAGCTCATGGATATATTTGCCACCAGCTCATGGATATATATATTTGCCCCCAACTCATTTATATATTTGCCCCCAGCTCATGGATATATATATATTTGCCCCAACTCATGGATATATTTGCCCCAACTCAAGGATATGTTTGCCCCCAACTCATGGTATTTTTGCCCCCAACTCATGGATATATTTGCCCCAGCTCATAGATATATTTGCCCCCAACTCATGGATATATTTGCCCCCAGCTCATGGATATGTATATATTTGCCCCCAACTCATGGATATATTTGCCCCAACTCATGGATATATTTGCCCCAGCTCATGGATATATTTGCCCCAGCTCATGGATATATATATATTTGCCCCAACTCATGGATATATTTGCCCCAACTCATGGACATATTTGTCCCAAACTCATGGATATATTTGCCCCCAGCTCATGGATATATATATATTTGCCCCCAACTCATGGATATGTAACCGGAATCACTAGGTTCACTTCAGGACGGCGCCGGACCGGACACAAGCAAGGATTGTCTGAACACGAGTCTCTTCAAGAAAGGCAAACTTTATTGTGTTGTCACACAAATGCTCACACAGGATTGAATCGCAAAGAGTGAGCCCCGTTCTCCCCCCGACGAGGGGTCTTATACCCCAAATACATAATTAGGTACATCCCAATTAGCCCACCTCCCGGTGACACTTTATTCCACCCAACGTGGGTTAATACCTCCCATTGTTAGTACAAAGGCATTCCATACATTGACCGTAAATTGGCAAACTTCATGTTAGTCTGACAGTTTGTGATTTGCTGCCGCACTCAATCCGGGTTGTGCCCACCTCCCTAAAGGCTATGTTTATTTGTTACAGATAAAGCATGGTCTGGTTTCTACGCTCTCTTTGTCTCTCTGCAGGCCTCAGTGACCTTGCAGTATCCATTTGTCATCCTGTCTCTCCGTGCCAAGAGCTGGCTGGATTTTCCCTTCGTTTAATTGCTTCTCTGTTAATCTACCACATTCCTAAAATTCTATGTAAGCTTCATTCTAGTGTAGTCTATTGAAATCTACCTAGTTATTTGCAATTGAACCAATATTCTGAACAAGATGGCTGCTTGGCTCATAATAGCGACCATCTTCCAGCCTGATTCCACTTCATTCCCCCCTTGGCTCAAGCCTCATGTTCTTTTCCGGATGCTTGTAGCCATCACACCCCGCTATTCTTAAACTCCTCATACTTTAGGGGACCTATTTTTGTTGGGAACATGTCTTGTGGGATCATCAGTGGTATCTTTTGTGTCTGTGTAGGTGTCAGTACTTTCTTGCACAGTGGCCATAGGCATGGCCCTATGCGGTATGTCAGTGTTCCTACAACCAAGATCACCACTATCATCAGAATCATGGATCCGATCTGTGAGATGAATCTCAGGGTGGATCCAAACCACTCTCCGATTGCTCCGAACCCACGGAGTGGATTCCAGCCTTCAGCAGCGATTCTCCTTGCTGTGTTCTGCAACTGAGCTACCTTCTCTTGGTGATCCTTGATTACCTGGTAGTAGTCTGGGACATCATGTGTGGTGTTCCTATTGAAGGTGCAACATTCATAATGCATTGTCATCTCACACAATCCATTCAGGGCCGCACTGATTTGTTCAAGCGCCATGTCATGTATCATCTGCACCTTACGTATCTCACGCACCTCCAGGTTCAGTAACTGAATATCCATACTAGTTTTATTCAGAATTTCATCCATCAGACTGGCATAACTGTTCAGTCTCACCATCAACTCTCTTCCCCATCCAGTCCATGCCGGCAGCCATGACCATATCCGATCCACCTTTCTAAACAACTCTCTCTTCTGTCTTTCAAACACCAGTGGGTACCTAGGGTGGAGTGCTGTGTCTGTATTAGTGTCTTCCCCCCTTACCCTCTGGATCGGGATCAGTTTTGCCAAATAACACATTCCCATTATTGTTGGTGGCACCCATGTGTAACACACCTTTCCACAACACACCTGGTACCCCCCTTTCAATATAAATGGTGACAAATGTAGTGTTCCCTTCGCTATCTCTATCGTCAGTTGTCTCATCCGTCTCGTCATATCCAGTGCACTCTGCTTTCCATCTGTCACCCTCGCAATCACCTCCTCTTGTTCACTCGTGAGCTTTCTACATCGTATGTATAGAAAATTTGCCTGTTCTTTTGTGTCGAATGTGTAAATGTATGACGTCCAGTTAAACTTGCTTGAATAGCACCCTCCACCCTCATTATGTGTGTCTTTATCTGGTCCTATTTGGAAACACCACTCTGGCTGTATACTGGTCCTATTATGGGATACCCGGGACTGAATGATTCTGGTTTTTCCCTCGGTGCATCAAAAGAGTGTATTGTGACATTCCCTGATGCAAACATACTCAGATTCATTGGAACAGAAGCAAATGGGATGTGGATCGTCTCTGGATGCATCCTACTACACACCCAGCACGCAGTTTGCCCAGACTTTTTAGCATAGTCATATTTAAATTGCACAAGTAAATGTCCTCTTGGCAAAATCTCGGATGTCGCTTCTCTCGCTTGTCTCCACATAGTACGATTCTCCATCACCGGGTGCGTACCATTCCAGATATGGGAAATATCCACTTTCCCGGCAGTGCTTGGGCTCCTGGGGCATGCTCCATGCGAGAGTCCATAAATCAAGTTTGCAAGGTACAAAATCAGTACCACAAATGCCCCAAATGTCAAAATCCCTTGGGCAATTCTTTTCACAGTTACATAAACCCAATCCCTCCCCACCGGAATTTCAAAAACAAAGGACATTTCTGGATGATCAGGGGTGGGGGCTGGGCCCCTAAAAAGCACCCTTGGGGTATCCCCCGTTGGTGGATGGTCAGGACTTGTGTCCATCAAGACACCCACTTGTGGAATCATTTGGGTGTCTTCAGTTGGATCATTCAGGTGCTCATGACTGTGGTCTTTGTCAGCTTTAGCCTCAGCGGATTGGTCTCGTTGGCGACGACCTTCCATGCTGCTTCAGGATTGGCTGCAGCTACTTTCAATCTGGAGTGATGTATCCACGGAACCACCTCGGCAACCTTTACTGCTGTAGGGGTTGATAACAGGACAAGGTAAGGACCTCTCCACTTTGGGCCTAGTGGGTCATTTTTCCACTCTTTCACCCATACTGAATCACCTGGACAAGACTTGTGCAGTGGGGGATATAAAAAGTGAGGTATGTTATCTCCCACCCAAGTATTCAATTTCTGCATTGACTTACCCAACCTATCCTTTAGTTTAGTTTCTCCCAATGCCCGAAGGTCCCCCTTAGTTCATTAATCAGAGGGGTAGGCCGTCCAAACATGAGTTCATACGGACTTAGCTTTAATTGGGGGGTTGGCCTGCACCTAATGTGCAAGAGGACTATCGGCAGCACATCCAACCAGCCTAGCGACGTCTCTTGACAGAATTTGGACATCAGAGTCTTTAGGGTGCGATTCATTCTCTCGACTTTTCCCGAGCTTTGGGGCCTGTAGGCAGTATGTAGCTTCCAGGTGATGCCCAACAGACGGGCAAGCTGTTGTAAACAGTTCTGTATGAATGCAGGGCCATTGTCCGACCCTATCTCGAGAGGAAGTCCATAGCGTGGTATTATTTCTTTCATCAGACTCTTCACCACTTCCACAGTCTTTTCAGTTCTCGTTGAGAAAGCTTCCACCCATCCTGTCAGAGTACACACCATTACCAGTAGGTATTTGTATCCTTTGCAGGGCGGCAACACTGTAAAGTCTATTTGTAGCGATGCCATTGGGGATAGCCCAATTGGCTGCTTCCCTGGAGGTTGAGATGGGCCTGTTCTCGGGTTGTTCTTGGCACATGTCACGGACTGCTGGGCTATTGCTTTGCAGACTACTGACAGTCTGGGTACGTAGAAATGTGGCTCTAGTTGCTGTTCCATCATTTCTCTCCCTCCATTGGTACTTGCGTGGAGTGTTCTTACAATTTCAGGGGCCAATGTTGCTGGGAGGACAATTTGTCCATTCTTCAGTTGGTACCACCCGTCTTGTCCATATTCGCCTTGTTCTCCCGACATCCATTTCTTTTCTTTTTCTGAATACACAGGTGTCCATTCAATCAGTGGTGCCGGTAGGAGTGCAGCCACCACTGGTTTTGCTTTGTATCGTGCCAATTCTCCATGGTTTCCCCAGACAAATTCTTCTTTTGGGAAATAGTATCGCCATGCGAAGAACAGCAGATCTTGTCTGTCTTGTGAATCTCTTACTGCTGGTATGAAAAAGTTCATTGCACTTTTCTTCTTTCTTGACAGTCTGTTCTTGATAAGGATCTCCTTGAGGAAGAACCTCACCAACGGAGCTTGATATTCTTCTGCTCCCAACTCTCCCAAACTTAGCAGTAATCGTGTAATCCGTAGATTATTATGAGGGTTGGTTGTCAAATTTTCAAAACGGGAGGCGAAATTTTCTGCTCGTTCAACTTCGGTTACTTTTGTGTCTTCTTCACCCTCCCCCATTACTTTTACGCCAAAGAATTTCAGCATCATTTTGTAGGCTCTGCGTAGTCTTTGCTGAACTTCTGAGGTGTTAATCATTAGGCGTGTCTCTTGCTGGTTCAGAGGAGTGGAATAGAAATTTCGGCCTTGAGTCTGAGTTGGGAAAAGCCATTGGATATAATCATGATTAAGTTCTAATAGTCCGTAATCATCTTGCCATTTGTGCAATATTATTTCAATGAACTCGCCTTTGGGTTCAAATCTTCTCCAATTCATGTAGAATTCGTAGTTTGGCATGGGAAGTTGAGGCTCTTGCTTGCAGAGTAGGACTTTGGCTTGATCAATTGTTAGCGGTGGTTTTGCAGCTGCTTTTGCGGCCTGGTCAGCGCGCCTGTTACCTTTTGGGATTTCATCATGACCCTTTTGGTGGCCACGACAGTGCATGATACTGACAGCGCTTGGTTTCCATACAGCTTCTAGGAGGGCCACGATTTCA